>CM059571.1:60310953-61510953 GCA_030386875.1 Morinoia aosen | reverse complement strand
TTGCATGTGCAAATACAATCAAATTTTAGGTTTATTTGGTATTTAGGCTTACATTCCCAAAACAGCCGAAACTATCGAGTCGACGTGTGAACCTAACACCCTGACGCAGTTTGTCTGTCTATGAGCACGGTGGAGGCTTTAAATTGTGGAAACTTTTCCTGGTAGGAGTTAAGGCAGTTCTTTCCTCACCGTTCAGGTTCTTGACACTGAAAGGAGAAATAGAGGATAAACGAGCACGGCTGGAATGAAAATGACATGGAAGTAGCATGAATAAAATTTGGTGCAACTATAGCGTGAAGTCTACCACCATATATCGCCTACCCAGGTGCAGTTTGAGATGCACAAATTAAGTGATTTTCGCTAAATTAAATTTATAGAAACAATTAATATTTTTCGGTTACCTAACCTCACGCAATAGTACAAGCTAAGGGTAGATCTCATGCTAGAGTGAGGAGGACCTCACGCTATGGCAGCACCGTACATTTATGTAGAGAAGAAGTAGGTGAAGGTACCACATGTACATGACACCATATTTCATAAAGAGCTATTCGAGGGCATTGCCGCATGTGTGAGAATTTACGACGAAACATAAAACTCATGATTTCGACGAAGTAGTTAGAGTTCACCTCATTACCTGTTTTCAAAATACTATCAAGAATTGAAGCTCAGCCAACTAACTAGTTCTCGTGTTCTTTTTGTTTCAGCTCGAATCATACACATAGCGTGCTGAATATTCGTATGCAACAATGCAAGCAAATTTCTGCCCTGAACACTACGAAGATGTTAAAAAGTCTGCACAATGGGTGCAGAGTAATGCTTCGAGTGATGTAACATTCCCGGGATCCGAAAGTGCTTGAGATTTTTATTTTATTTCTCAAAATGTCATTTATATTTAAAACGACGTTCAGGGTATGAGATCATTAATTCATTGTAAATAAAACATTGAACACCACGTAGAATTAATCCTGTGACCTTTCTAACCCTCGATTCATCTTCATAAACCTCCTTTAGAGATTGATGTCCATTCCAACTTATACGATTCCAACTATGTATCTTTCGTCAATACGAACACTCACCGAAAACATGTATGACGGAAGTGAGTCCGAGCGTTCTATGTCACATTTTGACTATTTCATTCTAAACTGCGAGATTTTGTTACCTCAGGAAACATAGGTATCATGGAAAAAAACATTCCACACTAGAACATCAATAATATACGAATACATCAGTCTGTATAATGATAAATTCAATCACAAATACTATTTTTAAGACCATTTCTTTCCATTTCATTGCGCATCACAGCAGTTGGAGTGTGAGAACTATGCAACACAGTTACAAAAATTCCTGCTAAACACTAAAAATTCTTCAGTAGGAAGAAACAAAATCAAGGTTTAGCAATGCGTTTGGCCGGCACCAGATATACAAATGCTGTTTCAATCACGATTTTCCTTTTCGTCTTGTTAGAAATTTGCATTAGCTTCCATATGCCCATCCACTAATCTTTGTCTACTCCACTGAATCTTTTTTCTTCAACTGAATACTGAATCTCCTTCTACTGAAATGAATACTGTTTTTAAAGTCGTTTGAACGAAGTAACATCTGAGGTTTAAATCAAATAAACTCTATATCACAACACAAGGCGCGGGAAACTTCACGTGTGCTTCGTTTCAACGGAAACAACTGTATCATTTCCAAGTCTATACAACTCGTATTTCCAAGTCTATTTCACTCAAACGAAATCTAACTACTCGCCAATGAAATGCAGTTTCACGACGATGAAAGTTCTATGTATTTCTCAAATCTTATACACAACGATAGTTTTGTACACGGATTCTTTTAATTGTACAATAATCACTTAACGATTTTATTGGTGATTCTATCTGCACAATAATTCTTCGCTCCACTATGAATAAATACATTCAATTTAGTGTACACATTTAGACTTCATGCAATTTAGTGTACGCATGATGTATACACATAATTTCATATACACAATACACTCAATATAGGGCACAAATAAATAAGTTCAATTCAGTATACACACAATTACGTTCAATTTAGTGTACACATAAATACATTCAATTTAGTGCGCACTTATGTTTTTGCATTGAGGAAACCAGGATATTTTTGACATATCATTGGGTCATTTTGACTTTTGAAATGTTTCAAATGTTCTCTTGACGTTTTTGTACCTGAAATATACGAACGCATGCTCTTAAATATTTCCAGTTGATGTCAAATTCAGTTCATGTAATTTATTGAAGAATGTTACGCACCTTGAGAGTATGCTGTACATTTCCACTCAAAAAGCTTTCAACTTTTCCACTAGATTTTTTTTGGGTTAGTTGCCATGACCTGAAAAGGCCTGTGCTTGCTAGTCACAGCATGATAAAGATATAAAATACAATAGATTTACCTTCCCAACACACCTGTAGGGTGAACGGCCTACGTTAAATGACTACAGGGAACAAAGTTTCTGTGCAGCCAATGCTTACAATTTTGTTTCATCTATAGTAGAATGATTTAATTTTTCTCATGAAATCATAAATTTTAGATTGTTCATTTTACAATTTATTGATATTGTGAAATTGAATGTCGTTCGCGTAGAATAGACTTAGAAATGGTTTAGTTCCCACTCCACAATTCCCCTGATTACCGAATCATTTTTGAAAGATCAACAACATGCTTGTTCTTCGTAGGAATTACTCAACTGATGATAGGAATAAATGAGGGGTCAAACAGAAGCCACAGTGTGGACTTGTTTATGAGTAAAACGAAAGATTATATTAATGAAGGTACAGAAAATTAATGTAATATTCTCTCACAGTACAACCGAGAAGAGGCTCATTATTCGTTGGATGATACGTTGGATGTGTTACATGCTATTCTTTGCATTCGCTCAAGTTATTTCTTAGACAAAAATTCTATCAACAAATTTTTTGTAACCATTCGTGTTTAGTCTTGATTCTGTGAATTTAAATTCTAGAAAAGGCAGTCTACATTTTCTCTTCATTATTCTTTGCATTATTTTTAATTAATTTCATTTCATTTTATGAATTTATTTATTCATTTAATGAAGGTGAAATCAGTAATTTAGCTAATTTTATAAGGGATGAGATTGTATCTACAAATAGAATAAATAATATGCACGGTGATTCAGAATTGTTGGTTCAAACATCGCTGCTGATAGAAAATATTGAAATGAGCGATATTCCATCAATGCAAAAGGTTCAAAAAGCGCTTCGCTTCTGTAATCTGATACGTAAAACAAGAACGCTGATTATTAGCTACACTCAGTTTATGAATACACAAGAGGGTTTTTAAAAAAACGATTACCAACAAATAATTTATTAGTAGTGATAACTTCATTACAGTTTTTGATGAAAATTACAGTAATTTTTCGAACATTTTATAGACAAAAAGACATTACTACTTCATGATGCCTGATATGATGTACGTATATATACAGTACTTATCAAAGAGTTTATGCGATTGCTCTCATATTTAAAATATTTTCAAACCATTCGCATTAGGTTTTGCCCGTGTGAATTTAAACTAAAAAAATAGAGCTTACGTTTTATCTCCTTTATTCATTGTATATCTTTCAAATATTTTCAATTTCTTTCAATAAAGTTATTTAACCATTATTGAATGTGATGTCAGTCCCTTAGCTAACCTTTCAAGGGGGAAAATAACATTTCATAATAAATAATGTATTTAACAACCTAACGAAATAGGGTTGTTATTTCTATAAGACCTGTGGACACAAATTTTGTATTCGAACATTGAGTGACGAGAAAAATGTCAGTATTAAATCCAAACACGAAAGCTATCAAGTTTGGAAATTACTAGAAGTATAACTCATGAAATAAGCGACAACTCCTGGGCGACAGCATATTATTCCTGCTGATATGCTCGATCGCAGGAGCAACTCGAATTCTACGAGCTTCGAAGTTACGCCAAATTGGATCTCAGCCAGAGTTTATTCGTTTTCCCATCATGCGTAAGTGATTGTTCGCGTATTGTCGAGTGCACTGAACAACGATGCTTGCGTCTCGGCTACTTGGGCGCAGCAAACTGAGGCTCTTTATCATTGAATTGTTATTCTCAAACGATATTCTAAATTCATCTTCGCAGCAGCGATTACCGTTTGTTGGAATTGAATGATGCATCAAATAGGGAGAAATGAATCAATTTTCACAGAAGAATTCGTGCCTAATGTAACTGCACGAAGATAGAGCGGTTATGTATATTTTTAATAGTAGAAATTCATTTTCATATTTCTGCCATACATACTTAGCGCGACCTAGCGTCTAATTTGTTCGTTTCGGGTGGTCGTGTCGAGAAAATGTTGGACATTTGTGTTCTATACGTAAAAAGTTTTAACGAACAGAATCACATCCGCATTAAGATTTAGGTAAGACAGCACAATACTAACAGCTTATCGTGATCAGCACCTGAATCAAAGAATCTCAAGGTTGAACAAACGGATGAGTAGAGTTAAAAGAGACGGAGACTGGTGCTGAAGAGTGAGTGTAGTGGAACCGATCAAGACAGCAGTGTCTGAGAGTCCGAACTCATTGAGGCAGGTAACGCCTCTTATTCTGTCACGTTAGGTATCGTGATCTCTGCAACATTTCAAGTCGAGGCATATGAGACGTTGCTTTCTGGTTTGAATTTTTGTAACTTTAGTGAATTTTGTTTAATTTTTACTGTTAGTTTTTATATAATCTGTCCCTTCCCTTTCTTTTAATTAAAATTTTAAATGGGCGTACTTTCATGAACTTAACCCTTCCATCTTTCTTCAGGAACTGCCCAACAATTATGAGTAATGCTGACGTTACTAGAGCTGTCTTCTAGCATAATTTGTTTACGTTCTCGTTGAACCCCGCTATCGATCAAGATTGGTTTGTTTGCATTTTTCAGGTAAGGATCATAATAAATATTTACAGGGGGAATTTCTGTTAAAATCTGTTCCAAGTCATTTGAAAATTCATTGAAAATGAGCCAAAGCATGGAATATTCAAACTAAATGTGGGTGGACTTTGATCTGTGTGGGCACATTCAGGGATGCGCTGAATACGGGATCTTTGTAACAACTGGAACATGTGGGTTGAGATAGCATCACATTTCATCATTGTCATAGGAAGATTTCAAAATGCCGCACTTTTATTGTTGCTTCATTCTGATGACATTCTATACAGAACTGCTTTCTATCATTCACCGGTATGGTGAGCCAAACGACTTTCAAACAGGGTTTCAAGATTGAAATGTTTTTCAGATAAAAATTCTCAGATTTGGCTCTTTGCCAAAAAATTCGCTTTCTTCCTTCAGTTTTTGTGTCTTTCGTAAATGCCAACTTCAAGATCTTGAGATCTTGAAGTTTTCTAGTATACAAAAATTAAAAAGTTAAGTTGCGAAGAATATCCTCTTATTACTCTATGTATTACTCAAAAGGTAAATGAATTTGTTCTTCACGGTGAATATTTAATGCAAAAAAAATATGTCTAAGAAATTTCATACAACCATAACAGTTTCGCAGATAGGACAATATTTTTGTTTCCTTATATCAGTTGTTTTCTAATCTTGAATAATTTTTCCAGGATCGTTGCAGCAGACAATTCTACTCACATTCATCGAGAAACACATTTACGATTGTCAGAGCCATGAAGACATTTCTGGTCTACATTTGGCGCCTCGCTGTTGTCATAGCGGTGAATTCTACTTTACTCTGTGGCAGTTGAAGTCTATTGATTAATTCAGCTTCACGAACGACACGAGCCAGCAAATGGGCCGCAGAATCCTGTTATATGCTGCTGCTTGCAGAAGGAATAGAGTTTTTATTAATAACATAAAAGAACAGGGTGTTTAAAGCTTCTTTGAGCAAACTTTAGCACAAGGTTCCTGAGGTTAATTTAGCATTATTTGCCAAAGGAAAGGTATCCAAAAACTGAACCCTGTTCTCTCGACCAGAGGTTTCGGGAGAGAGGCATCTATTGTCCATAAACGTATCCAGTGATGAAAATATTGTCAATAATTATACTCTCAATCAACTCATTAGTGGAAAAAGGAAAGAAATTAACAAATAAAACATTCTATTTCTTCCTGTCAACTTCGGCTACGTTGTTCAAATCTCCGCTCACAAGAATGAATCCTATTTTGGATCTAAAATTTCAAGAGCATACATTTAATACTGTAAAATCATGAAGGGCTACCACTTCTCTGTCAGTCTACTGCTACAATCTTGGGCAAAAGTTTCTCAATGGTTTTGATTCTATATGCGGTTTACATTGCTAATAACTGCGTGAACACCCGGTGTAACATTATGCCTGGTTGATAAAGATAATGTTTTCTGCTGTGAGCGTGTTCACTTCTTTCGTCTTTCTGCTTAGATAGAGTTATTCATATTTTGCATCAATATGTTTCATCTCATCAACGGACGTATAAATGCTTTATCTAGTTAGGGCTTGCTCATACTTCAAGATAATAGCTCAAATGGTGTGAATATCAGTGAAGTTAATCATTTCGACGGAAAATAAAATCTAAACACTAAATTGGAAGGTTTTTCTACTTCAGGAACGCTACTCAAGTTATCAACTTCGGTACTATTTCCACCATGTTGAACACCAAATTCAACAGATATTTATCAGTTCCTATAGATCGAAAAAAGCTTATTTCCGAATAAAAATGGAACACAACGCACATCACTGGTTTTCAAAATATCTTAAAGCAAGGAACCTTGGTTGATACACACACATGAGTATGGCAATACCTATGTCACAAGTCGAAACAAATGATTCGGTTGATACATACACATGGTACTGTAATACATGTAATACCCAGTTGAAGTAAATGATTAAGGGCAATGTATTGCTACTAGTAGTAAGAGGACTACCAATCAGAGCCCAATTCACCACAATTAGCTTAAAATGAAAATTACCTAGGAAAAAATTTTAAGGAAAGAGTTATTCTTCGACGAATTTGTTACTTTTGTACGCTAAAACGACTTACACAAACGACTAAGTCACTTCTAGATATAAATTTAAATTTTCTTTATCTAACCACAAGGGTTTCACCAATAAAAACTACTTCCGTTTTATCATTTTCCTTATTTGCAAAAACGAGTTCAAATTCAAATCAGTTTCCCGTTCAACTATTTTTTCTAATGCATATATAGAGAATGAACTGTGAATTCGTGGTAGACTTGTCAAGTGTCAATCCTTTATGATTACGTCTGAACTATCATGTAAAAAACTATTGAAAACAAACAAAATTGAATTTACAATTCTAAATAGAATGCTGAACAGAGATGCTAAAACGATATAATTTATATAATTAAGAGATATGTAAAAAGTATACACATCAATTTCACCCAACTTTCACCTTTCGTGGTAGCCGCGTGCACTAAGGCGCCATCGCCGGAAGCTGTGGTCGAGACGTCAAGGGTTCGGAACTCACCAAATATGACACTTTTTTATGTTGACAAAACGTAAGGCTGATACGTAAATTAAATATTTTCTATTTTTTCTCTTTACCGGATGGAAGTAAAGTAAGTTTTAACACGACTGTGATATGTAAAATCGAAGGACTTTTCATCCCGTTTTCAAAATACCTTTGGGTAAATAGCCCAAAATTCTTCACTGATGATAAAAACTCATTGGTCGAGTGGTTAACGTGTCGGGCTAGCGTTATGAAATGGATTAAAGCTGAAGGTTCGAATCCCGAGATAAAGCTCAGGGTTTTTCATGGTTGCAAAGACCTGCAATAGTATTCCCGCACGAACTGGAGAGAACGTCACGAAGCAAATGGAGAGAGAGTCAAATATTTCAATTACATAAAAACAAAATTAATTAGGACAAAATTTCATAGAAGATTTATTCTTCGACAATTTTGACTTTTTATAAGCAGAAACGACTTAGACAAACTACTAAGTATCTTTTAGATATAAATTACCATTTTCTTAATCTAACCGTATGTAACATATGAAATTAATTTTACTCCATTCAGGAACATTTTAGAAAACCATGTTTTTTTAGTTCAACGGTTCAACGGTTTCTCGTCTCAAAGTATTCTCTAACGATATTAATCTGTTTTTAATACCAGAATTATCATCCTCCAATTTCTGCGATGACTGTTTCAATTTTTCTATTTCATTTGTATTTAGAATTGTTTCTCTATCCTGTTCATGGAGATTATTTCTAAAAGTTTCAATGTATGAACTCATGTCGTTGAATACTCTCTCGAGATTTGCATAGTCTAATTTCATACTTTTTATTACCTCTTCTTCCAACCTCTTTATCTCATTTTTCAAAAAGTCTGTATGTTCTAAAGTACCTGTTCGAATAACCTCTATTTTTTCCTCAGATATTCTACTATGTTCATCGAGATTTGTCATAATTTCACTGAGTTTTTCTTGAAAACCTGCAGTATTCTCATCTATAGATGCTTGGATAGAATCACTTCTGAACTGATAATTTTCATTGATAAGATTTTCTCTTACCTCTATATATTTTCTGAGATGAAGCCTCAAATTTTTCAATACTTCGTCAACATATTTTTTATTTGTAGCGTCAAATTCTTCGATTGGAAAAGAAATATTTGCAAGTCTTCTATTATTTAAATCGAAATTTTGATCTTTATCAAGATATTTAAAACCTATTCCAGGAGGTCCTGGTTGTGAAGATAAAAATCATTTTTTTCCTTGTTGTCCAAAAATATTTACGCCTATCAGTTTTTTATACATAGAATTTTCAATTCTCTAAATTTTCTCTAACTCTCATTGATATCAAATTGTTTACTCGGTCACTCAAACTTTTCACTTCCTAGTTTAAATTTACATTTTTATCAGTTTCATTCTGAAGCATTAATTTGAACTGACTGATTTGATTCTGATTTGAAATAATATCTCTTGAAAACTCCTGGAAAAGACTTTCAACATCACTCAAGTTCTTAGCTAGTTCTTCTACTTTTCTTAATGGGACTGACTCTGCTCGTAATTCCATAATAATTTTGTTAAGATCATTGAATTTTTCTTCGCTGGATGAGTTTATGGTTGACTCTAAATTTGTCAGCTTATTGTCAACTTCAACAAACGAGGGTGCTAAGGCCACAGTTCTTTCCATTACAAAAAGGTTTCTATCACTTATTTCAGTTAGTTGTGCCTCTAAACTTTTACTTTTTTCTTCAACAATATTGTTCAGTGTTCATTCTAAACTCTTCAGCTTTTCTTCAATTTGATCATTAAGTGATGTCTGCAGGCTCATTTCTTTTTCATTCACAATGTTAATTATACTAATTTCTTGTTCTTCAACTTTATTACTTACTAATTTGTTCTTTGAATCAATTTGATCATTAATTTTAGTTTCTAAGGTCTTCAGTTTTTCATCCATTTGATTTTCTATAACTGACCCTTGATTCTTGAAATTCTCTTGAATCTCAGGAATTTTTCAAAAATTGGTTATCAAATTGGTTATCTTAGAGTCCACAACCTCAAATTTAGCTTCAACTCCTTTAATCTGATCGGTTAATGCTGACCCTTTACTTAACAGCTTTTCATCAATTCTAGTTTCAATACCTGACTCTAGACTCTTCAATTTGTCTAGATGACTCAAAAATCAATGTTTTCAAATTTAGCATCAATTTCATCAATTTTCTTCATCAATGTTGAGTCTATGCTTGATAGTCGTTCATCATTTGAAACAATTTTTGGTTCAAGAGCAACGAACTTTTCAGAAAAATCATAAATTAACGTCTCTAAGAATTTAACGATTGAGTCTATATCAGAAAATTTAAGTTGTAAATCTGTTATCAGAGTCACATATTTCTCATCATACTCGTTTATAATTGATTCCAATTCAGTTCTTTCATTTTTGAGAGCTTCAATAGTGTCTTTCAATGACTCTATATTAGAATCTTCAAGTAAACTTTTTATTTGCTCTACATTTTGCAAAAGTCCTTCAGAATTATTTTCACTATTTTCATGTTCATGATTTTCTTTAAAGGAAGGTAAAAAGACCAACTTTGCTGCATAAATATTTCCACAATACATTTTTAAAAGAAAAAAATTAACTATAGTTTATTTTCTAAAAACTAGTTGAGGTTTTATACAGACCTAAAAGAATTGCATGAAAGCTTTCATTTTCTAAACGTTTCAGCATTTCTAGACATAAATGTCCACAAATTACATCACCTATTTTCTGGATTTTGTAAGTAGAGAAAATAGCATCAACAGAATCTGTTAAGTAGTCTTTAAATTCAATTGGATAAATTAAACCATAACTGTCAAAGTAATAGCATATATTGTCTTTCTTATACCAACAAGTCCAATGCGTTCCTAATCCTTTTTCAGTGTCTAAATTTAGGATTCCGCATTCCGTTTCTAGAGGGTGTTTAGGTAAAGTATCCCTCATGTAAATACCTCGAATTCTTGAAAATAATTCAGGATGGGCCAGTAATGACAGCTCACGAGAACAGAGTTTATTAAAGTAAGTAAATCTTGGCTGGTTCCCGGGCCGTCACCCCAGCCGGTCGGAAGGTTCCGCTCTCAATAGGTAGAGAACGGAGGGCGACCCCCTTCCCAGCAGCTCGAAGTTTCCCAAGAAACGGCAACCTGTTAGAGAAAGTCACGCATTATAGCCGGAGACTAACAGAGCAAGACCCACGCAATATTGAGATGTGCAGTAAGTTACATTGAAAAGAAAGGATATTCCCAAAAAATACTTTATTGCTTCTCTCAAATTTATCTATATCTTTAAGTTTCACTGGAAATGTTATGTCTCTGAAATTTAACTTTTCAGCTTCAGTTTTTATTCTTCTAGATATTCTATTGCCGTTTTTCTCATCTCAGCAATAATATCTCGCCACACTCCACATTAAGTCATTTATTATCGGTATTTTTAATATTAACAAGTTTATAAGTAGACTTTTGAAACTTTTCAGGGAATTCTATATAACTAGAACCTCTGATAGGTTTGTATTCAATAATTTTTACATTGAAGTCTAATAATTTATCTGTTATCCAGCCCGAGGAGTTTTTTGTATATTCTTCAATCTTTCTAATAGCTTCTTTATACAGATCATCAATGTTTGTGAAGTTTTTCGACATGCCTACAAACTTGCCTGTATTCATCCATGCTGTTGAATATACCTTTTCATTTTTTTCTTTGTTTTTATAAATTGAACTAAAATTGCCAATTGTATCTTCATATTATCAAACTTTTGCTCTCCCAAAATTGATCTCACAACCGGTGTCATATTCCTCATGAAAACTGTCGGATCTAAAACTGATATATCAGAGAACATATATTCCAGGCATTTATCATTTATAGCACATTTTTTTCCTTTGAATTTACAGCCATAAACGTTTCTAAAATGCTTCGTTGATTTCTTATGCTGTTGTAGATTTTTACTTCTACTTTACATATCTTACATATCTTTTTCTCAAAATATGAATCAGAAATTAATTCTTGATTTATGTTTTTAATATGATTAGTAGATTTTAAATGTGTTTTTAGATTAGAGACATTTATATTACATATATTAGAGAAACCTTTGTTTCTATCAAAAAACAGATCCGAGATTAATAGTTTACTCACGTTTTTATTGTGTTTCATGCTTTTCTCAGGTCTTCTCAAGTTTATGATGTAAATATTACATATATTACAAAAATTATTACCTGAAGTCATCTTTACTGAAATTTTCTTTAAATTATTATGCCTTTTTGTATTCTTAGTATTAGATAGATGTGATACATCAAATGATTCCATTTTTAATAAATTATTTTCTCAGTATATTTGAAAAATTTCAATGTTTTTTCCAATGTAAATTTTAAAGTATTCTGAAAATTTAAGTTAATCAAAATGAAAAGCAATATTCCATATGAAGTAATAGATGCTCAAAAAATTGCAAACTCGATGTATTTACTTTATTTACAACCAAAGGTAGCTCCTTCTCTCGTTGTTGCCTAACGAGACAACCAATAAAAGAGAAAAACACATTGAAGAATTAACTTAATAAAATGGAAGATATTATTACAGACATTCAAAGAGAAGTTGTTCTCAATACTGCAAACATGAATCAATTGCAATTAAATTTTAATCAAATTCAAAATGATGTCGAATTAAATAGGGAAGTTATAACTCAATTAGAGTCAGATATCATTCATCTTGAAACATTAATCAGTAACGTTTCTTATGACACCAAAGGTAGCTTTTTCTCTCGTTATTGCCCAACGAGACAACCAATAAGAGAGAAAAATACATTGAAGAATTGAACTTAATGAAGTAGCAAATTTTAAAAACAATGTTTACAATTGTTTTAAACAGAAAATAAATTTTGGAAAATCAGTTGTAGTTTATTAGTTATATAAAATGGTGTATATTTGGAAAGACAGTAAAAGAAATAATCAAAAGAATCACTTCATTTTTTTTCTCCTGGCTTGAGATGTCTCATCGTAGGGAGATTAAACTGTGGTAAAACTTCTTTATTAATAAAGCTTCTGTTAGAAAAATTTGTCGATTTTAATCTTTTTTCTGTACAGTAAATCAATACATCAACCAGAATATAAAGTGTTAAAGAATGCTTTTGATAAAGGCTATAACCAATCTGAAATAATTGAATTATTTGAAAAGGGAAATGGTGCTATTGACGATTTTCTTGAAAATTTACCTATTAAAAGAAACTCAAAATCTAAAATTGAATATTTTCAAGATATGACAGCTATTCCCGATCCAAGTGACGTAGTGTCAAAAAAGAAAAATGTTTTCATTTTCGACGATATAGCAACTGAAAGAGATCAAAGTCCAGCTGATAGCTTTTACACTAGAGGTAGACAAAACAACTGCAGTTCAATTTACTTATCACAAAATTATTATTTATTACCGAGACAAACAATTAGAACAAATGCTAACGTTCTGATTCTTTTTGGTTTAGACTCAACTGATATGAAGAACATTTACACAGATATCATATCTCAGGACATGCTTTTTGATGAATTTAAAGAGTTTTGTTCTAAAACATAAAAAGAACCATATAATTTTATCTTTATTAATAAAGACAGACATCCACTTCAAGGAATGTATTTTCAAAACTTTGATAAATTATATATTCCTAAAAAATACTTCAAAGAATGGAATTATTCCTAAACATACTATTTATTGTTTTTGTTTATTGAACAAAGGAATTTATATCTAAAAGATGCTTGGTCGTTTGTGTAACTGATTTCTGGTTATAAAAAGTAAAAAATTCGTCAAAGAATAAATCTTTCATGAAAATTTTTTCTTAAGTAATTTCCATTTTAAGCTAATTGTGGTGAATTGGGCTTTGATTGGTAGTCCTCTTACTACTCCTACTGTTGCTTAATCTAAGTTTGATAATTCATGTAACTTTATTATAAAAGAAAACTCAGTTTCAGGGACGAAGCATTGTTGAAAACACTCGTTTTATAGCACACTTACATCGCAATACGAGCTCAGGGACTTGCGGTATAAGGAATTATTTTGGAAAGTGAAACGAGTGGATTAAAATAACTCTGCGTCTAAGACGACGAGGTTCGCATTGAGAACTATATTTTCACTCCTGCATGTTAACTTGTAAGCCAGTTAATTCACTCAGAGAAGATGTTTTCCATCACACCAAGTATTTATGGCATTTCCTTTCTAATAACAGTGGCACAAAAGAGTCTGCCTGAGTCAGAAACATGAAAACGGTTGTTCTACGACTGCAACCGAGACAGGTACAACACAATCAGAGTATTACGTGAAATTAGCCACCTAGAAAAGGCCAGCATAATATACTAACGAGCTTAAGAAATGGTAAATTGCACCGCACAAGGCTAACAGGAGCATTTTACGATGTGAATAAGAGAAGAAAACAATGATGTCCTATATTGTTAAAATATTAAATAAAATTACATTATTATTTTAAATGTATTGATGCAAAAGTTTTCAACTTAGAAACGTACACAGACGCCATGACGGTCCATTTCAATGCTTGGTCAAAGATAGAGAAAAAAATTAAAATATTTCCCATTGCTCGTTAGTTGAAGTTCAATAGTTTTTGTTAATTCATGAAAACAATGAAGATAAAGAAAGTGAACTTTGTGAGCTGAAAACACTTATGACAGCTCACACGTGCGTTAACGTATAAGTTTTAGCCTTCTTGACACCGGGAAAATAATATTAAAGTGTGTGTTTTGGCAGATATTCAGAAATATCTTTTCGAGCGAGCATGAACAAATAAAAAAAAAGTGAGTTAACTGCATAAAAGGCCTTGCTTTAACTCCCACAACAAATTAATAAGACATCTCATTTGAATGATTGATGATAATATAGTGAGAAAGTTGACAAAATTTGGTACTTATTGGACAAATACAAGTCATTTGATTAGTATATACATGTATTTTCACACTTCGTAAAAGTCCTTCATTCAATCAAGCACGTTTGGTTGAGGCTTCGATAAAAGTATTGCACAGTCGGCAATCTTTATCACAGTCGTGGATAGTAATATAGACAGCGTGACACTATCTAATGTTAATAGAATTTTAAAATGAATTAAAGTACACATGGATTAGTCAATAGATCTATGAAAGCCAATGTAGTTTTCTTCCAAGCAGAAATTTTTCCTGATTTGTCTCCAGAGTCGTCTTTCAAACAGCATTTTTTTAATCTCGTGGCAGACTGAAGTAAAGCCAAGCCTTGGTTCTACATTTTTGCACAGAAGAACTGTACGAGTTTTGCAGGGGTTTTTGTAACCGCATCACTGAGTTCTATCATCCCAACTGTTGCCAGGCTCAATGAAACGGAAGGGAATGATTTTTGAAATCTTATTTGTTATCTAGTCATTGCACAGACTTTCTTTTCCGATGTGGAATGTATTTTTCCAAGATGTCTAAATTCCTAGAGATTATAAAATTTCTCAGTTCAGCATGAAATAATTAAAATGTGACATTGAATGCACGGACTCACCTCCGTAATTACATGTGTTTCCGGTGAGTGTTTGTATTGAAAAAAACGTAAGTCTGAATCGCGTATCGTTGTCTCATAGGGGATGGGAGGTGATTTTTTTTAAAATGAATACAAATATCTTCAAGGAGACCCAAAATGATGATTCCAGGCTCAGAAAGGGTAACAGGACGAATTCTACATGATCTTCACTGTTAAATTTATCATGAATCATAGTGATCTCAAACTTTAGAACTTTTATGTATGACATTTTGAAAAATAAAACTCTTAGCTCTTTCAGATACCGGAAACGTTTTAACAAATTCAAGCATATTTCTCAGTTGTATCGAAGTTATAAAACGAGTCAGGTGCTCTCAGATCAGTTAGTCACTCCGTTAAAATTTAAAAGTTCTTTCTCAGTGTTAACAATAATTGATGACGTTGTACAACGCTTCTTCAAATCTGTGATTTCAGCTGTAAAAATTGCAGGTTATTTTCAGAAGTTAAAATTAATTTCGCGTGCACCTTTTCTCGTCCACCAGGTGTCAACGGGTGGAGGCGGGGAGCTCCTAAGGGGCGCGGTGAGTGCGGCGACGTCACGGAGCTTTGACACACCAACTAACTTTTTCTTTCCTACAAGATCGTTCTGGCAGAAAAAGTTCTTTCCTTGGCACATATATAATTTATAATGTTGAATTTTTCAGTAATATATGGCAGAAATTGAACTTTTAAAAACCAAATTGAAGTCACCCCTACAATTTGTGATCAGTGTTATAAAAATATTCGTTTTTTGCACACCATGCAATTGATTGTAATACTACTAATCAGACATCGTGATTTTGCACGACATATGTTTAGTGAACAAATAATTACGTCGTTGAACCTTAACATTTTTGCGAAATAGGTCTTATTTTGATGGGTCTTTCCTCCACTCAACCGTCAAGTCATCAGTTGTTATAGTTCTTGTTGAGCACGACCTGCTTTACGTTCTTGAATCATTTCAATATGATATTTGGTCTCCGCTGCCACCAGTCTCCAGCGAGGCAAACGAAACCCAAATAATTGTTTAATTACATTTTTTTTACATTTCGTATAACAATTACATATAACAAGAATAATAAAATTGTTAAAATTACACAAAAAATTGCAACTATATTCTCCGAAGCGAATTGGCACCACTCGATGACGCGGAGCTTGGCTAGGTGGAGGCGATGTGGGTGTGGGGGTGAAGGGTATGCATTCAACTGACGCCGACGAGTGTCGGACTGACGCAAGCTTGGCAACGTCATTCGTGTTTTTATTCAGGGTAGATCTTCAGGAGGACATTAGAAGATTGTCCAAGTGTTGGATCGTTTTCTAATGAGACGGCGATTTTTATTTTATTTTATAAGTATAGAATGAAAACATCACTGACCAGATGGATGCAGTCCTCCCACGAAGCGTGGCAATTATTCGACGATGCGATAAAGGGGGTTGTGTGAAACACCATTTCATGAAAAATAGCTTTGAAATCATTTCAAGTATGGTTCCTTGAGGCTCTAGCTCTTATGATTGATGCAGGCTGACATGGCGATATACTGACACGATTGCATGATGCAGGCTGACATGGTGATATACTGACATGATTGCATGATGCAGGCTGACATGGTGATATACTGACACAATTGCATGGTGCAGGCGGACATGGTGGCATTCTAACACGTTTGTTTGAAGCAGGGAGACGTAATAACAAGGACCTCTCCTCGCACGACGTGCGACCTTCTTAAGCCAATCCAAGTCAACTCTGACTCGATCTCGCTCTGCATTTTGGGAATAAATGTCGTGAGTCTCCCTGATGTCTATTGCTTTGTGGTGTAAATATTATGATACGATTGTTTATAATATTTCAAACTTCATATGTCTTTCTCGTTACTGTATGATTGAGTTGAGTAACAGTCTAAACTATACGTACATCATAAATTGAAAAAGCTGCTGACTATACACTGACTGTCTTTCACAATTGTTAAATGTTAATTTAGGTAGTTATTTTTCCAGACACTTGTTTTAAAAATTACTAATACTTCGTGCCTAAATCTAGACCTAAAGCAGTCCTATGTACTCCACCCATATCCGCTGAAATAATATTAACAAAACCTTTTTTCAACATATTTTCGAAATGATATCACTTGATTTCCAGGTGTTCCGACGGCAGGGTGTGCTGAGCCAAACCCTTCCGCTCGCTGGAGGGGCGACTGTTGAACTCCCAGCATCCACCATCGTAGCGTGTGCCAAACTGGCCGCAGAAGCTGGTAGGGCCAATAAAAGAGTATAGAATATTTTATGTATGTTACCGTTTAGCTTCCAGCTCGTGGTAGGTGAAGAAAAAGCCAGCCTCTAAGCGGACAGGTAGAAGCCAGCCTCTAAGCGATTTTACTAAATTATCAAGTTAAGTTGATTTGTGAAACTACACATGTTTAAATCCTCAAAAATAGTAATTTCCTGTTGTAATTGCCAATCAAGATAAGAAGTTCTAATTTTGATATTCGTGGAACCAAAGTGCATCTATCTACTTTCATGGTGTTCATTTCTCTGTTATTTATCCCGCAGGCCTTGTAGCGTTTGAATTCAACACAAAGTGTCTGGCCTACGATAGCAGCATCTGCCTTAAGATGTGCGACACTTCCTGCGACAGGGACATCTTCGTCATGGACAACAGCTGCTCCAAGGAACCCAGACTGGTTCCGTTTGGTGAGCACCTCTTTAGCTCGTTGTGGTGCCGTCAGTTAGAGCCGTTCAATCTTTCGCTCAGTTATATGCGTGCTAAAATGCGTCAGACGATACATGTCGCCCAGTTGAACATGCCTGACGTCATTGGTCACGGCGCAAGTGAGGCGTTAAGGAGACTCCAGTCGAAACTCGTTCTCAAAATTTTTAATTTCAAAAAGAGCTGCAATTTAAGCAAATTCAAAGAGGTTGAGTTGAAAAACTCTGGAAATCTTATTTGCCAAAATTACGTTGGAGAATATTAAGTTATATTTTGTACGGATGAGGTTACCTGAGTTCAGGTGAAAGATATTGTGTCTATAAAAATGAATGGAAGGGCAGAGTAAAGTATAGCTGAAGATACAGATTAGATATTTATGAATTATGCGGTAGAATAGAAGGACGTACGTTCAGAATTGATGTTGGTGGACCACTGGATTTAGAGTGGGGAAATACCAGAATATGAGAGGCGTGAAAAAACAAATTGAAGATTTTCTGCAACGATGTAGCTGACTTTATTTCGAAAATGAATTAAAAAAAATCATAATTAAAAAATTTTAATTTGAGAAATAATGAAGGCATTGAGTGTGTGATGGGTGGTATATCTCAGTTGAAATACAAGGAGAATTAAAAGTAGAAAATTCCATTTCAGGCCCACATGTAAGACAAAAAACAACAGCTAAAATGCTCTTGTTAGTACGAGTAATAGCATAGCAAAGACAATTGCTTGACCAAGCGTTATCACATCATCACACTTTGAGTTCTTAGAATTATTACACGACTGTTAGTTGTCCTTACATTGAAGGGAAAATCATCAGGCATGCCAGACTGGTTCCTAGTAGATGAAAGTTTATAAATTTCGGAAATTGGGAGAAAATTTGGACAAATTCGTGAGTGCAGTGTTGAAAGCGAAGAGTTTGGTAATGCTGTGAACGATTCCGAATTTCATAAGAGATTAAAATGACTTATGTATGTTTGAGTTACGAATGTGAAAGAATTGGAAATGTTACCGAATATTATGAAAATGTAGTGAGTCTAAATATCAGCGAAGCACATCGTTTGAGTTCTGAAGGAAGGAAGAATAAATATGCTAGCTGGCGAATGTTTAAATTTGAATCTAAATTTTTCGTTAATATTGGCAAAAATATACAGACACATACGGCACGTTGCAAGTAATAACAATGTCATAAGTTGAATGGATAAGTTACAGCCCGGGACCCCACGAGCAAATGATGCTGAGAAAACAGGCCAGCTTATTAAGTAGTTCTCTTGTACAAAATTTGAGAAAACTCTGATTGATGTGTTGGTGTGGTTACCTTGTGTATTAAATGTGTGTTTCTTCAGATATGCGAGTTTATGGACTAGTGCACAGTGCAAAATTAGTTGTCATGAGTGAAGAGAAAGATTACCATAAATCTATAGTATTTCAAGATGTCTGTTGCGTCGGAGATGCCGGATGAGACCCGGATCGATTTGTTCAACGATTATGTATATAATCATCTACGGTTGCCTCTGAGTTAGGTTCCCTACAGTAGTCCGATATCAACAAATTACGCTGTGATTGAAATGAATAATCAAGTTTTGGTCGAGGGCTTAGAAGTGATTGGAAATGAGGGTGTTTGTAGTTGGCATCATTAAGTTCTGTTCTATATTTACAGTTAATTCATGAGGTTGGTTGACGAACAGAGGTTAAATTTAAACAACACAAGAAAGTTTTGTAGGATAAAATTTCTTCTCAATTTGAATAATATGCTGAAGGCATCAATCGCTTACTAAAACGATTGCAAGCTCTCTGATTATTCCATCTCGTCAATCATTTTCCTAACTTCTACCAATAATTACGGCTCGACTTTCTCCTTGTGAATGTATTCTGGATTCTCTTCAGAGCAAATAAATCTTTCCATGTAAATGTGCAGTTCACCTTCAATTCTGAACAATTGAACCATACATATCTGAGTGAAAAATCACTTCCTTGTTGTAATGCACACGGCAGGGTAGGTTCTTTTACCGATTCTGTTTCTCCATTCTTTTACTGATTACGCTACGCTGCACGTAAGTTTTTCTGAGCGAAATTTTGAAGCTTTAGCTTTTCCAACTGAAATTCGATGAGTTTGGCCGAAAAACGGTACGATCCGCGATCAAATCGGTAAAAGAACTTTCACTGCCATATAAAACTCCTACATGGATCTTGAGTGATTGCTCCATGTTTTCAGATAAGGCACCTTGGAAACCAGGAGCATACAGTGACACCCGGGAGTACAGACTCGAAAAACTCATCTACCTTAAAACAATAGTAACATGCCTGAGCCCTGGGGTGCGGGTGAAACCTATGGTACGTTGATGATACATTTGAGAATGCCGCTTATTTGTGGATGTTCATTGTTCGTTCCGCATTAGAATTCATTTGTAGGCTTGGAGCAAAATGAGATATCAATTATTCATCATGACATAATTTAACGCAGACCTCCGTAATGTATAAACGTCATACTCTGAACTTTTCATTGCTTTTAACAATACGCCATGTCAAGTGAAACGATGGGACTCTGCTGTTATAAGCCCATGTATCAATTTTTTACACTGAGAAAATTTTAACACACCTGTGTGTGTCAAACGAATTTCCAGAAAAATTTTGATACACACTGAAATATTTCATTTAACCACATATTAAAGCAGTGTAGAGAGTTGAATCACGTATTCACGTTTACATTAATGGCTAAATATTTTTTGTAGAAAACCGAATAGCGTTTAAATTTTCTGAATGGAGTACAAATCTCCCCAAAAACCTTAATACCTTTGCTACTTTTTCCTCAAATTCTTTGAAATTATCAGTACATTAGTGTAATCAGTTGCCAGTCTGAAAAAGTGAAATATTTAAGTGAAATATAATTAAATTACGTTAAGTGTGTAATGGTTGTCATACTTAAGTGTGTCGTATCATCCCATGACACACGAAAGTGCGTCAAAATACGTAGACTGATTATATATATTGTTGACACACTTTTGTGTGCCGGTTTTGGAACAAAATTTTTCTCAGTGTAGTATC
Source organism: Morinoia aosen (assembly GCA_030386875.1). Classification (NCBI taxonomy): domain Eukaryota; kingdom Metazoa; phylum Arthropoda; class Malacostraca; order Amphipoda; family Talitridae; genus Morinoia; species Morinoia aosen. Next base: position 61,490,229 of record CM059571.1, on the reverse strand, counting down.
CAAGCATTATTAAGCCTACATTTCAACAGCTGACACGATTAATCGTAAAATGTTTCATATTGCGGGGGCCATTTGGTGGTTTGGATTCTAATTTACCGGGTAAAATGAGATTTTACTGTTGATATCGTATCTTAACGAGAACATCAATTACAGCGTCTTGAATATTTTTATGTTTTTTGTAGACCCTATATAGGCTCCCGGATAGGGTCCAGTTATGCAACGCTTCAAGATGGATCAACTTTCAGCTTCACGCATTCTAATGTTGACCTGTCCACGTGCCTCTTCTACGATGGAGATGCTGGGTTTCCAACTTTGGTATCTCCGATATACTACGATTATACCCTCATCCTCTTTTATTTCAGTAAGTCCGGAAATGCATTCTTCAAATGCACAGCATTCATCCTTGCATTGAATAATAATATTAATATAATATTCCCCTCCAAAACAAACGTTTACGTTTTAGTAAAAAATGAAGGTTTGAGAAAGAGAAACAGGCGTTTGAGAAGGGTGATGAAAATATTAAGGTTTGGGAAAGAGAAACATGCGTTTGAGAAGGGTGATGCAAATATTAAGGTTTGGGAAAGAGAAACATGCGTTTGAGAAGGGTGATGAAAAAAATAGGGTTTGAGAAAGGGAAACATGCGTTTGAGAAGGGTGATGCGTTTGAGAAGGGTGATGCGTTTGAGAAGGGTTATTCTTGTGACGCCAAATGGTTGTATGAAACTTTTGGAACAATACTTAAAAGAGAATACCGCCACTTGTCTCTGCAACGGTTGTGAATTTAGCGCAAGTATGTAAGTGCTCTCGTTTTGCCAAATTTTATCAAATGCTCTCGTTTGAGAAGAGCTTACACATTCCACTGTATCTCATATCAAAGAAACGTTAATTGAGAACTTTATATTTCCAGTGGACAGCTGTGGCGAAACTATAAGACTTCCCCCATACACAAACATAGACAATCTGGCACTATGGAACAGCATTGTACTCTACTCACACCGAGGGTACGGATGCTCGAAGTTTCCAGGGAAGACCGACGTGAATTGCACCGTCACCTTCGAGTACGACGATTGGTTCACCATTCGCACAGTCTCACGGGGACTCAATGGACCAAACGGAGGCTGCGACGGGTTCACTCTCACGGAGAATTCGACTGGTGTTGAGAGGGATATTTGTGTAGGAACCCAGGCTAGTGATACCATTAATGAGCGAAGTGAACAATCAAATAAAATAGGGAGCAAAAAATATCTCAATACGTTCACATAATCGTCAGATTCCACACTTCTAAGCCACGTGAAATTACGAAAATTAGACTTAACATTAGTAAAAAAATCAATAATATTTCTCAAAATCACAAAAATTCAACAGCAAAAATATATAGGAACATGTATAATGAATACCCGAACAACAGTTTACAATACCCGACTTTTTTCTTGATGTTGTTAAAGTTATTGTTTGATCATTCCAATGTGTTTTTATAAATTCTACCATTTAGCATTTAGCAACCGAGCTTTCGTCAGCATTTATCTCCAATAACGTGTCATTAGTTGAGCAGCTCTCGTACTGAAAGGTCGTAAGAATGGGTAAGAATAAGGACATCAGCCTAGACCTGCGTGAACGTATTGTGGAGCTCCGTAATGAAGGTCTGAGATATAGGAAGATATGTGCACAGCTGTGATCCTATAGCCTCGGTTGGAGAAGCCTCAAACTACTCATGAAGAATTGAAGAATGATCTCAAGGCATCTAGAATCGAAGCCAGCAAACACACGATCAGTACGGCACTACGCCGTGAAAGTCTTCGCTCTCGCACCCATCGTAGGACACCTCTTCTCCAAAAACGTTACATCAAGGCCAGGCTGAAGTATGCCAACGACCATTTGAACTAGCCAGCAGAGTTTTGGAACTCAGTACTGTGATCAGATGAAACCAAATATTTGTGAGAAACAGCACATACCATGCTTGGAGGCAACAAAACGAAGAGTATAAACCAAAGTGTACCCTACCCACACTTGAGTTTGGAGGTGGCTCAATTATGGTTTGATGATGTTTTAGCTCATCGGGGGTAGGTAAACTTTGCATCATTGATGGAACCATGAATAAGGTGATATGTATCAGGCTTGATTGGAAATAAAGCATCCGTAGATGCCTTCATTATTCTAATTATTAAAAAAAAATAACAGAAAATATCATGATATATTGGAAGAACAGCTCCTACATTCAGCTCGTTTTAAAATTGAAACGTGGATGGCCATTCCAAAAAGACAACGATCCACTGTAAACGAAACCATGGAATGGTTGAGGATGAAGAAGATAAACATTTTATAATGGCCCAGTCAGTCCCCGGTGATGAATCCGATGGAAACTTGTGGAGGGAATTGAAATTGAACATTCATTAAAATTGAACGTTGTGGAGGGAATTGAAATTGAACATTTTCGAAATTGTTCGTGGTCTAGAAACGTGGAATCTGGCTATTTGATAAACGTAGTTTATTTTTTTGCCCCCCCAAACTGAACATAATTCAACCGATCAAATTCATCATCCACTCAAACCAGGTCGTTCACAAATGTGTGTAATTTTTTTTCACCCAAATTAGTGTACTGCTAAATTGATTTATTTCATTTCAAATTTATTTCGTTTACCTTTCAAGTTTATTTATTATTCAAAACCTTGGTTACTGTAGCATGAAATTTTTCTAGCTTCACCATCCCTCAGAAATCTATTGTTCATAAGTCAGTGAGTGTCCATTGTATTCTCTCTCTTTTTTCGAACGCAATTTTTCTTACTCGTGATGAAAGTTCACTTACAGAAACAAATGCTTGCATTTCAAACTATTTTAGGATATTTTATTCTACTGAATTATCAAGAAACGTAGAATTATCGGTCTCATAATCTTTTACGGTTAACCATTAAATTCCAACTGAAATCTTATACCGATGAACTCTTGCCTTTACTCAAATAAAACGAGACAAACATCAACTATAGGACGAGACTGAAAGCTGTCAGTGTTGCTGCAACTGACACTAAATTCTGCCTTATTCTATGAGAGCATTCCAAATGAAATTTGCTAGATGTGGAAATGAGTTTTTTCTGTTATGGTCAAAATAAACAAGTGTGCTACAATGTTCTGTGAAAAGTTTCATTACGTACTAATACATGAACGTGATCAAAATTGTTGAAATTTATCTGGTTCGATTAAATTCGTTTAAAACAGGGTGGAGTGTTGTGAACGCTAGCCTTCCAATCAGTGTCATAATTTTATGTCGTTCAGTGAACAATGTCAGATGCGAATAACTCTGGTCTGCCAAATAAAAATTTTGAGCCCTGAAGCCCTGACACTATTCATGCTCATGCTGATTTTTATGTGAAAAATTTCCCTAAATCCGAATAAAACCCCCGTTTTTTCCCATCACCCACCGTTTTCAGACCATTTTTAACACTTTTCGATGAGGATTATTTTACTGTAACGAATAATAAATGATAAATGTAAAGAGAAATATAATAAATGTGAAGACTAACATATAAATAAGATAAGTACCTTCATTTGGCACTTGCTCTCCCTTTGTACTCTGAGATAGAAATTTGTTGTACCAAAAACCAGCACTACTCTGCCAACATGCTCGCATTCATTCCACCTCCCTGAAAATCTGCTCTTGGACATAGTGATCTCTTCGAGGAACCACCTCCCAAGTTCATCCGAAACTGGTCCTTGATTTTCGAGGAAGAAGTCCAGGTGGGAGTGATGAAACCGCACCTTAAGAAACATGTCACACCCCATGGCTCTGTACGCTGACAGCAATCCCTCTATATGAGCGACATAATAATTACTTCTGTTGTTACCCAAAAAGTTCTCACACAAGTTTTGGAATGCTAGCCAAGCTCGTTTTTCTTTTCGATTTGAATGATCAATAAGCATCGAATCTTGGGAAAGTTGTCTAATCTCGAGTTCCACGCAAACTCCTTCCTTGATTTTAGCTTCACTGAGACGAGAAAATTAAATTTTCAAAAATTAAAATATATTCCTTGTCTTTTTCATTGCTTTCACAAACTGTTTAATCAATCGGAGTTTGAAGTGCAAAATCGGCAAGAATATATTTTCTTTCGAAACTAGAGGATCGAGAGCGACATTCTTCTGTGCACTATATCGTAGAGGCCAGTTCTGTCCGATGTGAGGTTTATCTCAGAATACGCTGTCCAATTGGAATAGGAAGCAGCAGTATTTTGGGAAGCTTGATTGCAGGCTCCTGAGTAGAGCAACAACTTTGAAGTCCACGCACATTTTTGCAGTATAACCATGATAACTGATTTCATCAAGGATTCGGCTGATGTTTTAGCACGACTATTTCTTATCTACAGAGTATGCCACCAGAACTGATGGCAACTCATTCCAGTTGGCTAAAAGGATAATTTTCAAGCTTGTCTTTGATGAGTCTATAAACAGTATCCATTTGTCTGAGTTACATGATATCTTCATTTCCATCATCAATGCATTTGTATTAGGAAAGAATACAAAGCCTTTACCGTCCGAGAGAAGCAAGTTCACGGTTGAATGCCTGGTCCTGTAAGAAGATTTTTTAACGCCGTTTTCTAAGAGATTCCACTACTGAAGTTGAGATCCAAGAAGTTGAGATTTACCCCAAAGTAACTTCAAATCCCTGACAAGATCATCCAGTTATGACTGAGTAACGAGAGATGCTGTTGTCGATGAGTTACATCAGCTTATGAGTCTTCAACATCGGAGAACGTATCATCATTCCATGTTCCAGTTTGTGGCTCAAAGTCTTTCAAATCCTTTTCCTGTGGAGGATGGGGTTTGGGGGGCACTCGGTTTGAAGAACTGGTCATAGAGCTGAAGGAATATTCGGATACTGAATTGTCTGGTGACTTTTGTAAGAGAACCCGACTGTGGAAGTCGTACAAATAGTAACAATCTGTGAGATGACAGCGAGGTTTACGTCAAACCATGGTAAAAGCGAATCGCTTTGATTCAAGAGTACTTTTGAGACATTTGGTCAAGATGCTGTAACAAGCAAGGCAGCAAACTTTTGGAGCTCAATCCTTGTGTTCCAATTGCTTGAAGCAAACTTTGAAGCACAACTTGACAATCAAAGTAAAATTTAAAAGCAGTTTTAAGAAGCGGAGTAAGGGGTTTTCGTAGATGTTTTAAAATCAGTCCCCCGCAGTTCCTGCGGGGGACAATCGCAGGAACAATCATCCTGAAGCTTCTACTATCGGGATGATTTTTGCACTCGCGTGGCATAATTAAACAGTAAATCAGTGCTCAATATCAATCAGAACTCACAATCGTGTACTGTTATTCACTTAAAAAGGCAGTGTTGAAAAATTCTATCGTTTTACACAATTTAGACAACTTAGAAACGCAGAATCAAGGTTAAGGTTAAGGTTAACATCGGCATCTTTGGGATGCTTTATTTCCAATCAAGCCCGATACATATGATCTTAGCATTGGTTTTTCAAATGTCTTATAACTAACCCTATATATAGGACACCATGACGATTCCCCCGTAAAGCCGGTACCCATTTCCGACACCTGGGTTGAGTGGGGTATTGTGCTTGAGCTTTCCCTTATACCCAACGGGGAAAATCTCCGCGCCAGCGCCGGGACACGAACCCGCGACTCCAACATACGAGCCCGATCCCTTAACCACTGTACCACGGAGAGCACTGTTGTTCAACGTGGTACAGTGGTTAGCACAGCACTGTTGTTCAACGCCTAGAACAACAACAAGTTGCCTCTACGATCGGTATAGAGGTACCGAGGACGGAGAAAAGATAAGGATTATAGTACAGACCTTTGCAAGTTTAAACTTGTTAAAGCATGAAAATTCATGTGCAAACCTGTGAGCGCGAGGTATGGAGAGCGCCAACCGAGTGCAATCATTCTCCCGTACTGTTGCTATATATTTTTATCATTGTTGCTATATATTAAGGTTATTATCACTATATATTGCTCCCGTATAGATTTTTAATATAATGGTGTTTTTGAGGAGGAGGAGGAGGAGGAGGATGCTGGTTCGAAGCCGGAATATGCAGCAAATAAGTTAAAAAACGGTCATTTTTTATCGTGTATTTTTACAATATATGGATGAAAAAAATCCCTCCACCAATCCTCCACCGAAATTTTCCTCTTCGCTTCGGAAAGTAGGGATAAGGAGTGAGGAAGGCGTCCTTCAAAAATAGTGGATGTGGGGAAACGGAAGTCATATTCGGATTCAGGAGGTCTTTTTACCTAAAATGCAAATGGTGTCATGGCCAATCTTCATGCAGACTAGTTTAATGAATGCATGCTTCAATATATTTGTAAAATAAAAGTTCCTTTTTCCGTGTCTCAACAGTCTCCGGGCTTGCCAGGCCCTGGCGGAAGGTTTGCCTTTAACTTTGCAAGGTTCTGCGACTGACTCAAGGCTTGGCTTCTTCTCCTTACTCTGGTATTGGTAGTGGCATGGCTGTTATATGTGAACCAAGTACCGGTGGCATGACTGCCGCGTATGGTGCAGAGGTGGCATGACTGCCCAGTGTTGTGCAGCCTGCTCCTGTTCAATACCCTTACAGTTGTAACACATAGTTCTACAGTTTCGTAGTACCGCAGTCTCACATTTCTACAGTCTTACAGTTATAAAACTGAACAGTTCTTCAGTCGTACATTTCTACACTTAGAAAGTTCTTGTTTTTCAGTTTTACAGTCTCACAATTCTACAGTCATACAGTAGTTCTAGAGTACTTTGAGTGATTATATTCATTTTACAGCTGTATTGGTGCCTAGATTTTTCTGGTTTTGAATTGTGCTTCCTATACAGCTGTACTGGCTGAACAGCTGCGCAAATTTTACGATTGCAGTAACTTTGCAGCTGCTCTGGTTTAACGGCACGACTAACTTACGCCGAAAAATAGACAAAAGCCCTGGATTACTAAAGATATCGTGATCAATATAAAGAGAAACGTCAAGCGTACCTAGCCTTACTATACGAAGGGCGAATATCTAAAGTAACGTATAACAGATTCAGGAATCATGTGACAAATCAAATACGAACCTCAAAACGAGATTACTTCAAGCGCAAATTTACTGAATACAAAACTGATATTAAAAAAACTTGGCGCCTGCTTAATTCATGTTATAAACCGAATAATAATACTACGAAAACAATTGAGTCCGTCGTTCACGAAAATATAAAATCCCAGGAGAACAAAGATATTGCAACTGTGTTTAACAACTTTTTTGTAAACATAGGAAAAAATATAGCCGATAGTGTCTTCAGTGAACCCAGAGACCACTTGCAATACATGGACCATGTCCGTGGACCTAACTCTTTCTTTTTCACGCCAACTAATCCCTCCGATGTAATTACGTGCATAAACAACTTGAAAAATAAATCAAGTGGATTTAAAAATTTTTCGGCTAAAGTTCTTAAGGCTATAGCTGATATAATAGCACCGTGCATATCTTATATTATCAACCAATCCCTTTCTCAAGGTATCTTCCCCAACTCTTTCAAAATTGCGAGAGTCACCCCTATTTTTAAAAATGGTGATAAAAACTGCATTAACAATTATAGACCTATCTCTGTACTACCAATTATTAGCAAAATATTCGAGAAAATTGTGTATAAAAAAGTGTATTCGTATTTTGAACAAAAATCTTTCCTCTACGACAAACAATACGGTTTTCGTTCTAAGAAATCTACGACACAAGCTGTATTAAATCATTTGCAATACCTTTATTCTAATATAGATGAAGGAAAGCTTGTTTTCTCCGTATTTCTTGACTTTCGAAAAGCATTCGATTGTGTGGACCATAACGTATTACTCTCGAAACTACATTGTTATGGCATTCGAGGGGCTGCCCATGATTGGTTCAGATCATACTTAGCAAATCGGAAACAATACGTTGTCATTGACGACGCAAAATCAGACCCACAGACAATTAGCCATAAAGTTCCACAAGGATCGGTCCTTGGGCCTCTCCTATTTCTAATTTTTATCAATCATATCATTAAATCTACATCATTCTTCAAATTCATACTTTTTGACGATGACAGTACTCTTTCTGCGGTCCTTCCAGACCAAAATCCCGCTAGGATGGCGGAGCGTATAAATAATGAACTTCATAAGGTTTCATTGTGGCTTAAATAAGCCTTAATATCGATAAAACAAAATATATTACATTCTCATACAAGAAAAATACATCTCTCCCTCGCATTCAAATTGGCGAAGGTAAAATCGAAGATACCAACTCAAGTAAATTCCTCGGCATCATAATAGACAAACATCTAACCTTTAAAGAGCACATCGCTCATATTAGTTCTAAATTATCAAAATCTATCGGAATCCTAAATAAAGTTAAAAATTTCCTGCCTGAAACAGCCTTACAAATGCTCTACCGAACGCTCATTTCACCATACTTGCAATACGGAATAGAAGCATGGCACGGAACTGATAAAAATAAAACCAACAAAATTTTTACCCTGCAAAAAAGAGCCATAAGAGCGGTAAAGAATCTAGAATATAATGCTCACACAAATGACTCATTCAAAAATTTACGAATACTTAAGCTCTCGGATCTCTACAAAATCTCCATTTGCAATTTCATTTACAAAACATTAACAAATGATGGCGCCAATAGCCTAAAACAACTATTAACTGCGCGAACTGGTCATCACGACCATTTACCCCGAAATAGAGGTAAATTCATGCTTCCTTATTACTTAAAAGCTCGGTCACAACACAGTATCCTCTTCGTTGGAACTAAAACTTGGAACTCAATACCTGCGGAGATCCGTGAAAGTAATTCTTATAAGGTATTTAAAAAAAAATCTTGAGTCTCACTTCCTATTAGATTACTAGTCGTGTAAGATCACAGAGTCAAACCATGTCCCCTACATAACTGGTCTTAATAATGTAACTTGCCTTGGTTAATTTCGCCGATCTTCAGTCTGTTCTTGAATCGTTTGTCGAATATACTGTTAAATCTAGTCCATATGAACTATATTTTGAAATGAAGAATCTAATTTCGAGTTAATTATCTCATTGATCAGTCTAATGCGTCTCTAGTTTAAATGAATTATGTTAAACATTATTGTACTCCTAAGACTAACCTTGATGGTAGGATGCCCTAGAAGTCACTGAACTTATTCGGGCCCACAGGTAGCTATACTCAAATTTGACCATTGTACTAGACTTAAGAAACATTTTATCTCTGTATCACCTGTGGTAAATAAATTGTTTGAATTGTTTAAATTGTTTAAACTTCACAGCTCTACTGACTTAACAATAGCACGATCTTTCTTGATGAGTTTTTTCCAAAGCACTAATTTTGGTGTCGCACTAATTTTACGAGTACACCAACTTAGCAAACTGTGCCAATTAGAAAGTTCAGTTGGTATCCTTGAATTAGAAATTCATTTATTATAGAAATGTTCCCCCCTTGCGGTGCCACCTTGTCTGGTCACTTCAATTGACGCGTTTTGAATCTGACGAGTTCTCTGCGCGAGACGCGATACCGTCTCGCTTTGAAAGGCGAAGCGTAACACCGAATTTGATCCGTATCTCCATTGCGTTTTGTGCTCTATTATATTTATTGTGTTGTGTCTACATAGAGTTGGTTTTGCTTTATTTATTTAGAGTTGGTTTTGCTTTATTTATTTAGAGTTGGTTTTGCTTTATTCATTTAAGGTTTGTTTTGCTTTATGGATTTGGAGTTTTTTCTTTTATTTATGTACAGTCTTCTGCAATGAATTAAGGAGGTTGTAACATCATTATATTTTACACTTCTCTCCACTGCAGGTTTTTGAAGCTTAAATTTCGAACTGAAAGCATTTTATACAGTTTTGATAAATTGTTCCGTATTTAATTCTGATAGTTCGTGAGTTACAAATATTGCGCAATCAGTATGGAAATTTATTCAGCCAGATTAGACTTCAATGTGCAACTTCTCTCAATATAAGTAAAATTTGAAAAATCGTTCGTATCGTCTGATTTTTTTCTAATATTTGATCCTTCTCTGTTTGAAAGTTGTTATGGTGCATGTGCGCAAAATTTGCCTTTTAATTTTGCAATTATTTTAATAAAATATGAGTGTATTTAAGCTTCCAATACGTTGCACTAAAAAGATAAATGAAGTACCCTTCTTTTCATCCAACGGTTCTTACCCTCTGGGGAATCCCCGCTGGTGAGGAACGGCGGAGTTGCCAGGTAGGGAATATCGTACATTCGTTTATATCCACAAAAAAATCAATAGTATTTCAAAATCTAGTACATTACATCCAAATGTGGAATTTTTACCAAATCATAAGCGTTTACAGTCTGTTTTAATACAAATAACATAATGATGTAATGTATGTTATGTTCGGGTAAAAGTGACAACACTGCTGGGTTAGGAATGTCACAGATAAGTAAAATGAAGTTGCTTGGGTGAGGAATGGAAAGTTGGCTCACTAAAAAGTGGGGAATTGACGAAAAAAAATTAAGAACCACTGTTTCCCACCTGTTAAGAACTACAAATCTAAGCACTTTTAAGCTTCGTAAATAGAATCTAATTTTTCATACTTTTAAATGTCTATCAGTAACACATTTTCACGAGGTTACACGGTGAACCAAAAATTAATGTTTGTGTACAAGATACAATTTTTACTAGATTGTTGTGTTACTCCTATTTTACGAAAATACGCAGATCCGTTGAAATTACCTCCTCAAAAAAAAACATTTATACCTGGTGTGACACGTGTTCAATGATTTGAAGAATTCAATTGATAATCATTGCTCTTTTATTGATGCCTAATTCGCTGATAATTTGAAGCGAAATTTAGTTTTTCGAGAGAGATTTAACCGATTTTATCCTTTTCTCTACCCAGCCATCCAGATAAAATTTATTTTAGCAGGGTTTTAGCCTTTGCAAAATGAAGACATTCCCTGCAGGAGATTTCGGCCTCATGCTTCCAATATCGGGGTAGTCCCAAACTTCCCAGCAGTCGATGATAAATGTTACACCCACACTTAGTTACGGTCACTATAGTATTAGACGCTCCTCACGCCTCCTACAAGTAGAGGGTACTGACGTTATACGTTCTTAATGTGGAGGTGTGTGGGGGGTACCTGAGATCTGTTTCCGAAATACTATACTACCGCCGAAATATTGTACACGAGAAACAAGGTAAAATTCGAGTAGTTACTTTGACTTTTTCCCAAACCTAAAGTTGTAAATTTGGCAATTCTTAAAATGAAGTTAGGCATCGAAGCCACTCAGTGGCAACTTAGTGAAATTGCCTCACGTCAAGGGCTCAAACTTGAAGACCAAACCCGAAATCACAGCAAGTACTGTAGCCAAGTGAATTGTAGCCAACAATGTTTGCCCAGTTACTGACGAAGATATATGAGTGTTTTTTTTCGTTCACCTCTCCCTAGCAAGAATCACCACTAGATGCATGTGCCTAGAAACTGAGGCAGCGATGCCAAAGAAGTGTTGATATATGAGGTAGGGGAGCACGTAAAGGCTTCCGCATGCGCGCCAACGACCCCCATAAATTCCTAGGATAAATTAAAACTTCACTCCTAATCATAAAATTCAAGACTACTGTCTCTGGTGGCAGCGACCCTTCTTTTAATTAAATTAACTTAAATTATTTTACTCGTAGAAATTAACTCTAAATTAACTACGTTCAGTGGTAGCAGCAGTGAGATTTTTTATAACGTCTTCGTAAAGTTTAAAATCCCAGACTGAATTATATAGCTGCGATTTTCAATTTATGGCATTGTCATGAATTCGAACCATTGTCTGGCTCATGCTCGCAGCGCTCCATGAGACCAAAATCGAATATAATTGCTTCATTCACTCTCGACTTTTTCTATCATATTGTTACGAATCGGGAACGCTGTCTGCCGTTAGATGAAGCCTCATGTTTACATCGAATTCTGCTGTTCACAAATCCCAAAAAGCAAATGAAAAATGACCACATCTGACTCTAACGATTAAAAGTGATGAAACTGAACCATTTGTTTTAGCAAAAATTTTGCATTTGGTTCGATCATAGTATGTCCTTCAAATTTCTTGTAGAGAAAATTAGTGACAGAATTAACGGAACCTTTATTTTTTTTCGTCGTATAAAATACTGTAACGAACCAAATGCAAAATCTGTGTAGTGACGTATCAGTGAAGTACTGTCATCCGACGTTGGAGGAAAAGTTTTGTCAGTATCCGGTGCCTTCCTGTGGAACAAACTATCACGGAAAATAAAAATCCGTAAAACAATGAAATGAATCAAAACAAAATAGAACGCTATTTTGAGTCTCAACAATAACTGAATGCTGCAGCACATACTGCAGAAGTAAGTTCGAATTATTTTCTCACAGTGCTATTGATGGGTTAATTTTTAATCCAAATTTTTGGTAAAATGCGGATGTGGTGTGATCGTATGTATGATAACACGTATTATGTACATTCCTGAGATGTAGTTTGGAGCATAGCTCTAGGCCACGATGAGTCTCAGCTGACGCCGCCACCTCCCCGTAGCGACGGAGCCCCAGAAACGGGAGCCAGCAGCTTCACAACAGCCGAGGCAGGCCGCAGCTCCCAGAACGAGTGCCGTTTGGCCTCCTTCCCTTGCCGGAGCAAGGTTAGGGGGCGGTCGCTCCCATATATGCCAACTGCTGCAGGATACTGTTACCCTCTGCAGGCTTGTGGTAATGGGGTAAAGGAGGCTTGTCCGGGATCGTCCTCAAAAATTCATCGAGTCTCTTTTTGAACAATTCCAGCATCCTCTCAAACTCCCAGATACCAGCCGGAAGACAGTTGAACAGACGCAGTCCCATAACAGACAAGTTTTCATGCCTCGTCCTGATGCTCCCCAGCGGGGCGCTGGGGAGCATATAGGGAGCAATGCTGCTAAACGTTGGAATGATACAAGTTTCCCCTCGCCGAATGTGCCGCTGGGCTGCAAGTCTCATCGCCAGGTCCCTGAAATTTTGTGCCAAAACCTTCCAAGTATGTACGATGAGGTACCTTTCACGGCGACGCTGCAGCGAAAACAGGGACAGGTGCAGTAGCCGTTTCCAGTTGTCAAGCGACTGCATACCTTCGATCCTTGCAGTGAAGGTCATCTGTACACCCTCCAACTTCTGTACCTCGCTCGCCGACAGTGCTCGGACTCTAGAGCTGGCAACAGTACTCTGCCAATGGGAGGACTAACGATTTGAACAATTTTAGCATCAGTGGGGCTTCCCTTGTCTTAAAGGTTCTCAGAATCCATCCAATCGGACGTCTGCACCTAAGCACCACCTGGTTAATGTGATCTCCGAAGACACCGTCATCCGAGATCACGTCCCCCAGATCCCTGACTGAATACTTTCGTTCAATCGCTGAACCACCAGCAGGGCTGTACGCATATGAGGCGTCAGGGTGCAAACCTACCGCATCAACTCAAATTTATTTTCATTGAAAGTCATGTTGTTTCATGTCGCCCACTCGAAAATCTTTTGGAGGTCACTCTGTGGAGCCTCGCAATCCTCCACCGTTGCAATATTTTTCAAGACCCTGGTGTCGTCAGGGAAGGATGAGGCTCGTGAGGACAACAAATTGGCATCGACGTCCGAAATGTGGACCAAGAAAAGGAGTGGACCCAAAATAGAACCCTGAGGTACACCACTCACAACCACCGACTCCATCGAGCGGCTCCCGTACATTGAGACAAACTGTTTTCTATTTGTTAGGAAGTTATAAATCTATTAAAAGAGCACACCACTAATGCCAAAAAGACGGAGCTTCCTAAGCAGCACGCCATAGTCCACTTTATCGAAAACCTTAACAAAGTCCAGATCCACCACGTCTACACCGACTCATGAGCCAAGCGCCCCGTAACCTGCTGCTGATGTTCCAACAATTGTGAGAGGCACGACCGCCTCCGTCTGATACCGTGCTGTTCAGTAGGTCATTGCTCTAAAGGTACGCAACACGATGTCTAACCACAATGTTCTCAAAAATTGTAGTTGCATGGGATGTTACGGTGATCGGGCGGTAATTAGCGGGGGAATGCTTCGCGCCCCCCTTGTCCACTGGAATAACTACTCCCAATTTGAAAGGAGCATGCACGCATCCTATATCCATAGATGATCTCCACAGTGCATGTATTGGAGCCTTTAATTCCAAACAACAAATTTTTAAGAGGATCGGAGGAATCATCTCTTACGCTGTAGAATATATTATAATAACCGCACCTAGGCCTCACGTATTTCTGGAAATATTCTGTACTTGGAAACCGTTGTAGAACAATCTTTTTCATGTTTCTGACTCAGGTAGACTGTTTTGTGCCACTATTTTTGGTACGGAAATTTCATAAAATTCATGCCGTAATAATAGATATTTTCTCCGAGTCCCTCGATTGGAACGCTGGTTTATAAAATTGAGGGAAATTTTTGAACAGTTTAAGGAGTTTTTTCCCTTAAGGAAATAAGAATTATAGTCGTTACCACAAGAGACACGTTAGGTTTATATTCTAAAAAAGGTATGTTGTTTCAACCACTTTGGGAATTAAAGAAAAAGATCTCCAGGTAAAGGATCGGTAACTTTTTCGTTTCTCATTCGAGTCCAATTAAAGCACATTCGATATGATTCACACTCATGAACATCGTTACAGAGTTCTGTTTCATGTTCTCCCTGTTTTTGAAGCGTCTTCAAAAATAATGCTGCCAAAACTCTCAAAAATATTAGTCAACGAATGCAAACAAGTTTCACTAAAGTTAGCACTTTTTTTGATATTATAAAGAATCACATAAGAATGATAACTTGAGTTCTTTACTGTATTTCATAAGCCCTTCAAAGCTTTACATTCAGTTGCCACATGGAGGGCGACAGCTAAGGTAGCCGCTCATTTTGCTGTGTTTTATTTAACCTTAAACTGAGAATTCGAAGGTTCAGCAGACCTAAAACAGCGAGACTACAACTGGGTGGGCTCATCTGCAAGTGAAATTACCAAGGCCGTCAAGAAACATTTGTAAGTCAGAAATTAACAAACAACTCGTTAATGCACGTACTGCTTCTCTGGCAGCAGTAGCTCCTAAATGCCAGCGAAGTCTGCTGCGAACTCCTTCTGTAGGCCATGAAGTCATCGATAACACAAATCCGTGAGCCTGTGGCTGGATTTTTGTACAATTTAGACCACTGTAGTGGGACAGCTGATAGCTCAAAGTTTTTTGTTGACTTGGCTACAGTACCATCTATTATTTCGGCTTTTATCTTCAAGTTCGAGCACTTGACGATAGGATATTTTACTAAATTACCTCTGAATGACTTCCATGCCAAATTTTTTCTGAAAAATTACAAAATTTGCAACTTTTTGTTTGAGAAAAGGCCACCCTCACAACTCTAATTTTACCTTGTTTCTCATGCACAATTTGAGGCGGTAATGCAGTGTGTCAGCAACAGATCTCACGTTCCCTGCACACACCTCCACTCAAAAGAGCACATTCAGAGCGTGCAACGTCAGTACCCTCTATATGTAGGAAGCATGAGGAGCGTCTCAAATTATGGTGACCGTAACTCAGTGTAGGTGTTACATTTATCATCGACTGCGGGGAAGTTTGGGACTACCCCGATATTGGACGCGTGAGGCCGTAATCTCCCCCAGGAAATGTCTTCATTTCCACGCAGACTGCAAGGTTGGACAGGAGAGAACCCTTCTACGATAAATTCTATTAGGATAGCTGGGTTGTAAAGAGGATTAAATCGGTTATATCTTTATCATGAAGCTGAATTCTGCATCAAAAAATCGGCGACTTAGGTATCAATAAAACAACAGAGATTGATTATAAAGTGAATTCTTCAAATCATTAAACACGCGTCACACAAAATATAAATGTTATTCTGAGGATATAAGTTCAACTTCTTTGCTGTACTTCCATGAACTAAATAGAACATAACAATCCAGTAAATATTGCATCTTCTGCATGCAAATCAATTTTTTGTCTACACTCTAACCTCGTGAATATCTTTTACTGGCGAACTGATTTGTAAGTAAGTAAAATTTCATTCTATTTACGAGGCTTCAAAGTGCTTGGATTAGTGGAAGGGTATTTCATTTATCCTTTGATTAATACATAGTGGAAGTCTAAATGCATTCGTATATCACATTATATAAAATGTATAATTAAAACATATATCATATACATTCACTATGCTGCCTTTCAAATAAAGAACATTCAAAAATGAGAAAATTTAGTTTCAAATTTGTATGTGACACGAACTATGTATCAAATTCTGCTTAAATTGTGAGAGATTGCATACTGAATTCTGATGTTGTTTAATAAATATCCTATCCCATTGAGTAATATTTGCAACTCACAAACTATCAAAATTAAATGCGGATTAATTGATCAAAATTCAAAAAAGGGCTTTAAATTCATATTTATATTACGAAATAACACACTGTGGCAAAGAAGTATAAAATATAAGAAAGTTTTAACCTACTTAACTCACTGCAGAACTTGCTAAATAAAACAAAATAAACACTAAATAAATAAAGCACAACAAACTCTACGTAAATAAAACAAAACAAACCCTAAATATTCAAAAACCACCCTAAATAAATAAACCAAAACCAGCTCTAAATAAACACATCATAAATATATTAAAAACACAAAACGCAAAGAAGATCCGGATCAAACTCGGTGTCACGCTGCGATTTCAAAGCGAGACGGTATCGCGCGTTGCACTGATGGGCAACGCAGAGAACTTGTCAGATCCAAAACGCGTCACTTGAAGTGACCAGACAAGGTGGCCTCACACAGCGGAACATTTCTATAGTTATTGAATTTCTAAGGCAAGGATTCCAACCGAAGCATCAAATTAGCACATCGGCAGTGCACTCGTATACTAGTGCAGCAACTAAGTTAGAGCTCTCGAAAGAAACACTCATCAGCAAAGATCATGAAATCGTTAAGTCTGCATAGCTTCAAGATTAGCGCAGTCGTACAGCCTGCAGAGCTGCAAAGTTAGTTCAGCCGTTGAACCAGAGCAGCTGCAAAGTTACGGCAATCGTGAAATTTCTATATATGGCACCAATACAGCTGTGGAATGAGTATAAAGACTTGAAGTACAGTAGAAATGTATGACTGTAGAATTGTGAGACTGTAGAAATGTGAGACTGTAAAATTGTGAGACTGTAGAACTGAGAACTAGA
Organism: Morinoia aosen; assembly: GCA_030386875.1. Lineage (NCBI taxonomy): Eukaryota > Metazoa > Arthropoda > Malacostraca > Amphipoda > Talitridae > Morinoia > Morinoia aosen. The sequence goes on along the minus strand of CM059571.1, from coordinate 61,473,050 downwards.
ACTGCGAGACGGTAGTTCTGCGAGAGTAGTTCTACACGACTAGAACTGTGAAACTGTAGAATTATAGCAGTTATAATAATAAAGATGAAATAATATATAACCGATACAAGATGCACCACACAGGGCAGTCATGCCACCTCTGCACCACACAGGGCAGTCATGCCACCTCTGCACCACACAGGGCAGTCATGCCACCTCTGCACCACACAGGGCAGTCATGCCACCTCTGCACCACACAGGGCAGTCATGCCACCTCTGCACTACACAGGGCAGTCATGCCACCTCTGCACCACACAGGGCAGTAATGCCACCTCTGTACCACACAGGGCAGTCATGCCACCTCTGCACAACACAGGGCAGTCATGCCACCCCTGCACCACACAGTCATGCCACCGGTACATGGCACAGAATTGCCTTGCCGTGACCTAAGCATAATTGAAGACGAAGAAGAACCCAAGTCTTGCGTCAGGTGCAGAACCTTGTAGAGTGAAGGCAACGCGTCCACCTTCGGTTAGTTCTATAACCTGTAGAGAACCGGAAATTTTTTTACAAAAGCAAGTAGCGAAGGATTCATTACTGGCATCTGACGCTGTTCACTAGAAAACAAAAAGGTAAAAAATTGATAAGAAGGCTAACGCTCAGAACACTCCACTTTGTTTTAAAGCCAAAAAATATTCGGTCAAACTAGATGAATTTCATGAATTTTTATTACGTACATATTTTAGCATGCGTGAAACATTTCTACATAGCATTTTAGCTTGCTTGTTTACTTTGACCATGCCAGAAACAAAATTCATGTCCACATCTAGTAAATTCCTTTGGAAAACTTCATACTGCATCCACGGAATTATGCAGGTTTGGTTTAACTTCAGTTGTAACAACATTGCTAGCATTCAGTTTCGTCCTATAATTGATGTTTGATCTGTGTTAAATATGATTTAAGTTGCAATTTTATGGTTGCCCGTAATAAAGTTTTACATTGAAAATTTTTCGTTTCTTGATAGTTCAGTTAAGTTCGATTTGCCATTTAAAATATCATAAAATATTTTGAAATACAAGCGTTCGTTTCTCGAAGTAAACTCTCATCACAAGTAAGAAAAGTTGCTTACGAAATAAGAGAAGGAATACAATTTACACCCACAGACTTATGATCATCAAATTTCTGAGAGATGGTGAAGCTTGAAAGGTATTCTCCTTCATTAACCTTGGTTTTGAATAATGAATAATAAATAAGATTATAAGTAAACTAAATAAATTTCAAATGAACGAAATCTATAAAACAAGAAATATTCTGGTATGAAAAATTGCAAACGTTTGTCGATGAATTAGATTGACTTGTGAGACATTGGATCGCCGACATGTGAATTTATTAGTTTACTTCGTTCATGAATGGTATCACTTACCTCGAATCTTCCACAAATATCCCTCTCTGCACCTTCTGCATTTTCCGTGAGAGTGAGTCCGGCGCAGTTTCCGTTTGGACCATTAAGTCCCTCTGATAACGAATTGATGGCGAACAGCTTGTCGTACTCGATGTTCACGGTACAATTCACGGAGGTCTTCCCTGGGAACTCCGAGCATCCGTAACCACGGTGTGAGTAGACCAAAAGGGTTTGTGGGTTTCCTAAATTGGTGTAGATTATTCTTGGGGGAAGTCTGATAGTGTCGCCACAGATCTCCGCTGGAAATGTAAAGATGTCAACTAGCGTTTCTTTGAAATGAGCCTCAGTGAAATGTGTAAGCTCCTGTCAAACGTGTAAAGTTTCACACTTAAAGTATTTATTAAAGTTCCACAAAATGAGACCACCTATACAATTCTGCTGAATTCTCAACAATTGCAAAAACAGGTAATGATTTTCTAATTTAATTATTTTTCAGAAGGTTTCATCAAACCATTCACCATCACACGAATAGTTTCAGCCCTTCTCAAACGTTCGTTTCGCATTCTGGAACCCTAATTTTTTATTGACACTTTCGTACATGTTTGGTAGGGGAATACTCATAAAACTGTTGGGAAAAAGATAACTGCATTTCTAAACTCACTGAAATAATGGAGGACGAGGACATCAATGAAGTATATCGAAGAAACCAAAGTTGGCATCCCGGCATCTCCATCGTAGTAGAGGCACGTGGACAGGTCGACGTCAAGTTGCGAGAACCTGAAGGTTGATTTATTTTGAAGCGTTGCATAGCTGTACCCTCTCTCGTAGCTGCGAGGGTCTGCAAAAACAGAAAATTTCCTGTAGACGTAGTAATTTATTACTTCGCTAACACACAATATCAACAGGAAAATTTCATTTCATCCAAAAAACTAGAATACCAGAGCCATCAAATGGCACCCGTAATATGTAACATTTTATGATTGTTTAAATATATCAGCTGTAGAAATTTAAGCAACAGCTGGCGTATCAGCTGTTTGGATATTAAAAAATTGATTGCAATACGGGCTAATAACAGAGTCCCGCCAATTCACGTGACATGTGGTACTGTTGAACGTAATGATAAATGAACGTAAGAAACAGTTATATATTACAGAAGACTGCGTTAAAAAAATTTCATAGTAAATTGATACGTAATTTTATTGTAAGACTACGAATGAATTATAACGCTGACTAAACAATGAACATCAACATATATGGGACATTCTCAAATGTATCTCCAACGTACCATAGGATTGAAATGCGTTATAGGGCTGAGGCGTGTTGCTTTCGTCGAGGTAGATGAGTTTCTCGAGCATGTACTCCCGGGTGTTATTGTATGGGCCTGGTTTCCACGGTGCCTCATCTGAAAACATACAGCAATAATTCAAGGTCCAGGTCGGAGTTTTGAATAGTTTGTGTCTTGGTAGTAGAGCAGCTGGCAGTGAAAGTTCTTTTCCCGATTTGACGGCGGATCGTACTGTTTTGTGTCCAAAAATCGTCAACTTTCAGAATTTTGATCAGAAAAACCTATGTGCAGCGTAGCGAAATCAATAGAAAAACAGAGAAGAATAATCGGTAGAAGAACCTACGCTGCCGGCTGCATCGCGACAAGGACGTGATCGCTTTACACGCACGTATGTATAGTTCAAATCGTTCAGAATTGAAGGTGAACCCTACTTTTTTATCTAAAGAGCAGAGCCCAAATTAATTTTCTGACATTGATCAATATATGCGGCTCTGCTCTTCAATCGTCTTCATTAGCGATTGATGCTTTTAGCAAATCGTTCACATAGAGAAAAACTTTTATCTCACAAAATTCACTTCTGTGCGGTAAATTTATCAGCTAGTATTAACCTCCCTCGTAAATTAACTATAAATTCTGAACAACAGAACATAATGACGTCCAAAATATGCTCGTTCATCTCCAGCGAAAACTTGAACATTCATTTTGATTACAGCGTAATTTTTTACATCGGACAACTGTAGCAAACCGCAAACCCCAGAGGAAACGACAGATGATTGTATAAATAACCATTGAACGAACCTATCCGTGTTGACACGCAGAATTGATGCACTAGTCATGAAAAATTTTTAAATTTTGATGCACCACGTTCAGTAGATTCGCACTCACTTCGCATAGACCCAAGAAGAGTATTGTGAGATTTATCAAAATTAGTTGCACCTAAACGAAAACACCTTTAGATTTCAGAAGAGAAATTTTCTGCTCTGGTGTAGCGACAAATACATGATTCACGTACCCTGTTACATAATTCCCTAATCTTTCGCTGGAAATATCTGTCAAACTTTAGCATATTTTACTCTACCTATCAGCATATTCTCTATGCATTTTCATTCTACCCATCACTATTTTTTTATGTTTTCTGGTTCTACCTACACACAATTGCTAAATTTGTCAACTGCTGCCCTCACTTTTATTAGTTATACCCAACAACTCTATTCAGCCTTTTGTGGTTTTATCTAACAACACATGTTCGTTACAACTATTTTTACGGCACAAATGTTTCTCATACTTCCTGATTGCACTATATTAGAACTTTACTCAATATTTTGCTATCCAAACACCACAGACATGCTGAAGTGGTGGCTTTATGATAATAGATTTCTTTACACATGAGAACTAATTACTCACTGTACACTGTCCATAAACTAGCACATCTGAAAGAACACGCGTGAAAAACACAAGACAACCGCACCAACACATCACACGAGGTTTTCTCGCATTCTGTACAAGGGAACTACTTAGGCTTGCATGTTTTCCCAGCTTCATTTCCCTGGGAGGTCCCGAGCTATTACACTCCCGTTCAAATCATGACATCGATATTACTTGCAACCTGTCGTGTGTGTCTGTATATTTTTGTCATCTAATTAAAACTGTACATTTTCCATCAATTCCTAGACTCAATTTTAAACTTTCGCGTGCTATTTACTTCCCTTCTTTCAGAATACAACCATTTCATTTCGCTAATCTTCAGACTCACTTCTTCTCCATAATGTTCGCTAACATCTTCAACTTTGCCATACTCGTCCTTCAAACGAACATAAGATATCATATGAATCTCTTATTGAATTCGCCATCCTCTAGAGCATTACGGAACTTTTTGTCTTCAACACTGCACTCACTGATTTGTAATCATTCTCTCTTAATTTCCGTTATTTATGGACTTTCTTCTATTAGGAACAAGTCAGGCATTCCTGATGATTTTCCTTCATATGTAATGGCTACAGAAAGTCGTGCAATACTTTTAAGCCCTCAAAAAGAGATAGCTTTAAAACACCACGTCAAGTAGTAGTCTACGATATGTTATTGATAACAAGAGCTTTTCATCAACGAGAAACTTTTCACTACGATGCGTCATTGCTGACAAGAAAAGAGAATTCACTACTCTAAATCCTCCTTGTATTTCAACTCATATATCCTACCCACAATACGAGTATAGTCAAAACTTCATTATTTTTCGAATTTAAATTTCATAATTATAAATTTTATACGAGCCGTTTTCAAAAATACACAGTCAACTAGCTTACTGCTAATATCTTTGTCTCATTTTTCAATGCCTTTCAGATTCAGGTCTACCACCACCGCTGAATCCATTGTCACATCAATCCTGAACGTATGTCCTATTCTACCTCAGAATCTATTAATCACTCATTTGTAACTTCAGCTATACTTTCCCTTACTTGACCATTCATTTTTATAGACTCAATATCACTCACATTAACTAACGTAACCTCACACATACTAAAAAATAAACTTAGTATTCTCTAGCGTAATTTTTCCCAAATAACATTTCAAGGATTTTTCAATTCCTCCTCCTTGAATTCACTTGAATTGCAGCTCAGTATTGATTTTATTAATTGAGAAGGTGACTACTTCTCCTTTACGCCTCACTTAAGCCATCATCTATGAATAATTCAGGCAGGGTTCAACCGGGCGAAACGTGTCGTCCGACGCATTTTTGTACGGTATAATTGAGCGAAAGATTGAACGGATCTAGCTGATGGCACCTCACGGAGCTGAAGAGGGACTCACCAAACGTAACTAGTCTGGGTTTCTCAGAGAAGCTGTGGCTCGTGACGTAGACGACCCTCAAGCAGAGAATGAAGCACGTCAAGAAGCGGTTGCTGTTACTGTAGGCCAGACACTTTGAGTTTTGAGACTTGAATTCAAACGCTGCTAGACCTGCACAGTTGTAAAGAGAGGGAGTTGTTGATCACAACCAAAGCATTTTGAAACCTTTTTGTTCCACGAATATCTCAATGAGAACTTTGTATATTTGTTTGCAATTACAACACATTACATTACTTTCTTTGAGGATTTCAGCAAGTGAAGTTTGACGAATCACTTTAACTTTATAATTTAACTCAATCGCTTACGAGTTATTTAACTGTATTTGTTTATAATCTTACACGTTGCGAAAACAAAAAATTGTGCATTGATAAAACTTTGCATTATTTCTAAACATTCAAGATGTTTATTTTCAGAGGGTTGAGTTGAGACTCACTCGCTGTCAAAGCTTCGTGTCACACTATTTCTTCATTGTGATGTACCGGCCAGCATCTGTCACCCTCTGGGTGCTGACGTTACTCTAGTGTCAAGATGGCTAGTGCTTCCAGTTTAGGGCATCTAACATAATTTTAAAGTAATTTAACCAGTGAGAGAATGTTTTGAAATAAATGACGAAATTAAAGAAATTAATATTTTTCATGAAATTATTTCTATGACATTCTAGAAGCATGCGCGCGTAAATTACCATTGATTACCTCTAAGTTCACGCCAGAGGGTCCGTGCAACATATTCAATAACCTTTCTATTTTACTTGAGCAAGTTTTTTTGGGACTGTCAGGATATACTTGTTAGGATATACTTTCATGTTTTATTGGAATATACTTGCATGCTTAAATTTTTGGGACAAGTTGTGCGTATTTACCTTTTTGTTTGAACTAAATAATTTGTGAGTTTATATATTGTGTTCAGGCGCATTCCAGCGGTACAGATGGGTCGCTCCAACATGTGTGTTAGAGGCCTGAATGTTTTGATTCAACATAAGTTTATGTATCGTGTGAGTGTAGTTGTGCACTCGAGTCTAGGGCTAATGTTTGCTTTGAAAGCAGACCTCGAGAGCACAGAGGGGCAGTGTGTAACCGCACGCAAAAATTTTTTGCTGACCGAGAGGCCCAGTCCAGGGTAGAGCCGTGGGAAGCCTTGTTCGCCGAACACGCTGGTAATAAGAAAAACCACGAGGGGTGACAGTGACTAATCGCTGTACTTGAGATACAGAGTAACCATAGCAACGGTTTCTGACTTCAAGATTGACTCGTAAAAGATGGGCGAGATAAGTCGCGTTCTTGTCACAGCGAATAAGATGCGTGCGACCTCCAGAACAGCCAATGGAATGGGGTAGTCGTGTGTTTTGAAGTGCAGGAGAAGTACTATTGGCCATGTATTGGGTAGGAGGGTAGCCCTCAAAGAACACTCTGGGTAGCGCGGAGAACAAGAATTAGTAAGTTTTTGCGAGCCTTTCGATAAGGTGCGTCGTGACTAGATGTTAACTTAAAATGTCATACGTTGAAAAATAAGTGAGAAGTGAAACGTGTTAAGATATATTTTTTTGAATCAATAGATTAAAATTTTACATCTACTTTTGCAGAGGGAAGAAGGTCCCGTACCGTGGAGGTCGTTTAGAGAAAAAATTCTTAGTGGCTTCGCCGGGAGGGTGGGACTCGTTCTTTTGTTACGATAGATACCGTTAGAAACAATAGGTTCATATAACGTAAAAAGAAAATTGGTGCAGTTGAATTAAATGTCGAATATGTAAATATATATATGAGAAAATTGTAGAATCAAAATAATCGGTAAATTTTGTTGTCCTGCAGGAGGGCGGTTTCCTTTTCGTTTGCAAGTTCGGTCTCTTCATAAAAACGTCGAAAGACATTATCTGCACTGTGTATGAAACAGGGATTTGAACTGAAGCTGCTCTTGGGCGAATGAATTTGTGATCCGAGGCTAATAACCATCTACTGTGCCGTTGGAGTGCGCCACCCCGACAGTTAGGCATCATTTCTTTATATGTGTTCGGTGTGTAGTTTACTTAGAGAAATTGACCGGTCAATTAGGTAGAGCAGCCCTTGTCAATTTGTGTAACTTACAGTCCCAGTAATTTACGGTTAATGTTTTGTAGTAGGGTGTTTAATGATAAAAATTTCTTAGCATTTCACTGGCGTTTAAAACCCCCGTTAACGCTAGCATCACATTTCATCGAGGCAGATAGCGCACAGAAACGCGCTGATGTAAGTCGGGTCTCTAATCATCGGTGAGTACAGCCCTAATTTTAGTATAGGTATCTGTTGATTGTTTCCCTTAATAACTGTGTTCTTGTGTATTTTCTTGCATTTCTTGAGTATTGTGTCATTTGTGGAGGTTTGCCAAGTCCTCAATTCCGAGAACCTGATTTTCTTACTAAAGTAATTTAGTAAGGAGGCGGGACCAAATCTCGTGACAGGACCTTCGTTCGTTTTCTGATAAGTTTTGGCAAAATCTTCTGAAGGACTTCTTCGAAAATTCAAAAACTTAATTTTCGGTAAAGCAAATTTTTTCTCGTCATGCTTAGAGCCTCATAGATTCATCATTTTTCAAATCAATATAAAGAAGCAGGCACTTGTTTAAGCGAAAAACACCACCATGGCAATTTCACTGATATTTCACGTTACTGGCAACTTTTTCCTCTGGAAATTTTTACAAAAGCCATTTAATTTTTTGTACTCAAAGGTTAGACAAAAAATTCTTGCCTATAGTCTATTCACCAAGTTTTATCTGTACTCTTCCCTTTTCGCTCAGAGGCTTTTTCTACACCCACCACAAACTGAGAGTTAACCGGTAACATAAGTGAGATATTCTATACTTCTTTATTGGTCTTACCAGCATCTGCGGCAAGTTTGGCACATGCTCCGATCGTGGATGCTGGGAGTTCGATGGTCTCACCGAGCGGAAAAGTTAGGCTCAATACACGCTGCCGTTGGTACACCTGAAATCATCGAGGAATCATTTGACGAAATAAAAGAAGCTTTGTGGAAAACATTTTAGTGCAAAGGGGCGGCGAATTTACGAGCGCTTCTAGGGTTAATCTTGAAAGTCTATTTGCTTTCTTTACATGTTTTGGAAAAATTTGCTCCTTGACTAAGCATTTAACAATTGTAAAAGACCGTCAGTGCATTTTTAGCAGAATTTCAGCTGATTATGTACAATAGTTTAGATTATCAAGCAATTGTACAAAATGAAATATCCCATTTCAACTTTACATAATTATAAACCATCATATTTCAGTATTTATATCATAAAAACAGTAGCGCCAGGGACACTCACGATTTCTTGCCCTGAAGTGAAGACCGAGATCGAGTTAGGGTTGACACTAACCACGTTCGGAGACTCGCACTCCATACGAGGAGAGATCCTTGTGACCAGGTCAGCCTGCGTCAAACAATTGTGTCAGTATGTCACCACGTCAGCCTGCATCAAACAATCGTGTCAGTATGTCACCACGTCAGCCTGCATCAAACAATTGTGTCAGTATGTCACCACGTCAGCCTGCATCAAACAATCGTGTCAGTATGTCACCACGTCGGCCTACATTGAACCGAAGAGCTAGAGTCAAACTTCAGCCAGAGTACAATTATTTCAAATCTATTTTTACGCAAATGGTGAGTTTCACACAACCGTCCAAATCGCGTCGTCGATTAATTTCAACGCTACGAGGAAGGACTTCATCTCGTCTGAGAAGTTTTCATTCAATAGCTCAAAAGAACCAAATATCGCCATCTCGTGAGAAAACGACCCAGCATCTGTACAATCTCTAAAATCCTCCTGAAGATCTACCCTAAATAAAAACACGAATGACGTTGCCAAGCTTGCGTCAGTCCAACACCCGTCGGCGTCAGTTGAATGCATACCCTTCACCCCCACACCCACATCGCCTCCACCCAGCCACCCTAAGGGAGCTCCACGTCATTGAGTGGTGCCACTGCGCTTTGGAGAATGCATTTCTAACTTTTGTAATTTAAAACGGGTCGTGCATAACAACTAGAACAACTAATGACTTAAAAACTAATGGTGTACGTAAAACCCTCCTAAATAAGACGTATTACACAAAAATGTCAAAGTTTAACGGCGTTTTTGTTAGTCCACTAAACACTAAACGTGCAAAAAAGTACGATGTCGGATTAGTAGTATTACAAGCAATTGTACAGCGTGTAAAAAAAGTGTTTTTTCAGTACTGATCAAAAATTGCAAATGTGGATTCGATTTAAGTTCTGATGGTTCAAATGCTACCAAAATTGCTAAAAACATTCAACATTATGAATTATACTTGCGCCAAGGAAATAACTTATTCAACCCGAACGTTGAAGAAGAAATGCAACATTTATCTGGCCTCCGAAAGCTCCGTGATGTCGCCGCACTCACCGCACCCTTTTGGAGCTCCGCGCCTCCACCCTTTGACACCTGGTGGACGAGAAAAGGTGCAAGCGAAATCAATTCTACCTTCTGAAGCGAACCTGCAATTTTCACAGCTGAACCCACTGATTTGAATGAGTGTTATACAATGTCTTCAATTATTGTTGACTCTGAGAAAAAATTTTCAAATTTTTACAAAAAACTAATTGATCTGAGAGCACTTGACTTGTATTATAACTTTGAAACGACTGAGAAACGGGCGTGAAATTGTTATACCGTTTCTGGGATCTAAAAGTACTTAAGATTTTTGCATTCTCAAAATGTCATGCACATAATTACAACAACGCTTAAAAGTTCAAGAGATTGAGATCACAATGATTCGTGATAAATTTAACATAGAAGATCACGTAGAATTCACCCTGTTACCTTTGTGAGCCTGGATTCATGTTTTTAAGTCTCCATTAAGGTATTTATATCTATTTTAAAAATCTCCTCCTATCTCCTATATGAGAGACGATATGCGATTCCGACTTACGTTTCTTTCCTCAATACGAACACTCACCGAAAACATATGTTATTACGGAGGCGGGTCTGGGCGTTCCATATCACAATTTAACCATTTCATTCCAAACTGCGAGAATTTTATTATCTCAGAAAACATAGACATCATGGGTTAAATACATTCCACATTGGAATAGAAAGTCTGTGTAATGACTAGAAAACGAATAACATTTCAAAAATCATTTCCTTCCATTTCATTGAGCTTAGCAACAGTTGGTGTGTGAGAATTCAGTGATGCGGTTGCAAAAATCTCTTCTAAACTCTTTCAGTTCTTCAGTGCAAAATGGGATTCATTCATGTAAGCGGAGATATGAACAGCGTAGCCGAAGTTGGCAGTAACAAATAGAATTTTTTATTTGCGAATTTCTTTCTTTGTTCCACTAATAAGTTCATTGAGTCTTTAATTGTCAATGTATACGTTTATAGACAATAGATGCACCTCTCCTGAAACCTCTAGTCGAGAGACCAGGTTTTAGTTTTTGGATACCTTTCCATAAAGTAAATATTCCTACTTTAACCTTTAGGAACCTCACGTTAAAGCCTACTCAAAGAATTTTTAAAGATCCCTTTTTCATGTTATCGATAAGTACTCTATTCCCTCTGAAAGCAACAGCATATAACAGGATTTTGCCATCCATTTGCTGGCTCGTGTCTTTCGTGAATGAGAATTAATCAATAGACTTCAACTGTCACAAAGTAAAGTAGAACTCACCGCTATGACCACAGCGAGGCGCCAAATGTAGACCAGAAGGTTTTTCATGGCTCTGACAATCGTAAATGTGTGTTTCTAGATGTATGTGAGTAGAATTGTCCGCTGCAATGATCCTGGAAAAATTTGTCAAAATTAGAAAATAGGAAAAATTAGAAAACAGGATACAAGAAAACAAGAATATTGCCAGTTCTACCAAACTGTTGTGTTTCTATAAAATTTCTCAGATATATTCACTATGTATTAAATATTGACCATGAAGAACAAATTCTTTCACATTTTGAGGTAAAATTCTGAAATAGAGTAATAACAGGATTATTTTTCGCCACTTCATTTTTTAATATTTTGTACATTAGAAAACTTCAAGATCTCAAGATCTTGAAGTTGGCATTTATGAAAGACACAAAACACGGAAAGGTTAAAGTGAACTTTCTGGCAAACAACAAAATTTGGCAATTTTCATTTGACAAAAACAATTCAATCTTGAAACCCAGTTTGAGAGTCGTGCGGCTCACCATCTCGATGGATGTTAGAATGTTATCAGGTCGAGACAACAATAAAAATGCGACCTTTTGATTATATCTTCCTATGGCAATGATGAAATATGATGCTATCTCCACCGAAATGTTATAATTGTTACAAAGATCTCATTTTCAGCGCATCCATGAATGTGCCCACACAGATCAAAGTCCACAAACGAAAGAATTAAAAGCAAAAATAATTGAAAAAATTTAGTTCGAACGTTCTAAACTTTGGCTTATTTCCAACGAATTTTAGAATGACGTACGAAAACATTTATTAGAAATTCACCCTGGAAATATTTCATTACGATTCTTACTTTAAAAAAAACAGCAAACAAAAAAAAAACCTTTATTTCCAAGTTGTCACATGAGATACATGCCAACATATTGGCTTTTAAAAGTTCCTTAATATAAGACGTCCTAAAACAAAAGATCCATACGAGGAGTATTAATTGACAAACCATCCGAGGTGTAAAAATAGATAAGCCATACGAGGCATAATAATCGACGAACTATATGAGGTGTGCTAATAGATAAACTATCAGAGGTGTACAAATAGATAGACCATACGAGGCATATTAATAGATATAATATACGAGGCGTACTATAATAGACAAACCACACGTGGTGTGCTAATAGTCTAACAAAGTTCCATACGAGGAATACTAATTGACAAACCATACGAGGTGTACAAATAGATAAGCCGTACGAGGCATAATAATAGACAAACTATACGAGATGTAATATTAGACAATACTATCATAGGTGTACAGATAGATAGACCATACGAGGCATATTAATAGAAAAAATATACGAGGCGTACTAATAGACAAACCATACGGGTCGTGCTAATAGTTTAACTCTGTCAAGGGTAGTTGAATGAGAAATGAGAAATATTATCTCTTGGATATTTTATATTCCAAGAGATTCCGGTACAGCGCTTCTTGCCTTTTTCCTACTTCGATAATTTCAACTAAGAACTTGGCAGTTTCGAAGAATTCTTTAGTATTTTTCGAATTATTTATAATATCATCGAAGTAGGAAAAATACAAAAAAAACGCTACACCGTACTAGATTGAAACAACACCGTAAATGACAATCAAGTATTGAGAAAAAGATAGTCTCGAAATAATTTGTAAAGAACATCGCGCAACACAGCACGCACATCTAGGAATGCGTAAACAAACTTACACTCAAAATTGAAATGCATGGCTTGTTCGGCATACAAATATAGAGATAATATTTGCACGAGTGCTTTATTTCCTTTGTCTGATTATACTTTTTAATTTCTTCTGTTCACAGAAATGCCCTTCGGGGTCGTGATAGATCGATTTATAAATCATAAAGCAAGCGCAATCAATTTGTTTATTTCTGAAATTTGGTGCAGTGTTAACTGATCGCAAGGCTTTAGGTAAAATGTAATGTGTCTTGAGGTTTTGCTTTTTATGCAAAAAGTAGAAATAGAAACCGATATATGTACATGTGCGCATATATGTGTGCGAAACGTGGGCATGTTTACACTGATACATAAACATTTATGTTTGCGTGCGCACACGTACATACTCACGCACACACTAACACACACATTCAAATATATACGTATTGAAAACGAATATAAGAAAAATGCTAATAGACATGAAAAATAATCTTACTCTTTCAATATTTAAAATGACAGCCCAAGCTCTGATGAATCGTAAGAAATAACCTGAGGAAAAATAAGGAATAGAAAAGACTTCGAAAAACGTATAAATGGAATGGTTTTTTAATTTCCTAAAGGAAATTTTAAGAAAACTCAAGTTACCGCTGAGGAACAACAACAAAAAAAAAACATATATCTTCAATATATCATATCATATATCATATCTTCTCGATATTCTCTGCAACATCATGCGGACATGGGTACATGGGATAAAATGGAGATACAGTGTAGGCCAGTTACCAATCATGATTGACAAATATCTACAAAATTTTGGCAGAAATGCGCAAACAAACATATACTCAACATCAAAATTTGCTTTTACAACATACGGACAGAAAGATAATTTTACCACGATTCATACGCTCAAATTACGATTAATTTCATTAATTGTATTTGTCATTAATCCGATTCACAGAGACGTCCTCTGGTGTAAGTGGGAGATCTATTTTTGAATCATTTCGCTAGTGCAATAAAATTTATTAACCGGATGGTTTTTGTGTAAAGAAATGAATTAGAAACATGTATATCCATTTATGTAGATATATATACCTATATACGTACACACACATATTAATATATGTACTTATTGAGAATGAAATATAAGAAAAAAATACAAATATAAAATAAGAGGATAGAAACAACCTACCATTTATTACACCGATAATGACAGTTGAGCTCATTGTAATCATAAGAAATTATTCGAAAAAAAAAATAACTAAAAGGAAAAGAAGACTTCGGAAAACGTAAAATGAACTGGTTTTTAGTTACTTCATAGAAATTTTTGAGAAAACTCAGGTTACAGTCAAGAAACAACACAACTCTTCAGCATTATACAGACATGTGTACATGGGATAAAATGGAGTAACATTGTGGCCGGATATCACATTTGAGTGGAGAATATTTACAAAATTTGGCACATATAGGTAGATTAAGCAATGGTCCAAAGTGATAATTTCGATAACAGAAATTAACAGTTTTTTTCGATTTTAAAGTTTAGTGCTGGTGTGCACTGAACGCACGGAAAAATATTAAAAGACTAAATGAAAATGCTTAAATTAACCCCTCCCCCAGCTCAGCCGAAATCGATTGAAAACATCTTCGAGAATGATTTTGAAATAACGAGACAACGTTAGCCAAAATTTAATTCATTATAAACTTTGCACAATCCTCACATTTATAAACCTGTATATTGGTGTACACACAAAATGTATTTCAGAGTATGTTTTCCATACGGATGTTAAATATTAACACAGAGAAGAAAAAATAACAAAATAAAGATGAGGAAATACTCCTAATTATGGAAAAAACGTTCATTCTGCTGTATTGAACTCACGGCTGGGGTGCTCATTATTGTAGACAAAAATAGTTAAGATGAATGCACGAATGGCTTAGCAAACGTAAAATGAAATAGTTTCAAATTTTCTAACAGAAATTTCAGGAAAATTAAAATTTCTGGTAAATGGGAAATTCACACCGAAATGCTGCAGGTCTATAGAGATGCAAAATGACGGGACACATTTACTCTAAATTCTTTTACAGTTTTAGAGTTTTTGATATGCTGGGGAAGCTTGTTCCACAAAAAAGCTCCAGAAACTGAGAGAGCTTTTTGTCCCACGTTAGATGAACGGTAACTGACTAAAACATCATTCCTCCGATTTGGTTTTTTGTTTGGGATATTAGATGGAAAAAATTTTACCACCTCTGCATTACTTTGGGGGAGGTACAGAGAGGAGAACACTCGTCGAGCTTTTTGGATCATGAATCTGTTCGGTATTGGGATCCAGTCGAGTTTTCTTAAAAGAGGGGTGACATGATCGTATTTATTGAAATTTCCTTTGCACACCACTTTGGCGGCGAAGTTTAGACATTTTTGCAACTCTTCCTGACGATATTGAGGTAAATTTCCCCATACAAGACTGCAGTAGTCCAGGCGCGATAAAACTAAAGACTGAATCACTAACAATCTAGATTTTTCGTCAAGTGTGTTCTTAATGCGATGAAAGAACATTAAGGTTCCGTTTATTTTGTTGCACATTGTTTCGACGTGTGAATTGAAAGTCATATTTTTGTCAAACCAAACACCCAGATTTTTTACCGTCTCTACTGGTTCAATTGTATCGTCTCCAAATGTTAGCTTGAATGGTGGTAAATTTTTAGTCGCATTCTGTGATCCAAAAATAATGCATTGCGTTTTACTTGCGTTAAGTTTGAGGCCATTATGGTCATACCACAATTTAAGGTTTCTCAGAAGGTTTTCAGCGTTGGCTTGTGTTTCTTTTAAGTCTGCTGTTGAGCTTGTCATGGCAATTTGTACGTCGTCAGCATACATTGAGATTTTTGTGTTTGCCGGCATGGTGGGGAAATCATTGATGAAGATTGAAAATAAGAGCGGGCCGATGATTGAACCTTGAGGAACGCCAAAATTGTTTGGTATGAATGATGACATTTTGTTATTCAAGCACACTGCGTGAGAGCGGTTTAGTAGGTAGCTTTCAAACCATTGAGTGTCAATTCTGAGGTTTGAAATTTTTTGTAGAAGTTTCTTATGCTCAACACTGTCGAAAGCTTTGGAGAGATCAAGCAATAGTAAGAGAGTTAATTTTTTTTGGTCAATATCATTGTAAATTTTTTCTGTTATGTTTAACAGGGCGTCCTGAGTACAGGGCGTCCAACAAACAAATCTCGATTGATAGAGGGGATTCAACGAGAACGAAAACTAATTATGCTAGAAGACAACTCTAGAAACACCGGCATTGTACTTTGTTGTCGGGTAGTTCCTGAAGAAAGATGGAAGGGTCAAGTTCATGAAAGAACACCAATTAAAATTTGAATTGAAGGAAAGAGAAGAGAGCATACTACCATAAGAAAACTGATGGAATCTAAAGTCAATAATTAAGCAAACTTCGTCGAAGTTACAAAATTTCCAACCAGGAAGCAACGTCTCATATGCCTCGACTTGAAAAAGTTGCGGAGACTACGATTTCAAGCGTGACAGAATAAAAGACTTTACCTGCCTCAGTGAGTTCGCACTCTCAGACACTGCTGTCTTGACTGGTTCCACTACACTCACTCTTCAGCATTAGTCTTCGTCTCTTTTAACTCTACTCATCCGTTTGTTCAACCTTGAGATTCCTTGATTCAGCTGCTCATTGCGATAAGCTTTCAGTAATGTGCCGTCCAAGGTAAATTTTAATTCGGAGGTGGTTCTGTTCGTTAAAACTTTGTACGTAATAAACACATGTGTTCTACATTTTTTCGACACAGCCAAAAGAAACGAACAAATTAGACGCTAGGTCGCGCTAATGACGTAAGGCAGAAAGATGAAAATGAATTTCTATTACTAAAAATATGAATTTAACTCTCTATCTTTGTGCATTTACATTAGGCATACAATGTTCTCTGAAAATTAATTCATTTTGCCCTATTTGATGCATCATTCAATTCCAACAAACGGCAATGGCTGCTGCTAAAATGAGTTTAAAGTGCCGTTTTTAAGGAATAATTCTACGCTAAAAAGCCTCAGTATGCGGCACGCCAGTAGCCGAGACGCATGCATCGTTATTCAATGCAAGGCCTTCGACAATGCACGAACAATCACTAGCGTGTGCTTGGGAAAACGAAGAAACTCCGGCTAAGACCCAATTTGGCGTAGTTTCGAAGCTCTTAGAATTCGAGTTGCTCCTGCGAACGAGCTGATAAGCATGAATAATATGTTGTCGCCCTGGAGTTGAGCTTATTTATAAGCTATGCTTCTTGTAAATTCCAAACTTAATAGATTTCTTCTATGGATTTAATATTGAATTTTTCTTGTTACACAATCTTCAGACAGAAAATTTGTGTCCATATGTCTTGTGAAAATAACAACCCAATATCGTTTCGTTATTAAATATATTATTTATTTTGAAATGTTATTCCCCCCTATGAAAGCTCATCTAAGTTACTGAAATCATATGCAATGATGGATAAATAGTTAAATTGAAACGATTTGAAATTAGTTAAAAGTTATACAATGAATAACGAAAATAAAATTAATGCTCTTTTTTTTTAATTTATATTCCCAGAACCAAGACCGCATACAAATGGTTCCAAAAATAATTTATATATGAAAGCTAACGCAAAAAATCTTTGAAGAATATGTATATTCAAATTGCACATCAGGCAGCTTGAAAAATTAATTTTTCGAAATTGAATAACTCTTATCTTAATTAATTACTTAATTAATTAATTAAGTTTCGAAGCTCTTAGAATTCGAGTTAACAACGCACCTGTGGCCGTTCCCTCCACAGGTGTGTTGGTGAGGTGTATATATATACGCAATATATTTTTATCATGCTGATGACTTTCGTAAACAGACATTCACAAGGCCATGACAACTGTTGCGCATTAAAATATGCGTCGTTATAATGTGGCACTGGTTTTTGTGAGTAGGAGCTCCGGAAGGTATTGTTACGCGCCTTTTGCGAGCTCCGGAAGGTATTGTTATGCGCCTCTTGCCTGAGTTCCGGGCACGGCATGTTTTGAGAGGAGGACTGTAACCGAAAGCCGCCCAGAGCACTTATACGGGCTTACCAGTGTTTCCTTGCTCCTGCCTTGGTAGTCTAAAGCTACTGAAACTGTAGTTTGCAGCTACAGCTAAATAAACCTCTAGTTGTGTTGAAAAGAAACTACCCAACAACAACCAACACTCAAAAATATCTCGGTGAAAAGTTCCATGCTCTTTGAGTGGAAATGTACAGTATACTCTCAATGTGCGTAACGTTAATCTATGAATTATATGACGCTAACATGACATCATCAGGAAATATTATTATCTGTCTATTAGGTATATCGTTCTCGCAGTTTATATCAATGTAAATTGCAAATAGGACATAAACCATAGATAAACTTTCACCCAGATTGCAGTAGTAGACTGACAGAGAAGTGGTAGCCCTTCCTGATTTCACAGTATTAAATGTGGCACTTGAAATTGTGGATTCAAAATGGAATAACTCTTCCGAGCGAAGATACAAACACCGTACCAACAAATAATGAGCCTCTGCTTGGGTGAAGTTTATAATATAATATTGAATAATATTATTATAATAATATAATATTGAATTTTTTGGAACTTCATTTATCTAATCTATCGTTTCGCTCATAACCAAACCTAACTTTGGATTTCATTCTAATCAACAGTTTGAGTAAGTGCTCTACAGAACAGACATGTTGTTGATTCATCAAATTATTTCACAATCAGGGGAATTGAGGCTTTTAAAACTATTTCATTTCTTAGTCTATTTCACACAAACGTAGTTCATTTTCACACCAATAAAAAAATCAGTAGCTAACAATGTAAAATTCATCATTTATTAAAAGAAATTAAATCGTGTTATAATAGACGAAACTGAATGGTGAGCATTGGCTGCAGGGAGACTTCATTCTTTTTCATTGGCAGACAAGTATCCAAACATCCGCTAAATAAAACGCGTGAAGTACACATGTTATCGTACAACGTTGTTCACTGCACAGGTGTGTTAGCGATGATTATCTTCCACAAGGCCGTTCTCTCCACAGGTGTGTAGGCGAGGTATGTGCGTAGTTAGAAAAAATAGCAAGGAATAAGGCTTTGAAACTTAGCATTTTATATTAAAAGCTCTACTGTTAAAATTGAATGGTCAGCCATACGAATCCATGCTGAAAGATGTAATCTTCCTATAAAATTAGAGGATTTTAACATTTTAGCCGCTGCTTCAAACCCCGTTGATCTGCGCAATATTGAATCTCATTATATTTTTCAACGAAGGCCTTTTGGAATGACTTCCAATCCGCTTTCCTTTGCAAATAGTTAAGGGATTTGATTTAGTTTTTTTCTAGTTTTCCATACTTTTCCCTTTATTTTCGATATTTTCAAAATGTACATATTTTTTTCCAAAGCATTTTGTTGAGAATGACTCATTGAGTCGAAACGTTCAATTGTAACAGTAAAGCTTTTAATATGAAAAGGTAAGTTTCAACGCCTTATTCATCGCTATTATTTTCTTAGTTAAAATTTGTAAAAATACAAACCGACTAGTGCTTCCATATGTACGTACTGTAAATGTATCAAGGTAAAGTTTATCGTGCACAGACAGATCATGACAATGAAACCTCCATAATATTTAGGTGAAAAGTTTAATGCATTTTGAATACACATCTTTTCTCTCAATATGGGTAACATTCTTCATTAAATTAAATCATGTTAATTTGAAATTAACTGAAAATATTTAAGGATTTCATTAACAAACAATAATGCACATGCGTTTGTACATTCCATATACAAAAAGCGGTTAACTGAACATTTCCAACATTTCAAAAAGTAAAATCACCCAATCAAATGACAGCACGAAAATTCCCGCTTGCTTATTGTGCTAAAACACAAGTATACACTAAATGAAATGTATTTAAGTGTGCACTAAATTGAGTGTACATTAAAGGTGTACACAGAATAATATGAATTTTTGTGTACACTAAATTGAATGTTTTTAAGTGCACGGAATTATGTGTACACTAAATATTTTCACTTAACTGTGCGAACACTAAATGCGTTCTCTAAATATGCACACTAAATTGAATGTTTTTATCCAGATTGGAGCGAATAATTATTGTGTATAGAAAGAAGCACCAAAACATGCGTTGAACTATTATTATATACTTGAAAGTATCCATATTCAAAATTATCGTTATGCATAATTATTTTAAAGAACATTTAAAAAAAAAAATTATACGGTGGTAGGTTATGTTTCAGTCAAATAAACTTTGTAATAGTATAGGCTTGGAAATGATTCAGTTGTCTCTGATGAAACAGAGCACCATTCAGAATTTGCAAGCATTGTGTTGTAATATAGGCCTTTTTCGATTTATTAAACAACTGCGATTTCGTTCGAACCATCTTGAAAACAGTATTCGTTCGGTAGAAAGGACCAAATTAACTAAAGGAGGAATTGGTGTCCCATTTCAGCGGTTCAAAATCGAAAATAAAATTTAATGAGAATTGCTTTCTTATAATGGCTGATGTTGAAATAAAATGGGTCTTCTATAATTTAATCGCTTATACTAATGTGTTAAAAACTTGAAATAAAAGTGTATTTTTCATCAAGTTTTAGACTTAGTTAAACATTCACGAGCATCGAGTACATCAGTCTTCACCCGTACGATCGGATCAGAAAAAAGTGCGCCACTATACTTGCGCGGTACATCAGTTCACGAATTAGGGCGGAAGTGAATGACTTAGTCGCTCACACACTGAACAGAAGTTGAAATTTCAAGTGATGATAGGGTCAAAGCCCCTGTGTAATTTGAATAATAATAATAATTTTACGGAAACGTTTCTACCGGGGTCACCTGCGTAACGCCAATATGGACCCCCCCGGCGCTGACCGGGAAAATCTCAGATATTATGATTAAGGCAGAAAACAGCAAGATACAAGAGGCTCGCGCATTATGACACGTCGCACTGAACATAGAAGAAAGACAATTAGCGGGTAAATTTTGATGGTGCATGGTTAAGGCTTGTGAACAGTCGTAATTTTTGGAGTTTGAATAGTTCCCCATATCAGATCACGTTGTAAGCATTTATTTTTTGAAGAAAGGTAATCAGCTGATCTACGGGCGCATTGTGGCCAAGTATATTGCTTACTGAAGGTGGCCTGGTATTGTCAGAGAAGACATCAAAGCATTGTCGTCGCGTGTTGCGCAGAGCAGCGCAGCCGATGAAGACGTGGTGCACTGTGAGGCGCGCCTCCAGGCACAGAGGGCAGCCAGGCGGATGCTCCTGTACCTCACCGTTCATGAGGTAGCTGTGGGTGAGATAGGTGTGGCCGCTTCTGAGTCGATTTAATATGACTTCCACTCGGCGTGGCAGTCTTCTTTTGGGCCATGATCCCGGTTCCAACTGGGCCTCGTGCATGAGGCTCCTCCGCTGGTGCCAGTCTTCCCTCCATTTGCCGTGGATCTTCTTCTCGAGTACCGAGAACCAGTCCCTATAAAAAGTTGGGACTCGCTCGGGCGGGCGAAGTGCGGCTGCTTTCGCTAGGTTATCGACGGTCTCGTTACCTCGAATCCCCACATGGCTGGGGATCCAGCAAAATTTTGTGGTTTTACGGTTCTGGGCAAGGTCATGAATCTGATGTTGAAGAAGGCGAGCATGAGGATGGTCCGTGCGTTTGTCGAGGAGAACTTGCAACACACTCAGGGAATCGCAAAAAATTATAAATTGGCCCTCAGGATGATCACGAACGATCTGTAGTGCTAAATCAATAGCATACAGTTCTGCAGTGAATATAATGGATGTATGGGGAAGTGAAACCTGTTTCTGACTGCTGCTACGAAATGCAGCCGCGCCAACGCCTTCGCTGCTTTTGGAGCCATCTGTGAAGATTGCACTGAAGCTTTGGTAGTTTTCGTTTTCTAGTCGGCGGTATTCTTGGATGTATGTTGTTGGATGGATAGTTTCCTTTTTTAGGGCTGTTAGTTCCATGTTAATGTCGACGGTGGCCGTATTCCATGTTGGGACGTCAATGTTCAGTAGGCGGTACGAAAAAGCGGGTTTTATACAAGGGGGTTCGAGATTTAGTGATTCCATGATATTGAGGGTGCGAATGGCAAATGAAGGCATGACTTTCTTATTTATGAACAATTTTCTGTCAGCAGGTGGGATAACAAAGCTAAATGCTGGGTTGCCCAAGTGGCTTTTCATTTTAAAATGAAATTTTAAGGAAAGCAACTGCCTTCGCAGGTTCAACGGCATTTCACCAGTTAGAACTTGGAGGCTTGCGACAGGGGTGGACTTGAAGGCTCCGGTTGCCAGACGTAGACAGTCGTGGGCGACGGGATCCAAGACCTTAAGGGTGGTGTTGGCAACGGATGCGTAGACAATGCATCCGTAGTCCATTATTGACCGAACAAAAAGTTTGTACATGTGGAGGAGAATGTGCTGGTCCCCTCCCCAATCGTGAGAAAATATGGATTTGAGCATAGCACATCCCTTCTTGCATTTGGCTCTGATTTTGTCAATGTGTTTTTTCCATGAAAGTTTTGCGTCCCAGGTAAGTCCAAGGAATTTGATTTC
Source organism: Morinoia aosen (assembly GCA_030386875.1). Taxonomy (NCBI): domain Eukaryota; kingdom Metazoa; phylum Arthropoda; class Malacostraca; order Amphipoda; family Talitridae; genus Morinoia; species Morinoia aosen. The sequence goes on along the minus strand of CM059571.1, from coordinate 61,450,587 downwards.
CTCTACAAACTCGATATTTTGATTTGCGATTTTTAGGAGTTTGGGAATTTAAATTCCGGGAAACGTGGTGAAGTGTACGGCTTTGGATTTTTCTGTTGAGAAGGTGAAACCATTCGTTTGAGTCCATCGTACTGCACGATTGATACATTCCTGGTGTTTGTATTTTATGACATTTAGATCACTATGTCGATAGCCGAGCTGGAAGTCGTCTAAGAAAAGTGAGGCGTGAAATCGCGGATCCTGAGGGATCAGAGAGGCGATACCGTTGATTTTAATGGCAAACAGGGTGACCGAGAGCACTGCACCCTGCGGGACGCCTTCTTCTTGCGAAAAGGGGTCGGACAAATGATTGTTTATTCTGACTCTGAAAGTTCGGTCGCGCAAAAATTCTTGGATGAACAGGGGAGTCGTCCTCGTAGTTGCATTTGATGGAGATCCCGCATTATTCCAAATTTTCATGTTGTATCGTACGCTTTTGTTAGGTCGAAGAACACACTCACAAAGTGTTCGCTATGAACGAAAGCTCTCCTGATCGTTGTTTCAAGGCGCACTAGGTGGTCGGTTGTAGATCTGCTTCGCCTACCGCCGCACTGGATGTTGGTGAGGCAGCCGTGCATATCGCAGAAGTCCGAGAATCTATTGCTGACAAGACGTTCCATTGTTTGCAGAGGCAACTGGTTAGTGCGATTGATGTGTAATTTTGGGGCGATTGTGGAGATTTACGCGGTTTTGGAAAGGGGATTATAATTGCCTCACGCCAGCTGGGGGGGAAATATCCGTTCAGCCAAAATTTGTTCACCATGGATAGCAGGCATTGTTTGCCGGCTTCGGGTAGGTGCTTTAACATCTGATAAGAGATTTGGTTGGCTCCAGGAGAGGTGTCTTTGGTGTTATATAAAACAGTCTCTAATTCTGCGGCCGAGAACGGTATGTTGTACACTTCTGAGTTCGTGGATGAAAATTTTAAACCTTCGTTTTGGACCTTTTCTCTTTCATGTTGAAATTCGACAGGGTAGTTAGTGGCTCTGCTTGTATTGCTGAAGGTCATCGCCAGCTTGTTTGCTATTTGGGGCACGGTGGCATACGTAGTATTGTTTTCTTGTGAGATGGATATTCTTCGTTGGGGTTGGCCTTTTATTTTGCGAATATTTGCATAAGCAGTTGTCAGGGGTGTATTTTTGGTGAACGTATTTGCGAAAGTTATCCAGGCTTTCCGCTTTTCTTCACGTAGGAGGTTTCTGCGGATTGCTCGTGCTCTTTTCCAACGTAGGGCTTTTTGCACCGATCTGGTCTGGTTGTACTTTTGGTATAGGCGTTCGCGGTTTTGTCGTGTCTCGATCAGTTATGCGCTCCATTAGGGCTTCGGAAAAAAGGTTTTAATTTCAATAGTGTGTATGCATTCCGTTGCTACAGTTAGTATGACATTAATGATGGCTTGGAGGTGCTCTTCACAGTTTCCGGCGCGATTTCCAGCTCGTTCCACTTTGGGTGATTTTCGTACGAGCGCCAATCTGCTCTTTTTAGACACCACACTTTTCTGCTAGGCTCGCGTTGTTGAGCGTTCATTAGCTGGATTAGGATTGGGCAGTGGTCGCTGTCCTCCGGAGAGACAGGTAGACCACTGCAACTCTGCGTTCAGGCGGGGAGAGGCTAGCGTTAGATCTATGGCGGATTCGGAGTTATACGAGATTCTGGTTGGCAATCCCGTATTTAGTAGTATGGGATTTGACTGTTCTATATACTGCTCAATAATGCGCCCCCGAGTGTCCGTGGTTCTGCATCCCCAAATTGTATTATGACTGTTGAAGTCCCCCCATAATAATGCTTGGAGTAGGGAGTTGGTTTTCTAGGTCACGAAGTGCTTCTAGGGTAAGGCTATGGTTTCTTGACGTGTATATTGAGACGACTGTGATCGGCCGACTAAGTTGGATGGTAGCTGCGATGACTTGAAGCTGGGACGCCAAAACGTGTTCTCTGAATGGGACCGAGTTATGAATAAGCAAGCCCACTCCTCCATGGCGAGTGAAGTTAAAGTGGCCATGTTTGATGACAAGGGAGTATTGGGGTATAGAGAATGTGTAATTGTGCCATTGCTTGGTTTCCTACAGCGCTACGACTGCTGGTTGGTGCTGGTGTATCAATTCCAGCAGTTCATCTTTCTTGGTTCGAACTCCTTGGCAGTTCCACTGTATAATTGAGGCAGGGTTATTCATTGCTCAGGTGTGGATGCATTTGTTTTATATTCGTAGAAAATCTCTCCAGTTTCTCTTCTGACTGCAGGATTCTTCTCGCTGGTTATTTCACAATCGCTAAGAGCGGAATCATAATTTGGGGTCATTTGTATCGATGTTGTATACAGTTCGCCGGTATCAGGATTCATACACACTGCCTCAGTTAGCTGTTTCTTTTCCGTTGGGCGTTCCTGATGTTCGGAGTTTTTCTGCTTTCTTCGCGTGCTACAGTCCGCAGGTTTGGCTGGATTGTCTGCAGCAGGGCTCGGCGATTCCACTTCCCTCGGTGGGGTTTGGCTTGACGCTGTGTTGGCGGCGGTCGTCTGTACTGCACTGACAAAGGAGCGCCGATATTGCGGACATTCTGTATCCAATTTAGCTTTGGCTTGGGCTCTACTGAGTCTAAATTTGTGTTGTATTGTTACTATTTCTTGTTGGTATTTGAATTCAATACATTTAAGGGATCCAGTGAGATGATTTTGGCCTCAGTGGTGACATTCTATTTTTGAGCTGATACATTCTGTGGCACTGTGATTGGCGTTATCACACCAAGCACAAATTGGGGTGTTGCTTGAGCACCACTACTGTGTGCGCCCGTATTCCAGGCATATTTTACAAAGCATCGGACGTCGTACGTAGGCGTATACTTTGCTTTTTGATTGTTCGCCTGGCACTATTAGATATTCTGGGAGTTCGCCACGGAAAGTTAGTAGCAATGGTTGGGCGAGTGGGTTCTTGGGTCGGATCCATGTTGCCTTGGTCACATCGAAGAGGTCATGGTCTTCTTTGAGTCCTTTACAGAAGTTCTCAAAATCGGACAGGTCGTACTCGTATATGTAAACGAGTCCTTTGGCGGCGTTGGGGTGGCAATATTCGGATATGGTGACAGGTATGTTATTCATTGACTTTATGTTGCGGACAGAATCGCACTGGCGTGAGTTGCAGATTTCAATTAAATAGGAATCGTTCTCCTTAGAGGAAATGCGTTTGGGTTCAGTCCCAAGTCCTAGTTGCAGGCTCTCCTCCAGTACCCAATGTGAAAGCTTGCGTTTTTCTGTTGCGTCCATTTTGCAGAGAAAGTGCTTGGTGAAAGTTTTTGATGTTTTTTCGGAATATTCGTCAGAGTTGTGGTAAAGTTGTCTTGCGCGACGGATGCCTTCTCTGTGCTTTGCTTGAATTTCTACTATTTTCTGTTTTTCAGTATGCTTAGGACACATTTTGCTTTTCACTGGGTGGGGACCGCGGCAATGGAGACATTTGGCTAGTGCTTCCAGGCACTGATCGCTTGAGTGTCCCCCAGTGCCGCACTTTGCACTGGTTGGTGGCCTGTTGCAGCGTTTTTTTGGTGTGGCCATACAGTTGGCAGTTGGAGCGATGCATGGGTTTGTCGATGTATGGATAAACTGGCGTGTCCGCACGTTCGCCTGGAATATATATATAGCTGGGGGGTGTTTCGGAGTTGAATTCGAGCATAAGGGCGCTGGTTTGTTCGCGTTTGGTTTTGATGCAGGTAGCGTCAATGACGTTGCTGATGCCGTAAGTTTCCTTCAGTCCTGCTGCAAACTCTTCGAAGTTGCTCATGTTATACTCATTGATATAGATGAGTCCTTTGGATTTGTTCAGTCTTGGGTGGAATATGACTTCGCAGGGCACGCTATTCACACTAGTAATGGTCAGCATGGCTTGTCCTTGTTTGTTGTCCCTTGCTTCGAGTGTGAAGCTATTTTTGCCGCTGGTGGTAATTGACTTGGTAGGAAGTCCAGTAGCGTTTATGACGCTGGCCTTTATTGCATACGGATTGAGGTTGCGTTTAGTTTCTGGTTTGAACTTCATGCAATAAAAGCGCATGAATGTCTCTGTGCTTGGAAGTTCCATGAGGTCCAGGGGGACATATTTTCGCTTCCTGGTAGGTCCAGGGGAACAGACAGGTTTTTGTTTTCCTTCTGGAGGGGTTGTTATTTTACCAATGATGTCCGACAGTTTGCTCACAGCCAGTTCCACTTTTTTGATTCTCCCCTCTGTAGATGTTTCCATTGTTGCTGGGACGCCACTCTGTACGTTGTTGTTGTTGTTGTTTTGCCCCGACGGCCGCTCGAAGGGGTCCGCCGCGGCCAGGGCCGCCCCAGACCGGGCCCGGCCCGAGGCGAAGAGGGGTGTGGTTATATGGGCCTCTGGAAGATGCCCGCGTCGTGCAGAACCCTCACGACGTCCGCGGGGCGAGTCCAGAGGTGCTCCAGTGCATGTATCTGGTGTGTGTGTCGTTGTGCGTGTAGGGCGGGACAGTGTAGGAGGACATGCGGAAGATCGCCCACGTTGGCATGACACCAGACGCAGCTGTCGTCCTCCGCAAGTCCTATTCTGTGTATGTATGAGGGGAGTGAAGTGTGGTGCCCGCACCGCAGCCGCGCCAGGTGGACTCGATCCTGCCGGGGGAGGGATCGCTCCGTCGAGGGGACGGGGGGGGGGGTCTCACTCCGAGGAGGGAGTTAGGGGGTAGGGCAGCGAGGGCGCGTGAGGTGAACTGCGTGTGTATGTGTGTGCGTAGTGAGGTGTCAGGGGGGCAGGGAGGGAGGGATTCGTATAGTGTTTTGAGGTGTGTGGCCTTTAGTGGTGTGTAATGTTCGTTGGGTTGGCCGTGGTTGTTGCATGTAGTGTAGCGGGTGGGCAGGGTCTTGTGTGGAGGTGTAGAAGTTTGTCCCTAGCGTGTTCATGTGGTCAAGGAGGGGGAGGACAAGGGCTTCTTCGTGTACGTGTGCTATGGGGGTCGATCGTGTACAGCCCGTGGCAATGCGCAACGCTGTGTTTTGTGTGGACTGTAGTTTCTGTAAGTGTGTGCGAGCAGTGTCTGCGTACCAAGATGTGTGTGCGTAAGTGAGGATGGGTCTGATGAACTGTTTGTATACTGTTGTTATGTCTTCCTTGGAGTGGCCGTATGTAGTGTGTGTTAGTGCTCGGAGGACGTTCAGCCTAGTGTTGCATTTAGTGTTGATATTGTTAGTGTGTGGGCTGAACGTAAGACCTCTGTCATATGTAACTCCAAGGATTTTGGGTGTGTCTGTGTAGGGGATGGGGGTGTTGTTTAATGTGACGTGGGGATGGATGTTGTATTCTCTATTATAAGGTGTGATGAGTGTGAGTGAGGATTTGTTTGCGGAGACCTTGAGTCTGTTTGTTTCTAGCCAGTTCTCTATTATGTGGATGTAGTCTTGTAGTTGAGTGTCGGCGGTCTCGTGTTTAGGGTGTAGGGAGAAGATGGTTAGGTCGTCTGCGTATGTGAGGAGGTGTGTTTGTGGGTGTGTAGGGGCCGGTATGTCGTGGAGGAATAAGTTGAATAGTGTAGGTGAGAGCACGGAGCCCTGCGGTACTCCGTTGGTGAAGTGTTTTGTTATGGAGGACTTGCCGTTGTATGTTGTGTAGCCATGGCGGCCCGAAAGAAAATTGGCGAGCCATTTCTGAAGGTTATGGTGGATGTGTGTGTTGAGTATTTTTTTAATAAGTAAGTGACGTGGAACTGTGTCGAAGGCCTTGCTTATGTCAATGGCAGCTAACAGTGTGCATGGAGCAGGTTTGGGAGAGTTAAGGCCTTCGAGAATTGATTGTGTCATGTGCGTGAGGAGAGTGTTAGTGGAGTGTTGTTGCCTGAAGCCGTGTTGTGAGGGTGAGAGTGGGACGTGTGGTGAGATGTTGTGAAGAACCAGCCTCTCTAGTATCTTTGAAGGGTTGCACAGAAGTGATATAGGTCTGTAAGAGGCTGGATCTGTGGGTGATTTGTTGGGCTTCAGGATGGGTAGGATCTTGGCTGTCTCCAGATGTTGGGTATGCTGTTGTTTGCGACTGAGTGGTTGAAGATGTCTGTGAGGGCCCTGATGGCTTGTGGTCCTAAGTGTTTGAGGTGAATGTATGAGATGCAATCAGGTCCGGTGCTACCTGTATGTTTAGTGTTGGAGACGGCCACCGCCGTCATGTGAGGTGTAAAGGGCGTGTACGTGTTGTCGATCTGTAGAGCATGCAGGCGGCGCAGTATGATCCTATTCTCGTGTTTGTGCGGGAGTCGGCTAATGTTTGAGTAGTGTTTAATGAGTGTGTCCGCCTGCTGCTTGTCTGTGGGGATGTTTGTGTGGTGAGAGAGGATGGCCTCGTGCGTGGTAGTGTTGTCGGTGTATTTTTTATTGAGGCCCCTCAGAAGTTTCCATAGTCTACTTGGGTCAGTGTCAAAAGTGATCGTGTCTAGTGTTTGTTTCCACCTGGCTCGTTGTTCGTCTTTGATGTTGTTGTCTATTTCTACATTGAGTTCTTGTATTCGAGCCAGGGTGTTGGGTGTGAGGGGAAGTGAGCGAAGATGGTTCCTAGTTTGAAGTTTGTTTTGTGTCGCGGTTGAATGTTGGTTTAAAGTGTCTTCTGTGTCCTGTGGGAATATGGTGTTTGTTTGCGTTCGTGATGGCTGTGTTAAAGTGTTGTACTGCCGCATCAATGTTGGTGTAGTTGTTCAAAGTGAAATTGTGTAAAGAGTCTTCGATTGATGCGGTGAAGGAGTGCCAATCTACGTGTTTGTAATTTGTGAATGAGCGTGAGTGTAGTGAGGGGAGTGGTCTGTGAAATGAGAGTGTAATGAGAAGAGGGAGGTGATCGGAGGGGAGTTCGTGGAGCGCATGCCACGAGCATCTGTACGTCCCGAACGTCGCCGCCACATCCCATCTCACCCAGGCTCTGCATCAGCCTGTTCACACTCCTCTCCACCTCGCTCACCCGCTCGGACGTGGTTCGCTCGACCGCTGCACCCACGGCCGTCTCCCCGGCCGCGGCCTCATGACGCTCCGCCTGATTTCTTCCACCGTTACCGCATGTAGACTCAAAAGTTTCCATGTTGATTGAAATCCGGATTGACTTGATGGGGTTTGGCAAAGTTTCTCGTTTTCCTGGTTTTCCCTGGTCTAGCTTGCGCTCGCTGCCCGCACGCTGCCCGCACGCTTACCCCTGGACTGCACGCTTACCCCCGGACCGCGAGCCTCTCGCTCCTCTGGGCATGATGCCCGACCCCTGAGGCCGCCGGCCTCCGGGATCAGGGTCGGCGTTTTTACTCTTTATTTTTAGGCTTTAGAACGAAGACAAAACTACAAATTTAACGCAAAATTAGAACAATAAATTATTTGGTAGGTTATACAACCTAGCTATTCACCTTACACTAACGAACGCGTAGCAAACCAAAATGAAAAAGAAATTTACAACCCAGAGCACCGAAGTGCTCTAGGTTGGTTCCACCCACAGTAATTCTGATTGGCGATAAACTATTAAAATAATCAAATTGCTATCCAAGTACAACAGGTTGTACAAATGACAGTAGTTGTAGTGGGTGTACTAACGGCACCACCACGAGAAGGCGCGGGTGGGCTGGATACCCGCACCTGAGCACGGGTAACCTCTATCAAATACTTGTCTGTTTTTATTTTATGTTCCCTAAACCATGCAAAGAAGAATGCACATCAAATAACCGTAAGAAAATACTTTGTGTTCGATGCTAGTAAAAACTTGGTAAAGGGAACAGCGAAAATTCCGGCGTGCAGAGAGACTTCATTCTTTTTCATTCGCAGACAAGTATCCAAACATCCGCTAAATAAAACGCGTGAAGTACACATGTTATCGTACAAGGCTGTTCATTGCTCAGGTGTGTTAGCGATGATTATCTTCCACAAGGCCATTCTCTCCACAGGTGTGTTGGCGAGGTATGTGCGTAGTAAGAAAAAATAGCAAGGAATAAGGCTTTGAAACTTAGCATTTTATATTAAAAGCTTCACTGTTAAAATTGAATGGTCAGCCATACGAATCCATGCTGAAAGATGTAATCTTCCTATAAAATTAAAGGATTTTAACATTTTAGCCGCTGCTTCAAACCCCGTTAATCTGCGCAATATTGAATCTCTTTATATTTTTCAACGAAGGCCTTTTGGAATGACTTTCAATCCGCTTTTACTTTGCTAAGGGATTAAGGGATTGTTAAGGGATTTGAATTTGTTTTTTGTTTCTAGTTTCCACACTTTTACCTTTATTTCCGATATTTTCAACATGCATATATTTTTCCAGAGCATTTTGTTGAGAATGACTCACCGAGTCGAAACGTTCAATTTTAACAGTAAAGCTTTTAATATAAAATGCCACGTTTCAAAGCCTAATTCCTCGCTGTTATTTTCTTAGTTAAAATTTGTAAAAATACAAACCGATAGGTGCTTCCATATGTACGGTAAATGTATCAAGGTAAGATTATCGGGCACAGACAGATCATGACAACGAAACCTCAATAATGTCTAGGGGAAAAGTTTAATGCATTTTGAATACACATCTTTTCTTTCAATGTGAGTAACATTCTCCAATAAATTAAATCATGTTGATTTGAAATTAACTGAAAATATTTAAGGATTTCATAAACAAACAATAATGCACATGCGTTTGTACATTCCATATACAAAAAGCGGTTAACTGAACATTTCCAACATTTCAAAAAGTAAAATCACCCAATCAAATGACAGCACGAAAATTCCCGCTTGCTTATTGTGCTAAAACACAAGTATGCACTAAATGAAATGTATTTAAGTGTGCACTAAATTGAGTGTACATTAAAGGTGTACACAGAATGTGTATTTTTGTGTACACTAAATTGAATGTTTTCAAGTGTACGGAATTATGAGTACACTAAATATTTTCACTTAACTGTGCGCACACTAAATGTGTTCTCTAAATATGCACACTAAATTGAATGTTTTTATCCAGATTGGAGCGAATAATTATTGTGTATAGAAAGAAGCACCAATACATGCGTTGAACTATTATTATATACTAGTGTGCACGACCCGCCAAAAATGACGGGATTCCATATCTTTCTTGTAAAAAATTTCCAGATGTGGATGACAAACATCCTAACAGTACCGGTGGTAGAAAATATTCTTGATATTCTGCATCAGCCTGTTCATACTCCTCTCCACCTCGCTCACCCGCTTGGACGTGGTTCGCTCGACCGCTGCACCCACGGCCGTCTCCCCGGCCGCAGCCTCATGACGCTCCGCCTGATTTTGGCATGTATTGGTGCTTCTTTCTATACACAATAATTATTCGCTCCAATACGGATAAAAACATTCAATTTAGTGTGCATATTTAGAGAGCACATTTAGTGTGCGCACAGTTAAGTGAAAATATTTAGTGTACACATAATTCCGTACACTTGAAAACATTCAATTTAGTGTGCATATTTAGAGAACGCATTTAGTGTTCGCACAGTTTGCATTGGTGAAATCGTATCACAGATACGGTCATTATAACTATCTTATGAGCGTGACAGAGAAATGGAAGGAGCGGACTCCAAACAAATAAACCAAGGGTATTATTAGGTAGTAGCAGGAACCGTGGAAATTCCTCTGACAATGTCATCGTTAAGCCAAGTGGCCCTGTGAAAAAATTCTGTCAACATTACTTACCTATCCTAACCCTATCATGTCTTAACTGAATCTATCCTGATAAAATGTCAAACATATCAATGCATGTAAGGTCATCTTTCAATACACTGAGGAATTCGGTATCCATGATACCACAAACTCAGACATCCTATGTTTCTTAAGAAGCGGACACCAAACAGATAAATAAATGTATACACAACGGGTATTATTAGGTTAGATTTAAAAGTTTTCATATTCAAAATTATCGTTATGCATAATTATGTGAAATGCAAAGAACATTTTAAAAAATATTTTTTATACGGAGGTAGGTTATGTTTCAGCTAAATAAACTTTGAAATAGTATAGGCTTGGAAATGATATAGTAGACTCTGATGAAAGAGAGCACCATTCAGAATTTGCAAGCATTGTGTTGTAATATAGTTCTTATTCGAGTTATTAAACAACTGCGACTTCGTTCGAACCATCTTGAAAACAGTATTCGTTCGGTAGAAAGGACCAAATTAACTAAAGGAGGAATTGACGTACCATTTCAGCGGTTCAAAATCGAAAATAAAAATTAATGAGAATTGCTTTTTTATAATGGCTGATGTTGAAATAAAATGGGTCTTCTATTATATGATCGCTCATAATATGTTAAAACGTTGGAATAAAAATATTTTTCATGAAGTTTTAGACTTTGTTAGACATTCACGAGCATCGAGTACATCAGTCTTCACCCGTACGGTCGGATCAGAAAAGAGTGCGCCACTATACTTGCGCGGTACATCAGTTCGCGAATTAGGGCGGGAGTGAATGACTTCGTCGCTCACACACTGAACAGAAGTTGAAATTTCCAGCGATGAAAGGGTCAAAGCCCCTGTGTAATTTGAAGTTATTGTGAACACCGTGTAATTAATCAACACATGCGATGATGGACAAAAGGATACAACTAAAATGGAGTACTCTGAAAGCAATCGCATTCTTTCGCTGTAACAGAAGTTCCTTCGCAATGGATAGTAAAACTCAATAAAATCGATAGTTCCATTTTTGTACCTAGAATCTTACTGTAGCCTTCTTACAGTTTTAAGACTTAAAACACACAAACATAACTTATTCCGCTTTCATTATAAAGGTAGAACGTAATGTGACCTATCTTTAAGAGGAAATTCCAGAGTTTTGGCTGATTATGTTGATTATTAACAACAAGAAACTTAGCCCTCAAAATATATTAAATAAAATGAACTGTTAATGAACAGAATCGAAGTACAGAATACATTTCGTCTTACTTATAGATAAACGCGTAATTTCAATTATTTCATTCCCGCCTCATCTTAGCAGTCGAGGCCAGAAATGGGTTGCAGTTTCTAAACCTACGCGAAGGAGTGAAGTACGAGTATAAGCTCATTGTGTGTAAAAGTACGTCTCCTGCCACTACTACAAGAAGATTTTTTTCATTCAAAACTTTTCAGAAGAAACACATACACATTGGCACCAGCTGGAGCTGCACGCACACGCTGGCGTCAGCACAAGCTTCACTCGAGCTGAGCAGCGTAGTGAAGCAGCGTCTGTGCAGCGCTCGAGGCAGCAGAGATGCAGCCGTCCACGTTGGAGTGAGTGAATGCGTCCCCTGAGAGCACCAGGCTCCCGCCCCCCAGCCCCACGCTGCCTCCTCGCTCTACACCCGTCACCACCTGGCGACAGAAAACATCTTCGTAATCACCTCATTTTAGTAGTCGGGGCCAGAAATGGGCTGCAGTTTCTGAACCTACACGAGGGAGTAGAGTATAAGCTCATTGTTCGTATAAGTACCTCTCCTGTCACTTCTAACATCCGTGGTCACTGGTTTATGTTATCACTATGGGAGCTGTATATATATATATGTACTCTAGAGAAAATGTACGGGTTCCCGACTGCGATTGAACCAGTTTTTTTATCCGAATTCACAACATCTCGTACCACGGAGGAAAAAAGCAGGTGGCCACGAAGCAAAAAGGTGGACGACGTTACTAATATTATCTTGTGTTTTTTATTACTGGCGCGCTTCTGTCAAAATAGGTAACTTTCTCGGAAAGTAATGGAATTCGTGGATGGTTCCAAGAGAGCTCGCGTGGAATATTTCTACAACGCAATTTTTATTACACTGCATACCGTAAAACCCCACCACTCGAGCTCTTTCGCAATTGTTCGAAGCTCCATCAGTATTAAATTTATTCCGGACGCTTAGTTTCACAGGAACAATAAAAGTCATCCATTGATGGTAATTACGAATAAAATGACTTCGCACCCACCGCTTACCTGTGTGGTGTTCAATTCGAGCCTCATCGTCTATTCATGCATAAATAATGGGTTGCAGCAGTTCAGGTACCGCACATCTAGCTAACTTTAGTCAAAAACACAAGTAGCAGAACATTTAACGAGAAAAAATACGAACATCACACTTGCATATTACTTCAAATGAAAGAGAAGACCAAACCTACCGAAGGAACTCAACACGACTAGAACGAGAGATACAGCAAAGCGAGGCTCTCGCAGAATGAACACCCTCAGCTTGATCAAACCGGTGACTGGGAGTAACGCCATTTGTGACAGGAGTTACCTGAGAGTAACGCCGCTTGTGACAGAAGTTACCTGGGAGTAACGCCGCTTGTGACAGAAGTTACCTGGGAGTAACGCCGCTTGTGACAGGAGTTACCTGCGAGTAACGCCGCTCGTGACAGGAGTTACCTGCGAGTAACGCCACTTGTGACAGGAGTTACCTGCGAGTAACGCCACTTGTGACAGGAGTTACCTGCGAGTAACGCCACTTGTGACAGGAGTTACCTGCGAGTAACGCCACTTGTGACAGGAGTTACCTGCGAGTAACGCCACTTGTGACAGGAGTTACCTGGGAGTAACGCCACTTGTGACAGGAGTTACCTGGGAGTAACGCCGCTTGTGACAGGAGTTACCTGCGAGTAACGCCACTTGTGACAGGAGTTACCTGCGAGTAACGCCACTTGTGACAGGAGTTACCTGGGAGTAACGCCACTTGTGGCAGGAGTTACCTGGGAGTAACGCCGCTTGTGACAGGAGTTACCTGCGAGTAACGTCACTTGTGACAGGAGTTACCTGCGAGTAACGCCACTTGTGACAGGAGTTACCTGCGAGTAACGCCACTTGTGACAGGAGTTACCTGCGAGTAACGCCACTTGTGACAGGAGTTACCTGCGAGTAACGCCACTTGTGACAAAAGGCGTCTTCAGGCTGCGGCCAGTGCGGCATGACCTCCGAGAAGCGCTCTAACAGCTCCCCCAGCAGCGCCTCCTTCGTCTCTTCCACCCGCGCCTCTCCGAAGGCACGCGACGTGTGCACCATCACACTCACGCCCTGCTCAGCACCTGCGGCGAGATGCAACAGTGATTCGTGGTCGGTATCCTTTACGATCGACGGTCTCTTCAAATAATTTAAAGATGCCAGGTGTCCTTTAACACGATCTCTTCGAATAATTTTAACATGACATGTGTCCTTTAACACGATCTTTTCGAATAATTTTAACATGCCAGGTGCCCTTTAACACGATCTCTTCAAATAATTTAAACTAGCCTGTCCTTTACGAATGTTTCTTTAACACGTTCACCGCGTTTCTGCGGTTGTTTACGGTTGGTTTAGTTAGGTTGTAAGTGCCAAAATTGGGAAATCGACTTTACTGTTCGAATACATTTTTATCCTTAATATGAAATTTGAAAATACAATTCTATGATAACATTTCACCTTGGATGAGAACAGTTGTTTTTTAAAAGGTCGCAATTGAGATGAAATTCATTGAGATTCATTTAAACCCTGCACGTGAATGAGCAATTTACCAATTGGTACACATACGTCCCAACGCATGGGAAACGTGTTAAACAATTTTAGATAGCCAAGTGTCCTTTATAAGTCTCTTCAAATAATGTTAATTAGCCCGGTGTCCTTCACGATGGTCTTTTCAAACAATTCTAACTTGTCAGGTGTCCTTTACAACATTCTCCTCAAAAAAATTCCAATGTAAACAATTTAACTTCTATCTTCAAAATAGGTCAGCAAAATCCTTTTTAGAACTACTAAAAAACACCAAAACACGAGTAGAAACAACTATTCCTGGGCTCAAATAAGTTCAGTGACCTCTAGGGTAGTTTTCAAAAACCGTAATATCGGAGGCTCTACTTCATGCAAGTAGTGGTGAAGTGCTAATCGGGATATCGTGGGTAGCAGTCGAGAAAAAATTATTTTTTATTTGAAATTACTGAGGGAGAACAGAATTATTATAACATATGTAGGTGATTCCTCACAGTACTTATGAAATAAGATTGGACTAAATAAGTTAGTTTGAGCCTCCATGGGCCCAACAAAGGTGTTCCAAAAAGAGGAAGAAAGAAGGGACCATTTAGTAGGGAGTTCAGAAATTTAGGCACAAAGTGTGTTCTCACACAATGCCCCCTACGCGCGAAAAGAGTTAGTTAGGAAAGAAGTTTATGAAACCAGATAAAAATTGAAGGAGTATATCAGAGGTGCTGAGTCAGAGATCAATAAAATATCCGCATTGAAGGGGGTTAAGTCAGTTCAGGAAGGCAAATCGTCTTCAGTCAAATTAGACCACAGCAGTAGACGGTAGTGATGTTACGTATCTGCCTGCACGTGACATCTACAAAAAATGAATGTGAGCAATGGTGGTTAAGTGAAAATGCATAAAATACCGAAACCCCGACCTACATCTCTAAACAATCGATTTCATCGAGTACCCCAACTATCTAACTGTATATTTGAATGTTTTCTGTACGGTTGTTTGATAATAAGTCAGTTTTAGCCTCCCTTACCTCAACAGAGATGTTCAAAGAGACGAAGGATGAACGCACATTTTAGCATGGAGTTCAAGGAACGCAGAATCTATGCACAAGGTGTGTTCCCGCACAGGATCCCATGTGCATAGAAACAGTAAGTTGAGAAGGAAGGTTAGGAAACAAGATAAATGTTGAAGAAGAAAGTCCAAGGTACTGAAAAATAGGATAGCAGTGAACTGAAAAAAAAAGATGATCTTAAGCGAAACAAAAAAAATACCATGTAATTTCAACAATAAGAAGGCCTACCTAACTCTGAGCTCGGGACCTCACATTTTCCCCTGGGAATACTAATTCCCATCGATACAATAGGTGTATCTCCCTGTCCACTCAATCCTTTGACTGAGGCAGGTAAAACTAATGTTTAATAGTCAACTCAAATTTAAAGTCGACTTTAGTAGTTAAGTGTGAAAAAACTTTAACTGGATCATGCCCTCATTTATTTTCGATTGTTCATGAAAATTGAGTTTGTGACTACTGGTCGGTAAGCAGCATTATGAATATCCCAACGTGGCTCACGTCGCAGTCAAAGTGTTAAAAAAGAAAGAATTGTTTCTAATATTATACACCACCGGTAGGTAAGAGTTGTGAAGACGCCAATTTAATCCATTTCAAAAGTAGTCTCATGCTTTCTAGCGTCTGAAATATTTGAACTGTGAAGATTTGCGAGCCTTAACGCTACAATTACTCGATCGCTTCATTAAAATAAATGTGATATGTGATCGAACCACTCAATTTACTAAAAGTATTGAAATAAAAATAATGTAAAATACTTATTTAAAAAATAAGTACTTTAAAAAAAATTTACAATTGTAAAATATAAAACAAAAAAAAAATGAAATAAAATACTTGAATTAAATTTTAAATTTTCATAACTTTCGCGTTGATGACCAGCACGCACCTCTAACAAGCCCCCTTCTGTCACCGTCAATAGCGACGTAGCAGAAAGGAGCGTGAGCGTCTCCGAGGTACATGGCGGCCACTCCGCCCGGCAGAACAATCTTGTCCGCAGCAGATGGAGCGTAAAATAAACCCAAACAAAACCTGGAGCTGTAGCGCACTGCCTCCAGCTCCTTGCGCAGCCCGGCAACCGAATCTGAAATACGAGGCACGGTTTAGGTGAACCGTGAGAGGCACGGTTTAGGTGAATCGTGAGAGGCACGGTTTAGGTGAATCGTGAGAGGCACGGTTTAGGTGAATCGTGAGAGGCACGGTTTAGGTGAATCGTGAGAGGCACGGTTTAGGTGAATCGTGAGAGGCACGGTTTAGGTGAATCGTGAGAGGCACGGTTTAGGTAAATCGTGAGAGGCACGGTTTAGGTAAATCGTGAGAGGCACGCTTTAGGTAAATCGTGAGAGGCACGCTTTAGGTGAATCGTGAGAGGCACGCTTTAGGTGAATCGTGAGAGGCAAGCTTTAGGTGAATCGTGAGAGGCACGCTTTAGGTGAATCGTGAGAGGCACGCTTTAGGTGAATCGTGAGAGGCACGGTTTAGGTGAATCGTGAGAGGCACGGTTTAGGTGAATCGTGAGAGGCACGGTTTAGGTGAATCGTGAGAGGCACGGTTTAGGTGAATCGTGAGAGGCACGGTTCAGGTGAATCGTGAGGCACGGTTTAGGTGAATCGTGAGGCACGGTTTAGGTGAATCGTGAGAGGCACGGTTCAGGTGAATCGTGAGGCACGGTTTAGGTGAATCGTGAGGCACGGTTTAGGTGAATCGTGAGAGGCACGGTTTAGGTTGTAAGGCCAGGTGTTGTTTCTACTTCAGCCATTGAGTTCCGTTTGATGCGAGTGAAGCAGCGGCCTCACTTTAAATTTCCCCGGCTGTAGGTATCATTGATACGCGGCTGAGAAGTGGGAACTTTTTTTTGCATAAATTCACATTGAGACATTTTAAGATTACTGAACACAAATAGACTTGATACGAGATTTGAGGGGTAGCTAAGGTAGGGCACTACAAGGTGAATCGTGAGAGGCACGGTTTAGGTAAATCGTGAGAGGCACGGTTTAGGTAAATCGTGAGAGGCACGGTTTAGGTGAATCGTGAGAGGCACGGTTTAGGTGAATCGTTAGTGACACGGTTCAGATGAATTTACAGGAGGCCAGATTCAAGTAAAACATTAGAAGCACACTTTAGGAGAAACATGAGCACAGTTTAAGCGACTCGTGATTTTGTAGCCGTACCCCTACCAGGAGCAGGAATACAATTCTTAAATTATATTGTAGTGGCGTATCCCTTCTTGGGTGCCAGTTGTTAAATATTTTTATAGGCGAGTCCCTGCTCAGGCGCCAAATTGTTAAATAGTTAGGCGGCGTATTCTTCTTGGGCGCTAATTGATAGGTTATTTTGGTGGGCCAGTCCTGTTGGGCCCAATTTGATAGTTATTTTGGGTTGGTTCTTCTTGGATCCCACCCTTTGATTTTGTCCCTATCTTAGGGATTTCCTGAGGGCCGTTTTCTGAGGCTTGTTATGCCTGAGGAAATCTTCCTGATACTTCAGGGATAAGAGAGAAGTCAGATTTTAACTAATGATTTATTTTAAGATTGGTTCGTCAACAGTTTTTTATTGTTGCGAATCTTTCCGGTATTCTTTAGAGTTTTCGATCTGATTACAAGTTTTGGAGATGGCGAGTTGATTTCAAGCATTGAAGTTTTCGAGCTGATAAAACAAGCTTCGAAATTTGAGCCGAAATAAATCAAGCTTCTGCGTTTTCGAGCTGATAAAACAAGCTTCGAATTTGAGCCGAAATAAATCAAGCTTCTGCGTTTTCGAGCTGATAAAACAAGCTTCGAATTTGAGCTAAACTAAATCAAGCTTTGTTTTTCTCTTTAGTTTTTCTTCTTAAAATTGTCTTCTTACTTTTTCATTTCAAGTTTTTCTTCTTAGTTTTTTCTCTTTCAGTTCTTCCTTTTTAGTTCTTCCTTTTTCAGTTCTTCCTTTTTCAGTTCTTCCTTTTTCAGTTCTTCCTTTTTCAGTTCTTCCTTTTTCAGTTCTTCCTTTTTCAGTTCTTCCTTTTTCAGTTCTTCCTTTTTCAGTTCTTCCTTTTTCAGTTCTTCCTTTTTCAGTTCTTCCTTTTTCAGTTCTTCCTTTTTCAGTTCTTCCTTTTTAGTTTTTGTGCTCTCCGTGGCACAGCGGTTAAGGGATTGAACTTGTATGCTGGAAGTCGCGGGTTCGTTCCCAGCGCTGGCGCGGAGATTTTCCCCGTTGGGTATAAGGGAAAGCTCAAGCACAATACCCCACTCGACCCAGGTGTCGGAAATGGGTACCGGCTTTACGGGGGAACCGTCATGGTGTCCTATATATAGGGTTAGTTATAAGACATTTGAAAAACCAATGCTAAGATCATATGTATCAGGCTTGATTGGAAATAAAGCATCCCAAAGATGCCGATGTTAACCTAACCTAACCTTTTTCCTTTAGTTTTTTCTTTTTGAAAATTTGAAGATCGCGACAGAAGTACGTTTTGAAAGTATCTGTGATACGCGAGCTCAGTTATTTGAGAGAGGAATTATTTTCCCTCCGTAGAACAGAGGCATCAGTCGACATCTCTTGGCAATAGCCTAACAACAATCCTTGGACACAAAGTTCAAGAAATATTGAATGAAAAAAATTTGATTAGTTCAGTACACTGATACTAAGCTACAGTGCCTGGTCTTTGTGCCACTGTGTGCCAGTGACACTAACCTGCAGCTGAGATAACACCAGCACACTGACCTGCAGCAGAGATAACACCAGCACACTGACCTGCCGCAGAGATAACACCAGCACACTGACCTGCAGCAGAGATAACACCAGCACACTGACCTGCCGCTGAGATAACACCAGCACACTGACCTGCCGCTGAGATAACACCAGCACACTGACCTGCAGTTGAAATAAGGTCCCCTCCCAGAGCCAGCATCTGCGGGACGGGCAAGGTGAGCAACACTGCATCGAAGACTTGCCCCTGCTCCCCCGCGGTCGCCACACGCCACCGCCGTCCTTCCTCAGTAGCGCCTGGCCCTTCACAGCTCACCGTCCGCACCTCCGCTCCGAACCTGGGCTTCATGCACGGGAATCGCTCATCAGAGAGAGAGTTTGGGCAGGCAAAAATTAATTTTGTTATGAACATCGTACACGAAAATTGATGTGACTGCACAGAGACCCGACAAAGGGGCCAACGTTCCGTACCAACTATAACTCTGGACTGAGGAGCTAGTCTTGAATCGTGCCATGCTACTAACTTGAGGAATGTTGAAACAGTTATACAAATTGCACTTTAAGAGCGACAATACCAAGAAGTATTTCTGACTGCGCGTCTCAAAAAATTTCATGCTGGCGAATCGGGATAATCGTATAGCCTGTCATAATGAGTAATGCAAAAATTCGTCATTGCAAATTGATAGACAACCAAGAAGCTGCAACACCTGTTACCTGGCGCACACTGCAGCGCGATCCACGTAATGCTGCACGACAGATGACATGCCTTGAGGAGCAACAAAATGACGGGTGTTCGGGGGGTGCCGTGCCCCCTCCATGCTGCAGGTCATGGGGAGCAGCAGTCCGTGTGTCAGTAGGTCATCATAGTGGCTGTGAAGATACAAGTTTAATGGTTACTCCTGAGACTGCATCCGCTTTTCAAATCTAGGTCTTCATATTAGATAAGTAAGTTTAAGCCTCTCTGACTACCATAAAGGCGTCCCAAAAAGCAGAAGAATGAAGGTACCATTCATTATGGACTTTAAGGAATGCAGAATAAAAGCACAAGGTGTGCTCACACACAAGATCCCTGCGCATGGAAATAATGACTTAAGAAAGAAGGCTAGGAAAAAATATAGGAGTTAAAGAAGAAAGTTAGAGGTACTGAAAAACAGGACAGCAGTGAACTAAAAAAAGATGATCCTTCACAAAAAAAATAACTTATTTCAATAAAATGAAAGCCTACCTAACGTTTAGCACGAGACTTAACATTTTCATCGTGGGAGCACTGACTCCTATAGAGACAATAGTTATATCCACTGGAAAGAGAAAACAGGGAATCTATGCACATGATGTACCCCATCCCTTGGATATAATATCAGTAAAACTAAGAGAAGTTATTGAAACAAGATAACAGTTGGAGGAGGACTACATGAACTAACTAAAGAAAGATTGCAATAACTGAACAATGATCTATTTTGTTTTAACAATAAAAGGCCTGCCTAACCTACAGATTGGGACCTCATATCTCTCCTCACAGAATGCTAATTCCCGAGGACAAAATAGTTGTATCCCCCTGAGGAGTGAAATCACCGTCATTTGACTGACACTGGCATCAAATTGGCACCAAGACCAGAGAAGGGACTGAACTGCCACTCAGCAGTGGACTTGAAAAAACACAATTGGGTATGAATTAGACAAGAAATAAAATATCTGATCATTTTTATCCAGTGTGCCACACATGGCAAATAGGGCAGCCAAAAGTTACACGTTATAGTATTACAGAACCTGTCTAATAGCCTGGCTGATTCGAGTCCTTGGTAATTTAGTCAGATCAAAGAAACACTTCCACAGCTATTATGATGAAAATTCAATTATAAAACTCTACCAGATGATTAAGTTTTATTGTCATTTATTTACCCTTAATTTTTCTTGCATCTGTAATTTTTTTTCAATCTTTGCCTTAATGAAAATTCAAGAGAAATTGAATGTTTGGCAAAATGATATTCAATTGCCTAGTAGAGTTTCAAAATTGAACCTTTGATAAGGATGCAAGATGATTTTTTTTCATTCATCCTATTCTAGCTTTAGTGTTTTATCAAGCACACTTTTCAAGTTTAGTATGGTACTCCTGAGTAGTATATTCTTTTTCAATTTAACAATCATTTGTTCCTACCTTAGAAGTATAATGAAATAACCCCCAAGCATTCACATACACCACATGAATCTGGCATAGTACTCAAGGATCCTTTTCCTCACCTCTCATGCTTGCGGTAGTACTCAGGAGTACAAGAGATGTACTGCGCCCCCACATCCACA
The DNA here is from genome assembly GCA_030386875.1 of Morinoia aosen. NCBI lineage: Eukaryota > Metazoa > Arthropoda > Malacostraca > Amphipoda > Talitridae > Morinoia > Morinoia aosen. Next base: position 61,430,085 of record CM059571.1, on the reverse strand, counting down.
GAACAATTACGAGGCTCTGATGGCTTCCTCTTGGTGCACATACGTCCACCTGCAGTCAGGAATACAGGTCTAAATAAGCAGTGATTGTATTGTTCAAAATATAGCTGTCAGAATTACATAAAGATTGCCTAATAAAATGATGGACAAGGCTATGGCTTCATCAGTTTAATTTTAAAACAAAACCAAAATAATAAATGATGATGTCATTAGCTGAGCCAATGCTACACTAATTACAGGCTAAATTATTCCAATTTAATTAATCTCAAAGACATATGATACAAATACTGCACATAAAAATTATTTCATATGTATCAAGATGAATTGTGATCATTGCATGCAGATATTTTTCCTGTTCAGAATTCTTATTTTTATTCTGAAATCAGCAAATTTACTTCCCAAAAATCCAAGTGAACATTTAAACAGCAACGTAAGTCCAGGTTTACTCACCAAATCTTGAAGCTTTGTCCCACACCTCAATGTGTGAAGCAGGGAGCTTGACACGCAACAGCGAAGCAGCAATGGCTCCTGTCAGCCCACCTCCTACAATACACACACGCATCTTCAGAAAAACTGCAAAAGATATAAAGTGCAACCAATTATTCAACTTTTAAATTTCCTCACTTCTCTGTAAATTGGCATGCCAATTTCAGACACCATATAAGAAAAATGTTAAATAAGTAAGTAAGCTAAATGTGAAATTATTAAACTCAGCTCCAAACTGAGATCTATCTGTACTCTGAAATATCCTATATGTAAAGTACAAAATTGTTAGCAAAATACCTTTTTTATTACTATGATGCTCAGTAAATTTATTCTGCAGATATACTATTATTGATCTACAGCAATGACAAATCACTCTACAAGATTTTTTGTATTCCAAATAATTTCATAATTTATTTTTCCATGATATTATTTTTGGTTCCCATGCTACATCATAAGCACTCTTAAGAAAGTAAAAAGAAGGAACCATTTAATGACATTTTTGTCAAAGGAAGTCTATGTGAAAGATGTGTCTTCACTCCCCACATATAGCCAGTGCAGAACAACACCAAGGTTAGATATCAAAGACTGCAATACTTAGACTGAGTTGTTTGTCATTTTATGGCTGGTTATAGCTACTTGGATCAGTCTACAGCCAGTTAGGATGAAATGTAGCGTAGCAAACTACCAGGGAGGCCCCAATTCTTCAAACTATGCAATCTGGCCATAAAATTTTCAATTAAATCTAATTCATCTGTTTTCTCTTTTTCCAATTATTTTTACTCAAATACTTTTGTTTGAAAGTAACTCCTAAAGTTAAAATTAACCAAAATATAGCAAATGAGAGCATTTTAGCTTGCTTCTAGTAATGGCTTAATTTAGTAATGGCTTAATATCAGACTTTTCAGAAATGCAGGTTTGAGCATTGATATAAAATGCTCATATCTAACATCTCCTAAGATCTCAACCAAATTTCAATTCTACCATGGTGATCACTGATACTAGCTACTGATATGAGTCCTTTGGCAGTAATTGTTGCAAATATTGCTTAAATTTTTGTTAATGTTAAGAATTGTTCGGGAATCGATATTTAATTTTTCGGTGCCAAAACATAGGCCTAGTGAAAAACCTTCCAAATGTAATGACCCAAATAATGAAACACTTTTTTCAAGAGATGCAAGATACTTGCATTTTAACTAATACATTTGATTGCTGTTTTTCCCTATTAACACAAGCGAGTTTTGAAGATTTGAACTGCCATGTGCATCATTCTATATCCCGGAATGATAAAAGAATTAATAATTTTAGTAAACTTCTTTGCATTACGCATTTATTAAAAATAAATATTTCATATCTTCTGATAATGTGATAATTTCCGGTCAATGTGAAGTTTAATGCAATCACGGAAAATAATAATGCCGATCCCAGGAATCACTAAAGGAACACATTACAGAACGTTTTACATGAATGACATTCTGCTCGCCGATGCGTTATTTTTGAATAATTGGACTTTGAAGTTGGCCTTGGCGCCAAAGGAAGCGAGCGCGTGAAACGGAATTTAATTAATAACAGAAGCTATTACAAACGCAAAGAGGTTGGGTCGTGAGGGGGAGGCACAGTTCATCTAGTGAAAATTATAAATAAAGCTTCTAACCCACTCATTAGGGTGACGACCGCAATCTTGTTGACATCGGGTCCAAAATGGCGGCGCCCATGGTGGTCGCCATTCTGCTCGCATCAGCGAGCAGAATGTCGTTCATGTAAAACGTTCTTAAATACGTTCCTTTAGTGATTGTTTGGAATATAATTATTAATTTCTGTGATTGCATTAAACTTCACATTGACCTAATTTCCTCCTAAGCTTCATCATTTTGTGTGATTTAGGAAGTGCATCAATGATCTTTCATGTCCGTGTGATAAAATAAGGCAAAATTGTTTATCCTACACTGATAGTATAACATTGAAAATGCACTTCAACCTATCAGAAAAGTTTTTATTTGCCATGCTAACATGTATCAACCGGTAAAAAACTACCGGCGTGCCAAATTGCGACCAGTCGCGCGAACGGAAACTCGAAAGCACTCTTTCTCCCTAAAAACAGGGTAAAGAAGACCGGCAGGCGGCAGCAGAGGGACTTCATAACGCCGTTAGGTACAGAATTTCTGGAGATTTCTTGAGTTCACCTCGTGCGACTTTACACTTAGGTTTACCCACTCGTAACTTTGGAACGGATGCACCCATCGACTTCAAATTACTCTCAAATGAAAGAGCGAAAGTCTCTCTCCCTCCCATATCGAACACAAGCCCACGACCCCAACGGTTCTCTGAAAAATACAGAAATTATTCGATAAGCTTACCCGACTCGCGCGCTGTCAAAATAAATTGCGTTGACAAACTCGTAACTTTTGAAATAATGCACTCATCGACTTCAAATTACTCTCAAATGAAAGAGCGAAAGACTCTCTCCCTCCCATATCGAACACAAGCCCACGACCCTAACGGTTCTCTGAAAAATACAGAAATTATTCGATAAGCTTACCCGACTCGCGCGCCGTCAAAATAAATTGCGTTGACAAACTCGTAACTTTTGAAATAATGCACTCATCGACTTCAAATTACTCTCAAATGAAAGAGCGAAAGTCTCTCTCCCTCCCATATCGAACACAAGCCCACGACCCTAACGGTTCTCTGAAAAATACAGAAATTATTCGATAAGCTTACCCGACTCGCGCGCCGTCAAAATAAATTGCGTTGACAAACTCGTAACTTTTGAAAGAATGCACTCATCGACTTTGAATTACTCTCAAATGAAAGAGCGAAAGTCTCTCTCCCTCCCATATCGAACACAATCCCACGACCCTAACGGTTCTCTGAAAAATACAGAAATTATTCGATAAGCTTACCCGACTCGCGCGCCGTCAAAATAAATTGCGTTGACAAACTCGTAACTTTTGAAAGAATGCACTCATCGACTTTGAATTACTCTCAAATGAAAGAGCGAAAGTCTCTCTCCCTCCCATATCGAACACAAGCCCACGACCCTAACGGTTCTCTGAAAAATACAGAAATTATTCGATAAGCTCACCCGACTCGCGCGCCGTCAAAATAAATTGCGTTGACAAACTCGTAACTTTTGAAATAATGCACTCATCGACTTCAAATTACTCTCAAATGAAAGAGCGAAAGTCTCTCTCCCTCCCATATCGAACACAAGCCCACGACCTTAACGGTTCTCTGAAAAATACAGAAATTATTCGATAAGCTTACCCGACTCGCGCGCCGTCAAAATAAATTGCGTTGACAAACTCGTAACTTTTGAAATAATGCACTCATCGACTTCAAATTACTCTCAAATGAAAGAGCGAAAGTCTCTCTCCCTCCCATATCGAACACAAGCCCACGACCCTAACGGTTCTCTGAAAAATACAGAAATTATTCGATAAGCTTACCCGACTCGCGCGCCGTCAAAAAACTTGAGTTGACCGACTCGTACTTCGCGCGTTGTCAAAACATTCTATCCTAACATACGAAATAACAATATCCGCAAATTTACTTACAATGAACAGACCTTTTCATGGCAAAAGAAGGCATGGGAAATCAAGAACAATTATAATTAACCTCAGTGTCATATCATTTCTTACATCAATATTTTCGGAGAATAAAAGCTTAAGTTTTTGCTGTTGTGTCAAGGTATATTATGATCCTTATTGAAGCCTTCTTTAGCTAATATTTAAATTGTTTTGTGCTTATGTACTATCTTGAAGCCCTAGAAAACCTAGAATATTATTCTACTTCCATTTTAAGCATTTGTGGAACCTCGAACTCAACTATTAGGCGTTTACGATGCGTTCAGCTCAACAGGCTAAACAGGCGTTTACGATGCGTCTAGTTCAATATTGACGGGTTTATCACATTTTTTACTTGAAATTAATAGCTTTAAGTAAAAAAATTTGGCTTTGATTTTGTTTTTTAAAGAATTAAATTGATGGATGGGTAAAATATAAAAGTTCTGAACATTTCAAGAATACGTTTTTAAAAGTGAGAACCATGCTTCTCCGCCGCCATGAAATATTCAAAAATTTTAGCTAGTCCACATTTTAGCTAGTCCAAAATTTTAGCTAGTCCAATACTTCATTGTTTACTTTACCGGCAGGCCGCAGCCGAGACGGTTCAAATTTTATGTGTTTTCGGTCTTGCTATTTGATCGAATTTAACGATAAGCTCCAAAATAATCACTGAATACTTTTTATTTTTTCCTTCCAATCAGCTTTTCTACAAGCGACAAGGCAATTACCTTTTGTTATATTTTATGTGCCGCCTAATAATCCTGATTTATTTATCCATGTTCCGTTAAATTATAGCAAATAAGAACCGCACATTTTTACGGCTTACTAGCCCCAGATATAACACTGCCGAATTAATTTATATGTTTTGATTGAATTTTTTTCAAATACTACTTTCAGCACTTTAATTTCTTATTAAATCATTCTTACATCCCAATGTATAGATTCATCGTATCAGCATTTTAGAGATAAAGATTTTTCAGTTTCAATTTTTCATTCGTATGGGTAAGTTACGTTGAACTTTTCAGCTTTAAGAAACAACGGATGGGTTACAGAATTCAGTTTTCGCATGTGAAACTGTAAAACTTATATTGGAAAAAAACAATTCTCTTTTCTACTTCATATTTAAAGTGAGACTCTTTCATCTGACTCATATAAAGTGGACAGCTAGACGCCGGGATTATTTTGCGCACACTGCATATTTCTGCTGACGAAGCCCTTAAATGTTTTTGAGGCCCAGAGGTTTGCGCTCGCGATGTTTTGAGATCTCTCCTGCAGTTTCTCTTGTGAGATGGGATGTCTTTTTGCTCCGTGCATATTGCGTCAGTTTTATGTGAAGAGTTCTCGTGCTAGGTTCTCCATTCCTTTAGTCACAGCAGACGATCATAAAAAATTTGACTAATCAAATATCAAAACTAACTAAGACAATCAAAAAGTGCACGTTGCAATATTGTGAATTATTTCTTCTTTCAAAATGGACAGTGTAGTCGAGCTAATGAAAACGTTCCCCAGCAAGAGTGTGAAAAGCAAACATGCCCTTTATATACTATTATGTCAAAAATTAGGAAGTAGAAGACCAGAAAGAGAGAAATCTCGCTTCAGAAGACTCGAATCCTCGAATGCAGCTTTCAACTACCAAGTTGCAAGAATAGTTCAGGTAAATTTATAAACTTAAATTAGTTTGTGCGATTCCGACTCAGATGTATATATATAATACATATTTATATGAGTGAAAAATTATTATCTGAGAAGGATTTCCTAAATTGCTACAATCTTAGTCACTTTTTCTTCCTGAGAAATTTGATGAATTGCGCCAGTGAAATCCAGATTTGAATTGCGCCAAGTGAAATCTGATTTGATCTTTGTCAATTTGCTATCGATTTAAATCATTTTTAGTTTGTGATAGTTACAGTACCCAAATTACGTAATATTTTTTTTCAGCTCGTGCATTTAAAATTTATAAAATACTATACATTACCCTAACCACAGGGTTGAACCTTGGTCTGAACCTTTCTTGGTTGCCAAATCTTTGCTCTTATGGTTAATTAATCTTAATTGGTAAATATTTAAATTTTATTTAATGTTCATTAATAACTAATTACCTTTCCATCAATTCTGCAAAAATCATAATTCATTGATTACTTCTTTAATTATTTACCCTATTATTAAAAGGCAAATAAGCAAAGAAACCCTATAAGCAATTACCCAAGGGTTATTTCCTACCGACGATCATCCGGTAGATGACACCCTATCAAATGAACCATTATTATTATTATCCTCATTAAACATGTTTAGGTCGCAATCCCTAGCGGAATTGGACAATAAATTGATAGGAAGCGTTTGAAAATAACAAAAATAACAAATATAAATTTTTCTGATAACTCGTGTACAAATGCACTTTTATGAAAAAGTACAGTAATGTAATGGAAACAATAGTACTGCTGAAACGTCATAACTAAACATCACAAAATGAAGTGTAAAGCATATATTACAACGTTTGCACAAGTTTTGATAATTATTTCCTCATTAACATATTTCCGTTCTTTTCATTATTATTGTTATTATTATTTTATATAATAAAGTTTTTGCCTCCCTTAACCCCGACAAAGATGTTCTAAGAAAGGAAAGAGGAAGGCACCATTTAGTATGGAGTTGAGGGAACGCGGAATCTATACAAAAGGTGCACGGAAACAGTAAGCTACGTGGCCTGATACTCACTTATGGTCGCTTTTCTTTTACTTTCAAGTTGAAGTGCGACACAAGCAAAGGACCTCCCACCGGAGGTGTTCGTCTCAATGAATATTTTCACGCTGAAAACGATTCAGCATCTACGGCGAAGTGCGCTAAGGTGAGTTCTAATTTGTTTCCATTCTCTAAAGTGAATTGATGAAGCGATGGTTTCTTCTTTGTGCTGAGCGAATTATGATTATGAGGTCGACATTTAACATCTTTAATTCTTACGTATCAAATATGCATTGTACGATTTCAAGGAAAAATGAAATACCATCGCTACATATTTTCTTGTGGAAGCATATCAAGTAGCTTCGATTGAAATGTTTGTCAAGTAAAATTATTTATATTTTATTAAGAATTACGATTCTCTTAAATGTAAAACATCTTGTGAAATTTTTCTTTTAAATCTCATGAATAACTTTCAACCACAAGCAAAAATTTTTAAATAGGAAGTTGTACTTATCACTAAATAACTCTTACATTTTATTGGATTTCATCTTTAGTGGATGCAGTTGCCCGTTAAATGTATAGCAAAGTTGGCGTAATTGTTCTTTTTGTGTACTTGATACTCAAAAATTAAAGTATTTTATTCACAAACGTAAGTACAGAAATAAAATTAGTCTTAATTAGCTTTTAGAGAGTCCTGCTGCAATTCCAGATGAGTAAGTTGTGAACAGTCCTCTTAATGAATGAAGTCCTCCTAATGAGTAAGTTCTCCTAATGAATAATGTTTAATTCCAAGTCATATATTTAGCTGGTAAGGTCTTGATTATCATGAACTTGATGTAGCCTTCCAATTCTTGTTCTGAGACGAATATGTCCACACTAAAAGTTGTTGCGTCAGGATAGAACCATTGCAATGACGTCGTAGGAACTTCTCCGCAGTTCATTTATATCCATAAAGAGTTTTTTTTTAATCCTGAGCTTGATTGTGAGCAGTATTATCTTCCTTTGAAAGACGAGTTTATTCTGTCCACTTCGATTTGGGGAAAAAACGATTTACTGTGACTATAAATGTTTTTTTTTTAATTACTTCTTTGTAAAGCTGAAGGTTTTTTTCAGTAACGTTCATTCATGTCCAAATACAGAAAGAATAATGCTATAAAATTATCTTTTGATACAATGTGTCATCATTTGAATGAGGGTTTAGTTCCTTTGAAGTTCCTTTTGGCAGTCATGACGATTCAGTTACCTCCAGGATGTCGTCATAGCATGCAGATACTCCATGTAATCAAAGTTCATTCTTCTACTAAAAGTATATAGGAAAGCTAGATGAAATTTGCATTTTCGTGATTGGTTCCGTAACATAACATGTTCATAACCTATTTATTATTGATCGCAATTAAGATGCCGATTTAGATTTTGAGGTACCATAGAAATAGTTTACAAAATCATATTTCCGAAGTGCCATAGTGTTTGGTCTTAATGAAATTCCTTGATATTCTATCCTGCTGTAAAGGGATCTGAAAATCCCCTGGTATCTACTAGTTTTCAGTCAGTTTATTTTTTCCATATGATGAACTGTTGCCCTCATAGTTGAAAGATGTTAAGACAAGGTCTTCACAAAACTTTTGTTGGAGTTCATTTAGGACTGGGTACCATAGACATTTAGGTAACTTTTTTGCAGTAAAGCTTCGGTTGCTCCATTCACTATTAAGTATTTTAAGTATTAAGAAACTTGGAGCTTCTTTTGAACTTTTGGTATTGCGGATATTATTGACTTAAATTACTCATTATAGGCCTATTACTACCATCTGGAAATTTGGACAACATTCTTTGTGTTCAAAAAAGGTAGTAATTTTTTGGCCGTTGAAGGTAGTAAAAAGTAGTAAAATTTGGAAATGAAAAATCAGTAGTCACCATGATAAAACCCAAAAAAACCCAAAAAAAACACTATTTAGTGGGTTTTTTAATGTGGGTTTTTTTGGGCTTTTTTGGGTGTTTTTTTTTGGGTGGGTTTTTTATGTGCCAACCCTGGTTCTGCGTCAGTATTAAATCCCAAAATTATCAATTTAGGGATTCACAATTCATTACATCCCTAAATTGTCCAGGTGTGGGTGTCAAACAAACACATCCAGCCTAATGGTACCCGTGATTAAAATGTTCTTTTAATTGTGCACTGGTGAAGGTCGATGGGAAAACATCAGAAGCCGAACACACATCACTGGCGGCTTCTCAAGAGGGATCAGAGGCCAATTCCGAAGATGATGGGGAAGAGGAGAACTCACAGGAAGAATCATCACAAGCCGATGACACATCACTGGCGGATTCTCAAGAGGGATCAGAGGCCAATTCCGAAGATGATGGGGAAGAGGAGAACTCACAGGAAGAATCATCACAAGCCGATGACACATCACTGGCGGCTTCTCAAGAGGGATCAGAGGCCAATTCCGAAGATGATGGGGAAGAGGAGAACTCACAGGAAGAATCATCACAAGCCGATGACACATCACTGGCGGATTCTCAAGAGGGATCAGAGGCCAATTAAAAATAAGAAAACGGAAACAAATCACCAGCCGTGTGCTTCGAGGTCGAATATAGCACTGAAGGTATTAATGGAAAAAGTAACGAAGTGCATCAGGCTCAAGATTATGAGATGTATGAAGCATCTTTCATGCGAGAATGGAAACTTGCGGCGCAGAAAAGAAGTGTCGAAACTAATCTAAATTATTTTTTGGAAAGAAAAATAAATCATTCTTATAAATTGAAGCAAAGATTTAAGGTGGTGATAGATAATTGTAGCCCTAACAACATATTTGAACCAGGACATGAAAAGCACAAGACTCTTCTGAATGGCATACGGAACGTGAATAATGATTGCGTTATAAAAGTTTATGAAAGGAAAAAACATCGCAACTCCAGTTTTGCAGGGGATCCACTTTTCAGCTTCCTGATTAAATGCCAAGAGCCATCATGTAAGCTGAAGCAAAAAATTGTTTATTTCCCCGGTCTCGAAGAAAGGTGAACATATGTACCATTTATTTGTTGGAAAAGACCGAAGCTGATAAGAACCATAAAGTAACTAGGCGACAAGCTGAAAAGAAGGAAAGAAGAGTTATTGGAGAAGCTGTTCTAAGAGATGGACCCTCAAACGTGTACTATGATCAAATTCGACACGCGGCATGCAGTTGGTAAGAATATGAAACCGAAGATTTTCTCTCTGAACAATTTGAAAAAACTTGGGCAGAACGTCAAGAACAATTTTAAAATTTCACAAGATAAAGAGGAGAATCTCCAATTAACCGCTAAGATTCTTCATAACATAGACTCAGCAGAGAACAAAATCATCCCAGGTTTTGTTTCCGAATTCGACCCACTTACGTCAAGGATCGTGCTGCAATCTGAAGGAGAGCTGCGCGAACTAGCTAGATGCCCCAATGTAACTCTTCATTTAGATTCAACAGGTGGTATCATCAAAGGTTCAGAAGGCCGAAACTACTTATATCACGCGGTTGTATACCAGCGCCACAGCGGAGCTCCACAGTTAACAGCAACCTCCATGTTGACAAAACAAAGTTCGGCCAACACCATCGAAGCCATGCTGGCCAGCCTCTTGCACAACTATCGAAAAGTGCACGGAAAAGAGCTCGCGCCGAAGTGCATAGTAGTTGACCACAGCTTTGCTTATCTACACGCAATAGTGTCCTCATTTAAGCTGGGCGATCTGCCTACCTACCTTGACAAGTTGTGGATGCATCCTGAAGAGTCAGAACTAAACTTCCTGAATATAAAATTGTGCAGAGCCCATTTTATGAACAATATCGCACACAACTGCAAAAAATTTTATCCGAATATGAAGCCCAAAGACCGTAGCATAATTAAACAATACTTCGCCGACATGACAGAAGCCTCCTCTAGAGATGAACTGTACTCTGTGTTTCGAAACCTGGCTAAAATAGTACAGAGCCGTTTTCTTGTAGAAGAAATAAAACCTCTTCTTAACCGTGGCTACGTTGGTAGTGAATGTGACATTGTTGAGTCGACCAACGCATTGGTGGTTGAAGATGGCGGAAGATATCGTGAAAAATGTGCAGTAGGTAAAAAATTCGTGTCTGTAGCTGAAGAGGTAAAAAATAACCTTGCAAATGAAGGTAGTGTAAAAAACCCATTTTATTCTCCAAGTTTCATGGAGAAAATACTGACAACCTGCATGCCATTCACGCCACTCTGGTGTGGAATCCATGGTGGAACTGAAACAAACGGATTATAGTGGAGGGGTGGCACAAGATCGTGAAGAGGGATATTCTCCGAGGAGAGCAAGTATCAACAGCTGACTTTATTTTAAAAATGTATGAACAAACTAAAGGCAGAACGATAGAATCCGAAAAAGACTACAAAATCGTTAAGAAAAAAGTCATTTCTAATCTAAGTGAATTTGTTGAACGTTGGTCGTCAAAGAAAAAAAGAAAAATTGGAGCAATCTTACAGCTCTAAAGCTAAATAGAAAGCAAAAGTCCGACAGGGTCGTCTATCTGAGAAAGATGACACACGCGAAACGCAATCGACCCACGTTTGCGATATCGTGAAGCTGGCGAAATTTCGCCGTAGAAGCATTTCAACGTCGCCCCGAAAGAAGGAGTCGTACAAGAAAGTTAAATACAATGATGAACATAATCAGAATGTCAACAAAGAAAAATTGTTCTCTTTGGAAACGTACAAATCAGAAGAAACATACTCACCAAGTGAAATGATGTGGCTCAGTCGTTTTGGTCTAAAAAGGAAGGATAAGGATAACATCCTGCAATGCTCCAGTTGGCTCACAAGTGACACGATAGAAGGCTTCGCAAGACTTGTTAGAAATTGCCATCCTCAGTATAAATTCGACTCGCCGCTGACGTGCTTTACTCCACCGCCCCTGAGATACGCCAGCGAAAAATTTATACAAGTCCTTAATACTACCTACAACCGGTGCAAGGTCATGGTCAAAAAGACTGGTTACAAAAGTGCGAGTGACGGCGGTACCCATTGGATAGTCATCACCAATGCATTGTCTCGCGACCGCTCTGAAGAAGGTGTAGCACATGTACAGCACATTTGTTCTTTAAACGGCGCACCAAGTACCGACGTAAAAGAGTATCTGCAGAATCTCTATACAGGCATAAAGACAATAAGGAAACTGATTATTGAATGTGTAAGAGTACAACATCAAACGGACGCATCCAGTTGCGGACCATTCTCTTTAGCGTTCGTTACGTCCGTGGTAAATGGTCATGATCCCAGCCTTATAAGCTATGTCAAAGAGAAAATGAGAAGACACATCATCTTCTGCCTCGAGCAAAATGTTGTCATGGAATTTCCATCGTCAAAGAGAAAAGAGAGCTTCACTGATGAAGAAGGAAAGCTCGTCGGACTCTACGGAGAAAGAATTTTCAAGATCGAAGAGATTCAGCTTGACTCCTGATGAAATGGCTCCTGTACAACTTTCGTTTTAAAGTGTTCATTTCATTTTTACGTTTTTCGAAGTCTTCTTTCCTTTTAGTTATTTTGTCCGAATAATTTCTTACGATTACAGTGAGCTCGACTGTCATTTTCGATTTAGTAGATGGTAGGTTGTTTTCATCTTGTTATTATATGTTCATATTTTTTTTCTCTTATATTTCATTTTCAATAGGTATATGTAGATTAGTATGCGTGTGTACGTATGTAGGTATATGTATATCTACATAAATAGACATACATGTTTCTATTTAATTTCTTTACGTGAAAACCATCCGGTTTATTAATTTAATTGCACTAGCGAAAAAAATATAAAATAGATCTATCACTTCCCCAGCGGCGTTTTTGTGAATAGGAAAAAATTGAGAAATACAATTAGTGAAATAAAGCCCAATTCCAAGAGCCTATGAATAGTAGTAAAATTTTCTTTCTGTCCGTATGTCGAACAAGCTATGAATTTTGATGTTGAGTATATGTTTGTTTGTCTACGCATTTCTACAGAAATTTCGTAGATATCTGCTAATCATGAGTGATATCCCGCTTACACTGTATCTCCATTTTACCCCATGTACCCATGTCCGCATGATGTTGGAGAAAATATGAAATATGTTCTTTTGTTCTTGTTCCTTCAAAACTTGAGTTTTCTTAAAATTAATTTTCCGAAATTAAAAAGCATTTCATTTTTACGTTTTTCGAAGTCTTTTATCATATTACTTATTCTTCCTCAGGTTATTTCTGACGATTACACAAAGCTTGACTGTCATTTTAGATGTAGCAGGAGCAAGATTGTTTTTTTTATGGTTATTAGTATTTTCATTTTTCTTGCATTCATTTTCAAAACGTATATATAAATAAATATGTGTGTGTAGGTGTGTGCATGTGTGTGTGCATGTGTGCGCACGCAAATATGAATGTCTATGTATCTGTGTGCACATGTACACGTTCGGATGTGTTTCTTTGACGTTCATATCTCACCGATTGCAATTAGTTCCATGTGGAAGGTTTTGAGGCCTCCGGCCCGGCAGAAATATTCCAATAATCGACTTCGGTAGAATAATTTTGTATACGTTATGAATAATTTTGTATATGAATGAATAATTTTTGTATATGAATAAAGGCTTCTTTATAGCCCAAATTATAGCCTCACTATAGCGGCAGACTGATTTTTGGCAGTTTTCCATTATAGTGGGGTTGTAATGAAAGGCATAAACATCAGAAAGCCTCGAAGACGGGAGCACTAAATGAGACCAATGGAGCTACTCAAGCCTTGGCATATAGGATTCACCTACAGAAGAAAAAATGGGTCGTGGTCGTCGTCTTCGCTCTACGCTATCTCAAGAAAAGTTCCATGTGGAAGGTTTTGAAGCCTCCGGCCCGGCAGAAATATTCCAATAATCGACTTCGGTAGAATAATTTTGTATACGTTATGAATAATTTTGTATATGAATGAATAATTTTTGTATATGAATAAAGGCTTCTTTATAGCCCAAATTATAGCCTCACTGTACGCTATCTCGAGAAAGCTGAGAAGGTAAGGTAGGAGCTAAAATAAATGTAAAGGATGTATTCAGTTTATGTGTAAAGAGTCCAGACCTTCAAACGATCATGTGCATGTTGAATTCATCCTAATTATGTTGTAATTTTCACAATATCTTCCCCCAATGACAGAGTCAAGTTGACAGTATTAGGCATCAAACTTATTCAGAAATTAACATGACTGCAAGGACAGAAAAAATGAGACTTACAGATACTAATATTAGCCCGTTTGAGAGTTACTTGAAGTCGATGGGTGCATTCTTAAAGAAATGACAAGTGGTCCAAGCCAAGTTTTTTTGAGGGCGCGCGAGTCGGATAGGCTCAACGCAGAATTTCTCTATTTTTCCGAAAACCGTTGAGGCCGTGGTCGTGTGTAGGACACCGTACTACTGGGAGAGAGACTTTCGCTCTTTCATTTGAGAGTAATTTGAAGTCGATGAGTGCATTATTTCAAAAGTTACGAGTTTGTCAACGCGATTTATTTTGACGGCGCGCGAGTCGGGTAAGCTTATCGAATAATTTCTGTATTTTTCAGAGAACCGTTAGGGTCGTGGGCTTGTGTTCGATATGGGAGGGAGAGAGACTTTCGCTCTTTCATTTGAGAGTAATTTGAAGTCGATGAGTGCATTATTTCAAAAGTTACGAGTTTGTCAACGCAATTTATTTTGACGGCGCGCGAGTCGGGTAAGCTTATCGAATAATTTCTGTATTTTTCAGAGAACCGTTAGGGTCGTGGGCTTGTGTTCGATATGGGAGGGAGAAAGACTTTCGCTCTTTCATTTGAGAGTAATTTGAAGTCGATGAGTGCATTATTTCAAAAGTTACGAGTTTGTCAACGCAATTTAATTTGACGGCGCGCGAGTCGGGTAAGCTTATCGAATAATTTCTGTATTTTTCAGAGAACCGTTAGGGTCGTGGGCTTGTGTTCGATATGGGAGGGAGAGAGACTTTCGCTCTTTCATTTGAGAGTAATTCAAAGTCGATGAGTTCATTCTTTCAAAAGTTACGAGTTTGTCAACGCAATTTATTTTGACAGCGCGCGAGTCGGGTAAGCTTATCGAATACTTTCTGTATTTTTCAGAGAACCGTTAGGGTCGTGGGCTTGTGTTCGATATGGGAGGGAGAGAGACTTTCGCTCTTTCATTTGAGAGTAATTCAAAGTCGATGAGTGCATTCTTTCAAAAGTTACGAGTTTGTCAACGCAATTTATTTTGACAGCGCGCGAGTCGGGTAAGCTTATCGAATACTTTCTGTATTTTTCAGAGAACCGTTAGGGTCGTGGGCTTGTGTTCGATATGGGAGGGAGAGAAACTTTCGCTCTTTCATTTGAGAGTAATTTGAAGTCGATGAGTGCATTATTTCAAAAGTTACGAGTTTGTCAACGCAATTTATTTTGACGGCGCGCGAGTCGGGTAAGCTTATCGAATAATTTCTGTATTTTTCAGAGAACCGTTAGGGTCGTGGGCTTGTGTTCAATATGGGAGGGAGAGAGACTTTCGCTCTTTCATTTGAGAGTAATTTGAAGTCGATGAGTGCATTATTTCAAAAGTTACGAGTTTGTCAACGCGATTTATTTTGACGGCGCGCGAGTCGGGTAAGCTTATCGAATAATTTCTGTATTTTTCAGAGAACCGTTAGGGTCGTGGGCTTGTGTTCGATATGGGAGGGAGAAAGACTTTCGCTCTTTCATTTGAAAGTAATTTGAAGTCGATGAGTGCATTATTTCAAAAGTTACGAGTTTGTCAACGCGATTTATTTTGACGGCGCGCGAGTCGGGTAAGCTTATCGAATAATTTCTGTATTTTTCAGAGAACCGTTGGGGTCGTGGGCTAGTGTTCGATATGGGAGGGAGAGAAACTTTCGCTCTTTCATTTGAGAGTAATTTGAAGTCGATGAGTGCATTATTTCAAAAGTTACGAGTTTGTCAACGCGATTTATTTTGACGGCGCGCGAGTCGGGTAAGCTTATCGAATAATTTCTGTATTTTTCAGAGAACCGTTAGGGTCGTGGGCTTGTGTTCGATATGGGAGGGAGAAAGACTTTCGCTCTTTCATTTGAAAGTAATTTGAAGTCGATGAGTGCATTATTTCAAAAGTTACGAGTTTGTCAACGCGATTTATTTTGACGGCGCGCGAGTCGGGTAAGCTTATCGAATAATTTCTGTATTTTTCAGAGAACCGTTGGGGTCGTGGGCTAGTGTTCGATATGGGAGGGAGAGAAACTTTCGCTCTTTCATTTGAGAGTAATTTGAAGTCGATGAGTGCATTATTTCAAAAGTTACGAGTTTGTCAACGCAATTTAATTTGACGGCGCGCGAGTCGGGTAAGCTTATCGAATAATTTCTGTATTTTTCAGAGAACCGTTAGGGTCGTGGGCTTGTGTTCGATATGGGAGGGAGAGAGACTTTCGCTCTTTCATTTGAGAGTAATTCAAAGTCGATGAGTTCATTCTTTCAAAAGTTACGAGTTTGTCAACGCAATTTATTTTGACAGCGCGCGAGTCGGGTAAGCTTATCGAATACTTTCTGTATTTTTCAGAGAACCGTTAGGGTCGTGGGCTTGTGTTCGATATGGGAGGGAGAGAGACTTTCGCTCTTTCATTTGAGAGTAATTCAAAGTCGATGAGTGCATTCTTTCAAAAGTTACGAGTTTGTCAACGCAATTTATTTTGACAGCGCGCGAGTCGGGTAAGCTTATCGAATACTTTCTGTATTTTTCAGAGAACCGTTAGGGTCGTGGGCTTGTGTTCGATATGGGAGGGAGAGAAACTTTCGCTCTTTCATTTGAGAGTAATTTGAAGTCGATGAGTGCATTATTTCAAAAGTTACGAGTTTGTCAACGCAATTTATTTTGACGGCGCGCGAGTCGGGTAAGCTTATCGAATAATTTCTGTATTTTTCAGAGAACCGTTAGGGTCGTGGGCTTGTGTTCAATATGGGAGGGAGAGAGACTTTCGCTCTTTCATTTGAGAGTAATTTGAAGTCGATGAGTGCATTATTTCAAAAGTTACGAGTTTGTCAACGCGATTTATTTTGACGGCGCGCGAGTCGGGTAAGCTTATCGAATAATTTCTGTATTTTTCAGAGAACCGTTAGGGTCGTGGGCTTGTGTTCGATATGGGAGGGAGAAAGACTTTCGCTCTTTCATTTGAAAGTAATTTGAAGTCGATGAGTGCATTATTTCAAAAGTTACGAGTTTGTCAACGCGATTTATTTTGACGGCGCGCGAGTCGGGTAAGCTTATCGAATAATTTCTGTATTTTTCAGAGAACCGTTGGGGTCGTGGGCTAGTGTTCGATATGGGAGGGAGAGAAACTTTCGCTCTTTCATTTGAGAGTAATTTGAAGTCGATGAGTGCATTATTTCAAAAGTTACGAGTTTGTCAACGCGATTTATTTTGACGGCGCGCGAGTCGGGTAAGCTTATCGAATAATTTCTGTATTTTTCAGAGAACCGTTAGGGTCGTGGGCTTGTGTTCGATATGGGAGGGAGAAAGACTTTCGCTCTTTCATTTGAAAGTAATTTGAAGTCGATGAGTGCATTATTTCAAAAGTTACGAGTTTGTCAACGCGATTTATTTTGACGGCGCGCGAGTCGGGTAAGCTTATCGAATAATTTCTGTATTTTTCAGAGAACCGTTGGGGTCGTGGGCTAGTGTTCGATATGGGAGGGAGAGAAACTTTCGCTCTTTCATTTGAGAGTAATTTGAAGTCGATGAGTGCATTATTTCAAAAGTTACGAGTTTGTCAACGCGATTTATTTTGACGGCGCGCGAGTCGGGTAAGCTTATCGAATAATTTCTGTATTTTTCAGAGAACCGTTAGGGTCGTGGGCTTGTGTTCAATATGGGAGGGAGAGAGACTTTCGCTCTTTCATTTGAGAGTAATTTGAAGTCGATGAGTGCATTATTTCAAAAGTTACGAGTTTGTCAACGCGATTTATTTTGACGGCGCGCGAGTCGGGTAAGCTTATCGAATAATTTCTGTATTTTTCAGAGAACCGTTAGGGTCGTGGGCTTGTGTTCGATATGGGAGGGAGAGAGACTTTCGCTCTTTCATTTGAGAGTAATTTGAAGTCGATGAGTGCATTATTTCAAAAGTTACGAGTTTGTCAACGCGATTTATTTTGACGGCGCGCGAGTCGGGTAAGCTTATCGAATAATTTCTGTATTTTTCAGAGAACCGTTAGGGTCGTGGGCTTGTGTTCGATATGGGAGAGAGACTTTCGCTCTTTCATTTGAGAGTAATTTGAAGTCGATGAGTGCATTATTTCAAAAGTTACGAGTTTGTCAACGCGATTTATTTTGACGGCGCGCGAGTCGGGTAAGCTTATCGAATAATTTCTGTATTTTTCAGAGAACCGTTAGGGTCGTGGGCTTGTGTTCGATATGGGAGGGAGAGAGACTTTCGCTCTTTCATTTGAGAGTAATTTGAAGTCGATGGGTGCATCCGTTCCAAAGTTACGAGTCGGTAAACTTAAGTGTAAAGTCGCACGAGGTGAACTCAAGAAATCTCCAGAAATTCTGTACCTAACGGCGTTGTGAAGTCCCTCTGCTGCCGCCTGCCGGTCTTCTTTACCCTGTTTTTAGGGAGAAAGAGTGCGTTCGAGTTTCCGTTCGCGCGACTGGTCGCAATTTGGCACGCCGGTTAAAAAACTGCTTATATTAAAATCGACGTTACTTACAAAATGAGGCTAGCTCTTTTATCTCTAGTATTCCTAAGACCTAGTATGACACGGTGATATTCTTTTCATTTTATTTGTTGATATTTTAAACTGATACTTTTGTTATCAACTGAGTTATCGAATTAATGTGTGAACTGATTCAAAAACAAAAAAACAGTAAGTATTTCTACAATTATAATGAAGAATGGCGAGTATTTGGAACCGCAGTAAAGATATGGGTAACACCCGACGCGTTCAATGATAGCTGTACCGTAAATAACATGTAAAATAAAACAGCTGTTCCGTAAAACAGCTGATTTTACGGGTAATCAGCTGTGTTTACTATAGACGTCGTGCGTACGAGTAGCAAAAATATCATCTCAATATGAAATAGTTTCCTAATGAATTATCGAAATTAAAACACGATTTTCAGTATTTTTGTATTTTATTACGCCTGTATAGAAACTGAGCGTTTTATTTAAAAAAAATCAAAAATAGGCTTAGTTCAATTTAAGTCAGACTCCCAAATGAAAATTCAAATTACAAGATAAACGGTTAGTTTCTTCGGTGATGAATCATTCAACATATTTTGCACCGGAGTATCGGAGACCGGAATATAAAAAAAATAATGAAGGCATCTACGGATGCTTTAAATATTGTTTTCTCCAACTGATCAACTTACCTCCATATGTACTGTAGATATCACTTTCATAAGGAATCATTTCTCACCTGCTGCTAAACCTAACAGACATTTCTTATATACTTAAATTAGAGCCCAGACAGAATTTTCAATTATTGCACATAAAGACTTTCAATTGCACCAAACTTAAATTTTAAAAAATCCTGTCTGCTCCTATACCAGAATTTTTTACCATTGTGAAGTGAGTTCTTGATTACAACTTGGAAGTGAAGCAAAATACAAAAATTAAATATCATTTCCCCCCGAGTTATCAGTTTTCTTCTGTTCTTTGTAGTCACTTTATGTTATTCTTATTTTATAATTCTTCAGATTTGTTATATGCTAAAGTAATTTGAAGAATCTAAATCTACGTAAACGTAAAGGGTTTTTAAAAGAAGAGCCTCCGTCGCCCTTTGACTAGTTGAAAATAAGTATGTTATCCATATGGAGAAAAATAAAAAATTCTGAGCTTTATCTTCAAAAGTTATCCATAGGAGGCACCTACATGTCATATCTGAAGAATGATACTCGGCATTCTGGCCAGTGGGTGAAACGGCACTTTCGTTTTCATGCTCTCTGGGCTTCAGTTGCCTCGACTTCTAGATTAGCAATTAGTTTTCTACGAAAAATACAAAAACTTCTTGGGCATATATAGAAGAACGGAGACTGCTCATGATCTGATGTTTTGGTTTGAATTCATGAAGCCTTTTTCTACACTTGTTGTGACCCAGCCTATCGACACAACTAATCGCCTGCAAGCTCTCCTTTCAAATATCGGTGTCATTAATCACTAGCCAATGTTTTAAAGCGAGTGTTCTCTTCATTTTCTATTACATCTCGTCAATAACCTTTGAGTTCATTTAAAATTATCTCAAAATTAACCTGGCGCATTCAGTTTTCATCGAGGCACTGCCATCCCAATTTCAAGTCTTATACAAGGGTATAAGTGTTGCGTTGTAGAGTTTAAGTTATAAATTCTTCCGATTGTTTAACGATTCAGCGCAATTACCATCTTGTACTGTTCATTAAAACAGAAAAGAAAATTACAATTCATTGATGAAGTTCTCGCCACCTGACTTATTTACGTTCACGATAAAAACTATGTTACTTTATTCATTGAATGTATACTTATTCGCATAAATATATATTGAAAAGGAAGCCTGAATAAATTTCTTGACATGAGACTCAAAAATACTAGTAATTTTGATGAAAGCTGCAGTGGGATAAATAAGGCAGTATTCCATAACATACCACCTTTAATAAATTATCGTTTTGTTCCTTATTTTACGAGTAGAGCTTTTTAGATATTCTTCTTCACTTATATATTTTTTTCAGGCTGGAAAGTAAACCATAATCAGTATTACCCACGGTGCTTGTTTTGCCCATTCAACCTCATAGAATTTTTTTCCTGCATCATTAATTGCATGAAAGTGTGTGCCGTAACGCAAATTTACGTCATTGTTTGGATTCAGTAAGATACAACGTTTCAGCGGAACAACATTATATAAAAGTGGTGGTGAAAAAGAAAAACCCATTAAAAAAACAGGTATGTGAATTTTTTAAATAGTAAGGAATATAGTAGGTAGTTTTTAAAAAATTATTAGCTTTGCACGCTCTTCATAGACTAAACTTCCTGACGGCATCGTCCATGCGAGAATGATCCTTACTTTGTAATGGGTGGAAATAATATTTTCCGTCAATTGATAATCAGGGTAAGATAGTGGAAAGAATGACAAAATTTAGAGCAATGACAAGTGTTGAGAAAACATTATTAGCCTATGTCCTGCAAAAAAATTGTTGACAGAAATTTACCAATGGTGCCACAGAGGTTTACTACGGAGTCATGCGATTTGTTCGATACAATTTTTCGTAACCAGTTTACCCAAGATATTCTCATAATTTCGTTCTTTCACAGATTGAAAGTTAAAATTTGAATCCTACAAAACAGATTATTTTGCTTAGCAACGTAAAATATTTTTTCATTTGAGAAATCTTTGTAGAAAGCGTCAAAATTTGCTATTGAAAATGATAACCCTCAGCTCATGCAAATAATTTACATGCTAAGATATTTTCAAATAAACACCAAGGTGCTGACAACGTTCAGTGGAATTCTTTTCTTCACAGTGCCCTAATTTTACAAGGCGTAGGGATATTTAATTAATTTTGCATGTCCACAACCTCGACATTCGAGCAGAATTTATTGGTCACTCCGATTTCTAAATTCAAATTTCAACTTGAGTGCATTAGGTCAGAAAGATTCTATTAAACCTCCTTACAGCCACAGCGTACACACTTATCACAGTACACTCCGTATACTGAGCAATACACTCAGACCGTAATGCGAAGTGCGTATTACGTAGTACGTACTACGTTTACTACCACGGTATGCCGTGGTTACTACGACCGTGACCGGCGTGACGTATCATAAGCAGGGCTGCCACTGATGGGGGATTTCCCCTAAATCTGGGGGAAACGCTTGTAGTCTAGGGGAATGGGGGAAACTTACGCAAAAGCTACTAAATTTGGGGGAATTTGGCCAAGAATTATTTCTTATGCAAAAAATGTATACTTTGAATAATTTTAAATTACAAGTGGATGTAAGCTCATTCGGATGAAGGTATTATGATGCAGAACAGGAAATGCCCCTTTTAACGATGAATAAAAGGCAATATAACGAAGTTTGAACGCAGATGGAACTCAGACTGGCAACGATATTCACATGATCACATCGGAACAGCGAACAGTCTTATTCTCACAGCTCACTGAGCTAATTCTCAATAGTTCGCTTTGTATAAGCAATAAAAAGGCAGATAGTGAACGTTACCGTTGCTAGCTTCCTTCCTCTGAGCAAATACTTTTTGATCAATATTCCCCTCGTTAACTTGAATTATGTGATAACTATTCTTATATGTTAATTTGGGAATTCAGATATTTTTATCGTATTTTCTTTGGCAAAGGAGGCGGAGCGCAGAAGTTCTTAAAGGTTAAATACTTGTGTGGTTCAAAATTAACAGATATTACAAATGTGCAGCAGGCCTAGTTTCCAATCAGTAACTTTCAATATTAATGTTTTTATTTGTCTGTCTTGTCATATCTTATATGCGTTACTGAGGCTAACTCTGTTACATGCTCTTCAGCAATTAGTTCAACTTAGAATGTCAGCTTAACGTTTTAACAAGCAAAACTTTACACAGATGACAAATAGGTTCATTTTAATTAACAATGCTATTGATATGAGGATTTCATTATTTTATAGTTATTATTTTGTTTTAGAATGCTGATTATTTTTTCCTAATGGCATACCGAACCGAATCATCTTCTAAGAAACAAAAGTTCTGTACGCAGTCATTTAGTAGTAATTGGCTCGGTGCACCCGAATTAAAAACTCGTCTGTAATGAAATAGTAATCCCAACTGTAGGTATTGTAACTGCAGCTATATTTTTTGAAAAATTAAAACAAAACTATGCTCAGTGCAACATAAGAAAAACAAAAATGTTGCAAGTATCAGCGCTGATATCGTAAGAGAGCCGTCCATGAAATCCAGTGGAATTACCATAAGTGAGCTTACTCCTGTAGAAAATGTTGACCAACACGACTTTTCCTCAAGTGTGTATAATTTCTTACCTGCAGGTAAAACAATTCACTCATGCAGCAAAATAGCTCACAAGCTGTCAATGAAAAGGACGAAATTACATTTAGAATTATAATACATTGAGTAATATCAGTTTCTATTTAATATATATACCATAATACGTGTTTTTTCAATTTTGGGGGATTTTTGCCGAATATGGGGGAATTTCTACCGCAAATCTGGGGGAAAGAGACAAACCTCAGTGGCAGCCACGGTAAACATAAGACAGGTAGGAGCATTCAAGTAATTTCTCGAAAGGGCCCTTGGTGTGGTGACGTCACGGGCCTAGAACGAATAGCAACCCAGATGAAGAAAAACGCCACCTAGCGACAATATGTGACATTATCGAGTCAGCTGTACGACAAGTTGAACAACAACAAGACCACATTGGCGGCCATTGAATCGGGCGCAATGGCGACTAGATTTTAAAACAAAATCTACGTATATCTAGAAACTGGTGCAAGGTTTTTGCCTCATAGTTATTCACTGTAGCTTGAAAGTGGAAGGTGTGAAATTTAAAATTTTTTATACCTAGTTCGTTATATGGCAATTTATTGGAAATTTGTGGGGGGCATTTCAAATGGTTTGTGGATTTATGGAAGTATAATTTAATTAGTTGAAAGTTTTTCTGAATA
Source organism: Morinoia aosen (assembly GCA_030386875.1). Classification (NCBI taxonomy): domain Eukaryota; kingdom Metazoa; phylum Arthropoda; class Malacostraca; order Amphipoda; family Talitridae; genus Morinoia; species Morinoia aosen. The sequence goes on along the minus strand of CM059571.1, from coordinate 61,406,731 downwards.
CGTTGCTACGCTACAATGGAAGAAATGATGCCAGGCAGATTATTATTAGAAGTGCTTAATTAATTATGTTTTAATACATTTCTTCATAAATTGTAATTATCCGTACCAATTGAAAGGGTGGTTGAAGATGATATTTTAGTCAGCTGGTATGCCAATTTGCGTGAATTTAACGATTATAAATGTCTTGTCTATTTCTTTTTTATGAAGTTTTCAAAATTTGACTTTATTGAGTGACTTATCAATGATAGTAACCAGAATTGTTTAATAGTTCAATTACAATTATTGATCATAATCTGGATACTTGGCAAAGATGGAAAGACTATCAAAAATTGATCAACAATAAAACCACCTATGCATTACAAGGCTGAATTATCACATTACTTCAAATTGTAACTAAGTTAGTTCTAAATGAAGTGCTAAATTTGTAGATTTGTAGCAGTAAAATACTAAAATCAGATTTCATTTGAACAGAAAGACATGAAGCCTATCACACCACAAATTGCAAAAAATAGTGTAGAAAATAATTTTGCAATAATTAATACAAAGTTAGATTAAACTAAATTTAAAGGTTAACCTGAAGGAAATGACAGTAATCGATTTTACACTTTTTGGTGCCTAAACCTAATTAATTGAATCAAAATAAACAAGTTTTCTTCTATGCACTTTCCGTCTGAAATGAGTACTTTACGAGTTATAGCGGAGGGTTTAGTTTCGTCTTTGATGACAAATGCGCTCGAATAAACAGCTACTCATTGATTTTCAAATTTTTGTTGTTTGAATCATGGTAATAACATCAATATAAACTACTTTTCTTGTGTACACTTTGTTTGTCAAATTAGTATTTAACGTGATACAGCGGTAGGTTTGGTTTTGTCTTTGATGCAAACTCCATTGCAGTGTTGCTATTCTGCAGGATCAAGAAATTTCTTTCCGCTTCAAACACTGGAGTTTTATTAGTAATTTACCGCTATAACTAATAAAATACTCATTTCAGACGGAAAGGGCATAGAAGAAAACTTATTTAATTTCATTAAATTAACTATGTTTAGGCGTTGAAATTTATAAAATCTATTATTTCAATTTCCGTCAGATTTACCAATTTAAATGCAGATTTGGTCAATATTGATTTTAGGTGCCTCACAGAAATTAATAATTCCGTTCCAAACAATCACTAGAGAAATACATTTAAAAGCGTTTTACATGAATGTCATTCTGCTCGCGGATGCGTTATTTTTGAGTTATTTTACTTTTAAGTTGGCTTTCACGCGCTAAAGGAAGCGAGCGCAACGGAAGCTAACCCCTTATTACAAACGTAAATAGGTTGGGTCGTGAGGGGGAGCCACAGTTCTTCTAGTGAAAATTATAAATAAAGGACCTAGAAGCGTTTTACATGAATGTCATTCTGCTCGCTGATGCGATATTTTACTAATTCAACTGTTATACTGTTCATGTTGTACAGAGAAACAATCAGTTGAAAGGTGGCTGCCATCGTAGAAAGGTGGCTGCCATCGTAGAAAGGTGGCTGCCATCAAAAATGACGGCCACCCGGTATGGTCGCCCGGTACGGTGTAAAGGTAATTGCAGACGTCATCCTAATGGGTGGGTTAGAACCTTTATTTTTAATTTTCACCAGAAGAACTGTGGCTCCCCCTCACGACCCAACCTGTTTACATATGTGCTAGGGGGTTAGCTTCCATTGTGAATATTCCGCTTGGCAGGCTTGCTTCCTTTAGAGCGCAAAAGCCAACTTCAAAGTTGAATAATTCATAAATAACGCATCAGCGAGCAGAATTACATATGTGTAAAACGCTTTTAAATATGTTCCTTTAGTTATTGTTTGGAACGGAATTATTAATTTCCGTGAGGCACCTGAAATCAATATTGACCACAGATTTTGACAAAAACCTGGGTAAATGTGTAGCGTTGGGTATTAATCGATTTTTCACTTTTGGGTGCCTAAACGTAGTTAATTAGATAGAAATAAGCAAGGTTTCTTCTATGCACTTCCCATTGTAAATGAGTATTTTATGATTTGTAGCAGCAAATTTTGTTACGGCAACTCAATTGTTTGAAGCGGCAAGTAATTCATTGACCGCGTCGAATGGCAACACTGCAATGGAGTCTCGCTTCCAACGCGCTAGTCATCAAATACAAAACTAAACCTACCGCTCTAACTCGTAAAATACTCATTTGTCCCAGAAAGTGTATGGAAGAAAAGTAATTGATATATATGTTATTACCATGATTCAAGCAACAAAAATTAAAAAATGGATGAGTAGCTGTTCATTCGAGCGCATTTGTCATCAAAGGCAAAACTAAACCTACCGCCATAACTCATTAAATACTCAATTGCGACGGAAAGTGCATAGAAGAAAACTTCTTTATTTTAACCTAATTAACTATGTATAGGCACCAAAAACTTGAAAATGGATTACTGCCAAGCACTACACATTTACCAAAATCAGAAGTGTTGATAAGAAACTAATTCTTCAAATAAATGACAATTCTACGCAGATAGCATGTGTCATAGATTTTTAATTTTAAGTTTCATTATTGAAGTAACTTCACAACTACAATTTTAGATGAACAAGTGCCAAATGTTTGGTTAGTTGTATTGATTTAAATTATCAATTGTAGGAGATTTATAGAGAGAATAAAGAACTAGGTTGTGGGGATGTTTTCTTATAATAAGAAAATATTGAAATGTGTTAGCCTAAAAATGTATATTTGTTGTTATTAGTATCAAAACCACACAGCCTTTGATATATGAAAAGCATTTTAAATGCAAGTTTATGTTTGAATGCAATAATATTGCTGGCTTGTAGAGATGTCTATGGATCTGAATTTTAATGTGGCTATGCTTGAAGGAAAGATGTATATGGTGATTGATCTTAGTCGAACAATTTTTAGGTAAATGTGTAGCGTTGGTCAGTAATCGATTTTCCACTTTTTATTGCCTAAACATACTTCATTAGATCGATGTATACAAGTTTTCTTCTATGCACTTTCCGTCGGTAATGAGTATTTTACGAGTTATAGCGGTAGGTTAATTTTCGTCTCTGAGGACGAATGCGATCAAATAAACAGCTACTAATCAATTTTCAAATTTTGTTGCTTGAATTATGGCAATAACATCAAAATAAACTACTTTTCTTCTATACACTTTTTGCGGCAAATAAGTATTTTGCGAGTTAGAGCGGTGGATTTTATTTCTTGCGCGATTGAGCTATTAGAGTACGCTTGAATACTTCGTAATTTATTATTAGCTCTCCCCGAGGAGCTTGCGGAGTCTGAACCAACTTCTAGGATCTTTTAGTTAATAACCCGATAGAAATTATCAGCCCAAAAAAAAGAATTATAGCATTATGTTCACTTTCGTCTTAGATGGCGGAAACGTGCTCGAGCATTCGAGTGCGTCGGAAGGAAGCGTCCATTGCAGTGCTGCCATACGACGCGCTCGATGAATTACTTACTGCTTCAAACACTAGAGTTGCGGTAGGGCATTCACCGCTTTAACTCTTAAAATACCCATTTCCGACAGAAAGTGCATAGAAGAAAACTTGTTTATTTGGATCTAATTAACTATGTTTAGGCAGTAAGAACTGAAAAATCGATTACTGACTAACGCTACACTTTTACCCATTTTTTAAAATCACAAATTTTCATTGTCTATATTGAGGTGATATAGAAGAAAAAGGGATTGAAAAGAGCAATTGACTATGTTATATGGATGATTGAAACTAGAGAGAGTAAATGTGAAGGAGAGGACCATAATCTATTTTCCACTTTTTGGTGCTTAAACATATCTAATTAGAGCTGAATAAACAGTTTTTCTTCTATGCACTTTCCGTCAAAAATGAGTGTTGATCGAGTTATAGGTGTAAATTACTTACCGCAACTCTAATGTGTGAAGCGGAAGTATATTGATCAGAGGGGAAGACTAGAATGGACTTTCCCTATTGATGCGTTTGAATGATCAAGCCCATTTCAGCCATCAAAAGCAAAAATTACCTTACCGCCATAACTTGTTGTTTATGGGTGATAACCTTTATTGTGTTGTTAGCTAAAAGATCCTAGAATTGGGTTCAGGCTTCGCAGGGTTTGCTATTGCTAAATTTCAAAGTACCCAAACGTACTTAACAGCTCAAGCGTGCAACGGTTTCTGCTGTATGGAACATGAAACTAAACCTACCGCTTTAACTCGTAAAATACTCATTGGCCGCTTATTTTGATGTTATTACCATGATTTATGGACAAAAAATTCGAAAATCGATTAGTAGCTGTTTATTTGAGCGCATTCCAGTCATCAAAGACAAAAATTAACATACCGCTATAACATGTTGAATACTAATTCACGACGAAAAGTGCATAGAAGAAAAATTGTTTGCTTCATCATATCAACTACGTTTAGGCAGCAAAAATTGGAAAATCGATTATGGTCCTCTCCTTCTCAAATACCCAAAAGAGAGAGTAATACCACAGTATATATGGGTGAAAATGAGTTTTGCATTTACATTGACTGCCTGATGTATGTTCTAAAATATAATTAGGGTAGGGGAAAGTGGGAGAATTTGAGAATATTATTAAAAATCTATGAGTATATTATTAAAAATCTCTCAAGATGAAATGACAAGCTGGAATGGAAAGAATTTAGTAATGGATTGAGTGATTTAGGAACACTGGAAACCAATCTTATGGGTCATGAGATTACATCCTACTATTCATGTGAATGAAAAAGATTTGTAAGGCTTTTGCAGTCTTCAAATAATCTCAGCCCTCTTTGCTTCCAATTTCGAGTAGGGAAAAATAAATTTCCCAGCTGAAACAGAAATGCTTCAATCAAAAGGCATGTACAGATCAGTTATTACACATTGTTGTTGTAGTATGTTTATTGTTACAGTCCAATTAATTTTATGATTGTAATAAGTTTTGGTATCAGTAGTATCAAAATTTTGTTATTACGGCCGTAGGAGCAAATAATATTATTCATGATAGATGATTCTACCAACTTCCTGTACCTTGTCTTAATTCTTTCTCATTGTCTAACAGGAAGAGTGTGGTCAAGTTAATGTATGCTACTTGCCAGTCACTGCCCTGGGAATGTTTCACCTTTAATAAATGCTGCATCATGCCATATACCCACTTCAGTTGGACATGAGTTTACATTGCCTGTTCAAATAATGGTCAACTAAGTTAGGTAATTCACAAGGTGTCAAAAATATTCTACTTCTCAGACAGTAACTAAGTAAGCATGCTCAACTCCATGAGCACCTTAAAAGAGAGCCTCTCAATCTCCTATATTGGCAAGCATTGAATCTTGCCAGACTGTTTATGATGTTACTATGACATCCTAACTTCTGTAACTCCTGAAAGTGTAACAAGAAGAAGTTTAATTTTTTAAAGCATCTCTACAACTTCCCCATCTGGAACTAATAGAAGCTGTCAAGAACCCTGGGTCAACCAGATCTGAATTTTGATGAATGTCTAGTGGCAGAAAATATCAAGGCATTTTATGACCCATCTTGTTGAAGGAATTTATTTTCATGCCCCATGAGGGTGAAAAGGACATCAAAAAACAAGAAATGGCAGAAAAAATGCTGTTAGAAAGAAAAGGACTCCTGTTTTGTATAAAAATTTCAACATTATATCACAAATACTTGCAATGGTGGGACCCTTTTTGACAATATTTATTCTTCTAATTCATGATTGGCAGTAATAGATGCTGGCATTGCGAAGTGCATTATAGAAGCTTTAACATTTACCACAAGGCTCGTCTACTGCAGAAACCCCAAAATTTTCGTCTTCATCTTGAGGTTTATGAAGACCCCCGTGGAGTTTCTCATCCGTATCCCTTTTTGCCTGCAATTGCAAGACTCTCTGATCATCAGCTGAAAGAGACACCTTGGGCTTCTTTCTGAAGGTAAGATGATTGAACTCTAGTCAGAACGGAAAAATAAATGGCACAATGATAGTCAGCATGGTTCAGGTGATGGTTTGTATATATATTTAGAATTTCAGGCGAATTATGTTGAGTTTACTTGTGAGATGTTACATTATTTATTTTGTAAAATTTAGGCTTGCTTTGAGAGGAGTGTTTTATTATTCATGATGTTATGCTAATTTTTGGGTAGTGAAAAGCTTCATATAACATAACTCCTGTCAACTTGCTACAGTGTTTGTTAGAAAGATGTATTTCCTTTTCCTTTCCATTTCCTTTCTTTCTATCTTTCCATGTCTCCCTCCTCATATTCCCCTTCAGGGGGAGACAACTTCTGTATCCATGGGAATTAGCGCTCCCATGGGGACAATGTGAGGGCCCGAGCTTAGATTTAAGTAGGCCTTCTTTTTGTTGAAATTGAATGTTTGGTTATGTTAACTGACAATCTTTTTTCGGTTCACTGTTGTCCTGTTTTTCAGCCCCTACTACTTTCTACTTCAACTTTGATCTCGTTTCATTAACTTCTTTCTCAACTTAGTGTTTCTATGCCCTTTCTGCACAGATTCAGCGTTCCTTTAACTCCTTACTAAATGGTGTCTTCTTCCTTCCTCTCTTTGGATCTCATTTGTTGAGGATAGGGAGGTTCAAACTAACCAATAATCTAACCTAATCCTTCTCATTCCCATCCTTTCTCCTGCTTGTTTTCGGGGAATTTTGGATTCATTTCCTGGTGTACATTTTTGGTCCTGCTCACCATTTCACGGTTTGCAATTTATGGTCATCCTCTTCATTTTGTTCTTACTACAAGTCTCCTTTCATCACACAGACATCTCTTCCAAGTTCCAACTTCTCTCACTATGATGATGAATTGCACCTACATCACAGAAATGCTGTTTTGTTTTGAGTTTGCTAATTTTTTTTTGCCTCTCAGGTTCCGAAACAGAAGTAAGAGGACCCGCAACCCATTAGCAAGAAAAATACGGATAAGAAGAGGAAATGTCTCCAGTTATGTGCAAGGGAAGTATGGAAAAACGAAAATTTTTTGAACCAGGAAAATTGAAAGGCCGTACGTGTGTGGAAATGAAAATATATTTGTTGCTGAAGGAAGAATTCTTCAACGCTAAATTGTTATCACAATAACTTCAACTTAAAAGCACCCCTGGGGGGTTACAAGTATTTTATCTGTGTGAATTAGTGCTCCAATAAGGAGCATATGAGATTTCGAGCTGACGGTTAAGTAGCCCCTTTTTTATAATGAATAGGTTTTTGCTTTTTACGGACTCATTCAGTTCTTAGTTTTGTTGAGCAGAAATCAGTCAATTGCCTGGCTTTGGTAAGACAATTCGTGAAGTAATCGATTCAAACTGTCCCAAGCCTAACACTTGTTGCTCGCAGATTACATTCTCCCTCATCAAGTTTTATGTGAAGTGTAGAAATGTACAATCAATCAGAGTAGATCATTACAAAAGACATGTGTGAAAGAAAAAGGGAAAAAAAACGAACAATTAAGTTTTTCCCTCGATGAAACTTGGTCTCTAAAGTGTCCCATTTTGGTAAGACTGGTATGACCCGTGCATCATGCACAGTCCTGCAGCGCTAGAAGAGCGTTGAACAAAACATAAATTATTGCGTTTACTTTATTAAGTTGAATTTAATTCGCATGTCCTCAAAGTATTCTGGGGTACAGCAGTGCATTGCAGATTTTTACAAATGTGTATCTAACTATAACTTTCAATTTTTAATGATGGAAAAGACGGAGCACTTGTGTTGAAATGAAGAGGGGCAAATTTTTCTTAGAATTCTATTGTGCGATTACTAAGCTACCAGAAGACTTGAAGTAGTTCACATTACTAATTGGTGTCAAGGGGTTTAGGACCCAATATATAATTAATCATCAGGGAGACACAACTACTGTGTCAAAGAAAATTAGCTATCCCAGGGGGATACGAGGGGTAGGCCTAGTCAAAAAGTTCTCAGACAATGCCATAATTTCTTCATTTAACAACTCATTACTTTTATTTTTCTACATAAGCTCCATTGTGGTCTATATACTTTTGGAATTTATGTTTCCACCTGTAAATGCCTTCCTGATAAAATTTGGGGGAGGGGGAGCTTGTTCCAGTAGGTTCTGTACGCTAGAGATGTTTTCATTTGTTGCTGTTGTGAGTCTTCCTCTTCGTGGGTCGTCATCAAGTTGGACTCTTCCTTCTTTAGAGCGTTCAATCCAATCATAAACGACTGCTCTACATGGTGCAGAGTCTCCATAAACCTGCTGTTAGCAAAGCTTCGATGATTTCAACAGGTTTCCAATTTAGTTAAGTTAAAAATATGATGTTAGCTCTGATCTCAAAATTTGCCATTTGAAAGGTTGAAAATTACTATTTTGAGATGCAACCTCTCTCGATGCTGACCTGACACAGACTGATGAGACGGCTGCAAGTTATCAAGGAAGCTCTAAGGACAGGTTTCAACTTGTAAATCTCTGTTCAGTTCAAAATTATGGCAATTGTCTGAGAACTTTTTGACTAACCCTCGTATTCCATGTTGCACTGCTTGAAGAGATTTAACGTGAAGCCGCGCTGTAACGCATTATAGCCAGACGTCATATCGTCTTAGAAGTTTGAAGATGAAGAAACTGCAATATGGCCGGGCGCGCTACATTGGTACATCGGGGGTTTTAGCGTGGGTAAGTCGTCCGGCCATAAATGGGTGGGCAGCTGAAACCCCACTACCGGGTTTGGATGCCCAGTGCGTTCGACTGTACAGTGTTGTGAACAAATTTTAATGGGGAGACACTTGTAATCTTGAGTTGCAATTATAACCACGATGCTCATAAATTTTGATGTTTCAAATAATAGTGATGTTCATCTTGTGTGGTGATTTGGAAGAGTCTAGTACGAATTAAATTATGTGACCTTCGGTGTGACATAGTTTGAGTAACTGAAGCGCTAGCTACTACTACTACAAATTGTCCCATTTTAGTTAGACCGATATGACCTGGATCCAATATATGTACAGTTCATTATAAAAGGGGTACAACTTCTGTATCCAAGGGACTTGGCGATCCTAGGAGGAATATGTGAGGTCCCGAGTAGCGAGTTAGGTAGGCTTTTTTTGTTGAAATAAATTTTTTATTATGGGATGGACAATCTTTTTTTTTTGGTTCACTGTTGTCCTGTTTCTCAGCTGCTACTACTACTACTTTTTCATTAAACTTTTATCTTGTTTCATGAACTTCTTTCTGAATGTACAGTTTCAATGCACCATGTGCATAGATTCCGCGTTTCCTTAATTCCATATTTAACAGTCCCTTCTTCCTTCCTCTATTTCGAACGTCTTTGTTGCGGTTAGGGAGCCTTTAACCTAACATCTGATCTCGAATCAACGTTGCGTAAAATATAGACATAACTTTTTAATATCGTAAATCACGCTCTAAGAGTCCCTAGGGCTTTGCAAGTTTCAAAAACGTTATTTTCACTTTCCAGCTTGCGTGTTAATGTTTTAACTTTTTTTAGCATTCATTTTTATCCTTTCACAATTTCTGATTTTAGCAACGACAGTACTTCTAAGGTGTGGTAGTAGCTGTAATGTGTTCCAAAATTGTCCAGCCCATGCTAATTGTAAGTAAAACTATGAACGCTAGGAAGTTGAAATTGATTTATTAGAAGAAAATATTTTTTATAGGTTAACAACACTATTGTTATTAACAGGAAGAGAAAGAGTATTGTTGGGAGAGTGCTTTCCAAATAACTTAATTTTACGATTTGGTAACATCCCTTGGTTTCCTTGTTCTTCAGATTAGTCCCCATGCGACTTCTTGTGGGGCTCCCGTAAGTCACGAGTTAATGTAGCCAATTTAACAAATTTACAAGAACTTTGAAATAAAATTTTATATGAAATAGCTCAACTCTCGCCTGATACACTGAGGAGCGTTATGGAAACGACAAAGAAAAGAGCCCTAATTTGTCTAAACAGTCGTGGCACTCATTCGAACGTATTTAAAACTTAGCCTTGATAAACCATAAAAATGTTATTCTTTCAAATTAAACAAGTTTCAACTTTCTAGCGTTCATAGTTTTCCTTGTATTAGCAAATTAAAAGGCTCGGTTACTTCTGGCCCACCCTGTATATGTATAGCGATTGGTGTTATTTTTATATTTATAGCATTTCTTTGAGAGTTCTCTTCACGTTGTTCTTGGTGTTATAACGGAAAGGTATTTCTAAGAGATTTCAATTCTGTAGGATAGATTTCACAAATTGTGTATTTTACGTTTCAAGCGTCTGGTTACAGCTGAAGTCTTAAAATTTGTTATGTCCAACAGGAAAGGAAATGAGATTGGTAATTTTTAAGCGGTGACAGGAGGAAACATAAGCGTGGCCAACCTGTTATCTGATGGGGGACTTATTCATAAAGTAATGGAATTTGTTAAAAAAGTGAATGTATTAGGGAATATATGATGTTAAATCTGAGTGGACCCACCCAGTTCAAGAGTGGAGAGGTTGTGTTTTAATGTTTGTATTACGGTTTGCCTATGTCTTAGTCTTGTAGCAGTTGGTATGTTCTGCGGCACAGTTTAGAACCTAAATGGCCGAGCGTACTGCGCTCCTCAACGCAGAGTTGAGAAAGGGTTCCAGCGCGGGTAAGACGCTCAGCCAAAGTGAGGGTGGGAGCTGGAACCCCAACTTTGGGGTCCTAGCTTCAATCCTTCCACATTCATTGTTCCATTGCATCCATGTACCCTGGTTCTTCAGGTAAAAATTACGAGTTTCAGCTATATTGGCCTCAATCTTTGTTCATATGGTGATTGAATCCTTATGATGACTGGGAAAAAGAAGCAAATGTTGTGATAAGTGTTAGAATGTCCATGACGGCTCCTTTTCGGGTGGCTCATGCTAAACGGTAGTTTTCGACATTTATGTAATGCTATATTGCTGTGTAACGAATGGGGGTGAAGTTCTGGAGAATTGTTGTGGCCCGACGAAAGGAGGGCGTACTTAATGTGTTATGCCAGTTATTGATGAAGTCGGACATGAGTTCTGTTTTTTGCTGAAACGTGTATTGTATTGAGTTGCATCGTACTTGACTGAGTGAGATGGAATATGCGAGCAATAACGTCGTAATTGAAGTAATCTGTATAGATAGCGGAGAAAGATGGAAGACACTCATGACCTCAGTGTATCACCGTACAACAACACAGCAACTTTGGTAGAAATACCAAAGCGACAACTAAATAGTCTATGACCGAAGTTGTTGTTAACTGAGATTATTATTATTATTCATTTATATTTATAATTAACCGGAGCTAATGGCATATTATAGAATGTGTGCCGTATATGTCTGTACACATATATATATATATACATATATATATATATATACATATATATATGTATATTTGTTCATTAAAGGACGTAGTGTTCACTATAAAATTGCTACAATAATGTATTCATCGAATAAATATGGATGTAAGGCTACTTTTTCCATGTAATATGCATGTTTTAATGTGTTGAGGGATTTTCACTGGGAAAAGTGTAGCTACTGGAATGACTACAGCAATACTGCCAATATTCCTGGAGTTACTCTAAGCTATACTTTTAGTTCAACAATGCTCGTTATTCAAATTTTCAACTATTTAGACGTTGATCATGTACAGAGCAATTCGAAAATTGAATAATCTAAGCTAACACGTTCTTTATAACGCAATATGATGTAGCGGTGATTATTCAAAAATCGTCTGAACAAATCGGTAGGTAAGAGAAAGACAGCACAGCAGATAATGAAAGAGGTGCAAGAGAAAGATTTGTACTTCGGGAGCCTATTCTTATAATTTATAATTTGAATTTATACGAGGCCCGTAATATAAATATATATATATAAATATTATATATATTATATATATATATAAATAGTCCGAAATAAATGTGCATTAAAGATGATGGACATCGTGAAAAACTAATCCTGCTTCCTATGCATATCGTTCATTCTAAAAGAATTGAAGACTTTCTTGAAGCGGAAAGCATTGTTTGCCAGACTAATTTCATCCTGTGGTTTGTTTACGTTGACGAACTATGAACTCAGTGTTTCTTTCTGAAATATAAAATAACATCATGAGGAATTTCATTTGATTTATCCTTTAAACACTCGAAAAAAAACATCGGAATTTTAGAATTACAATGAGTATGCAAGTCCTAAACGGAGCTTTGGATTGATAAATATGAAGGTTTTGCTCGGTATGCACACAAATTTTAATTATTACATGGCTATTAAGCATTGCATACGAGATTATCAAAGTTATTCAGTATTATAGTTTCCAGACTATTTAAATATTTTTCAATACGTATGTGCGGAAACCCGGCAGTTCCTGCCATGGTGCAATCATACGTACGACAGCCAGTGCATCGCTGCCGCGAGTGTGGTGTGGGTCACGTGGTATGGGTGTGATGACGTGTCAGCTCAAACGTCTCCTATTGGCTGGCTGGTCTAACGGTTTCGAGCAGCTGTCCCCTTTGAAGTGGACTTACCTGTTTTATGTATACCGTGGTGGCAGCCCTGATCATAAGTTCATAACTTCAGTCTTCACTCTTCGTCTTCAGTTGAGCTCCAGTAGCGATGATGGGAGGTGGCGCCGCACAATTTGCTCTCTGTCATGACAGAACTTCTTCACGCGCGAAGTTTGTTAAAGTGATGTGGAGGAATGCTTCAGCATGTCCCACTGTATGGCATATTGGGTGTTTAAAGTTGCATAATGACCTTTTCTGAGCAATTTTGTGATGCCCCGAGTTTTGTTGATCGAACTGCTGTAATAACTTTTCAATGTTGCCGGAAACAGCATAGTTTTAAGTTGTTTTAATAACTTTTTAATGTTCCCGGAACTGGCGTGGTTTTTAAATTGTTTTAATAATTTTTCAATGTTGCTGAATCGGCGCAGTTTTTCATAGGCTGTGTTTTAACATTCCGAATAACTAACATGTTTTTATGCGTACTGATTTTTTCTGCGTAATGTCTGATGGTATGTTTGCTTATAAACTTTATTTACCCATAGATGGATGGAATTTCGTGAGGGTAATTGTATATTTGTTAATTTGGTCAATATTTACTTTAGGTCAGGCAGGCGACCACCATTGGCGCCGCCATCTTGGATCCGATGTAAACAAGATTGCGGTCGTCACCCTAATGGGTGGGTTAGAAGCTTTATTTATAATTTTCGCTATAAGAACTGTGGCTAACCCTCACGACCCAACCTCTTTACGTTTGTAATAGGGGTTAACTACCCTTATTAACTAAATAACGGCGCCGGCGCGCGCGCGCCGGCGCCAACTTCAAAGTACAATTATTCAAAAATAACGCATCAGCGATCAGAATGTCATTCATGTAAAAGGTTATTAAATGTGTTCCTTTATTGATTATTTGCCCCCAAATTATTAATTTCCTTGCCTGACATAAAATAAATATTGTCCGTTAATTTTCCTGTGAAAACTGTAACAAAATGTCACAAGCTTGGCGCTTTGATTAAAACATTGGTAAGTCTGAAGGAGATGACAGTTGTCGATTTTGTTAATTTCGATGCCTTAGCATAGTTAATTAGATCGAAATAAACAAGTTTTCTTCTATGCACTTTTTGTCTCAAATGAGGATTTTATTAGTTATAGCGGTAAATGACTTACCGCAACTCCAGTCTTTGAAGCGGCAAGAAATTCTTTGATCGAGTTGTATGACAACACTCCAATGGCGTCTCGCTTCCAGCGCTCTGTCTTGAAAGACGAAACCAAACCTACCGCTATACCTCGTTAAATACTCATTTGACGAAAAAAGTGTATAGAATAAAAGTTGTTTATTTCGATGTTATTACCATGTTTCAAGCAACAAAAAATCGAAAATCGACGAGTAGCTGTTTATTCGAGCGCATTCGTCATCAATGACGAAACCAAACTTACCGCTATAAATCGTAAAATACTCATTTGAGACGAAAAAAGAATAGAAGAAAACTTGTTTATTTTGATTCAAATAATTAGGTTCAGGCACCAAAAAGTGGAAAATCGACAACTGTCATCTCCTTCAGATTTACCAAAACATTTCTCGCTTCAGATATTTATTAAAACTATGCTTTCATATTATCAAATGTGGAGAGCTTTTACAGGAATCGTTTATTTTTAAAGGGATTTTTGGCATTAATACTGAGTTACAGTAAGATAAAAGTTAGTGCGGTCAATGTGCAGCTTAACGTATTCACGGAAATTAAAAATTCCGTTCCTAAGAATCACCAAAGGAACACAGTTAAAAACGTTTTACTTGAAAGACATTCTACTCGCTGATGCGTTATTTTTGAGATATAACAGTAATTACGTTCAGATAGGAACAACACATTTAATCGGTTGCTTAGTCGCCGCATTGTTGGGTCACGCCCACTTTTTGGCGGGAACGTGTACGTTCTTTCACTTTTATATACGACGTTCCTATAACTTTAAAGTTAAATAATTCGAAGGTTATGCATCGGCGAGCAGTATGTCAATCATGTAAAACGTTTTTAAATGTGTTCCTTTAGTGATTCTTTGGAACGGAATTTTTGATTTCCGTGAACAGATTAAACTGCATATTGACCGTAAAAGTTAGAGCAAGGTATGGTCAATGTGAAGTTTAATGCAATCACGGAAAATAATAATTTTATTCCAAAGAATCACTAAAGGAAGCCATTTAAGAACGTTTTACAGGAATGACATTATGCTCGCTGATGCGTTATTTTCAAATTATTAAACTTTGAAGTTGGCTTTCGCGAGCCAAGGGAGCTAGCGCGCCAAGCGGAATTTCATTAATAACGGAAGCTAACCCCTTATTACAAACGTAAAGAGGTTGGGTCGTGAGGGGGAGCCACAGTTCTTCTAGTAAAAATTATAAATAAAGGTTTCTAGTGACGTTCGTTTACATCATCTCCAATGGCGGCCACCCGGTACCCAAGATGGCGGCCGCCATCTTGGAGCTGATGTAAACGAACGTCACTAGAAACCTTTATTTATAATTTTCACTAGAAGAACTGTGGCTCCCCCTCACGATCCAACCTGTTTACATTTGTAATAGGGTGTTAGCTTCTGTTATTATTCAAATTCTGCTAGGCGCGCTCGCTTCCTTTGGCGCGCGAAAGCCAACTTCAAAGTTGAATAATTTGAAAATAACGCATCAGCGAGCAGAATGTTATTCATGTAAAACGTTCTGAAATGTGTTCCTTTACTGATTCTTGGGATCGGAATTATTATTTTCCACGATTGCATTAAACTTCACAATGACCCAAGATATAAGTTATGGATTGAATTAAATTCGATCGACTCTGAAATGCGATTCCAATTTTGAGGCCACGCGGTACATCTTGGTTCTGTTCATCGGGAATTACAGTACAGGTCTTGTAGTGTTTGTCATTTATATTTTAGTTTGTGTCGGCCACCATAAATGGTTTATTTCTACTCTCATTGCATCGTTAGAGTATGAACTCTGTTTCGAATTCCGTGTTTGATATTTTAACTGAGAGGTGTGACACCTCATAAGAAAGCTTACCAACTCTAAATTCTTTCATTTAAATCGTCAATCAGATGTAGCGAAATCTTGTTTTGGTTCATCTGAACTACTTTTTTCAACATTTTTCGACAATGCCGTACCTGTTTAGCGGTGGTTCTTAAAGTCGTTTAGTTGTTTTGATTTTTCTTTGATTTTGCACGCCATTCAACTTGTAATCTCAGTCCTGCAGATGCCGCTTCTAATAATCATAGTGTAATAATGCCCTCGGATGACTAAGTTCATTCAAGAACCCTACAACTAATGGAAACAAAGATTATGCAGGGTACTCCAAGAATTGTAAGTATTTATTTCGCTAGAGTTTTGAACAGATAACTGTTTTTTTTTGTCGAAAGAATAAGTCAACACAATGCCAATAAAAAATTTCTTCGAAAACGTAATGACGTGAAGTTTTCAATCTGTCTCTCGGGGAGCATAGTAAATGCTGTAGGTTTAGGCAGATTTAAGCAAGTCGTGTATGTCCTATGCTACAGGGACTGGCGCCTCCATGGGGTACTGTTGGCTCACCTCAGCTATAGGTAGGCCTTCGGAGCTTCTGTCTTTTGCTTCTTTTCGTCTCAGTGCCTTCTTTGCTGTCTCTTCCTTTCTTTTTGTTTTTTCTTCTTCCTAATTTGCAGTTTCAATGCGCAGAGAATCCTGTGTGAGAACACACCTTGTGCATAGATTTACCGTGTTCTAGAGTCCATACTAAATAATCCCTTCTCTCTTGTTTCTTGAGATAGATTTTGTTGTATTTAAGGAGTCTTAAACTAACCAATATAAAAATAATAAAATATCTTCACATAAATGAACGCAATAGTAAACTTTTCGTCTCACCTAACCTAACCTAACTTTAGTTAATTCATATACAATCGGTAGTAAATAAAATATGTAGTAAATATAATTATGTGGGAAATTAAATTGCAACGAGCTAAAATTTAAACACCCATTCCAAATTAATTTAACGTATTTTTACATCATGTTATTGTTTCATTTTCAAAATTTTTTCCAAAACGTATCCGGATTTGAATCGTCAGTTACTTCTAATTTACGCAGTCGATATTCCATACGGTTTAAACTTTCATCCCTATGACAGCGAGAGTAGTATCAGCTCAGCCGCATTTAATTTCGTTCTGTACCGTCCACACCCAACGCCCTGCTACGAGACATTGGTGCCGTACTTTGTTTTTCCGTGCGATAGAATGAATACAGAATGGTCATAGTTTTGCACGTCTTCGTATAAATCGTCGAAACTTTGCTGCACTTCCAAGTTTGACTCCTTTGCTCCGAAGTTTGCTATCTTAAAAGGTTAGTCCAGGGAGATTTACTTCAATGTCTTCATAAAGTAAAAAAATCTGTGAATTTTGGCGACCAAGGAGGTGTATGCAAAGATAAATATTATTCAAGAAAAACGGTTATTCAACCTTTTTCCTAAGCAAGTTCGGTTGGATCCCTGTTGAAGAAAGGTTTCTTATTCGTAAGCCCCATTAGCGCATTTCCTCTTTATACTTCTTTCAACGCAATGCTGACATTGTACAATTCTTTGCCCGCACTGTACCGAACTGACAGCAAAATAGAAGGAATGATGTCTTAGTGAAGTACCGCTCTTATAACGCTGGGCAGAACGTTTCGACAGTATTAGGTGCCTTACTGTGAACAAACTTCCTTTAGGAAAATAATTTCTTCAACGGGTAAAAGAATTTACGACTAAAATAAAACTCTTTGTGTCTCATTTAAGCTGTATGCTGCAATTCATACTGACATTTAGTTATAAAATCCTTTCTTTCAAATTTCTATATTGCTTGATTTCTGGTTCAAAGTTTTAGTAGCACAAGTAGATGAAGTGATATCTTGTGCGCTACCATGTATTATATATCATGTATATGCGCAGCAGTTGGTGCAATGTTGCTAAACCAGTAACTTTCATTTCTTCTTAAATACTGTAGTATTTCCATCAATCATCAACCTGAAGCGGTAATTAACCCATCTCTTTGTTACATCGTCGTAAACGTTTGTAAATGCTTCACGCATAAAAAGTAAATTTTGAACTAAAATGAAGGGTACACGAAACTTCGACTTGACCAGCCAATTTTCTCGATCTTGGACTTCTCCGAAACTCGACTCCGTTTCCTTGGTCCTTGAGAAACTCGACTCCGTTTCCTTGGTCCTTGAGAAACTCGACTCCGTTTCCTTGGTTCTTGAAAAACTCGACTCCGTTTCCTTGGTTCTCGAGAAACCCAACTCCGTTTCCTTGGTTCTCGAGAAACTCGACTCCGTTTCCTTGGTTCACGAGAAACTCGACTCCGTTTCCTTGGTTCACGAGAAACTCGACTCCGTTTCCTTGGTTCACGAGAAACTCGACTCCGTTTCCTTGGTTCACGAGAAACTCGACTCCGTTTCCTTGGTTCTCGAGAAACTCGACTCCGTTTCCTTGGTTCTCGAGAAACTCGACTCCGTTTCCTTGGTTCTCGAGAAACTCGACTCCGTTTCCTTGGTTCTCGAGAAACTCGACTCCGTTTCCTTGGTCCTTGAGAAACTCGACTCCGTTTCCTTGGTCCTTGAGAAACTCGACTCCGTTTCCTTGGTCCTTGAGAAACTCGACTCCGTTTCCTTGGTCCTTGAGAAACTCGACTCCGTTTCCTTGGTTCTCGAGAAACCCAACTCCGTTTCCTTGGTTCTCGAGAAACTCGACTCCGTTTCCTTGGTTCTCGAGAAACTCGACTCCGTTTCCTTGGTTCACGACAAACTCGACTCCGTTTCCTTGGTTCACGACAAACTCGACTCCGTTTCCTTGGTTCTCGAGAAACTCGACTCCGTTTCCTTGGTTCTCGAGAAACTCGACTCCGTTTCCTTGGTTCTCGAGAAACTCGACTCCGTTTCCTTGGTTCTCGAGAAACTCGACTCCGTTTCCTTGGTTCTCGAGAAACTCGACTCCGTTTCCTTGGTTCTCGAGAAACTCGACTCCGTTTCCTTGGTTCTCGAGAAACTCGACTCCGTTTCCTTGGTTCTCGAGAAACTCGACTCCGTTTCCTTGGTTCTCGAGAAACTCGACTCCGTTTCCTTGGTTCTCGAGAAACTCGACTCCGTTTCCTTGGTTCTCGAGAAACTCGACTCCGTTTCCTTGGTTCTCGAGAAACTCGACTCCGTTTCCTTGGTTCTCGAGAAACTCGACTCCGTTTCCTTGGTTCTCGAGAAACTCGACTCCGTTTCCTTGGTTCTCGAGAAACTCGACTCCGTTTCCTTGGTTCTCGAGAAACTCGACTCCGTTTCCTTGGTTCTCGAGAAACTCGACTCCGTTTCCTTGGTTCTCGAGAAACTCGACTCCGTTTCCTTGGTTCTCGAGAAACTCGACTCCGTTTCCTTGGTTCTCGAGAAACTCGACTCCGTTTCCTTGGTTCTCGAGAAACTCGACTCCGTTTCCTTGGTTCTCGAGAAACTCGACTCCGTTTCCTTGGTTCTCGAGAAACTCGACTCCGTTTCCTTGGTTCTCGAGAAACTCGACTCCGTTTCCTTGGTTCTCGAGAAACTCGACTCCGTTTCCTTGGTTCTCGAGAAACTCGACTCCGTTTCCTTGGTTCTCGAGAAACTCGACTCCGTTTCCTTGGTTCTCGAGAAACTCGACTCCGTTTCCTTGGTTCTCGAGAAACTCGACTCCGTTTCCTTGGTTCTCGAGAAACTCGACTCCGTTTCCTTGGTTCTCGAGAAACTCGACTCCGTTTCCTTGGTTCTCGAGAAACTCGACTCCGTTTCCTTGGTTCTCGAGAAACTCGACTCCGTTTCCTTGGTTCTCGAGAAACTCGACTCCGTTTCCTTGGTTCTCGAGAAACTCGACTCCGTTTCCTTGGTTCTCGAGAAACTCGACTCCGTTTCCTTGGTTCTCGAGAAACTCGACTCCGTTTCCTTGGTTCTCGAGAAACTCGACTCCGTTTCCTTGGTTCTCGAGAAACTCGACTCCGTTTCCTTGGTTCTCGAGAAACTCGACTCCGTTTCCTTGGTTCTCGAGAAACTCGACTCCGTTTCCTTGGTTCTCGAGAAACTCGACTCCGTTTCCTTGGTTCTCGAGAAACTCGACTCCGTTTCCTTGGTTCTCGAGAAACTCGACTCCGTTTCCTTGGTTCTCGAGAAACTCGACTCCGTTTCCTTGGTTCTCGAGAAACTCGACTCCGTTTCCTTGGTTCTCGAGAAACTCGACTCCGTTTCCTTGGTTCTCGAGAAACTCGACTCCGTTTCCTTGGTTCTCGAGAAAATCGACTCCGTTTCCTTGGTTCTCGAGAAAATCGACTCCGTTTCCTTGGTTCTCGAGAAAATCGACTCCGTTTCCTTGGTTCTCGAGAAAATCGACTCCGTTTCCTTGGTTCTCGAGAAAATCGACTCCGTTTCCTTGGTTCTCGAGAAAATCGACTCCGTTTCCTTGGTTCTCGAGAAAATCGACTCCGTTTCCTTGGTTCTCGAGAAACTCGACTCCGTTTCCTTGGTTCTCGAGAAACTCGACTCCGTTTCCTTGGTTCTCGAGAAACCCGACTCCGTTTCCTTGGTTCTCGAGAAAATCGACTCCGTTTCCTTGGTTCTCGAGAAAATCGACTCCGTTTCCTTGGTTCTCGAGAAAATCGACTCAGTTTCCTTGGTTCTCGAGAAAATCGACTCCGTTTCCTTGGTTCTCGAGAAAATCGACTCCGTTTCCTTGGTTCTCGAGAAAATCGACTCCGTTTCCTTGGTTCTCGAGAAAATCGACTCCGTTTCCTTGGTTCTCGAGAAAATCGACTCCGTTTCCTTGGTTCTCGAGAAACTCGACTCCGTTTCCTTGGTTCTCGAGAAACTCGACTCCGTTTCCTTGGTTCTCGAGAAACTCGACTCCGTTTCCTTGGTTCTCGAGAAACTCGACTCCGTTTCCTTGGTTCTCGAGAAACTGGACTCCGTTTCCTTGGTTTTCGAGAAACTGGACTCCGTTTCCTTGGTTTTCGAGAAACTGGACTCCGTTTCCTTGAGTCTCGAGAAACTGGACTCCGTTTCCTTGGTTCTCGAGAAACTGGACTCCGTTTCCTTGGTTCTCGAGAAACTGGACTCCGTTTCCTTGGTTCTCGAGAAACTGGACTCCGTTTCCTTGGTTCTCGAGAAACTGGACTCCGTTTCCTTGGTTCTCGAGAAACTCGACTCCGTTTCCTTGGTTCTCGAGAAACTCGACTCCGTTTCCTTGGTTCTCGAGAAACTCGACTCCGTTTCCTTGGTTCTCGAGAAACTCGACTCCGTTTCCTTGGTTCTCGAGAAACTCGACTCCGTTTCCTTGGTTCTCGAGAAACTCGACTCCGTTTCCTTGGTTCTCGAGAAACTCGACTCCGTTTCCTTGGTTCTCGAGAAACTCGACTCCGTTTCCTTGGTTCTCGAGAAACTCGACTCCGTTTCCTTGGTTCTCGAGAAAATCGACTCCGTTTCCTTGGTTCTCGAGAAAATCGACTCCGTTTCCTTGGTTCTCGAGAAAATCGACTCCGTTTCCTTGGTTCTCGAGAAAATCGACTCCGTTTCCTTGGTTCTCGAGAAAATCGACTCCGTTTCCTTGGTTCTCGAGAAAATCGACTCCGTTTCCTTGGTTCTCGAGAAAATCGACTCCGTTTCCTTGGTTCTCGAGAAAATCGACTCCGTTTCCTTGGTTCTCGAGAAAATCGACTCCGTTTCCTTGGTTCTCGAGAAAATCGACTCCGTTTCCTTGGTTCTCGAGAAAATCGACTCCGTTTCCTTGGTTCTCGAGAAAATCGACTCCGTTTCCTTGGTTCTCGAGAAAATCGACTCCGTTTCCTTGGTTCTCGAGAAAATCGACTCCGTTTCCTTGGTTCTCGAGAAAATCGACTCCGTTTCCTTGGTTCTCGAGAAAATCGACTCCGTTTCCTTGGTTCTCGAGAAAATCGACTCCGTTTCCTTGGTTCTCGAGAAAATCGACTCCGTTTCCTTGGTTCTCGAGAAAATCGACTCCGTTTCCTTGGTTCTCGAGAAAATCGACTCCGTTTCCTTGGTTCTCGAGAAAATCGACTCCGTTTCCTTGGTTCTCGAGAAAATCGACTCCGTTTCCTTGGTTCTCGAGAAAATCGACTCCGTTTCCTTGGTTCTCGAGAAAATCGACTCCGTTTCCTTGGTTCTCGAGAAAATCGACTCCGTTTCCTTGGTTCTCGAGAAAATCGACTCCGTTTCCTTGGTTCTCGAGAAAATCGACTCCGTTTCCTTGGTTCTCGAGAAAATCGACTCCGTTTCCTTGGTTCTCGAGAAAATCGACTCCGTTTCCTTGGTTCTCGAGAAAATCGACTCCGTTTCCTTGGTTCTCGAGAAAATCGACTCCGTTTCCTTGGTTCTCGAGAAAATCGACTCCGTTTCCTTGGTTCTCGAGAAAATCGTCTCCGTTTCCTTGGTTCTCGAGAAAATCGACTCCGTTTCCTTGGTTCTCGAGAAAATCGACTCCGTTTCCTTGGTTCTCGAGAAAATCGACTCCGGTTCCTTGGTTCTCGAGAAAATCGACTCCGGTTCCTTGGTTCTCGAGAAAATCGACTCCGGTTCCTTGGTTCTCGAGAAAATCGACTCCGGTTCCTTGGTTCTCGAGAAAATCGACTCCGGTTCCTTGGTTCTCGAGAAAATCGACTCCGGTTCCTTGGTTCTCGAGAAAATCGACTCCGGTTCCTTGGTTCTCGAGAAAATCGACTCCGTTTCCTTGGTTCTCGAGAAAACCGACTCCGTTTCCTTGGTTCTCGAGAAAATCGACTCCGTTTCCTTGGTTCTCGAGAAAATCGACTCCGTTTCCTTGGTTCTCGAGAAACTCGACTCCGTTTCCTTGGTTCTCGAGAAAATCGACTCCGTTTCCTTGGTTCTCGAGAAAATCGACTCCGTTTCCTTGGTTCTCGAGAAAATCGACTCCGTTTCCCTTGGTTCTCGAGAAAATCGACTCCGTTTCCTTGGTTCTCGAGAAAATCGACTCCGTTTCCTTGGTTCTCGAGAAAATCGACTCCGTTTCCTTGGTTCTCGAGAAAATCGACTCCGTTTCCTTGGTTCTCGAGAAAATCGACTCCGTTTCCTTGGTTCTCGAGAAAATCGACTCCGTTTCCTTGGTTCTCGAGAAAATCGACTCCGTTTTCCTTGGTTCTCGAGAAAATCGACTCCGTTTCCTTGGTTCTCGAGAAATCGACTCCGTTTCCTTGGTTCTCGAGAAAATCGACTCCGTTTCCTTGGTTCTCGAGAAAATCGACTCCGTTTTCCTTGGTTCTCGAGAAAATCGACTCCGTTTCCTTGGTTCTCGAGAAAATCGACTCCGTTTCCTTGGTTCTCGAGAAAATCGACTCCGTTTCCTTGGTTCTCGAGAAATCGACTCCGTTTCCTTGGTTCTCGAGAAAATCGACTCCGTTTCCTTGGTTCTCGAGAAAATCGACTCCGTTTCCCTTGGTTCTCGAGAAAATCGACTCCGTTTCCTTGGTTCTCGAGAAAATCGACTCCGTTTCCTTGGTTCTCGAGAAAATCGACTCCGTTTCCTTGGTTCTCGAGAAAATCGTCTCCGTTTCCTTGGTTCTCGAGAAAATCGACTCCGTTTCCTTGGTTCTCGAGAAAATCGACTCCGTTTCCTTGGTTCTCGAGAAAATCGACTCCGTTTCCTTGGTTCTCGAGAAAATCGACTCCGGTTCCTTGGCTCTCGAGAAAACCGACTCCGGTTCCTTGGTTCTCGAGAAAATCGACTCCGTTTCCTTGGTTCTCTAGAAAATCGACTCCGTTTCCTTGGTTCTCTAGAAAATCGACTCCGTTTCCTTGGTTCTCTAGAAAATCGACTCCGTTTCCTTGGTTCTCTAGAAAATCGACTCCGTTTCCTTGGTTCTCGAGAAAATCGACTCCGTTTCCTTGGTTCTCGAGAAAATCGACTCCGTTTCCTTGGTTCTCGAGAAAATCGACTCCGTTTCCTTGGTTCTCGAGAAAATCGACTCCGTTTCCTTGGTTCTCGAGAAAATCGACTCCGTTTCCTTGGTTCTCGAGAAAAATCGACTCCGTTTCCTTGGTTCTCGAGAAAATCGACTCCGTTTCCTTGGTTCTCGAGAAAATCGACTCCGTTTCCTTGGTTCTCGAGAAAATCGACTCCGTTTCCTTGGTTCTCGAGAAAATCGACTCCGTTTCCTTGGTTCTCGAGAAAATCGACTCCGTTTCCTTGGTTCTCGAGAAAATCGACTCCGTTTCCTTGGTTCTCGAGAAAATCGACTCCGT
Source organism: Morinoia aosen (assembly GCA_030386875.1). Classification (NCBI taxonomy): domain Eukaryota; kingdom Metazoa; phylum Arthropoda; class Malacostraca; order Amphipoda; family Talitridae; genus Morinoia; species Morinoia aosen. Next base: position 61,383,032 of record CM059571.1, on the reverse strand, counting down.
TTCCTTGGTTCTCGAGAAAATCGACTCCGTTTCCTTGGTTCTCGAGAAAATCGACTCCGTTTCCTTGGTTCTCGAGAAAATCGACTCCGTTTCCTTGGTTCTCGAGAAAATCGACTCCGTTTCCTTGGTTCTCGAGAAAATCGACTCCGTTTCCTTGGTTCTCGAGAAAATCGACTCCGTTTCCTTGGTTCTCGAGAAAATCGACTCCGTTTCCTTGGTTCTCGAGAAAATCGACTCCGTTTCCTTGGTTTTCGAGAAAATCGACTCCGTTTTCTTGGTTCTTGAGAAAATCGACTCCGTTTCCTTGGATCTTGAGAAAATCGACTCCGTTTCCTTGGTTCTTGAGAAAATCGACTCCGTTTCCTTGGTTCTTGAGAAAATCGACTCCGTTTCCTTGGTTCATGAGAAAATCGACTCCGTTTCCTTGGTTCATGAGAAAATCGACTCCGTTTCCTTGGTTCTCGAGAAAATCGACTCCGTTTCCTTGGTTCTCGAGAAAATCGACTCCGTTTCCTTGGTTCTCGAGAAAATCGACTCCGTTTCCTTGGTTCTCGAGAAAATCGACTCCGTTTCCTTGGTTCTCGAGAAAATCGACTCCGTTTCCTTGGTTCTCGAGAAAATCGACTCCGTTTCCTTGGTTCTCGAGAAAATCGACTCCGTTTCCTTGGTTCTCGAGAAAATCGACTCCGTTTCCTTGGTTCTCGAGAAAATCGACTCCGTTTCCTTGGTTCTCGAGAAAATCGACTCCGTTTCCTTGGTTCTCGAGAAAATCGACTCCGTTTCCTTGGTTCTCGAGAAAATCGACTCCGTTTCCTTGGTTCTCGAGAAAATCGACTCCGTTTCCTTGGTTCTCGAGAAAATCGACTCCGTTTCCTTGGTTCTCGAGAAAATCGACTCCGTTTCCTTGGTTCTCGAGAAAATCGACTCCGTTTCCTTGGTTCTCGAGAAAATCGACTCCGTTTCCTTGGTTCTCGAGAAAATCGACTCCGTTTCCTTGGTTCTCGAGAAAATCGACTCCGTTTCCTTGGTTCTCGAGAAAATCGACTCCGTTTCCTTGGTTCTCGAGAAAATCGACTCCGTTTCCTTGGTTCTCGAGAAAATCGACTCCGTTTCCTTGGTTCTCGAGAAAATCGACTCCGTTTCCTTGGTTCTCGAGAAAATCGACTCCGTTTCCTTGGTTCTCGAGAAAATCGACTCCGTTTCCTTGGTTCTCGAGAAAATCGACTCCGTTTCCTTGGTCTCGAGAAAATCGACTCCGTTTCCTTGGTTCTCGAGAAAATCGACTACGTTTTCTTGGTTCTCGAGAAAATCGACTCCGTTTTCTTGGTTCTCGAGAAAATCGACTCCGTTTTCTTGGTTTTCGAGAAAATCGACTCCGTTTTCTTGGTTTTCGAGAAAATCGACTCCGTTTTCTTGGTTTTCGAGAAAATCGACTCCGTTTTCTTGGATCTTGAAAAAATCGACTCCGTTTCCTTGGTTCTTGAGAAAATCGACTCCGTTTCCTTGGTTCTTGAGAAAATCGACTCCGTTTCCTTGGTTCTTGAGAAAATCGACTCCGTTTCCTTGGTTCTTGAGAAAATCGACTCCGTTTCCTTGGTTCATGAGAAAATCGACTCCGTTTCCTTGGTTCATGAGAAAATCGACTCCGTTTCCTTGGTTCTTGAGAAAATCGACTCCGTTTCCTTGGTTCTTGAGAAAATCGACTCCGTTTCCTTGGTTCTTGAGAAAATCGACTCCGTTTCCTTGGTTCTTGAGAAAATCGACTCCGTTTCCTTGGTTCTTGAGAAAATCGACTCCGTTTCCTTGGTTCTTGAGAAAATCGACTCCGTTTCCTTGGTTCTTGAGAAAATCGACTCCGTTTCCTTGGTTCTTGAGAAAATCGACTCCGTTTCCTTGGTTCTTGAGAAAATCGACTCCGTTTCCTTGGTTCTTGAGAAAATCGACTCCGTTTCCTTGGTTCTTGAGAAAATCGACTCCGTTTCCTTGGTTCTTGAGAAAATCGACTCCGTTTCCTTGGTTCTTGAGAAAATCGACTCCGTTTCCTTGGTTCTTGAGAAAATCGACTCCGTTTCCTTGGTTCTTGAGAAAATCGACTCCGTTTCCTTGGTTCTTGAGAAAATCGACTCCGTTTCCTTGGTTCTTGAGAAAATCGACTCCGTTTCCTTGGTTCTTGAGAAAATCGACTCCGTTTCCTTGGTTCTTGAGAAAATCGACTCCGTTTCCTTGGTTCTTGAGAAAATCGACTCCGTTTCCTTGGTTCTTGAGAAAATCGACTCCGTTTCCTTGGTTCTTGAGAAAATCGACTCCGTTTCCTTGGTTCTTGAGAAAATCGACTCCGTTTCCTTGGTTCTTGAGAAAATCGACTCCGTTTCCTTGGTTCTTGAGAAAATCGACTCCGTTTCCTTGTTTCTTGAGAAAATCGACTCTGTTTCCTTGTTTCTTGAGAAAATCGACTCTGTTTCCTTGTTTCTTGAGAAAATCGACTCCGTTTCCTTGGTTCTTGAGAAAATCGACTCCGTTTCCTTGGTTCTTGAGAAAATCGACTCCGTTTCCTTGGTTCTTGAGAAAATCGACTCCGTTTCCTTGGTTCTTGAGAAAATCGACTCCGTTTCCTTGGTTCTTGAGAAAATCGACTTGAGAAAATCGACTCCGTTTCCTTGGTTCTTGAGAAAATCGACTCCGTTTCCTTGGTTCTTGAGAAAATCGACTCCGTTTCCTTGGTTCTTGAGAAAATCGACTCCGTTTCCTTGGTTCTTGAGAAAATCGACTCCGTTTCCTTGGTTCTTGAGAAAAATCGACTCCGTTTACTCGGTTCTTCAGAAACTCGACTCCGTTTCCTCGGTTCTTCAGAAACTCGACTCCGTTTCCTCGGTTCTTGAGAAACTCGACTCCGTTTCCTCGGTTCTTGAGAAACTCGACTCCGTTTCCTCGGTTCTTGAGAAACTCGACTCCGTTTCCTCGGTTCTTGAGAAACTCGACTCCGTTTCCTTGGTTCTTGAGAAACTCGACTCCGTTTCCTTGGATCTTGAGAAAATCGACTCCGTTTCCTTGGATCTTGAGAAAATCGACTCTGTTTCCTTTGTATTTGAGAAAATCGACTCTGTTTCCTTTGTATTTGAGAAAATCGACTCCGTTTCCTTGGTTTCTTGAGAAACTCGACTCCCGTTTCCTTGGTTCTTGAGAAACTCGACTCCGTTTCCTTGGTTCTTGAGAAACTCGACTCCGTTTCCTTGGTTCTTGAGAAACTCGACTCCCGTTTCCTTGGTTCTTGAGAAACTCGACTCCGTTTCCTTGGTTCTTGAGAAAATCGACTCCGTTTCCTTGGATCTTGAGAAAATCGACTCCGTTTCCTTGGATCTTGAGAAAATCGACTCCGTTTCCTTGGATCTTGAGAAAATCGACTCTGTTTCCTTTGTATTTGAGAAAATCGACTCCGTTTCCTTGGTTCGTGAGAAACTCGACTCCGTTTCCTTGGTTCTTGAGAAACTCGACTCCGTTTCCTTGGTTCTTGAGAAACTCGACTCCGTTTCCTTGGTTCTTGAGAAACTCGACTCCCGTTTCCTTGGTTCTTGAGAAACTCGACTCCCGTTTCCTTGGTTCTTGAGAAACTCGACTCCCGTTTCCTTGGTTCTTGAGAAACTCGACTCCGTTTCCTTGGTTCTTGAGAAACTCGACTCCGTTTCCTTGGATCTTGAGAAACTCGACTCCGTTTCCTTGGATCTTGAGAAAATCGACTCCGTTTCCTTGGATCTTGAGAAAATCGACTCTGTTTCCTTGGATCTTGAGAAAATCGACTCTGTTTCCTTTGTATTTGAGAAAATCGACTCCGTTTCCTTGGTTCGTGAGAAACTCGACTCCGTTTCCTTGGTTCTTGAGAAACTCGACTCCGTTTCCTTGTTATTCGATTGGCAGCGATCATCGATTTACACATTCATGTGAAAAAACTTTGTTGAATTTCAGAACGCTTTCGCACATTTTTGGCACCTATAAAGTTGACTGTTTAGAATTGGCAATTGTTTGATGGTAAATCCCTCCACCAGTCTGTATAGAAATTAGCATTGAGATACTGGCTAAGCAACGTTAATGTTTAGTCCGCAGTTTATTTTTGTCTTGCATGCGAGGTTTTTTTTTGTTAACCTTGTGTGACAATTTTTTCGCGTTTCTGAGGCTCAGAAATCTTTTATGTCATCCTTAGTTACGTAGGAAATTTTATGCGCTTTGTTTTATGAACTTCTTTGAGCTAACTAGTTCTGGCAGCTAGTTGACACTTGACTGCAACGTGAGTCACGGAAGACATTTTCATAATGCTGCTGAGTGAGTGCTGCAGACCGACCAGTAGTCAGACTCGAATGTCATCAATAATAATAATAATAATGAATAATAATGAAGGCATCTACGGATGCTTTATTTCCAATTTCAAGCCTGATACATATCACCTTGTACATTGGATTTTCAAATGCCTTATAACTAACGCCAGGACGCCATTACGCTTTCCCCCGGTCAAGACCAGTACCCATTTCAGACACCTGGGTAGAGTGGGGTATTGTGCTTGGAATTTTTCTCCTATACCCAACAGAGAAAATCGCCACCAGCGCCGGGACTCGAACCAGGGTCTGCCTGGACGGCGGCAAGTTCGATGGTTGCACGGCTACGACGAGCACGAGCACAATACTTAATCATAACTAAGCGAAGGACGATCCAGTTAAAGTTTGATATTTCCAACATCATTTATTACAATTGACTCGAAATTTGAGTTGAATGTTGAACTTCAGGTCCACCTCCCGAAGTCAAGGTGTTAGATACTCGTTGAATATGTAGGCACGTAAAGTTACCAGCAAAACTTCCGAGTATTCGTCCTTTTAGTTTCATGTAGTAGTTGAATCTATTTCTGCCTATCAATATACTTGATAAGCTCCAAATTCCCACACCTCAACGCAGTGAATTGCTTCTCGGTGGAGTTGACTTCGAAGAGTCCCCAGATAAAGTCAAACAACGATGAAAATGGTGGCGACCATGAAGAGGTATGAAACTGCAACATCTGATGTGCTGGTGAAGCGCCGAATTGGCGTCTTGTGAGATGGAACTTTTTTCTCAGTGAAATATGTGGAAGGCACGGATCAGACCTACACCTGCTGTGAATAGTAGTTGAAAGAAATTTCGTGGATGCTGTTACTCGGTTTGTAGTGGCGGAGGTATTGGAAGTCGCCCTTCTATTAACTTCATGATTTTACCTGGTTAGGTGATCGGTTGACACTCGAAATTTGAATTCTGGAACGCAATACAGTGTGAATTGTTGATAAGGAACGGGTCCTAAAATGGCTGTTGTTAATAATGCAAAACTATCGTATAAATTGCGATCATAACTTTGGTTTAATTACCAAAGCGACAACTAAATAGTCTCTGACCGAAGTTGTCGTTAACTGAATTTATTATTATTATTATTGAGAAATATCAACCGTTACCGTAGAAGTCTTGTCAATTTCAGTGGGTACTGTGCCCTCCAAGGCTTCCTTCATCGTGTCACCAGCACCGGCAACATTGATGTAATTCTATATCTTCTTAAACGTAGAATAACTAAGCCATGGGAATGTTAGTACTTTTTCTTTCAATCTTTTACCCCTCAAGGGGATACAGCTATTGTATCTATGGGAATTAGCGCTCCCAGGGGGGAAATGTGTGAGGGCCCAAGTTGAGAGGTAGGGCTTCTTTTTGTTAAACTGTTTTTGTTAAGGACCATCTATTTTTCGGTTCACTTCTGTCTTGTTTTTCAGCACCTACTACTTTCTTTTTCGATTTTGATCTTGTTTCATGATATTTTTCTCAACTCACTGTTTTTATGCCCCTACTGCATATATTCCGCTTTCCCTTAGCTCCGTACTAATTGGTGCCTTCCTCTTTCCTCTCTTTGGATCGCCTTGATGACGGATAGGGAGACTTAAGCTAATTAGGAATCTAATCTCAATCTTTTGCGTTAATTTTGGACGTGACTGTCACGGTATGTTCACCAAGGATATTTATATAGGAACCTCTAAAAATCTACGTCTTAAATTTAATTTTTTAACTTATAAATTTTAAAATCTTTGCGAATACTTTTTCAAAAATTCCCTTAGCAAGTATTAGATCGTTAATGGATACCATAAATGTATGATAAATGTTTTGATTTTGGCTCATCAGCATAAATAGTTATTTCAATGTTCTGTTTTTGCGTTGGACCACTTTTAAGTTTAAACTAACATATCTGCGCTCCCTCAACTCCATACTAAATGGTGCATTCATCTTATCTCTTTGAACACCTTTGTTGTGGTAACGGGAGGCTAAAACTTTCTTATAAACAATTTGATGCGGTAAGGGAGAATGATTCTAACTTTTAATTGAATATCAATGCATTTCAAGCGGTGAATCATAGAAACTAGTATCACGGAGACTCATTAAGTACTTCCATCAATAGTAGTAAAAAATATGATTGTACGCCAAATGTATATAAATAAACTCACGACAGCTTCCATTATTATGGGTGTGTTTTTTGTCATGAATCACAGAATATTTTATCAGTTCATGGCTGGAAGTACTTCATGAGCATATCAATGGTAGAGGTTTCGTGTTCTGTTTGGCATAATTAAAATATTTGAGCCAATAGTTCTGTTGGGATTTGCGTAATGTTTTAGTGGCTGTTTCTGCCAGATACGGTCGCACAGGGAAAATTAGGAACGTAGTGAAGCCTGTGTCATAAATACCCCCATCACACTGTTCGTTTCAGCTTGTACAAGTAACTGAAAAGATATGCAATTTTAATTTGCTAGCCTAATTAAATGATTCGCATTCCTCGTAGAACATTACCGAGAACCGTCATTATTGACGGGGCGCATACACAATTCATAAAATGCATGTATCTAAAGGTTAAACTGGGTTTGTCTGTAACATCATAAGTCACATACTTTCATGATGCTAAATGCCGTGTTTGTTCACTTCATTGTAGTCGCTTGGAAACAGTTACTATCCTATTCTTCCAAAAGACCGCTCAGGGGGATACAACAATTGTATTTGTGGGAAATTCGAGCTTCCTGGGGAGCAATGTAAGGTCCTGAGGTGAGAGTTAGGCAGGCCTTCTTTTTGTTGAAATAAATTTTTTTTTGTTTTGTGGAGGATCATTGTTTTCGGTACACTACTGTCCTGTTTTTCAGTACCTACAGCTTTCTTCTTCAACTTTTATCTTGTTTCCTAACCTACCTTCTTAACTTACTGTTTCTATGCGCACGGGATAATGTGCAGGAAAACATCTAAAACAAAGATTCCTCGTCCTCTTAACTCCGAAATAAATGATGCATGCCTTCCTCGCTTTGAACAATGTGTCGTGATGGAGCTTAAAACTAATTTATAATCAGTCATTTTTCCAACAGACAAGACAATGAAGTATGGATTTGAAAAGTACTGCGTGCTTTTCCATTTTGCGGTCAATGTGCAGGCTTTATCGTATAGCGTTGCTTCGGAGAACAGGTCTTTTGTTACTTTCCCGAACTTCACAGAAATCTCTCCTGACGAGCATGCGGTTGACTTCGAGAGCCCTATTCAAGCAAGGTATCCCCAAAAGCTGTCGTTCGTGGCTAGTAATAAGCCCTCAGTGAATTTGGAAGTGGGTAATCCCACTTTCATCTCAAGCGTTACGACCCGCAATTATCAAGTCACTTCGAGTGGGCACGAAAGTGGCTTACCGGAGTCCGTCGTGTCCGACCGCACCTCTCCAGGACTCCGCAGTGACTCAGCAAATCTATCCCATCTCTCTCGTATTGATCCTAGTCTCGCAAAGCAGCAAGGTTCACGATCGAAAGGCGATGAGCCAGTTTTTGGTTCTAAAGCCCTCCGTAATAACGGAGAATCTCTTTCGGACCATCATCAATCAGAAAATGACAAATCGCCCTTCCCGCAATCGGCAGTCACGTTCGTCAATGTCAATGGATTCTATGAAACCTCGACAGGCGGCCAGACGAGATCTGTAAAAGAAAGTTCAAGTTTTCTGCCAGACATTTCAACCAGCCTTTACAGTTCTACACAAAAAAAACGACACGCTTTCCCATCTGACAAATAAAAGTTCATCATTCAACATCCAAGCCCCACTGACGACAAACGATGGAACTAACTCAAAGCTGCAAGCGTATTCTAGTACCCCCGTACCACCAACGGACGGTAACTGCTATTATTGCAACGAGTCAGGGATCCTAAAAATAAATTTGGACGGAGGAGCTCATTGGAAACTTGGCTTCATCTGCTCACGTGGGTTCCCTACACAGCATCCGCCGCCCTCTTCCTGCGCCGTGTACTTCCAGCACCCTGTCCTGCTCCTCTTCCACGAATACTACGTCGACCAATATGACCAAGTGAGTGACCAAGTCGTCAGTGGTTGGCTCATTGAAAGCATTTCTGCTCTTTGCTGTATTTTTTTAGTCTTATTTTTGTCTTTCCCAGTACCTTTCCAGGCACGTTATCTTTAGTTAAAGATGTGCAAGAGGCTTTGCGCAGCGCGATTAAATTGGACGATTTGCAAAATTTCTTTAGATTTCTGATAACTGATTTAGATTTTTTATTTTCATTTAGGTTTATAGGACTCAACAAAGCAATTGGCTTCATTTCACTCCGTTTTGAAACAGGTCCTACTCAGCAAATCAACGAAAAACTTAGACGGAATGAGAATTTTTTTTTTTTGGTGCCAAGAAAAAATCTAGCGAAGCTCTTCATACCGCTCGAGAGTTTCATGAGTGCCCAATTTCTATTTGAATTTAGTTTTCCGTCCGATTTTACTTTCAATGTTTCACTCGACCGACATCGTACATGAATACCTAGACATCTTTTTTTGTTAGCTGCGAAATAATCTACCAGCAATAGCGCTATCCTCAACACCTATCGCTTTTCACCTAACCAAAGATCAAGTATTTGATCGAAGTTAATATCTTCCGAATAATTATGTAAAACTATGGAATTATTAGTCATGCCGGTTTTGCATTATTAATTTTGCTGTTGACTTTTTCCACAGTTTTCGTCGTCAGTTTATTTAATTTACTGACAAAAGCAGGATTTCATGGGACTGCTGTCATCCCTTAGTTCCCGAGCTTACCTGTGTTAGTCAACACTTTATATTTCCATGGAGAAGTCGGCATTCCGTGCAAGGGACTCTCAGGGAAAGTATCTTCGCCTATGTATTTTTGAAGAATCAATATTAACACTTTGACTGCGACGTGAGCCACACGTGGGCAGGGAAAGGATTTTCACGGTGCTACTGACCGATGAGTTATTACAAACTCAATTTTCTTGAATTCTCATAGTTAAATGAAGGCTCCATCCAGTTAATGCCTGCTATTTTCAACATTACTTACTACAATAGACTCTAAATTTGAGTTGAACATTAAACTTGAGTTTTACCTGCTGCAATCAATGAGTTAAACTTGATGCAAATGAGAAACTTTAGCGTTAAAAGCCTTGTTTAATTAATCTCATTTTACCTTCTAGCTGACCATATATTTACATCGCTTTATTCCAGCTGTAGGAAGGAATTAGCAAATCAAGTTGACGCAAGAACGTCAGTTTTAGGACTAGCTGACCTAAAAATGTCGGTTTTAGGACTAGCTGACCTAAAAATGTCGGTTTTAGGACTAGCTGACCTAAAAATGTTGGTTTTAGGACTAGCTGACCTAAAAATGTCGGTTTTAGGACTAGCTGACCTAAAAATGTCGGTTTTAGGACTAGCTGACCTAAAAATGTCGGTTTTAGGACTAGCTGACCTAAAAATGTCGGTTTTAGGACTAGCTGACCTAAAAATGTCGGTTTTAGGACTAGCTGACCTAAAAATGTCGGTTTTAGGACTAGCTGACCTAAAAATGTCGGTTTTAGGACTAGCTGACCTAAAAATGTTGGTTTTAGGACTAGCTGACCTAACAATGTTGGTTTTAGGACTAGCTGACCTAACAATGTTGGTGTGAGGAAATACTACTCTCATAAAATGTATAAAATGTTTTTGGGAATTTTTGAGAAATACTCTCGTAATATATATAAAATGTTTTTGGGAATTTTTGAGAAATACTCTCGTAATATATTTTTTGGGGGAAACAGGCTCGTAAAATGTTCTTGGGAAAATACTTTTTTTGGGGGAAACATGCTCGTAAAATATTCTTTGGGAAAATACTTCAAGGAGTGGAATTTGACGGTTAGGCCGGTGCCGCAGGCGGCAAGCGGGGCTGCTTCGAAGGGAAAAGGGGAGACGTCAGCAGAGAACCAATTGTGCTAAACCAATGAACGCTTGCCTAGCGATCACGCGAGGAGGTGTGTCTGAGCAAACACCAATGGGAGTCCCAGACGTCAGAACAAACAAGGATCCCGCCTATCAGGATGCAGATACGGCCTCTGTAGAATGGAATGTTCGAGATCAATCTCGAAGGAAGAAAGGGAAATACTTATAAGGGGTTGGGATGAAGCCTCGAGAGGGATTTTCTGCTCGGTGACGCTACGAGAGAGACGCATAAGCAAGGAGGGGTTTGCAGCCGGAATACCGGCAGACGCCGGTATTACCCGGCATTATACCAAGTCCGGTGTTGACTGCAAGTGAAGAGCGCCGCCGGCACACTTTCGACATGAGCAGCCAAAATCCAACATCTAAAGTGAAAGTTAACCATTGAAGTTTCGAGAGGAGGCGTCCAGTGTATCAACAAACTTCAAAGTACTGACGTGCGTCAGGAGCCATTCGTAGCACAGCAGCGAGGCAGCGGTAATCGGCAAGCGTAAATGTCGTCAGCGACGGAGCATTCAGACATCTCTGCATCGGGGACCGAGCGCACAGGCAACTGCAGCATCAAGATTTGGAGCCACGCAATCGCCAACATTGCGAATGTCAACAGGCAAGTTCGTTCACAACGATGCGAAGATCAGCGCACAAAACTACAGTGAATTGGCTCACCAACGCTTCAAGGAATCCTGGGCTGAACTAAACTCTTAAGAAATTCCCGGCACCCGGGCAGCGGCGAATGCAAGTGGTAATGCCGGCAGCACGGAGAAGGAGCGGTGGAAGGTACCGCTGCAGCACGTTAGCGAGACATCAGCACAGGACAGCAGCTATTCTCAGCAACGACGGAGATCAGCGAGTGAACGATAGCAGATCGGCAGTGAATATCTATCAGTGAATTACTTATTATCAAAAGGGCGAGTGTTTTATGGTTGTGAGAGCCCTGTTAGGTGGTGATAAAAGTTCAATTTCAGATGTAGAACAGCACCCAGAAAAGTGCTTTTCAAAGTGTTGCGCAAAATCATATAAATTATAGGCAATCGGTTTCCTGTGTTTATTTAGTCGAGGATCGAATTCACGTTGTGAATGGTGCGACGCTTCATATGAATCGACACCTTGTCACAATTACAGGTTAAATCGTGATGTGTCATTCTCGTAAATATTATGCTTGTGTTGCTGTGGAGCCCGCGATTGTGTGGATGCGTAATTTGTTGTCAACGAAGGAGTATTGGTAACTTGAATTATCGGTAAGCATCACATTTATACCATGTCGTGTTTAAAGTTTTATGGCGGTAGAAATGTGCATACTTTCATTAACGCAGTTGTGCCCTTTCAAATCATTTCGTTACAATGCCTTGTGTACTTGATCCACGTGTTTTCCCAAAATAAATTCATGTAAATCTTCAATCCTTTTATTCTCCATGTCTGGTATGCAGGTGTACGCGAGCATGAAGGATAATACTATAAAATGTGTACGGGGGTTGGAATTCCCTCAGCGTGTGGGAGGGGGGTCCTAAACCCACCCCCCCTTCTCCGTATCGCGACATTGGTTTTAGGACTAGCTGACCTAAAAATGTTGGTTTTAGGACTAGCTGACCTAAAAATGTCGGTTTTAGGACTAGTTGACCAAAAAAAGAGTAGACTTCGCGACGAATTTCTCACAAGGACGATGTGTGCAGGTGGCAATAGTCGACGGGCCCTACAATACCAGTTACACCCTCAGCCCGCGCGCACAGCAGCTGTGGCAGCTGCAGTCGCAGGAGTACCTCAACCTCACCTTCTCCCGACCCCCGCCTGGCCGCGGTGAGGCGCCTGCTTGTGTGCTGGGCGCGTGTGGCTGTGTTGGGTGCCTGTGTGTTGGGTGGGTGGGTGTATGATGGGTGTGCGTGTTTGATGTCGTGACTTCCTTATTTTTATCTCATCGTTGTCACGTCATTCCTTTATTCTCCTCAATTTTATCTTTTCTCATGATGTTATTTTTTCGTGACATTAAGATTATTTGTCACTTTCATTTATTTTCTACTTGTAAATTTCAAGGTAACTTCCACCAATTCAGGTTTTATCTGAATAAACATTTAATCCAATCTGCGGTAAGCGTTAAGAGCGGGCGTAAAGCCATAAATTAATCGTACATTTTAGCCGTGTTTCATGGCTTCAAACATCATCATTTTCTTTCTAAATCATCCATCTCATCTCCTGTCTATCTGAAGGATATAAAAAACACCGAAACATTAAAGGAATTCACTATTGAACAAAAGAAAATACCGAGAATTAGTTATTGAACAAGCGCAACTTATTTGAACGTACGCAATTTACGCACTCGCGACCTATCATACCCAGAAGTGTGAGAGAGAATCTCGGATCGACATAACATCAGAAGGAGACTTATCTGAGATTCGGAGATCAGGATTGGCAGCCCGGGTGTGGCCCTGCCGGCGCGCTGGAGCGCAACCACCATGTTAGGTTGATGGTTGACAGACAAAGTTGACGGCTAGAGCTATGTTGTCACGGACTTTAAGAGCAATTTATTCACAGGTGAATGTCACTGAGATACTCTGGTCGTTCAAGTGGCTTTTAAGCAATTAGCATTGTAATGAGAGGCAAGCCTCGGCCCAACTGGACCGGGGTTGATAATTTGATCTCGTACGTGACCGTTCTCGTTCGTCTTCCTCGCCCGACTGCCGCTCGCTCCCTCAGGCAACCCGCGTTCGGCATCGCTAGAGATGCCAACTTCAAATAACGATCTCGCAAGGTTACCAATATGAACGTAATATATCCCTACTATCGAATAGAAAACATACATCATTAACCTTACACTTATTACTACATAAAAATCCCCACAAAACAATGTTAAACATCATGAATTAAAGTAAAAAGGAGACACCCATTGAGGTCCTTGGCACCTCCCGCTGGCGCGTTGTTCTATCCTTGTTTCCTCGGCGTCCGAACGTCGTCTCTGACGAGTCGACCGTTCTAGAATTTAACGTTGTGATGCTTTCTCGCAGAAATCAGACTTATTATTTGGTCTTTTAGAATCATTTATGAATATGTTATTGGCCAGATAACGATTATCCAGATTCTTAGCGATGTTCCTCACACAGTTATGCGGAGAAGCATAACATGAGAGGTGGATGCATGATAGGGGCGGGTGTATGATTGGTGTATCCCATGCTCCTTATTATTCCTAAACTCCCAACAGCCCCTATCTGTTTACCCCATACTCTCCAATCCTCTAATATCTGGAAATAACCCATACTATCCATACTCTAACGTCTTATAATCCGAGACTTCTGCGCGCTCCCCGCACCAGCAGAGACGGAGGACATGCTGGGAGGGCGGAGAGGCTACAACATCACATTTGAAATGTTCGCTGATGGCCACAGGCTGTTAGAGGAGTCTTCCCTCGACCTCATGTTCCACCTGCCTCACCACTCCAACTCCCATGCGGGGGTCAGCCGAGTTGTGGCCTTCCCCTCAGACTGCCACAACAGCGGGTACCCCGTCATCTACAGGTGAGTCTTTGTGTCTAAGGTTTCTTATTGTGTGGTTGTTATTCCACTGCTCCGGCATCAGTGGTGTTCTTTTTGGGGTTTTCATCCCATCCCAATGCGGCGCGTCGTATCGTGTTTTGAAATTGTTATTTTTCTGACTGAAATTGAGTTCGCTTAGGAATTATTTCGGTAGGGTATTTGGTTTCCGCTGCCGCCAGCCTCTAATGAAACAAACTGTTTTGGTTTTAATGCATAATTAATTAAATCATATGATTGAATTAGTCACTTCGGTCATCGTGATCAAATGATCATCTTCTGTATGGGTGTGTCGAGAGCATCAGCGAAAATGTATTTTCAGGGTTATCTCACAAAAAAATTTTCTCATCTTTTCCACTCTGTACTCTCATTCTTCCTTATTTATAAAGGGAATTAAATCACAAATGAGCCCTTATTTCACTATTGTACGCTGAGTACATCACTAAGCTGTTGAGAGAGAAGCCGGTTAGACATGGAAGGAATAATGTAGACTTACCTTAAGAATACAGTGGGCGTTGGTAATACGTGAGGAGGTTGACCACCTTTGAATTGAAGTTAAAAGATCTAATTAAGGCAAGATGGATCTTGTGATCTGTTAGGATGCATGATATATATTCGTTGTCACTATTAAATGCCACTTTGTAGTAAAGCGGCAAAGCGATGAACCTCAAGAAAAAGAACACGAATATTTGTGATCAGCATTAGTGATCTCGCTCAGTTAACCTTCCTCGTAAATGTGTCGGAGTCATCTGCCGGCAGGGCACGCTACCTTGAAGGCGTGTCGTTACGCTTACGAACAGACTCGTAACGTTGACGTCGGGCAACATAATTGGTGTAAAACCCACAATTTTAGTGTAATGTTGAGAAACTGAATTCTGCATTTAATCTATATAAAATGAATACGAAATCACTTGACTAAAATTATGAAGACATAGAATTATATTCTTCGGGAGCAAAAAAGGCTAAATCCACGGAGGGTCTCTCAGCAAAGTAGGGACGAGGACTTGGAGAAGGCGTGGGGGAGGTTAAGATGACGATCGGCCTTCATCGATGTCTGCTGTTGTTGTTGTTAAAGTTATTTGAGATAGATCGTGAGGAAGATAACGGAAGCTTACAAGTGCTGGATTGATCCATGAGAACATCTCTAACGAGTTGAGATAACGGATCTTTTGAAGCTTATTATTGGAAATCGTTGAGTAGACATACTCCATCCTCGTAGCGTTGCATTTATCGGGTGTGGTGTATGAAAGTTGTGTAAAACACACCATGTCTTATTCAATGTTTCTGAGGTTAGGCATCAAACTTGGATTCTAAAGACTCTGGTTCGATTTCTGATCGGTACCTGCGCCATTTTCGCTAGACCGCAGCTCTCTAGCGTTGATAGTAAATGGTGAAGACGAGTAGAATGGATTAAAAGATACTTTTGAACTCGTAGCGCTTGTTTCCACTCATTCAGTTCTACACAAAAGTTGAGAAGCTGAAATGCTACATATACCACTCGTATAATAATCGAACTGTTAATAAAGGTTTCTAAATAGTACTATCCAAGGTGCAGTGTTGTTTTCCTTCGGTTGCCGCTCTGTAGTTTGGTACACGAGCGTTCCTTGTTTCGAAGGTAAGAAACGTGGTGCATTTTGAAAGCTTTGAATTGATATTTTGAAGAATTTGGGTCTGTTTTTGCACCAGTGTGTTCAAGGATCTAGTGTGAACTTCTCGTCAATCTAGAGATTGAGGGTGAAACTACTGGTAATCTTCTTTTTGTGCGAAAATTATTCTGCATTGTTTTGCTAAGCTTTATCTTGTTTAATATCTTTTGAAGAATCCCGATCCATGAGCTCGTTAGGTTAGCTGTAAATGATTATCGTTGGTATTCTCTAAAGGAAGACCATTGCGCAAATGAATACAAATAAATCTCTAATTTTTTAGTATTTCGCTCTTCAAATTTTGGTTTTCGAATTCTACGGGTATTTCTGGTACAGAAAATGAAGTTTTCATGAGGGCCATTGAGTGGGGAAAGTTTTCAATTTGCTGCAATACGCATACTTTTATGAATAAAAATTACCGCAATGTTCTTCAGATCAGAGCATGAAAACATCTAAGCTAAACATCAGGAAAAGATCATTTCCCTTTAATGAATTGACATTAAAGGATGAAAATATTACATGCTTTCAAAATTACATACCTTATTTCTGTCAGTGTGGTATTCTGTTAAGGGAAAACTGAGTAGTCATGATATATAAAGGGTTGCCCTGCCTGGAGACCGATACGCCGTGGTGTATGCTAACGCAAGTTTACTATTTCTTTTCATTATTATTTTGCTTCGTTCATTTAATACTGGTCTATGCGTGGCATACTAACGATATGGGTATCATTTCTTTTTGTGATCATTTTACTTCGTTTGTTTCATACTGCAAGCTGTAAATATGCCAACACAAAGTTTAGTATTTTTTTGTAATTATTCTGTATCCTTGATTTCACATTAAAGTTAGTATAAATCCAGTTCTGAAGTAGAAAGAAAAATCACGTCAAAACCCGGGTGTAACCTGACCTGGAGTTAGTCTTGTCATATCCTTCTCTTTTCTTGAGGCATCGAGCTTACCATGCAGATTTCCTCGGAAGAATACAGCCATTGCATGTGTGGAAATGAGCACTCCCAGGGGGAAGATGTGATGCTTCAACCTGAAGGTTCGGTCGAAATAGAAAGGGTTTTTGTTTTGTTACGGACCAGTTGTTTTTTTTCGTTCACAGCTGCCCTGTTTTTCAACTTCTCCCTTGTTTCATAAACTTTATAACTTATTGTTTTTATGACCAGGAGAACTTAAGTGAGAACGCACCTTGTGCATAAATTCCCCGTTCCTTTAACTCCTTACTAAATGGGACCGTTCTTCTTTCTCTTTTTTCAACTCCTTTGATGTGGTTTCGGAAGCTCCAACAAACTTGCGCTGCTTCCTGTTTATCCTTAAACTTACCTTGTTTGGTTTCTTTGCCTTCTACTCTACAGCAATATAATACTGGAACTTGAAGGGAAACTTATGTATAGACGTATTTCTTCAATTAATAATTCGCTATCATAGCCATAGCCGCTCTATCCTAAGAAGCACAGCCCATTTGATGGGATATCGAACTCGTGTGTTAAAGTTTATCAATTTTAACAGTTTTTAGATTCGGTTTAACGGTTGTGTAATCTCATAAAAAGATCTTTGATTTCAATCAAGCTTGATGCATATCATATTGTGCGTTACTTCTTCGAGAACCCAATGACGGTTATCAACTGTCTAACCGGCGCCCACTTTCGACGCAATGGGTAGAATGGGGTTTTATGATTTAGGTCTCTTTTTCCCAACGGTTTGAATTCATTAGGCTAGCATTACTGGGTATGAAAACGCGATCGGAACCATTCAGTAATAGCGACACGAAGGAGCACCGTGTCCGTAGGAACAGTGGGGGCTGAGCTGCATTATAGATGGTGGCCAATCACAGGGCTACGCGCAGCTTGCGGTTGCGTACTGCGCTGGCTCAGTTATCAGTTGTGACGTACACCACGTTTAATACCCTGGGCCCAGATTATACTAATGCTACCCCTCATTTCCTGGCTAAACACATAGCCCGAAGAACACAATTTACAGTTGACGCTGCACATTTTTGATACTTTTTACTGCATGCTGTTATTACTGATAAAAATGCCGATCATCAGCGCTATTTTGTAAAGCTACCGCGGCACTTCTGTATTTGTGAAAATAAAGTTGCTTGGTTAAACATATTCTATCGCCGGTGGTTGTTGTGCTGTATTTGGGGATGTTAGTTTCAAAGCAAATTAATACGCAAAAAAAGGTACGAAGTTGTTTTTTCGCTGCTGTGGAGTCCGTTTTCTGACTACACCGTTTATTTCACTACATTTTTTTCCAACACGTTCAACTGCATTAAATATGTTCTTTGCATCCTTTTTTTTGCAAGTCTGCTTCCGTTCACATAGAATGAGTTCTTGCACTAGTTGAGATCTTTTTTTAGTGTTTTTATGTACTCGTTCAAGTCTGTTCTGTGCTGAGCACACATGTGATTAGGAAGCTTTTTGAATGAAGGTATGAACATTCCACTCGGTTATTTTCATCTGCGTTTGGATGAGTTATCTTAATTTAGGTCTTAATTCTATTATCCCAAAAATGGCAGTTTTGAGCTTCATCACCGGATGCTCTGAAAGGAATTTTTTTTTTTGCGATGGTTGGTTGATAGTATTTTATTTAGAGTTAGAGTACATTTTTCGGGGACTAAAAGCTTTGTCGATGGTCATTATCGGAAAAATCATAAAAGTTTCAGTTAATTGATGCTACTCGCCTACGGTGGCTGATAACTATTACTTACAATATAATAAGAAAACCGATAACCGGTCCGATGAACATTACTAACTTGAATGACGGCACCTTGGGCGCATTGTATTGGCGCCATCTTTTATTTAGTTAATTACAGCTAAATTAGCTTGCATTGAACTTGTAATTGTATAGAATAAACATTTATTCCATAAATGACTGGGTCCACTTACTCTGGTGAGGTTAATAATTGTCACCAGATGAGGCGTTAAGGAGACTGCCTGGGTAAAAAAAGTTAATTTTTTTGACGGATTTTTCTGCGATTTTCATTATTGGTGAAAAACGATGCGATTCTTTTTGTTTCGGGTGTTTTTTTCTGTAAGTTTAGTATGAAATCGATTCATTTGAAAAAAGCGAATAAAGGGGACACACTGTAACCAATTCACCTGGAGCATCATTTACCTAGGGAACTCTAGCATACTTCGCTTAACAAACATTCAAAACGTTGCTCTGAGGGTAATAGGCTGTAAATTACCTGTACATATTTCGACTTTATTAATTGTTAAGGTAAAAAACTGCCTCGGACCGCACCACCGCTCGATGCAATTTCCTGTTCCCAAAGGTATGTCTGGTGAAGGTCACTTCCAGTGAGCTCGTGCGGTGGACGAAAACCAATAAATTTATTTTTCAATTAAACTTTCATGTCCTGTGGAGTGTACAGAATGGACAAAATGCGTACATTAAGTAGGTCTCAAGCAGCGAGTGGACAATCGAAAAAGCAAAGTGCCTTTTAGAAGATAAATCCTCAATTACATGTTATTTAGGGGAATATAAGCATTTTACATCTAGCGCCCAGCAGGGATGTGCCGAAGGAGATTCCAATGCCCCGCATATTGAATTGGCACTCCGCAAGGAAAAATGAGATCCCTAGCTAAGAGTTCATTCATTTGTTGAAATATAATAGATATTTATTTTTTTACGGACAATCTTTTTCCTGATCACTGTTATCCTGTTGATCAGTACTTGTTACTCAATTTTTCAATTTTTGTCTTGTTTCATAAACATACTTTGTCCACAAATTCCACGTTCACTCTACTCCATATAACATGGGGTCTTTATCCTTCTTCCTTTCAATTTCATTGTTGTGGTTATAGAGGCTTGAAACTAATTTTTGATCTTGAGCATTTTTGATAAGATCTTATTTTATCTTCGGTAAAAACTTTGATAGTCATTATGTAGATTACCAATGAGTGAATCACAAGAAAACTTATTAGGGGTAAATATAACTGAATCTAAGATGTTGTATGGAAATTTGAGCAAGCTTTGCTCCTGAATCTTAAATATTGAGATGCTAACATACTTTGTCACGTTCTGAATATCATGCAAGAGCTGGGAAATTGACGAATTAATTAGTTTTTGGCTAAAAAAAATCCTTTCAAAGTTCGAGCATCTCTTGTTAAAACAGGTTTGTATCATACAAACCTACAATTTTTTCATTAGAAAACAAGCAATTAATCGCACATCCTTGCTATTCAAAGCAGAACATGGAACTTCTATTTTTAGAATGCTCGCCCTGACATCAGAGCTGCAGTTGCTAGGCACTTCTTCCCTTCCCTCCCGCCGGAAAATGGGAGGGGAAGAAGCAGGGGGAGGTTCTCGTAAACATCATCATTAATCAAACCGAGGTGATGGGGGACAGGGAGATACGGGGGGTTAGGGCTGAGATCAGAGGGAGGTGCTTTGGTTCGTAACCCTTATACAGATGTGAAAATTTTCTGGAATCGAAAACCGTTTTATCGACGACAAAGTCGTGGCGGGAAGTTTCAAAGTTTTAGTATGGCATGCTTTAAGCGGTAAATATTGAATCTTTTCAGGGCCTTCATTGCAGTACAACGTTAGAGAGTGTGCGGTATGTTAATTCGAAATTTGAATACCCAGTCCAACATTACGTGACCGGGTGCTTCGCTTCACTCAAGAGAACGCTGAATATCGCACTGCGTTGCGGTGCAGCGTAGCGAAATTCTCGAGCATTTGTTTTGTAATCTGACTTGGAGTCGGAGACCTGCGGTCGCCTGCTTTCTTGTGCAGCGTTTGTGAGTCTCCTTTTTTATTTTCAAGGCATAACTAAGTAAGCCTCCGTGTTACCCTTGGTATAAGTTTGTGTACCATTGTGTGTTTTACGAGCAGAGGTCTAATTCCGGTGCGCATGCTATTTTACTTGCAACTTGCGTTGGTCAGTGCAGTTTTGTTAGTACTCTCTTTGCAGGTACGCTGAAATTTTGCGTTTCTTTGATTTGACTTGGAGGGCCTGTGCTCCTCTGGAAAATAGGTTTTTTGAGGTTATCTAGCATCTCTAATATTGTATTTTGCATCGCGTTCAAATCCCCTAGGCACAGTTTTTGTCATCGGTATGCACCGCAGAGTCAGTGGAGTTTTTTGCTTGTGATCGTCGTATTATTTTGTGACGAGGCACGGCACTTTTGAAATAATTTCTTACGCTCTTGTGGTGCTGTGGAAAGGAAGGAGGGAAAACAAACAGGAGGAGTGAAAAAGAGGAAGAAAGGGAAGTAGATGGTGTGAACAAAAAAGAAGAGTAAGAGAGGATTGAAAAGAGGAGAATGGAAAGAAAGTAGGAGAAGGAAAAAAAGAGCCAGTGGTTCCTCAGGGAATCACAACTATTTCTTGTTTGAGAATAAGTGCTTCCGGGATGAATATGTGAGGTCCCAAACTGAAAGTTTGGCGGACGTTATTTTTGTAGAAATAGCATAGGTTTTGTTGTTTTGTATTGGACTATTTTTATTTTGGTTTATTACTCTCCTGTTTTCCCCTCAGGGGGATACAACTATTGTATCTATGGGAATTAGCGCTCCCAGGGGAAAAATGTGAGGGCCCTAGCTGAGAGTTAGGTAGGCCTTCTTTTTGTTGAAATAAAAGGTTTTTTGTTATGTTAAGGACCAACTTTTTTCGGTTCACTGCTGTCCTGTTTTTCAGCACCTCTGACTTTATTCTTCAACTTTTATCTTATTTCATGAACTTCTTTCCCATCTTACTGTTTCTATGCCCTTTCTGCATAGATTCCTCATTTTCTTATCTCTATACTAAATGGTGCCTTCCTCCTTCCTCTCTTCGATACGCTCTATTTTTGAAGCGGTTAGGGAGGCTTGAACTAACTTATAATCTATACTCTGATCTACTCTCCTGTTTTTCAGAAAATATTATTTTTTGTTCAATTTTTGTCTTGTTTCATGAACATCTATCTCAACTTATTATTTCTATGCACCTTGGGCATAGATTCCGCGTTCCCTTATTTCCATACTAAATGGTGCCTTCTTCCTTCCTCTCTTTGGAACGCCTTTGTTACGGTTAGTGAGGCTTGAACTAGCATCTAATCTTTAATTTCACTTTGTGTTTCATTGCTGGCAAAAAGAGCTGATACTTCGTCTTCCGTTTTACCCACCTAAACGTGACCATGGATTAGAGAAAAATTTTTAAAATGTTTAGTTACCACTTCTGTTTAACGGGATTCATTCTTCAATTTGATTTTCCAAACAGAAGGGAGATTCCACATTAAATGTGCACAATTTTCTCAAGCTAGAAAATTAAATTTCTAAGTGGCAAATATTTCTTGATTAGTACAAACTCGAAATCAAAACGTACGTGAAAAACTGAGCATTTACTCTGTATTAATTAAGAAAGCTAGAGGAATGAAAGCACATAATTATGCTTCAATTATATTTCTCGAGAGCCTACTCAAGTATTGATTAATTTCATTCCCAGAACTAATTTGACTTTCAACACCGCCTATTGGTCTAAAAAATACACTAGACGCATTCGTAAACGTGAAGTAAAATGTAACAGCTCGAATCAGAATTTAGCACTAATTGTTGTTGTTTAGCTGCAAAGATTATAAGACTTCTAAAATTACACATCTACAGACCCTGAGATGTTCTGATACCGCGCATTCATCTCGTATGTTGAAATATTTACGACTATTAAAGCCTAGGTTCGAAATGCGACTGATATAACTCTGTATGCTGTACCTAGCTGGTCATTTGAAATAAAACATTACCATGTCTTGGCTATTTAATCACTCATTTGGAATTTTCTTGTTTACATATGACCAAATCCCGAGCGGTTCCTACATTTTATCGCACTTTTTTCTCGTTGTGCTAGCTTCGCCTGACCAGCCA
The DNA here is from genome assembly GCA_030386875.1 of Morinoia aosen. NCBI lineage: Eukaryota > Metazoa > Arthropoda > Malacostraca > Amphipoda > Talitridae > Morinoia > Morinoia aosen. The sequence goes on along the minus strand of CM059571.1, from coordinate 61,360,747 downwards.
TTGGTTTCTCTGGTGATTGTTGTGAAACCTCCGAGATAACGTCCCTCATGTTTTGCTACCTTAGCAAGTGCACGCGTGCGCTACTGAGTTGGATTGGCAAGCTCACGAGCTCTTACTTATGCCTTATCAATGTTTAAACTTCATGAACGACGAATGAACGATACCTGGCACATACCCACCAACCTTATACATCTAGTCCCTGCATCTACAGTGTCCCAAGTGAGAATTTCCTAATACCACAGCTTGAATTTCCTGATGTCGTGACTGATGTTGAGAATGGTATTCACCTCTTTAAGGACACCGTCTGGGTAAAAAAAGTCCGTTATTTATGGATGGATTTCTCTGAAATTTTCACAGTAGGTGTGAAATGATGCATAGATCATTTGTTATTTCTACGAAATTTTTGTAGCTGCATTTTTTTTCGAAAAATATGATAAAATAGGGGGTTTTGTAAAATCTCCTTCTACAATTTTGAAGTTACAGAACCATTACTTCGCTTTTAGATTGCTTATGTCTATATAACCATATGCAATAGGGAATTTTGATAACTTCTTTTTGTGGATTTTGGGAATTAAAAAAAAATTTTCATTTTTTTTTCATGTGGTGTAGTTTTCAAAATAATAAATGTATCAAAAAATGCTGTTGCTTATGGATACACATTGCTAAGCCCTATCGAATGGTATATAAACCATTCTCGTAGCTCTAAAATTGTGGAAGGAGATACATTTGAGAAACCAATTATCAAGTTTCCTGAAAACGTGTTTTTTCACAAAAAAGTTTTCTTTTCATCTTTTGAACTACAGGGTTTTCTACAATGAACCTTGAGCGTTTGTAGCTCTTTTTAAGCCCTTTCGATTGATATAATTTACATTGCTGTAGCTCTGTAACTCTGGGAAAAAATATACAACAAAAGAGAATAGGTGTAATTCTTGAAAACAACCAATTTTTTTAATTTTCCATTTTTTTTTACCAAAATACGTTTTTTTTCAAGTCAACTCCTTTGTTTTGTAGCTGTTTTCAAGCCCTTTGGATTGGTGTGCGCGCCATAGCCGTAGCTATGATACTGCAGCTGTCTTCGAGCTATGAATGAAAGCTGCGGTATCATAGATACGGCAGAACAGCTAAATTCTGAAATGGTCAAAAATTATAAAAAAAATATTTACTCAGAAGTAGAATGTTTCGTTTGAATAATGGAAACACTTTGAGTAGCCCATTAACGAACTATATTGCCATTCCCGCAGAGAAACACGCTCAATTGACCCCCAATAATGAGGGGGGTCACGCCACCCCCCTCGCTTTCCCCCCTCTGGTGGGCGTACCATTCGGAGTAGACGTAAGCGGAAAGTACCAATGGAAGCGCAAGAAAATCCTCTAAAAGATGCATATAAAAACAAAAAATCAACAGTTATCCCGATTTCTACCCAGACGACGTCCTTAACACTGAGAGCGTGAAGATTGCTTTGAGATGGGTGTACTATGCATTTCTTCGTGGCTGTGCTAATTGTTACCGAATCAGAAATAGTTCTGGAAAGTTATATAGTAGTTCTAAGGTGCAGCTAAACTTGAGTAGTTCCACCTGTGGGATTTAGGGGTGATGTTTCTTCAATGTTAACTAAATAAATTCTTTCGTGTTTTCCTGGGTAGATGTACTTAATGCTTCAGTAACGTTTGATAATGTTTCGCACTTATTCCCACTAAGTTTACATTTGCTTTGCTTGTTCCACTTCGCCTTCATGTCAGTTTTCTTAGCTCGCTTCGTACGTTGTTTTTATGTGATGTTCTTCGAATAGCAATGTCCTAATCTTTGAATGTTGACGTCATTTACCAATATCGGTCATACCTATTTTGTGTCTATTGACCTTCCTCTGTGTGTCCTTTCCATTTCCTCTTCACTGTTCCTTTATCCTTTTTTAAGAGGTTTGAATTCCTCTCTAGAAACCGAACCCTCGATTCACCCCAGAGAGACCAAAGTTCCATCATAAAGAAATTTGAAAACTCGGATCTAAGCCGCCGTACCTTGCCCAAACTTTTGTACCTATCGATAATTACAGTACCTAGCGCTAACTTTAGTACCAAATAAGTTGAATTCAGGTAACTTGTTTCACTGCACGTGAGCATCGGGTTGTAGAGTATTGTAGTGTAAACACGTCCAGCATTTACTTCACTTGGTGTTCGCACTCTTCTTTTTCTCGTACTCCACTACCATCGTTCATTCCAAAAACATTCCATTCATTCCCCCCAACTTGTCATCCAACTAAAATAAACTGATATAATACCAATTATTCGCCATGAGCTTACGAATGGAAAACCACTTACTTAATAACAGAGAACGTCCACCGTGTATATTTCTGGCTAACCCAAATCACTCTGCGTTGAATGCGTGCTTTGTTACCTTGACTGCAGGCGCAACGGAGAGGAAAGCAGCGTCCCTGAGCTATTGTCCCGGTGCCGGTGTGTGGGGAATGCCACGGGAGCGCTGTGCCAGTACGGCGCGCTGTGCACCCCTGACAACAGGTGCTCTTTCTGCGGCGGCTACGGTACCTGCAGGTATGTGCTCGTACGCGTTTGTATACGGTGTCTGATAGTACGCATTTGGATACGAGCGTTCGTTTACGGTGCAGGGACGTGCAGGTGTGAGGGACGGGTACGTCAGGTGTGAGGGACGGGTACGTCAGGTGTGAGGGACGGGTACGTCAGGTGTGAGGGACGGGTACGTCAGGTGTGAGGGACGGGTACGTCAGGTGTGAGGGACGGGTACGTCAGGTGTGAGGGCCGGGTACGTCAGGTGTGAGGGCCGGGTACGTCAGGTGTGAGGGACGGGTACGTCAGGTGTGAGGGACGGGTACGTCAGGTGTGAGGGACGGGTACGTCAGGTGTGAGGGACGGGTACGTCAGGTGTGAGGGACGGGTACGTCAGGTGTGAGGGACGGGTACGTCAGGTGTGAGGGACGGGTACGTCAGGTGTGGGGGACGGGTACGTCAGGTGTGGGGGACGGGTACGTCAGGTGTGAGGGACGGGTACGTCAGGTGTGAGGGACGGGAACGTCAGGTGTGAGGGACGGGAACGTCAGGTGTGAGGGACGGGTACGTCAGGTGTGAGGGACGGGTACGTCAGGTGTGAGGGACGGGTACGTCAGGTGTGAGGGACGGGTACGTCAGGTGTGAGGGACGGGTACGTCAGGTGTGAGGGACGGGCACGTCAGGTGTGAGGGACAGATGGACGATGCAGATGGTGCGCATGTACATAAACAAAAACACCACAGCAGGGAATGACAAGAAATAGAAGTGGACGAATAGCGTTAAAAAAATCTGGTCGTTGATTTTCGTATTTTTGTAAGTTCCAGTTTTCGCATTAAATGTTTTAGGTTTCGGTTTGACCGTGATTAAGTGGCTCACTGTCCATTTTCATTCTACGGTGTTTAGTTGCAGCTAAACGCTTAAAGACTGAGACTCATGTCAGCTGCACATCTCCTCCTTCTAGCATAGCTTTCTGTTCCTACGTGCAAGAGATCTTGGGTGGGAACGCACTTCGAGTTCAAATTCCCCGTTTCTTTAACTTCGTACGCTTTCGTGCTTTCGTCCTATCTCTCTTTGGACCTCTTAAGTTGTGGTCAGAAACCTGGATTAACTTGTTTAATGTAATCTCTGTATGGTATTTATAACATAACTTTTATATCTTGTTCAATTCGGTGTACCGTTACCATTATTCACCCCCGATGTGAGCCAATATGAGAAGGGGAGGATAGAAAGAAAAGTGTCGAGACTTAAGTTTTATTCCTTCGGTTGTTTTGGTTCCAGTTGAACCTCCATAATTTTTCTTTTTTCAGAAATAGTTTTATTTGGTACATTCGAAATCTCGGCGTTTTTAGACTCCGTATTAATTAAATCATTTATTGAATTAGGAAAAGGCGTAGAATTTTTCAAGACTTTACTTCACAATCAGCGAAACCTACACCTTCTTAGTCTAGGAAGCAATGAGCGGAGCTCAGTGCCGTGATCTTGTTGTGTTTGTTGCTTGCGGCGCACATGTTGGAGCTGTTTGCTCCTGTGATGCTCCTCACTGATAGCTATGCTGATAGCTTTGCTTTTTTCATTTTTCCCTTGGAATAGTTTTTCTATACAGCCTTTTTTCTTCGGTACTCGTTTTCTTATTTCAATATTTGTCCTCCCATTTTTTATTATTTTATTCGTGTTCGTGTTTTTTCTCTCCTTTTAGTAATTCTTTTCTCCTGTTGGCCTTTTTTCTCCCCTCAGTCTTTTCAACAGACTGAAAGTTTTCCTGCATTTTTTTGTCTTCTGCTTTCTAAACTTTTTTTATTCTTTTCAGCATTTTTATCAATTCAGGCTTTTTCTTCTTCTTCCTTTAAGCTTTTTTCATTTTCCTTGGGCGTCTTTTTCTTCTTTCTTCGTGTTGCGATACAGAGAAGGGGTGGGTTTAGGACCCCCTTTCCATACGCTGAGGGAATTCCAACCCCCACACATGTTATAGTATTATCCTTTATGCTTGCGTACACCTGTATACCAGACATGGAGAATAAAAGAATTTGAAAGATTAAGACACATTTATTTTTGAGATGAACACGTGGATAAACACACAAGGCATGGGAAAGAAATGATTTGAAATGGCACAATTGCGTTAATGAAAGTATGCACATTTCTACCGCCATAAAACTTTAAACACGACATGGCATAAATTTGGTGCTTACCGATAATTCAAGTTACCAATACTCCTTCGTTGACAACAAATTGCGCATCCACACAATCGCGGGCTCCAGAGCAACACAAGCATAATATTTACGATAATGACACATCACGATTTAACCTGAACTTGCAACATGGTGTCGAATTATATGAAGCGCCGCACCATTCACAACGTGAATTCGATCCTCGACTAAATAAACACAGGAAACCGATTGCCTATAATTATAATTTATATGATTTTGCGCAACACTTTGAAAAGCACTTTTCTGGGCTCTCACATCCATAAAACACTCGCCCCTTTGATAATAAGTGATTCACTGATAGACATTCACTGCCGATGTGCTGTCGCTCACTGCTGATTTTCGTCGTCATTGCTGAGACTATCTCTGTTCTGGACTGCTCTCTCGCTGACGCGCTGCCGCGCTGCCGCGGTGCCTTCCCCGCTCCACCTTGACGCTGAAGTTCTGGTGCCGGGAATTACTTAAGAGTTTCGTTGTGCGCCAATTCACTGCAATTTTGTGCGTTGATCTTCTCCATGTTGGTGAACGAACTTGACTGTTGATACTCGCAACGTTAACAATTGCGTGGCCCCAAGTCTTGACGCTGAAGTTGCCTGTGAGTTCGTCCCCGAAGCAGAGATGTTTGAATGCTTCGTAGTTGACAACATTTACACTTGCCGATAACCGCTGCCTCGCCGCTGTGCTACGAATGCCTCCTGACGCACGTCAGTCCTTTGAAGCTTGCTGATACACTGGACGCCTCCTCTCGAAACTACGATGGTTAACTTTCACCTTAGATGTTGGATTTTGGCTGCTCATGTCGAAAATGTGCCGGCGGCGCTCTTCACTTGCAGTCAACACCGGACTTGGTATAATGCCGGGTAATACCGGCGTCTGCCGGTATTCCGGCTGCAAAACCCCTCCTTGATTATGCGTCTCTCTCTCGTAGCGTCACCGAGTCGAAAATTCCTCACTACTCTTCATCTACCCTCCTTATAAGCGTTACGCTTCCTTCTTTCGAGATCAGTCTCGAAGCTTCTATTCTACAGAGGCAGCATCTGCAACCTCATTGGCGGAATCCTTGCTTATTCTGACGTCTGGGACTCTCATTGGTGTGTTCTCAGACACACCTTCTTGCGTCATTCCTTTGGCAAGCGGTGATTGGCTCAGGTCGTGCGGGCCTCTGTTACTCCGTCACGCCCGCCTCCTTGCTCTACAAAGCCTCGGCTTGTGTTGTGCCTGTGTATGTGTGCTTCGATGTGTGTTTGTGTTGTATGGACGCCTGGACCGTAGAAGTTTGGACGAAGCGCCAACCGCCTTGTGACACCTTGATATATGACATCCTGTTTCAAGCACTTGAGAGCGCTTGCACAAAGAACCGACCCTCGCCGACACGACACACAACACATTACAATGTTTGTAGCCCCGCAGAATGTTTACCCTTCTTTTAAAATGTTATAGCTTCACGGAATTTAGCCCAAAAATAAAATGTGATATGATTTTGCCAAATATATATGCCTTATTTATTCTATTTCACCACATATCCCCGCGCCCTTAACAAAATTTGAGCCGACGGTTCAAATTTTCCTATGACAATATCAAAGCATTGTAAGTTTCAAAATTTTCACTCGTTAATTTCAATTATGACCGTTACGTACCCCTTACGTTAAAAATTAGAAAATGTTCACCCCCATTTTTAAATCCCTTCGCTTTTCCCGACATGAAAATATCCTTACATATCACCTCATGATTTACCTTCTTGCAACACACCTATGTTGACGCATTTAAAAAATTCATTAATACCTGACACACACTAAATACTTGCAACGCACATTTATTATACACATTATTATAGAACGCAAGGAGAAAATAACACATCAAAGATAACGCATAAATCGGACAACATGAACGCACAAAATAAAACACACACGACATATTATTCTCGACTTGCCCTCGGCAAATTCATCGACATAGATAAACATATCAATTAGAGATCGAAAAATCGGCGAATTTGTTACAAGTAGAGACATCCTTTCAGCTTTTTCGGTTGCAATCCACCTAAAAACACAATCTCAAATGGAGGTAATTTTCCAACCTCAAGTTTTCTTCCTCATAATTATCATTTCATCCTGTGATTCAACGTAGACGTTTTCCTTGCAACAAACTAGCTGTTGCTCCTCCTGCGCACCTAGGTACAGCTTGTGGTTGTTGTTCCTGTGACTTGCTGCTCCTCTTCGGCTTGCTATTGATCCTGGACTTGCTACTGATCCTGGGCTTGCTACTGATCCTGGGGAGGGCCCCCTGCTGAGAATCGAAGTTACTGAAGCTTTTCCATAAAAAATTCATCCTTGGCGTCACGTGAATTCGTGGAAAATTCCGTAGATCCTCGTTGCGTCAAATCGCGGACAAATCCTGTAGATTACGGCGTCAATACGCGTTGGACTCCGACGTCGGAGCTCATAAGCTCTTTCATTGTAAACAAAAAAAAAAGCACATTTACTTACGAAGACCTTCAGGTTTTGTTCTCAGTCAGCTTGTCGACTAGCATAACGTAAACCCCCGAGGTTCGCGTTAATGGTTAATGATCTCCTTCCGAAAATACGCGTTTGATTGTCTAACATGGTTACTTGGTAATCGAGAGACAGCGCATTCCGTAAGAAATGTTTCCTCGGTTTCCTTCAAATCTGCCCTGAGTGAGGCTGAAGTGAGCTACACGAAGAATTCCTACTTACACACATAAATATTTACTTTCGGTATCCTCAACCAACTCTAGCCAAAGCCGAAATTCGTTCGACGGTGTTACTAATCAGTTGAATCACCTAAATATTCCGAAGAAAATAAAATATTCTTGCTCATGACGTACGAACTAGCAGGAGAATTGCCTGGTGGGCCGAAATCCTGAATACGCATCAATGAAAAAAAACACATATACATTGGGTATTGTCAAGGCGTCTAACTTTACGTTATACTCTGCCGCGAAGGCTTTTCTAACGATCAGACATTATGACAACACCGACACACAAGAGAAAAATTACACATAAATTGGGTATTGCCAGATCATCGGACTTTACGTTATACTCGGCCGCGAAGGCTTTTCTAGCGATCCGACATTAATGACAACACCGACATACAAGAGAAAAATTACACATAAATTAAGTATTGCCAGATCATCGGACTTTACGTTATACTCGGCCGCGAAGGCCTTTCTAGCGATCCGACATTAATGACAACACCGACATACATGCAAGAAAATAGACATGACATAAAAATTTATTCAATTCTCAGCCCCAGAGACAGTGCAGCACATTTAAATGATTCCACGTTGCCGCAAGTCTATATGAACAATGAATACACAGTGTGTCATCACTCTGTTAGACTTTACATCATACTCTTGCTGATAACAGCCGTTCTGATGATCTAACATCCTGATAACACACACAAAATGCAAAAAGACATGATTATTCATCTAACTCTCAGCCTTGAGACATTTCACAATTGTTACTTAATGATGTCATTTCTTCGTCATCCTTCAATTACTACGCATTTAATTCAATGCTACTGATAACATTTAATAACCATTCCTTCCTTGTTCTCACAACATCCTACATTCTTGCGTTCCGTAATACCACACTAGAGTTTTAACCACATCAGCTTGAACGTACCGACAAATTTCTTAATTGCGCGTGCTACCCACAAAGCAATAAAATTCCGGCAGAGGCTCTCTGCTGCGCGGTCCGTCCCTCTCACATACATTCTCGATGAAGATTTCACTTGTACCATCCAGTCGCTATGCATTTTCAATTTTTTTTTAACGCCATAAATCAATTCCTTTGCAGAAATTACACTCCATCTTGAATATTGAGCATTTTCGTACTAGAAAATAAACATATCCTAATGAAGTTGATAAGTACATCGTTATTTGTGCAAACACACTCTCGTCATTAGTCACGATTGAATTTCAATTACTGACGAAACGGCTCACACAATTTGATTAAAGTTACAACCAAACCATGTCAAATTCAAAGCATTGTCGAATGTTTCTGCTCCTCCCATCTTACGCTCAAACATTAGAAGGCACGCCAGAGCTACTTCTGTTGATCAGGCAAAACCGACCCCAACGAACCTGTCCAAAATCCGCGCACGAACGAGAGAGAATACGTAGACAAATACGAGGAATGTGAAAAAAAAAATCAAAAATACTCTGAAGAATTCTCGGGAATTTTCCGTTAAACCGATATAAATTCATATTTAAACACCAGGTAAATTCCCTTTATACAACAAGTAAATCTTCCTGTTTTAGGGAGACAATAATCCCAGGCGTACGCAGGAAATATTCATCTCTCACACGAGGCAATACTTTTACTTTGCGATATAATACGATGCTGAATACTACTTGAAAAATCACACAGTATTTCTTCGAAATCCACGTAACTCTATTTCTTTCGCTGTAGTAGAATCCAGTGTCAGTAAGACATAATTTGCACTTCACACATGAGTATAACTTGAACATTCCTTTAGACACCGGACGACTTGAAGAAAACACACAATATTTTAATCACGCACACTAAAAATGAAATTCATTCAACAGCGACATGTAACTGATTAGACAAATTGTACTTTAATCCACGTGTTCACCTTTTAATCTACAGATGCTTAATATAATAAAAATTCCTTCCTACCTGAAGGCAGCTAGGATTGAATAATCTTAAATTACCACGCTCTACCGTCGAATTCACATCAAAAGGAAATTTTTAAACATCATGAATTTATAAAAGTTAAGGAAGCAAAATTTTCATGCTCAGTGAATTTGATATAAAGGTATAGATTGACTCATGTCAGTGTCGAAATGGATTGTATAATTGGCACATGGGAAAATTACCCAAAATATTCAATGATTTAGTCTATTATTATTGAAGCAATTATTTAAATTCTCACTCTGATGTACTGGAGCTTAGCACAATGATCTTGTGAATAGAAACGGAGGACGAATTTACTTTACTTAACACACGAGCAGCGGCGTCATTTATGTCTAAGCAAATAAAATTAGGCCACGAACTGAATGCGCAGCATCGTAGAAAATCATCACTTACTTTAACACACTACATTTAATTTTTATCCTAAGCACCGTCACTTAATTCATTCAACAATTTTGCAACAAGAATTTACCACCCCTTTGATAGCAAGGATATTGATTCTCAAAATTCCCATTACTGCTTCTCAGCAGATGTCAATTTTATAATTGAAGCACTCAGATATCAACGAGTGAAAATATGAATTATGTTGCTGAAGCTGATTGGAGAAGCTTGACGCACACGAGGCCCAAAATTTTTGCAAATTATTTATAAGTGAGGTATCATTTAAAAGAAAATTCCAACTAGATTAATTACTGAATGTCTCAAAGCCCAGATAAATGTAAACTTGTTCCAAAGATTCTCTTAAGATGAGGCGGTGTTTGCTAAATTTACGGCGTTATTCTCCAGAGCCATCGCTGCACACCTAAATTCAGTTAAACCTAATAATTGTACACATGATATAAAATTCAACCAAAAAAAAATTTTTAGCACTCAAGAAAAATTTTATAGAACACAGCGTCAAGAAAATAGAGCAAGTATTCTCCTAGCAAACGCAGCAGAGCTTATCTACTGATGCACAATGATTATTTCTACTCATAACACATTCAACTGTAAATTTCCACTGAAGAATGAAGGACATTTAAATTTGATGACTCACTGCAGCATTTGACAGGATTTGATGGTTTTGGAAGTTCAAGAAAATTAGAAATGCTCAGGAAACCATGCTTCATTATTCTAAATAATTGGGGCTAGATTCGCTGTGGAAAGTTACATCAAGTCAACTCAGCATTATGACGAGCTTGAACACTTTGTGTAATACTGATGAAGTGAGTTTCTTATTTGATTTATAAAAAACTAATGTTAATGGATCACTCAGCTTCAAATGACTTAGTCTCGCTCGTTTAAATTAGCCACTTCAGGAGATGGTCTGGCTACGACCACAAGAATTTGGTTTATCGCCTTACGAGCAGTGTCCAGTGCCTGCCTGTCTCCTCAAACTCTGGGCCGTCAATTAGACGGCACTCAAAAATGCATCGAGAAAAATTTAACAGGCAGAAATTTCTATTTAACATTGAGCACTTATATGATTGAATTGACTGTTTGATCATTACACACACAAAAAAAATATTCGGACACCGCATAAATCATTTAAAAAAATTCACCCATGCTGAGAAATAGATATCACGAAGCACACAATCCAATTTGCATTTCATCCTGTTACGGAACGTGGCCAAATTATGCTGCCTCTCGGATGCACCAAAAAGAAAATGTGCCAAGAAGACAACGCTATCAATTGAACTTTGATTTAATATTTTCTCAAACAACATTAACTGAATTAACTCAGCGGCACGAGAAAACTGAGCAAAGATCTCGGAAAATATCAATTCCTCATAGCATTTCGAAATTAATGGCCATGGATAACACTTAGTCAAGTACACTTCAAATTAGGCGCTCAGATTTAGTCCGACTGCAGCTGCCAGAATCTCAAATTTTATTACTCCGTCCTCCAACAGCGCGACCGGCGTTAGGCGTCGGTACAGCACGCCCACAGCACCGCTCTCTACATTAGAATTTTTACTCCAAATTGGAATGCCCACGAAATGACACGGATGAATTGTATTTGCAGAAAATTCTGCTTAATTATCGAGCGACTATTTGACCGAATTAAAAGAAACATAAATTTTGGACAACTGAAAATGAATTCCTTTAAATTTCCAAGCTGATATACAGACAGTACGCTTGCACAGGATAATTAGAATTTTCCCTGTTGCGATACAGAGAAGGGGTGGGTTTAGGACCCCCTTTCCATACGCTGAGGGAATTCCAACCCCCACACATGTTATAGTATTATCCTTTATGCTTGCGTACACCTGTATACCAGACATGGAGAATAAAAGAATTTGAAAGATTAAGACACATTTATTTTTGAGATGAACACGTGGATAAACACACAAGGCATGGGAAAGAAATGATTTGAAATGGCACAATTGCGTTAATGAAAGTATGCACATTTCTACCGCCATAAAACTTTAAACACGACATGGCATAAATTTGATGCTTACCGATAATTCAAGTTACCAATACTCCTTCGTTGACAACAAATTGCGCATCCACACAATCGCGGGCTCCAGAGCAACACAAGCATAATATTTACGATAATGACACATCACGATTTAACCTGAACTTGCAACATGGTGTCGAATTATATGAAGCGCCGCACCATTCACAACGTGAATTCGATCCTCGACTAAATAAACACAGGAAACCGATTGCCTATAATTATAATTTATATGATTTTGCGCAACACTTTGAAAAGCACTTTTCTGGGCTCTCACATCCATAAAACACTCGCCCCTTTGATAATAAGTGATTCACTGATAGACATTCACTGCCGATGTGCTGTCGCTCACTGCTGATTTTCGTCGTCATTGCTGAGACTATCTCTGTTCTGGACTGCTCTCTCGCTGACGCGCTGCCGCGCTGCCGCGGTGCCTTCCCCGCTCCACCTTGACGCTGAAGTTCTGGTGCCGGGAATTACTTAAGAGTTTCGTTGTGCGCCAATTCACTGCAATTTTGTGCGTTGATCTTCTCCATGTTGGTGAACGAACTTGACTGTTGATACTCGCAACGTTAACAATTGCGTGGCCCCAAGTCTTGACGCTGAAGTTGCCTGTGAGTTCGTCCCCGAAGCAGAGATGTTTGAATGCTTCGTAGTTGACAACATTTACACTTGCCGATAACCGCTGCCTCGCCGCTGTGCTACGAATGCCTCCTGACGCACGTCAGTCCTTTGAAGCTTGCTGATACACTGGACGCCTCCTCTCGAAACTACGATGGTTAACTTTCACCTTAGATGTTGGATTTTGGCTGCTCATGTCGAAAATGTGCCGGCGGCGCTCTTCACTTGCAGTCAACACCGGACTTGGTATAATGCCGGGTAATACCGGCGTCTGCCGGTATTCCGGCTGCAAAACCCCTCCTTGATTATGCGTCTCTCTCTCGTAGCGTCACCGAGTCGAAAATTCCTCACTACTCTTCATCTACCCTCCTTATAAGCGTTACGCTTCCTTCTTTCGAGATCAGTCTCGAAGCTTCTATTCTACAGAGGCAGCATCTGCAACCTCATTGGCGGAATCCTTGCTTATTCTGACGTCTGGGACTCTCATTGGTGTGTTCTCAGACACACCTTCTTGCGTCATTCCTTTGGCAAGCGGTGATTGGCTCAGGTCGTGCGGGCCTCTGTTACTCCGTCACGCCCGCCTCCTTGCTCTACAAAGCCTCGGCTTGTGTTGTGCCTGTGTATGTGTGCTTCGATGTGTGTTTGTGTTGTATGGACGCCTGGACCGTAGAAGTTTGGACGAAGCGCCAACCGCCTTGTGACACCTTGATATATGACATCCTGTTTCAAGCACTTGAGAGCGCTTGCACAAAGAACCGACCCTCGCCGACACGACACACAACACATTACAATGTTTGTAGCCCCGCAGAATGTTTACCCTTCTTTTAAAATGTTATAGCTTCACGGAATTTAGCCCAAAAATAAAATGTGATATGATTTTGCCAAATATATATGCCTTATTTATTCTATTTCACCACATTCGGCCTCTTTTTCTTCTCTCTTTGGCGTCTTTTTCCATCTGTCTTTTTCATATTCCAGCCTGTCTGATTTTTTCCCCAAACCTTTATTCTTATATCGCAACCTTTCGATTTCTTTTTCAAACATTTTTTTAACGTGGCGCCAAGGCTGCGCGTTGACTCTCGCGCCGAGGCTGCGCGTTGACTCTCGCGGCGAGGCTGTTACGAAATATGTATGTTTATTTCACATGATATTTTTTTGGACAAATCACGGAAAGCTGTGCTCATATTAGATGATATTTTTTTTTTTTACGTGATAATTTTTTTTGGCTAAATCCCGTAAATCGACAACATATTTAGGACATTTTTTGGTATATAACATTATGCGGGGCTACAACAAAGGAATGTTGACCGTTAAGCCGGCGTCGACTAGGCGTGAGAATGTAAGACAGCGCCGCGAAGACGAGGGGGAACTTCGAAGGGGTGAGGGATCAAGAGAGGGACGCAACACATGGACCAATCACGAGAGCTTGCGAAAACATCACACGTGGACATGTGTCGACCGCGAACCAATCATAGGCAAAACTTCAGGACCGGCAAGTTTCCAACGAATCGGGTGACTTTCGCTGTAGCTTGGAAGAAGCCAGATCCTTCGAGGAAGAAAGAGGCAACACACTTAAAAGGAGTGAGAAGAGGATAATCAAGGTTCTTTTACGTGGAAGCGAGGGCGGAAGAGGTGCACGTATCTAAGGGGCGCGCAAGCGGGCGCGCCGGCGCACTGCTGGTGTGCCTTCAACATAACCTGCAAATCAAAGATCTGAGCATAGTGAGCACATCGAAATTTTCAAGAAAGGAACCCTCGTCCATCATAAATCGTCGAAGCTCCAATTCTGCAGCAACGGCTATCCGAAGCACCTCAGCCTCACGAAGCGTCAATGTTGCGACAACGGCTACCTGAAGCACCTCAGCCTCACGAAGCGTCAATGTTGCGACAACGGCTACACTAAGCGCCTCAGCCTCACGGAGGAAGCCACCTAATACCCGTGCATCATGAAAGCATTCGAAACGCTTCTACATCAATCCCGGGCGCACAAGTAACTTCAGCACAAAAACATTGAAGCGGCACAGCGCTTCGGTGCCACGACCGGCCGACGAGCGAAGGGGGAACATCGGTGCCGCGGTGCGGTCTGAGCCGCACTACGTAAATTCTTCAAGCAGTCTTGGAAGTGTAGTGAGTCATCGCGATCTACAATAGCAAGAAAGTTTTGATACCCAATTACTGTTTGAAAACTCAGAAAGGTGATTTTCAGGTGTAAAAGTTCCAGCACAGCCAGCACATGGAATAGTACGTTCCGAGCGGCGCGCAATCAAATGTAATTTGTGTCATGCGGGCAATTGGCTCATGTTCGAATTCTGTGTTGTGTATAATGCGAGCATTTATATTTGACACCTTGCGGTGAGTCAAGGTTCTATTCCTTTTGGCATAACCATTTATTTCATGTGTGTGCTAGCCAGGATGTTCATTTTTATGTTTCTAATTTCGTTTGTTTTTGTGCGTAAAATCCCCTTTTGACGGTAGCCAAGAAATGGGGTTTCGCGTTAATCATGTAATCGTTCGCTGGCATTCAATAATTTTCTAGCCGGAATCTCTCATTTCATGTGTCATATTCAAATCCACGTGTTTCAAAATAAATTCATGTTAATCTTACAAATTCTTTTATTCTCCATGTCTGGTATGCAGGTGTACGCAAGCATGAAAGTACAATATTTAAATTATGCGGGGGTTGCAATTCCCTCAGCGTCTGGAAAGGGGGGGGGGGTCCTAAACCCCACCCTCTTCTCCATTTCGCAACAAGGCTGCGCGTTGACTCTCGCGGCGAGGCTGCGCGTTGACTCTCGCGCCGAGGCTGCGCGTTGACTCTCGCGCCGAGGCTGCGCGTTGACTCTCGCGCCGAGGCTGCGCGTTGACTCTCGCGGCGAGGCTGCGCGTTGACTCTCGCGGCGAGGCTGCGCGTTGACTCTCGCGCCGAGGCTGCGCGTTGACTCTCGCGCCGAGGCTGCGCGTTGACTCTCGCGCCGAGGCTGCGCGTTGACTCTCGCGCCGAGGCTGCGCGTTGACTCTCGCGGCGAGGCTGCGCGTTGACTCTCGCGGCGAGGCTGCGCGTTGACTCTCGCGCCGAGGCTGCGCGTTGACTCTCGCGCCGAGGCTGCGCGTTGACTCTCGCGCCGAGGCTGCGCGTTGACTCTCGCGCCGAGGCTGCGCGTTGACTCTCGCGCCGAGGCTGCGCGTTGACTCTCGCGCCGAGGCTGCGCGTTGACTCTCGCGCCGAGGCTGCGCGTTGACTCTCGCGCCGAGGCTGCGCGTTGACTCTCGCGCCGAGGCTGCGCGTTGACTCTCGCGCCGAGGCTGCGCGTTGACTCTCGCGCCGAGGCTGCGCGTTGACTCTCGCGCCGAGGCTGCGCGTTGACTCTCGCGCCGAGGCTGCGCGTTGACTCTCGCGCCGAGGCTGCGCGTTGACTCTCGCGCCGAGGCTGCGCGTTGACTCTCGCGCCGAGGCTGCGCGTTGACTCGCGCAACTCACACAGCGAGTGGAGCGGCGGTCGTCACGTGACGTGCCTGTGCCACATACACGACGGCTGCAACTGTGGCGGCGGTGGCGAGGCGTGTGGCGAGAGGCAGCACTTCAGCGGCGTGTGTTGCCGCACTCCACACCAGCTGCACGGCCTGCACACCTACGTCTGGCAACACGGTGAGCAAATCTCATCCAGCCTCCGCCCCTCAGGGGGAGACAACTATTGTATCTATGGGAATTAGCGCTCCTAGGGGGAAGATGTGAGGGCCCGAGCTGAGAATTAGGTAGGCCTTTTTTTTGTTGAAATAAAATATTTTTTGCCAAGTCAAGGACCACCTTTTTCGGTTCACCACTGTTCTTTTTTTCAACACCTACTACTTTCTTCTTCAACTTTTGTCTTGCTTCGTGAACTTCTTTCCCAACTTACTGTTTCTATGCTCCTTCTGCATAGATTCCACATTCCCTAATATCCATACTAAATGGTGCCTTCCTCCTTCCTCGCTTCGATACGCTTTTATTTGTAGTGGTTAGGAAGGCTTAAAATAACCTATAATCTAATTTAATCAAATCTAATCCAGCCTCCGAATACATTTTACAGGGTTCTTCGAGTAATTTTAACATTTTGACTAAGTATTGGGCATGCGCGTTCTGCTAGGTGCACTGCTCATTTGCGCATGACGTAAATGAATCCCATTTCACCTACTTCGCTAACTTTTCCAAAATTTATTCTAGCATACGAGGTTAAATATTATCGTGCAATTATATCTCTCACACTTTTTTGATAGAATATGGATGGATGGAGTTGTACAGTCTGTTTTCCGATAAAAGCTGAGTGCAAGATCAGAATAGGATCTTTCTGCGAGAGAAAAGTTCGAGGGAGGTTACAAGTGAATTTGGGTGGGTGCGGCAGCATTGACACTTCACGTGCTAGGCTCGTCAGCATCACGTCAATTCACGTGCTAAGCCTATCAACATCACGACACTTCAAGTGCTAAGCCTATCAACATCACGACACTTCACGTGCTAAGCCTATCAACATCACGACACTTCAAGTGCTAAGCCTATCAACATCACGACACTTCACGTTCTAAGCCTATCAACATCACGACGCTTCACGTGCTAAGCCTATCAGCATCACGACGCTTCACGTGATAAGCCTATCAACATCACGACACTTCACGTGCTAAGCCTATCAACATCACGACACTTCACGTGCTAAGCCTATCAACATCACGACACTTCACGTGCTAAGCCTATCAACATCACGACACTTCACGTGCTAAGCCTATCAACATCACGACACTTCACGTGCTAAGCCTATCAACATCACGACACTTCACGTGCTAAGCCTATCAACATCACGACACTTACGTGCTAAGCCTATCAACATCACGACACTTACGTGCTAAGCCTATCAACATCACGACACTTACGTGCTAAGCCTATCAACATCACGACACTTACGTGCTAAGCCTATCAACATCACGACACTTACGTGCTAAGCCTATCAACATCACGACACTTACGTGCTAAGCCTATCAACATCACGACACTTACGTGCTAAGCCTATCAGCATCGCGACACTTACGTGCTAAGCCTATCAGCATCACGACACTTACGTGCTAAGCCTATCAGCATCACGACACTTACGTGCTAAGCCTATCAGCATCACGACACTTACGTGCTAAGCCTATCAGCATCACGACACTTACGTGCTAAGCCTATCAGCATCACGACCCTTACGTGCTAAGCCTATCAGCATCACGACCCTTACGTGCTAAGCCTATCAGCATCACGACCCTTACGTGCTAAGCCTATCAGCATCACGACCCTTACGTGCTAAGCCTATCAGCATCACGACCCTTACGTGCTAAGCCTATCAGCATCACGACCCTTACGTGCTAAGCCTATCAGCATCACGACACTTCATGGGCTAAGCCTATCAACATCACATTTCAGGTTCAGGTGTGCTGGTGCCTACTTCACGCGCTGGGGACACGTGCTCACTCCGGTGCCGTCTACTGTCCCATCCTCAGGACATGCCCCTGTTGCTCTGCACGCACCCCAGCCCGTGTCTCGCGTCAGGTGAGGTCTTGCTCTCTTGTGTAGCTACGAGCTGTGGCGGTTATCGTGTAGTTCATTTAGAGTTTGTGCTGCTGACATTACTGTGAAACCCATGGTTAATTTTGTGATTGAGTGCGAATAAAGGTGTTCCAATCTTTCGAAAGTTTGAAAATGGAAGGCTTATTTCCTAAACTGTAAGTGAGGACGAAGACGCTGCTAAAACCTGAAGTACCTTGAAAGTTGCTGAACGGCTAGGAAAAAATGTGCAAAAGTTTCAGCGCAAAAATACCTGTACTTACGATTTCATGTATATGTAACTTTGACTTACGTACCCCCATATAAAAATTAGTGATTCTGATGAAATGAACTAAAACCTCCCTCGCTCAACTGTTTCTATAGCCCATTACGGTTTAGAGTGCTGCATGAGCTCGGCGAGGAAAAATTTCTTATTCGCTGTTTTTAGGTGCTCACCCACTTTGCATACTCTCGCCAACTTGATGTTTTACAATTCATTCGGTGACGAGAATAACCGGACCTAAATTTCAATGTAGGAAAATTTGGAAGCCAGAACTCTTTCACAAGAGAGTAGATCACTATTACGTTAGGCCCACTGACTTGCAGAGAACAAGGCTTATCCTTTACAACAAAAAAGCCTCGGTGCGCCATCAGATACCCAACCATCTAGGGTGATGAGCACTGAATTTCATAGCAATAGTTCTGTTCGTACGGAAAAAATCCAAAAATGATAAATGTCGCATCCAGACCTAATAGTCGTCGACCCCTAGAACGAAAATCGTGCTCTGTTAAAAACCTGCATTTCAAGAACGTCGGCCACAAAAAAGAGCGTGAAAATTTTAGCTCGACGAGCCACAAAAATCCCTTCTCACAGAGTCGGACCTCCGTCACCTAGAGCCGAACCAGAGGTCGCATTCTGCAATAAAAGCAGCATGGATTTGTCAGTGGCAACTTCAAAGTCGTTCGTCACCCCAGTGTTCCGTTCATTTGACTTACAAACAGCGATTTACGAGTGAATCATGGATACATTAGGACAGTGTGATGGTGTGGGGTACGTTTATTGTGGTAACACGGAAAGAGCATATCGTCTTCTGTTGGATGAAAGAAGGCTGCCATCAAAATCGTAAGTTTGGTGTGAGTCATTGGCGGTCTCTCCATTGCTATGGTTGGTATTTCTAGTTGAGCAGAATACGAATTTAAAGTAGTTCAACTTCGTTAAATTATTCGGATAAATTATCAGAAAAATTTGGCATGTTCGATGACATTCGTTGAACTATCATTCGAATTTGGAAAACTTTAAAATACTTTTATATTATTGATTCCCATTATTTCGGACCTCGCGGTGCGCATTCCGTACTTTCGAAAATATATTCACTTGCGTTAAGGGTTTTGAAATATTTGTTCATTTATCACTAAAAAAGTCAGGGTTACTACATACGTCGTTTATAAATTTACCTTTTTCTTGGTATCGGAAAGTTTTTTCGCTCAGAAAACCTTCTTGGATGTCATTAAACTTTTAATTGAATTTATGTTAGGGTAATTTTATTTATTTAAAGGACTGATAGCTTCATCCTTAGAATTGATTTTCTCTAAATTGAAATTTCTAAAACTAGGAGGATCAAACTAAAATCATCGTGAAAAATTTCCTAGACTATCAGAGATGTGCTGAAATTACCACGTACGCGTTTTGTTAATTTTGAAGATGCCGCTGGTATTTCAGGAGAGACAACAC
Organism: Morinoia aosen; assembly: GCA_030386875.1. Classification (NCBI taxonomy): domain Eukaryota; kingdom Metazoa; phylum Arthropoda; class Malacostraca; order Amphipoda; family Talitridae; genus Morinoia; species Morinoia aosen. The sequence continues at coordinate 61,341,015 of CM059571.1, read as the reverse complement.
CCAGTTAGCAGCTACAAATTTACATAAAGGATTGTAATCTACATTCAGCACCGAAAAATTGACTTGTATTGATTATTTTCGGAGAATGTCTGGATTCGGAACACTCCTACATCGTACCGTGTACTGTCACGTGTCTTCCATCCGTAGATGCCTTCATTATTATTATTATTCCTTCTACTGAGGGCTTCTTAGCAGCCTCGTGCGCCACGTTCTCAACGACATTGGGTTCTTCTTTTTTCTTTGACGCGTCCAAGTATGTTGGTATTGAACAATAATGGAAAAAACTCGATACGCCTGGATGTTTCACAAGTTTTTTTTTAGAGAACGGATATCACATGTTTCACATGAGAATCATCTTCATCAATACAAATAATAAATACGTCACAATCAATGCGCTTATTAGGTCATCTGCACAATTCAATTCACTGTGGCGCTAGTAAAATTTTTAAAATATCTCACAAAATACAAAGTAGTTGTAGTGAACGCCTCATCTATAACTGGGAATTTTTCGCTCCTTGACTCTGTTAAACCTCATTGATAGAGAGTCACAGGTGATTTAGCATTACCACGACATTGCAGTTGCAGTTTTTTTTACCCTGGGTAACCGCTGCTCGCATTTATGGGTGCGTAATGCGAACAAAACTCTGCCCTTGCAGTCCGTCTTCCGCTGTGCGGTAATTCACATATATATATATATCTCTCGCCGTCGTATTGCCTCGTGCGTCTCTGACGACGAGGTAGAACTTTCTCGCGACACTCTGTGAGAACTCGAGTTTAACTCATTGCTTATTTTGTACGGTCTACAATACCTTGAGATATCTTCTTTTCACCAACTCTGGAAGACTTGGTGACATCAGTCTGTACTTCGGTTCTATGCTCATTCACCCACTCAAACTCTTAACGATTCGATACTCTAAACATTGTCTTGCGTTTCATTATTCCCTTAGCCGTGTCGTTCTATAGCATTTTATTCGGTACGTTCTATATAATCTTAATCGTGTCGTTCTCTGCTTCTTTATCTTCGTCGGTCTGTACTCCATAGTTCGTCTCCACACATTAATTCATTTCTTTCATTTCTTGAGTGGCGATACTATTTTACAATATTCCTTTGTCCGCATCGTTATCTGCTTCTTCTTTGTTCGCGCCATTCTTCATTGCTTTCGTATCGGTAGGGCTCTCTATTCCTTTAATCGTACCGTTTACTGCACCTTCTTTAATCACAGCGCTCTCTACTTCTTGTATATTCATACCGCTCCCTACTTATTTATTGATACCGTTCTCTACTTCTACTGAATCCAGTTCTTTCCCTGCGTCTCCCGGAAGAACAGCGTGCGTGTAGCGAAGTGACACGTTCTGCTTGCATTTCCTCACCATTTCTGCGATCTACAGCCTCCTTCCTTAAGCGTTGACTAATTCGTTTCTGCTCATCCAATTCCTACCTCAGACCGCGTAACTCCAGCATCGAAAGCTTAAGTCGAGCTTAGGCGCCACGAAGGTGGTTCTGCAGGGTGCTAGTGTTCTCTCTGTTGAAACAGGAGTCTAAATAAAGCCTCGTGAGCTTTTATTCGCCAGAGTAGCGGCACATTGGACACGTTTAGGAGTTTTTGAACCACTCGGCTACGCAGGCAGTGTGGAACACGTGGCCACACGGTGTCGCTGACACTTCGGTGTCGGTCTGGAAAGTCTCCTTGCAAATGGTGCAAACGGCGGTCATTTTAACGCATGAGGAAGCAAGCATAGCATCGGTTGTGGGTGGCGATGCCTATAAGAGGCTTTGTATCCGTGATACTTGTTTTTCACAGCTTTGTCGTTACGCGTAAATCAGCTCCTCAAAAAATTAGAAGGCAATTTTTTAATCCTTCTCGCCAAGGCGTGCAGATATTGTATTGAAGGAGGGCTTATCGAGATGGATGTACTGCAAATTTCCCTACTAATTTATTCGTACAGGAACTTCAATGAAATTTTTTTACTCGATAATTTGTGGCATAATGATTATCCTAGCACTGAAGCCATTTAATGTATTATCTGAAAATATCTTGATTGACATCATGAACCTAATTGTGTCTAGAACCCCTTTCTATTTTTTCGCACTTCATTTCGGTGTCGTAAATTCTATTTGAAAGGTAGGTTAATTGAAGCTCAGTCAAAGCAGTCGGTCTACCTCTATTTTGAATGCCGGTCGAGATTCATTGTTAATGTTCTTCATTTGAAGAAAGATAAATGCAACACTCAAATTTCATTTGGAGCTCGAATATTTTAGCCAAAATTTTTTGAAAAAACACACTGTTAATTGACTCTCATCGGAAAACTCAATAGGCTTCTTGATCATGTCAAAAATCATAAATTTCATAAGAAAAAATTTAACGTTCAGTGGTTTCTCGTCCACAGAACTGAACTTCCCGTCTGCTACGTCACAGCCAGCGCAACACGTGAGTATACCCTTACTCGGTTAATTAACTTGCTCTGACCTCAACGCGGTCTCTTGACTTCAGTAGTCGATATTGGTCTCGGTGTGTTCTATCATCGAAAGGTGGGAGTTTAGGTGGGTATTCCTTGCGTTGAAACCCCTCAGGGGGATACAACTATTGTATCTATGGGAATTAGCGCTCCCTGGGGAAAAATGTGAGGGCCCGAGCTGAGAGTTAGGTAGGCCTTCCTTTTTGTTGAAATAAAAGTTTTGTTTGTTATGTTAAGGACCACCTTTTTTCGGTTCACTGCTGTCCTGTTTTTCAGCACCTCTCACTTTCTTCTTCAACTTTTATCTTATTTCATGAACTTCTTTCTCATCTTACTGTTTCTATGCCCCTTCATCATAGATTCCTCATTTTCTTATCTCCATACTAAATGGTGCCTTCCTCCTTCCTCTCTTCGATACGCTCTATTTTTGAAGCGGTTAGGGAGGCTTAAACTAACTTATAATCTAATCAAATCCTTGCGTTGAAATAGAGCAGTTTCTTTTTTTTGTATCGATTGCCATTTTTTAATCAGTGCTGTCAGGTTCTTCAGCACCTATTACTTTTTTCAACTTTTATCTTCTTTCAGAATCTTTTATTTTTGCAGTATAGAAGCACAATATGTGAGGATATGCCTTGTTCATATATTCCCTGTTCTTTTAATTTCTTACTTAATGCTGCCCTCCTTCTTCGTCTTCTAGGAACACCATTGTTGTGGTTGAGGTGAACGAACCATCTTAACTTAGCTCACGCTCGGCAGGCTCTATTTTCCACGTTTCGGTCTCCGTGTCGCAGAGGTGCTAACAGTTGCCGCACGTAAGGAAAGTCAAGTTGTTAAGTTGAGGTTGCAAGTTGACGTACTCATTACCTAGATAGAAGTGCTTCTGCTGTCACTACTGGTAAGCTGACTTCAAGTTAAATTACACATGCCATCTTCTTTTAGAACTGCTAATACATAGACAATTACCAACTGAACAAACCTAACCAATGGCATGGATCTAAAGCTCCAATAACTTTTTAACGCCCCGGAGGATAAGGTCCTTATTTGAAAGTAGCCTAAATAATTTTATTTCGTTTTAAATTTCTTCCTGGAACTCTTTATTGAAGTTCATTGCCGAGTGGCAATGGCAAAGTGAGGAAGCACTTTAATGTCGGTGACGAGCTGATGTTAGTGTCAGTCAAATAACCATGGCTGTGATAACGGTAATATCGGTACAAAAAATACTGATGTTGAAGGGTTAAGTGTAAGTGCTCATGCCTTTAGTTTACATTGATGAATCCGAAAAGTTGAAGTACGAACGTCTGAATTACTATTTTAATAAAGCTGAACGCTTGATACACAATCAGTTATAAGAATCAACGTCTAAGTTTGCAACTTACAGTATGAGCACCTGAATTGTTATCTTCAGGCAGGTGCATCGAAATCACTAACTATACGCAGGAACGCTCGAATTACTACCTGCTTCAAATATGAATGCTCGAATTGCTACTTGCTTCAAATAAGAGCCCCTGATTTACTAATAACTGGAAATATCAATATTTAGACGTCTATGATATGTAAATACGAGCGCTTGAACCACCAGTAGATATGAGCATGAGTGCCTGAACCACCACTCAGTGGACGTATGCACTCCTATTAAGCTTTAAATTTCAATTAAGAACGTGAGCACGCTACGCACGGACCCAAACAGCTTAGTATGAGGCCGCAGTCAGTAGCGTGGATACAGAGTTATTTATTGCGCTACCTCGTGGTCTTTGCGTACAGTTTAGCTGCAAACAAGGTCATGTTTCCTCACCTCAGTCGCAACGAGTGGCCATGTTTTCTGCGGCGGCTTCTTTATTCGTTAGTCCACTGCATCGGCACGTGCCGTCAATACTTCAAAATGAATCGAAGCTGCAAAATTTAGACCTATGACAAATGAGAACTGAACACTTATTACGCTGCAAGTTAACGTTAAGATCTCTGACTGAGACTTGACATGATAAGCAGGTTTACAACACTTAGAAGATATGCGTTACTTTTTGAAGGAATTGGCTTGTGGCTGAGTCAATGACATCGAAACCACGCTATTTTGTATCTTGCAATGCTAAGCATCTGAGCTTAAGTTGAAACTCCATTGATCCTTCATTTCATGGAAAGATTCCATTCTTTACAAGAGATAATGAAAAAACTTCAGGAAATGGCTGTGCATGAAATTGTGTTGGAAATTAAAAAAGAAACGGAAAAATTGGAAATTACACTTAATAATTGTATGTAGGAGTATATACATACATGTATACATAAAATAATATGTGCATATATTGATGTGTAAGTATATATGTATATGTGCATATACATACTAATTACACTTACGAACTACTTCATTTTGAAAGGATGTGACTGACGATGACCAGCTGGAAGGGTCGTTTGACTTGTGTCCTGATGTTGCCCGCACCAACACCACCACCGGCAGCACCGGAAGCTCGTCAGTTCCTGGTTCATTTCTGAGCAAGGAAAGGTATGATTTTGAACTTTATTTTATTACTATAGTTTGACTATTTACTACAAAGGCGATCTCAAGACAGCCAAGGGAAAAGACCATTTTAGTGCACGTTGCATTACAGTACACCCTCTATTGTTGCGTTGCGGCACACCCTCTATTGTTGCGTTGCAGCACACCCTCTATTGTTGCGTTGCAGCACACCCTCTATTGTTGCGTTGCAGCACACCCTCTATTGTTGCGTTGCAGCACACCCTCTATTGTTGCGTTGCAGCACACCCTCTATTGTTGCATTGCAGCACACCCTCTATTGTTGCGTTGCAGCACACCCTCTATTGTTGCGTTGCAGCACACCCTCTATTGTTGCGTTGCAGCACACCCTCTATTGTTGCGTTGCAGCACACCCTCTATTGTTGCGTTGCAGCACACCCTCTATTGTTGCGTTGCAGCACACCCTCTATTGTTGCGTTGCAGCACACCCTCTATTGTTGCGTTGCAGCACACCCTCTATTGTTGCGTTGCAGCACACCCTCTATTGTTGCGTTGCAGCACACCCTCTATTGTTGCATTGCAGCACACCCTCTATTGTTGCATTGCAGCACACCCTCTATTGTTGCATTGCAGCACACCCTCTATTGTTGCATTGCAGCACACCCTCTATTGTTGCATTGCAGCACACCCTCTATTGTTGCATTGCAGCACACCCTCTATTGTTGCATTGCAGCACACCCTCTATTAAGTTGGAGCAGCAACACCTCATTAACAAGCCCAGCTTCTCAGCGGAGTAACGAGGTCTGGTCGACTTTTTCAATTCCGTGTTGTGTTCTTCCTCATCCCCGAGTCAGCAATTCTCGAGTAGGCAGGAAAACCTCAATGCTCTTTGCTGTTGAATGAACTCACGCTCCCTGCATGGCATTGCGTTTTGGTTCCAAGTGAGTTGGTGCGATCGTGCGTTGTAAATCGAAGCAGGAAAAGTGTTTTATATTAACGAATCGAATATTTTGATTCGTTTAATTTATTTCATGTAAATGGTAGTGGCTCCCCCACCTAGGCCTAAAAGTAGCAACTCTTTCTCTTTTGATGCAACTTTAACTCCACTTTCTTCATCTGGCCCACGAGTCCGTGTCCTGATGGATCTATAACTAAGACAATCATAGAGATAGATTCGAAATTATGGTATTTTCATGAAGATCGTCGAACCCATGGTCTTCATCATTTTAATTAACAGATTAACACGCCAGAAGAGCTCGACCAATACCTGATGCGGCAACTGGATAAATCATCGAATCAGGTCTTGGGTGTTCACCTCAATTAGGTATCAAAACATGTACCTGTGTCAAATTATATACTCGTATGCCAATAACGCCTAGAATTCTATAACTTTACACTAGATCTTCAAACTGCATAACTTCATGTCATGAATCAGTTCCAACCTCTAAAGATATATACGGCAGTTTTACCTCAATTTTGACAATCTTATGACAGATATATATGAACATTTATGACAACTGTATTGGAAATTGCAACAGCACCATCAGCAATTTGTACCTACCAATATTATGATGGAATATTGATATCCACCTTGTTCACCTTTCCTCGTAAATTGTATGTAATTTTTAACCAACGAACTATTATTATGTGTAAAACATATTAGCTGATTAGATTATCATCGTCGCTAAATTTTTTTCTATTTATCTTTATTTTTTTTAAAACTTATTACCTGTTGTATGTGAACTTTGTAACAACGCCTTCAGCAATTTGTACGCATCAATTTTGTATATTGAACTCCAATATTAATCGCTATTGGCTGAGTATTGAGTGTACCCACGAAATCACGCTAGATTTCTTACTCTTTTCTATACTTTCTAAGCTAGTTTTTAGATAGATATATCCTTTTAATCTTGACTCTGTATTTCGTTTTAAGTTGTACAATAGTACTTACTGCCTACTGTTTACTAATTTTGAATGACTGATCACGCTGATATATTAGATGAAATCGACCCGGATCTCAATCATTTGAACAGAATATTTCCAAACCTAAACGACTCTGAAAACTGCAGATATACTAACATATCAAAATTCAACGAATCTATACGAATAACCCGGCAGGATTTTTCGCTACTGTGTTGGAACTGTAGGTCACTCTATCCAAAATTGGAAGAGATACAATGCACTATTACTGAACTTAAGTATATCTTAGATGTGATTAGCTTCACCGAAAGCTGGCTAGATGACTCGACCAAAGACATGATTAAATTTGAAAATTATCATAGTTACCATTCTCTACGAAAAAACAAGCGAGGCGGGGGCATCAGTACATACATTTCTAAGCACATAGATTCGAGAATCATAGCAAGTGCAACACTGAATCAGGATCATATAGAATCATTATTCGTAGAACTGTCTAGAGATGGCAAACGAATTGTGCTTGGAACGGTGTATAGGCCGCCTACAGCCTGTCCTATATCCTTCCTTAATGAGCTTAATCGAATTATTTCTCAGTTCAACAGGTCCTTCTACAATGACATAATAATATGCGGTGACTTCAACTATGATTTGCTGAAACATGAAAGCTATGAACCAATCTCTAATTTCTTAAATGCATTTCATTCTAAATCTTTCCTTCCGATCATCACAAAGCCAACACGAATAACCTCAGAATGTGCCACGCTGCTTGACAATATCTTTATGACAGACCCAAGTGATTTTCTTGCTGGAATAATTACTTCTGACTTATCAGATCATTTTCCAGTTTTTCTTATTAAGAAAAATGTCTATCTTGCGTGCACCAAAGCACGGGCTGAAACTTACTCATATCGTAAAATAAACGAATCAAATTTAGAAGAAATGCGCACCGTTCTAGAAGATTTAATGCCAACATTGCACATCACCCAACAAAACAATAATGCAAGGAGCATTGATGAATCAGTAGTAAAGTTGACTGAAACTATAATGACCGCATACAATCAGTGTTGCCCAATTGTAACTCGTACAGTTACCCCGAAAAATAAACAAAAGCCCTGGATTACTAGAGACATCGTGATAAATATAAAGAAACGCCAAGCGTACCTAGCCCTCCTTTGCGAAGGGCGATTATCTAGAGAAACATATAACCGATTCAGAAACTATGTGACAAACCAGATAAGAACATCAAAAAAGAGCTACTTTACCCTCAAGTTTACTCAATTCAAAGCTGACGTTAAAAAGACTTGGCGCCTCCTTAACTCTTGTTATAAACCGAATAACGCCGAAAAAAAGAAAATTGGTTATATCACTCAAGATAATGTAAAATACCATGAGAAGAATGAAATTGCTAATCTCTTCAACAACTTCTTTGTAAACGTAGGGAAAACTATAGCCAATGGTATTCCAAGTGAACCTACTGATCACCTGGAATTTATGGATCATATTCGAGAACACAACTCCTTTTTCTTTACGCCTACAAACTCCTCCGATGTAATTGCGTGCATAAACAACATGAAAAATAAATCGAGTGGGTTACAAACGTTTCCAACTAAAATACTTAAAATAATTGCTGATATTGTGGCCCCGCTGATATCCAATATTATTAACCAGTCTCTCTTACTAGGCACTTTCCCGAACTCCCTCAAAGTTGCTAGAGTAACCCCTATCTTTAAAAATGGTGAAAAAACCTGTGTAAACAATTATCGACCTATCTCCATGTTACCAATTATTAGCAAGGTATTCGAGAAAATTGTGTATAAAAAGTGTACTCTTATTTTGAACAAAAATCATTTCTCTATGATAAACAATACGGCTTTCGCTGTAAAAAATCAACAACACAGGCAATATTAAATCATTTACAATTCCTTTATTCTAATATAGATAACGGAAAGACTGTCTTCTCTGTATTTCTTGACTTTCGAAAGGCATTCGATTGTGTGGACCATAACATATTACTCTCGAAACTTCATTGTTATGGCATTCGTGGGGTTGCCCATGATTGGTTCAGATCATACCTAACAAATCGGAAGCAATACGTTGTCATCGACGACGCAAAATCGGACCCACAAAAAATTAGCCATGGAGTTCCACAAGGATCTGTTCTTGGGCCTCTCCTTTTTCTGATTTTTATCAATGATATTATTAAATCTACATCATTTTTTAAATTCATACTTTTTGCCGATGACAGTACGCTTTCTGCGGTCCTTCCGAACGAAAATCCCACTACGATTGCGGAGAGTATAAATAATGAGCTCCATAAGGTTTCACTGTGGCTTAAAGCTAATAAAATAAGCCTCAATATCGATAAAACAAATTATATTACGTTCTCATACAAGAAAAATATATCTCTACCATCCATTAAAATTGGCGAAGGTGAAATCAAAGAAACCAACTCATGTAAATTTCTGGGCATCATAATAGATAAACATCTGACCTTCAAAGAGCACATCACTCATATTAGTTCTAAATTATCAAAATCCATCGGAATCCTGAATAAAGTTAAAAATTTCCTGCCTGAAACAGCCTTACTAATGCTTTATCGAACGCTCATTTCTCCATACCTGCAATACGGAATAGAAGCATGGCATGGAACTGATAAAAATAAAACTAATATAATTTTTACTCTGCAAAAAAGAGCCATCAGAGCGGTAAAGAACCTAGAATATAATGCTCACACAAATGATTCATTCAAAAATTTACAAATACTTAAACTCTCGGATCTCTACAAAATCTCCATCTGCAATTTCATCTACAAAACATTAGCTAATGATGGCGACAATAGCCTTCAACAGTTATTAACTGCGCAAACTGGTCATCACGACCATTTAACACGAAATAAAAGTAAATTCATGCTTCCTTATTATTCAAAGGCCCGCTCGCAACATAGTATACTATTCGTTGGAACTAAAACCTGGAACTCAATACCTGCGGAGATCCGTGAAAGTAATTCTTACAAGGTATTTAAAAGAAATCTTGAGTCTCACTTCTTATCAGAATACTAGTCGTGTAAGATCACCAAGTCAAATCCTGCCTCCTACATGTCTGGTCCTAATAATGCAATTTGCCATCAGTAATATCGCCGATTTTCAGTCTGCTCCCAAATCGTTATCGAATATACTGTTAAATATTGTCCATATGACCTATATTGTAAAATTAAACATCAATATCGAGTTCATTATCCTGTTGATCAGTCTAATGCGAAACTAGGCTAAGTGAATTAGGTTAAACATTATTGTACGCCCTAGAATAATGTAATGGTAGGATGCCCTAGAAGTCGCTGAACTTATTCGGGCCCACAGGTAGCTATACTCAACTCTGACCATTGTATTAGACTTAAGAAACATTCTACCTCTGTATCTCCTGTGGTAAATAAATTGTTTAAAATTTAAATTGGGGGCCATAAATTTCTATTGGTTTGAGTGCAGTGTGTGTTCGTTCAACAATTCCAAGTTGTTGAATTTCCCCTCAAATTCATTCAGTCTACACTAGAAGCCGGTTTATAATATTAACTTCTTTCAATTTCACGCCTCAAAAAAGCTTGGAAAGGTATTTTTGATTTTCAGTTCGTCTGTTGATTTACACTAAATTTTTCAGTTTGATATTCGATTCCATTCATGATCAAAACCAACTTGATTTTCAAGTTCCTTTTTCTCATTTATAGAAAGTCTGTCACTGCAATTTAGGGAATTTAAAAATATCACGCCTCGTTTTAACATGCTTCAAAATGGCGTGGTCTTATATTTTATCAGAAGAAAGAGAAAAGAATAAGTACGAAAAGTTTTGCAGCTTGTGAGATGTAAACAATATTTTTATCGTGACTTATTTTTGCAATAACTGCAGCACCAGCAGCCACTTGTATCGGCAGTTCCCCGCGGCATTTTCAAGGTCAAGACGCTTGTTTTTCTTTGTTTGAGTTGAGCAAAAAGTACCGTGACTGCACTTCTGTTACTTCTTTGTGCTGCCAATCCTTTCATTTGTTCATTTGAAAGCAGGTTATATAAGCTCGCACTAATAGTTGCAACAGCTGTCAAAATAGTGCAGTATATTCCATTGTTAAGAGTTTCTAACATAACCGGTGCTGCAATTGAGAGCTTGATAGCAAAGTTAAAGAAATAAATAAGGTGAATACAGTTACTTCTTCCGCTATCTTTCATTGCTCACACCGGCATTAAATGCTGTGAGGTAAAAGAGTGCGTAGATTGAAGCTCAATAGTTGTCCTTTTACATAGTTGTCCGCTCCCAGGGGGACTGTGTGAGGGCCTGAGCTAAAGGTTAGGTAGGCTTCCTTTTTGTTGAAATAGAGTAGGTTTTTGTCTCGTTACGGACCATCTTTTTTCGGTTCACTGCTGTCCTGTTTTTCAGCACCTACTTTCTTCTTCAACTTTTTCTTGTTTCATGATCTTCTTTCTTAAGCTTCTGTTTCTGTGCCCATTCTGCATAGATTTCCCGTTTCTTTAACTCCATACTAAATGGAGCCTTCTTCCTTCCTCTCTTTGGATAGCCTTTTTTGCTGATAGGGAGGCTTAAACTAACTAATAATCTTATCTAATCTTGTTTCATGAACTTCTTTCTTAGCTTACTGTTTCTGTGCACCCTGTGCATAGATTCCGTGTTCCCTCGACTCCATACTAAATGGTGCCTTCCTCTCTTAGAAAATCTTTGTCGTGGTTAAGGGAGGCTAAAACTTTCTTATATAATAATAATAATAATAATAATAGTAATAATAATAATTTACATAGTTGTCTAAGCTCGTCATTGCTAGGAAACTCGACTTCAAAGAAGTATGATCTCACTTAAACGTTCAATTTTGCTAGGGCATTATAGGTTATGGTTATTATGAAAATTATTACGAATTGGTGTTCCATTTATTACGAATTGCTGTTCCATTTATTACCCCAACTCCCTAGAATTAAAATGATCACCTCGAGCCCCTCAGAAGGATACAACTACTGGATGTATCTATAGGAATTAGCACTTCCAAGGGTAAAATGTTAGGTCCCTAACTGAGAGTTTGGTAGACTTTCTTTTTGTTGAAATCAAAAATTTTGATTTTGTTAAGGAACATCTTTTTTTCGGTTTACTGCTGTTCTGTTTTTCAGCACCTCTAACTTTTTTCTCTAATTTTTATTGTTTCCTAACCTTACTTCTTAACTTACTGTTTCTATGCGCACGGGATCCGGTGCGAGAAACACATTGTGCAAAGAAGTCGTGTTTCTTAACTCCATATTAAATGGTGCCTTCATCCTTCCTCTTAGCCTCCGTTGTGATCCGGAAGGCTGAAACTAATTTACAATCAATCTTCACTTCAAGGTTATTAACATGGATCTTTTTCACCTACGTTTAATTACTGTTCTCCGGCTTTTGAGACGCTATTTGATGATATTTATCTTGTAGGATTTACATATACATTAGCAGCATCGCGATCACCCCATTCTAATTCGTTAAAAGTTTATTACTTCTAGCTCTGCTGCCTCATAACAATTGTTGGGTTCAATTAGGTTGCGAATATATTCAATATTCGCTGATAATACTGTCAAGCTTTGGTGCGTATCGCCGGAGAATCGCTTTGTTGTCAGAGTAAAAAAAAGTGGTTTTGGAAATCTTTCTAACGTATGGAGTTCTCCGTCAATGATTTATTTCGCCTCAGAACGGATGTTAATATTTGCAACACAACACCGTTCTTGGTCATCTGAGGCAGCGGCTCTCAAATCGCAGGTTGCTGTTATTCTGTGGTTCCTGTGTTGTGTTAATTAAAGATAGTAGCACATATAAATTCATTAATATTGTTACTTCAAGAATAGATTCACTTCAGGGAAATCTTGTTTTCGTTGAAAACTACAATATGATTTCCCTCGGGGGATATGCAGCCATTTATTTCTGGGAATTAACGCTCCCAGGTAGAAAATGTGGGGTTTTGAGCTGAAGCTAAGGTATAGGTCTTCTTTTTTTTTAAATTCAAAAGGTTGTTTGCTCCCGAACGGGCTATCTTTTTTCGGTTCACTTGGCACCTGTTTTTCAGGACCTACTACTTTCTTCTCAATCTTTTATCTTGTATCATAACCTTCATTCCTAACTTAATGTTTCTATGCACTGGTGATCTTGAGTAGGAACACACCTTGTGCATAGATTCGGCGTTCCCTTCATACTAAAACTTCGTACTAAATTTTGCCTCCATCCTTATTTCTAATTCCTTATATTCTCTTTGAAACTAGCTTATAATTTTATTTAGCTAATGTATTATTCTAAGTAAAACCATACCAGTCATAGATAAATTTTTACTGTAGTTTTTAAGACTTCCTCAGCTCTCGAGTCATCAGTAGTAAGCAGTGAAACAATGGAGAGCAGGAAATTGTTTTATCTAAAATATGGACAAATTGCATAAATTTGGAGTTACTCAAAATTAAAAACAAAATAGCATCGGAAACAGGAAAATCAGATTTAACAGCATCAGGACATGCCATCTTTTCAGAGTTATTGTTCATTGCATAAAATTTCACTTTTTTATACTTTTGTAATATTGAAATATTTATATAAACTTACAGCGCATAATAGTTCGTAATAAAACATAAACTACTGAACGAGCGAAGATGTGAACCCTAGCTATGTAATATTATGATTTAGCTGTTACGCCCATAATTATCCGTTACCCCCCCGCTTTATTCATGAACTCATAGGTAAAAATAGAATCTTCACTCCTAATTATAATTGCCTTGCGGTGCAAACGAGTAATGGGTCATTATATATAGTATGGAAATATGCTATATATTCAATATTATATTATTCTACCATGGATACTAAGAGCGAGTTTCGAGCAGCATGCCATTAGAATCAAAGGCCACTACATTTTGCAGCGCAAGCATCACAAGTTGCGGAGACAGCAACTGCTGCGCAGGCAGCCAGGCGGTACACGGAGGTGCGGGTGCCCTGTTCAGCTACGTCGCTGCGCTGGGGCAACCCTCTTCACCTCGAGCTCACCTCGTCTCTGACCTCAGTTCTCACCTCAGCTCTGACCTCGTCCTCGAGGTTGGCTGGTCAAGAGACCTCTGCTGTTTGTTTTGGCTTCATGGTGTGTTTGTTTTGGCATTTCAACGTGTTTGTTTTGGCGTTGCGACGTGTTTTCTGGGGTTCATGCATGTTTTTCTCCCTGAATTCCTCTTGAAAAGTTTTAGAGTAGAAGTGCTCCTGGAAAGTGCATGTTCAAAGGTGTCAACTCGGAGGTCACATAAGGCAGTCTATTTGTGGATTATAATTGTGTTTTGCTAAAAAATCGCATTCGTTAAAACTGTTCATGAATCTATATTTTTTCATCGATGGCATTGAACTCCTCATTGAGGTGCAAAAAGTCAAAGCAAGAATGTTTTTCCGGGGTTGGGTGGGTTTGTGAGTTTAATATTGAGCTATTATTTTTTCATACTCGAGGGATTCTGAGATTTTCTTTCATTTTCCATCAGAAAGTTTGCATTCTGTAATTTACCCACGAGTTCTTTGAAATTTTCTGTCGAATAGACAATAATTGTAGGTTTTTCTCAAATTTATTTCTATACTCATATTATCAAGTCGGGACGAAAGTTATGCTTACTTATCACACGCATTTGATAAATAATTTAATATAATACCAACCGAAACTTGTATTTTGTGATGAATCACAAATTTTGATAGAAGTGTCAATTTTGAGCATAATCTTGAATTTTTAGCAGAATTTTCAATGTTTGATAGAATTTTCAGTTTTTGGCTGAATATTTTCTATAATGCAGGATATTCATTTTTTGAAGAATATTCCATTTTTGACAGAATATTCCCTTTCTCAAAGTGATCTCCCTTTTTTGGCCGACTATTCCCTTTTTGGTATAATATTCTCTTTTATGTTCAAAGCAGCTATTTCGGTGTTTTCGAATTTTCAATAAAAAAGAGAGAACCAGGAAAATGGTATAAAACATTTTTCATTAAAATGTATTCTTGAGACTGTGAAAAGACTCGTAAAAAATAGGACGTTTCGAGCCTTCGCTCATCATCAGCAATAGGTACAAATTCGAAAAAAGCCATCTGTAAAGTACAAAAAGAAAACAACTCAAAAAATGCATGACATTACTTATTGACTAGGGATAAAGGAAATGAGCTAAGATGATTATTTAAAACAGGTTTCGTTTTAAAATGAACAGAGACTCTAAAATCCGCAATTCTGAACACAACTTTGCCCTGGCTATGACTTTGAAGCTATTTTTATTGACTGCTGTGTCGTATTCAAAAGCGTGATTACGGATGGCTGAGTTAGATGGGCTTGCTAAAATGTTTCCCGTCCGGTAGCTCCTACCTTGATGTTCGGCAATCCTACATCCCAGAGTACGGGTAGTCATGCCCACATACTCAGATGCACAAAGTGCACAACTATATTTGTATATTAGGGATGCCTGCATCTCAGTAGGAAGTCTATCCTTGAATCTAAAAAATGATTCAATTTTGTGATTATTGACCAATATTATTCTAAATTTTACATTACTGAAATATTTTTGTAGTAGCTCCAGTATTTGTTTTTTCATTAATTCTGATCGAGGACCAAAGTAAGGGAAACACAGAGAGAGCGTTCGTACAGAGTCTGCTGCTTGTTGAAAGCCCGGAACATTTGCATATTTCTTATCTAAAAATTTCCTAATTTGAGAATCAACAAAACCACTAGAAAAGCCATTATTCCTAAAAAATACTTTCAAAAAGGAAAATTCCTCGTGTAGAAACCGATAAGAGCTGCACACATTAAAAGCACGGCATAATAAAACTTTGACGAAATTCAGTTTAAAAATGAAGGAGGAAAAACTGTAAAAACTAGTACCTAGACTTGTGAAACAATTTTTTCTAAACACGGAACACTCAAATTTATCCCCCTCTTTATGCACAAGACAATCCAGAAATGAAAGTTTGCCACCCACTTCACAATCTATCGTAAATGTTATGTTTCTATGCTTGCTATTGAGGTAGTTTAAGAAGAGCGGAGCATGAGCCTGGTCCCGAAAAAGTAAAAAAGTGTCATCAACGTATCTCTTATAAAAAACAGGTTTAAATGATTCAGGACATTCTTCCAACCATTTCTTTTCCCCAAAACACATAAAAATATTAGCAAAGGTTGGAGAAAGCGGCAGACCCATGCCTAGACCCTCTAATTGTTTGTAAAACTTCCCGTTGAATATAAAAAAAGTGTTCATGACTGCCAGTTCTAAAAGATTATGAAACAATTTTTTCGTTAGCCCTAAGACAACCGACTGAGGAGTAGCGAACAAGTGTTGCAAGCATATTTCTATAGTTTCACGCAATGGAACGTTAGTAAAAAGGTTCTCAACATCAAAAGAGCACATAAAAAATGTATGGCCTTCCTAAAGTTCATAAGGTGGACTTCGCGGTTAATTTCCAGTACCGACCAATTTTTTCGGCCATTAATACTCCGAGCTATACTTTGTCTAAATTCCTTGTTCCGATATTGAGCCCTATAACTCAAAATGAATACACGGTCAGCAATTCTACGGAGTTTGTGAAGGATATAACTTCAGTAAAAAATGCTAGTCAATTTTTTATGTGCTCTTTTGATGTTGAGAACCTTTTTACTAACGTTCCATTGCGTGAAACTATAGAAATATGCTTGCAACACTTGTTCGCTACTCCTCAGTCGGTTGTCTTAGGGCTAACGAAAAAATTGTTTCATAATCTTTTAGAATTGGCAGTCATGAACACTTTTTTTATATTCAACGGGAAGTTTTACAAACAATTAGAGGGTCTAGGCATGGGTCTGCCGCTTTCTCCAACCTTTGCTAATATTTTTATGTGTTTTGGGGAAAAGAAATGGTTGGAAGAATGTCCTGAATCATTTAAACCTGTTTTTTATAAGAGATACGTTGATGACACTTTTTTACTTTTTCGGGACCAGGCTCATGCTCCGCTCTTCTTAAACTACCTCAACAGCAAGCATAGAAACATAACATTTACGATAGATTGTGAAGTGGGTGGCAAACTTTCATTTCTGGATTGTCTTGTGCATAAAGAGGGGGATAAATTTGAGTGTTCCGTGTTTAGAAAAAATTGTTTCACAAGTCTAGGTACTAGTTTTTACAGTTTTTCCTCCTTCATTTTTAAACTGAATTTCGTCAAAGTTTTATTATGCCGTGCTTTAATGTGTGCAGCTCTTATCGGTTTCTACACGAGGAATTTTCCTTTTTGAAAGTATTTTTTTAGGAATAATGGCTTTTCTAGTGGTTTTGTTGATTCTCAAATTAGGAAATTTTTAGATAAGAAATATGCAAATGTTCCGGGCTTTCAACAAGCAGCAGACTCTGTACGAACGCTCTCTCTGTGTTTCCCTTACTTTGGTCCTCAATCAGAATTAATAAAAAAACAAATACTGGAGCTACTACAAAAATATTTCAGTAATGTAAAATTTAGAATAATATTGGTCAATAATCACAAAATTGAATCATTTTTTAGATTCAAGGATAGACTTCCTACTGAGATGCAGGCATCCCTAATATACAAATATAGTTGTGCACTTTGTGCATCTGAGTATGTGGGCATGACTACCCGTACTCTGGGATGTAGGATTGCCGAACATCAAGGTAGGAGCTACCGGACGGGAAACATTTTAGCAAGCCCATCTAACTCAGCCATCCGTAATCACGCTTTTGAATGCGACACAGCAGTCAATAAAAATAGCTTCAAAGTCATAGCCAGGGCAAAGTTGTGTTCAGAATTGCGAATTTTAGAGTCTCTGTTCATTTTTAAAACGAAACCTGTTTTAAATAATCATCTTAGCTCATTTCCTTTATCCCTAGTCAATAAGTAATGTCATGCATTTTTTGAGTTGTTTTCTTTTTGTACTTTACAGATGGCTTTTTTCGAATTTGTACCTATTGCTGATGATGAGCGAAGGCTCGAAACGTCCTATTTTTTACGAGTCTTTTCACAGTCTCAAGAATACATTTTAATGAAAAATGTTTTATACCATTTTCCTGGTTCTCTCTTTTTTATTGAATATTCTCTTTTTGGCGGAGTATTTTTGGAGTCGAATATTCTTTTGTTGGTAGAAAATTCTTTTTTAGTAGAATTTTCTTTCTATAGTAGAATATTTTTTTTATGTATCAGATTGGATTGGAAGACACGACATATCTTCGAAATGAAGGTTATCGCAAAGATAATCGCCTTAAAATACAATTCTGTTGAAAACGGCTTTTTTCGACGTTTCGAAATTCTCTCATGTGGACATCACGTTTTGAACCAGATTTGTTTTTTACTTCCAAAAGTCAATTTCTTCATAAATTTTCTTTAATTTTTTCAGCATTTTTTATCCCATGCATTTAGAGTATCATGTTCAAATCTTTATTTTAATTCAAATTTTTCGTTTTATATCAAGTTTCACAGCAAAATTTTAATTTTTCATACCCAGTATATTTTATTTTTTCGCACAGGTTTCATATTACTTTTTTTCATTTTTGAGTAATTTCCAATATCTACCAATTTAATTTTTCCAATTTAAATTTTTTGTATTTATATTTTTGGAGTTTGTGGGTTGTACTCTTATCTTCCCTCCTCTTTCATAAAGTTGTTTAAATTTGACGGTAAATTTCTGCAATAAACTTTTAAATTGTCTTACTAATGCCATACTGTAATAAAAACGGGAATTTAGTTCAATCAGATGTTCAATACCTTTTCTCGATTTGAATACTCTCATGCTCGGTTGTTAATAACGACTGGAAACGCTTCACTCGAACATGCTGCTATTCCATTTGTCTCCTCGTTAGAGAAATTATACATAACCTCACAGTTACACCCGTTCTTAAGGCAACAAACCTAACATATAAAAGTAGAACTTGAACATTTATTTGTATTCATTAACTCCTTTCTCCAGTACATGATGAACTCTGCCGTGCTGGAGATCAACTGTACAGCAGTGACGTCCAGTACCAAGGAGTGGACGTTTGGATGGCTGCTCGACGGCCAGCGCATCTACCTCGGCCGCTCGGACAGGTGATTACAGTAAATGTTTCTTTAAGCCTCCCTAACGGCAACGAAGGAGTTACGAAGAGAGCAAGGAAGGAGGCACCATTTAGTATGGACTTCAAGAAACGCTGAATCTATGCACAAAGTGCATAGAAACAGGAAGTTTGGAAAGAAGTTTGAGAAACAAGTAAAAGTGGAAAGGGAAAGTAGTAGATGCTGAAAAGCAGGACAGCAGTGAACCAAAATAAGATGGTTCTTAACAAAACAAAAAGCCTATTATATGTCCACAAAAGGAAGCCCTACTTAACCTTTAGCTCGGGACCTCACTTACTTAGTCGGGTGGGTGAGTTGTCCCCTCCTGTGGTGGGCTGCAATCTGCCTATTAAAGGCTTAATTAAAGTATATTCAAGAAAATGCCGGATTATGAGTTATTCTGGGCGTAACTGCGCAATCAAGAATAATGTTACATAGCCAGCGGTTTACATATTGCCTAGTTCCACCACCCATGCTTTATTACAAAGTATCGTGCATAATTGGTTCAAATTTTGTGATCCAGCATCAGTGCTCAAAAGTTATAAATGTGTGATGTTTGTTTATCGTGGGAGTCAGCGAAATATGGCAGGGTCGAACAGCTGAAGAATTGCCCGAGTATTGTTTTGAATAATTGTTTTTGTACAAATGTTAGTTGTTGCGATAACTATACTTGGTACTATTTTTACCATGAATCTTATTTTTTGTTATATATTGTGCTCACATAGTAACATCGGTTGAAATGTTTTTTTTTCGGAGGGATATTACTATTGTTTTTACGGTCATCGGAAACTCCCAGGGGGAAATGTGGAGTAGCGAGCAGAGAGTTAGGTAGGCCTTCCTTTTGTTGATGTGGACCATCTTTCGTATGAACCATCTTTTTCTAATTTTCTGCTCTCCTGGTTCAAGTACCGCAGATTTTCTTCCATAAATTTTATCTTGTTACCCAACCTTCCTTCTCAAATGACTGTTTCTACACGCAGAAAATCTTATGTGTCAATACACCTTGTGCATAGACCGTATTCCCTTAACTCCATATCAAATGGGGCCTTCCCTTACACATTTGATGTGGCTAGGGAGGCTGAAACTAACTTACAATCTATGATATAATTCATGCTCTAATAATAGTTGAATAACTCTCTTAACACATTCATTGCGGTACGACCCACCGGTGGGTCGTAGTTAGGTTTTTCCTGCTGCGAAACGACCCATCGATGGGTCGTTTTGAAAAATTCTAACAACCATTCTAAATTACTGGTATTTAACAGGCCCAGTTAATGTTTGACATTTACAAATTTGCTTATCACGTTTGACTTTAAATTTAGGTTGAATATTGAACTTCACTTTAACCCATCGCAGCTAACGTGTTAAGTAATAAAAAGCGCAAATATCGTACTCCATGTAAATGTTGTAACTCGAAGGCTTGTGTCCCGATATTAAAGATTCTCTTTCTGGCGAGCGTATAGTTCTAGCACACGGCTGGGCAAACTTTTTTGACTCGGGGGCCGCATGAATTTCAAAAACTGACAGACAGGCTTGGCCAGCAACCGACGGATACATATCAAACATAAACAGCAAAAAATGTGACAGGCTGATTTAGACTATGGCGCTTGGTGAGCCAGATTGAAAAGACCAGCGGCAGGATGTGACCCTGAGGGCCGTAGTTCGCCCACCTATGCTATAGCGCTTACTCAGCGCTATTCAAGTGGATAGGCAACTAAAACGTTTTAAAGTCCCTTCTGTAAAAGCGCAACCAAGTAAAAATGTTACGCTGTTGTGTAATTCCAATGTACACTACACCATATCCCCCCTTGAAGGGATACAACTATTGTATCACTGGGAATCTGTGCTCTCACGGGAAAATGTGCGGTACCAAGCTGGGGGTTACGTAGGTCTTTTTGGTTAAAAAAATATGAAGTTTTGCTTCTATTTCGACCGTCTTTATTTTCGATTCACTGCTGTCCAGTTTTTGAGAACCCATTACTTCCTTCTTCAACTTTTATATCTTGTTTCATAAATTTGTTTCCGAACTTGCCGTTTCTATTCCCAAAGGATCTTGTGTGGAAACACACCTTGTACATTGATTTTCCATTCCTTAAGCTCCGTAGTAATGGTACCTTACTCTTTAATCTAATCCCCTTGGAATACTTTTATTGAGGTTGAAGTGGTTTAAACTAATTAAATTCAACATTAGTCTTACGATTCCGTAATAGAAGAATTAATTACGAGAAACACGGATGCGGTATGATATTTGGAGTTTCATGCATAGCAATGCGATCAGTATGTATTGAATCGTACTATATGAATTGATTCGTACAAAAGATTCGTTATTTTTTTCAACTTATGGGTATGAGGTGCGAAAGTGTTTTCGATTTCGGTGTAAACATGCTTGAAGACGTTATCATTTTGTGTTGCAGAGTTTATAGCAACCGAGTAGGCTGCTGCACGGACGTGCTGCACGTAGAAACGCTGCAGGGGTACGAGCTAGGCGTCTACACGTGCGAGGCCACGAGTGCTGACGCGAGCATAACCAACAGCCTCCTAATCGAGCCTGGCCAGCCGAGGGTGGTCATCGAACCGCGCGATGTGGCCGTCAGGCAGGTCCGTATTTCACTCATCAGGTCTTTTTTCGTTTTTGTCGGGAACTTTGTTGCTTCAGGTAACCGAACCCCTCAGGGGGATACAATTATTGCATCTATGGGAACTAGCACTCCCAGGGAGACTATGTGAAGTCCCGAACTAAGAATTAGGAAGGCCGGCTTTTTGTTGAAGTAAAATGTTTTTATGTTAAAGGCCATCTTCTTTTTCGGTTCACTGCTGTCTGATTTTTTCAGCACCTACTAGTTTCTTCCTCAACTTTTATCTTGTTTCATAGGCTTCTTTCTAAACTTACTGTTTCTATGCCTCTTCTACATAGATTCTGCGGTCCCTAACTCCATACCAAATGGTGCCTTCCTCTCTTTGGGTCGCCTTTGTTGCGGATAGGGAGGCGTAACTAACATCTAATCTAATCTTCAACTAACCGAAACCAACTCTTTTTATTTTTTGGTTTTTGTTATGTTCCCTCTCTGTGGGGACGTCATGTTATTGCGATGAGCCTCCTCTTGGTAATTTATCGCAAACGTGACATCGCATCGAGAGTTGAATTGACATTTTCTGGCCGAATCATATTCTTTTAGGTATAATTTCGCTGACTCCAACCCAATATTCGTTCAAAACAAAATTTATATTTGTAGTAGAGTAATTATTTAATAATGGTCATAATAGTTCAGTCATCATCTTTTACTTCAGTTAGCGTGTAGCCAGAGCTGTATTTTCAAGGCTGTTTATTTTTAAAACAATTTAAACAATTTATTTACCACAGGTGATACAGAGATACAATGTTTCTAAAGTCTAGTACAATGGTCAAATTTGAGTATAGCTACCTGTGGGCCCGAATAAGTTCAGTGACTTCTAGGGCATCCTACCATCAAGGTTAGTCTTAGGAGTACAGTAATGTTTAACCTAATTCACTTAAACTAGAAACGCATTAGACTGATCAATGAGATAATTAACCCGAAATTAGATACTTCATTTCACAATATAGTTCATATGGACTAGATTTAACAGTATATTCGACAAACGATTCAGGAACAGACTGAAGAGCGGCGAAATTAACCAAGGCAAATTACATTATTAGGACCAGTTATGTAGGGGACAAGGTTTGACTCTGTGATCTTACACGACTAGTAATCTGATAGGAAGTGAGACTCAAGATTTTTTTTGAATACCTTATAAGAATTACTTTCACGGATCTCCGCAGGTATTGAGTTCCAAGTTTTAGTTCCAACGAAGAGGATACTGTGTTGTGACCGAGCCTTTGAGTAATAAGGAAGCATGAATTTACTTCTATTTCGGGTTAAATGGTCGTGATGACCAGTTTGGGCAGTTAATAATTGTTTTAGGCTATTGTCGCCATCATTTGTTAATGTTTTGTAAATAAAATTGCAAATGGAGATTTTGTAGAGATCCGAAAGCTTAAGTATTCGTAAATTTTTGAATGAGTCATTTGTGTGAGCATTATATTCTAGATTCTTTACCGCTCTTATGGCTCTTTTTTGCAGGGTAAAAATTTTGTTGGTTTTATTTTTATCAGTTCCGTGCCATGCTTCTATTCCGTATTGCAAGTATGGTGAAATGAGCGTTCCGTAGAGCATTTGTAAGGCTGTTTCAGGCAGGAAATTTTTAACTTTATTTAGGATTCCGATAGATTTTGATAATTTAGAACTAATATGAGCGATGTGCTCTTCAAAGGTTAGATGTTTGTCTATTATGATGCCCAGGAATTTACTTCAGTTGGTTTCTTCGATTTCACCTTCGCCAATTTGAATGCGTGGGAGAGATATATTTTTCTTGTATGAGAATGTAATATATTTTGTTTTATCGATATTAAGGCTTATTTTATTAGCTTTAAGCCACAATGTAACCTTATGAAGTTCATTATTTATACGCTCCGCCATCCTAGCGGGATTTTGGTTTGGAAGGACCGTAGAAAGAGTACTGTCATCGGCAAAAAGTATGAATTTGAAGAATGATGTAGATTTAATGATATCATTGATAAAAATTAGAAATAGGAGAGGCCCAAGGACAGATCCTTGTGAAACTCCATGGCTAATTGTCTGTGGGTCTGATTTTGTGTCGTCAATGACAACGTATTGTTTCCGATTTGCTAAGTATGATCTGAACCAATCATGGGCAGCCCCTCGAATGCCATAACAATGTAGTTTCGAGAGTAATA
This sequence comes from Morinoia aosen, assembly GCA_030386875.1. Classification (NCBI taxonomy): domain Eukaryota; kingdom Metazoa; phylum Arthropoda; class Malacostraca; order Amphipoda; family Talitridae; genus Morinoia; species Morinoia aosen. Next base: position 61,317,337 of record CM059571.1, on the reverse strand, counting down.
CGTTATGGTCCACACAATCGAATGCTTTTCGAAAGTCAAGAAATACGGAGAAAACAATCTTTCCTTCATCTATATTAGAATAAAGGTATTGCAAATGATTTAATACAGCTTGTGTCCTAGATTTCTTAGAACGAAAACCGTATTGTTTGTCGTAGAGGAAAGATTTTTGTTCAAAATACGAATACACTTTTTATACACAATTTTGTCGAAAATTTTGCTAATAATATAATTGGTAATACAGAGATAGGTCTATAATTGTTAATGCAGTTTTTATCACCATTTTTGAAAATAGGGGTGACTCTCGCAATTTTGAAAGAGTTGGGGAAGATACCTTAAGAAAGGGATTGGTTGATAATATAAGATATGCACGGTGCTATTATATCAGCTATAGCCTTAACCCTTTAACGTCCGAATTTTTGTACTCATATTACCGTTAACACAACCACCGTCACTAAACTGGCGCTGGCATCAGGCAGTCACCGATATCAGGATGGGATAGGAACTGCCACCCGGCAGAGAACTTCAAAGAACACATTAGGGAACTAATTGAACAAGACATACAATATATTGAGGGTATTTTTGAAAGAGGACACTGGTGTCCTCTGGGGCGTTAAAGGGTTAAGAACTTTAGCCGAAAAATTTTTCAATCCACTTGATTTATTTTTCAAGTTGTTTATGCACGTAATTACATCGGAGGGATTAGTTGGCGTGAAAAAGCAAGAGTTAGGTTCACGGACATGGTCCATGTATTGCAAGTGGTCTCTGGGTTCACTGAAGACACTATCGGCTATATTTTTTCCTATGTTTACAAAAAAGTTGTTAAACACAGTTGCAATATCTTTTTTCTCGTGGTATTTTACATTTTCGTGAACGACGGACTCAATTGTTTTCGTAGTATTATTATTCGGTTTATAACATGAATTTAGCAGGCGCCAAGTTTTTTTGATATTAGTTTTGTATTCAGTAAATTTGCGCGTGAAGTAGTCTCGTTTTGAGGTTCGTATTTGATTTGTCACATGATTCCTGAATCTGTTATACGTTACTTTAGGTATTCGCCCTTCGTATAGTAAGGCTAGGTACGCTTGACGTTTCTTTATATTGATCACGATATCTTCAGTAATCCAGGGCTTTTTTCTATTTTTCGGCGTAATTGTGCGGGTGATTATTGGACAACACTGGTTATATGCGGTCGTAATAATTTCAGTTAAATTTAGTATCGCTTCATCAATGTTAATCGCATTATTGTCCCGTTCATAGATGTCTAATGATGGCAGTAATTCTTCTAGAACAGTTCGCATTGTTCCCAAGTTGTATTCGTTTACACAACGAAATGAATAAGTATCAGCCTGTGGGCTGGTACAAGGACTATAGACATTTTTCTTGATGAGAAACACCGGGAAATGGTCAGATAAGTCAGAAATTATTATTCCGGTAAGAAAATCAGTCGGATCTAACATAAAAATATTATCGAGTAACGTAGCCGATTCAGAACCAACACGTGTAGGTTTCGTGATGATTGGAAGGAAGGAGCTAGACTGAAAAACATTTATGAAGTTTGAGATTTGCTCACAGCTATCATATTGTAGAAGATCGTAGTTGAAATCCCCGCAGATTATTATGTCATTATAAAGAGACTTGTTGAACTGAGATATTATGCTTTGAAGCTCGTTCAGGAAAGAGACGTTCCAAGCTGTTGGGAGCCTATATACTGTCCCAAGCATAATCCGTTTATCATTTTTCGTTAGTTCTATAAATAAAGTCTCGATATGTTCACGATTCATAGTTGCACTTAAAATGACTTTCGAAGATATATGTTTGGATAGGTACGTACTGATGCCACCACCACGTTTGTTACTACGGAGTGAATGATGGCTATAATAGTTTTGAATTTGAATCAGGTCTTTAGATGAGTCGTCTAGCCAACTTTCAGTGAAACTGAGAACATCAAAATTGCTGTTCAGCTCAGTGATAGTACAAGATATTTCATCTATTTTCGGATAAATGGATCTACAGTTCCAACATAATAGAGAAAAATCGTTACAGGTCTTCCTCATCGATTCATTGAATTTTTTAATATTTAGGTATTTACAGTTTCCAGTTTCATTTAGGTTTGGGTGCAGTCTATTCAAATGATTGAGATCTGTATCAGTATTGTCGAATATATCAACATGGTCAGTCATTAGAATTAAGAGACAGTAAGCAAAATGTAACGTGAAACTAAAAATGATACAAACTACAGGATCAAGGTAAAAATAAGGACATTCCTACTTATAATTAAATTAAAAAAAGAGAAACTAAAAACACACAGAGATTATTAGTATAAATTGTCTAGAACCTTGTATGATTTCATAAGGAGAGCGCAAACTCAGTCCATGAGCAGGAACATTAGGGATCATCAATGGCAAAAGTGTAGTTACAAGGCTGTCGTACCAGTGGTCCGCATATAACACTTATAAGATGTAGCAAGGACGAAATGGATTTAAAAACGAAGGGACAGTGAAGTTATTTATGGAATTTAAAAATCTTGACTATCTGAATTGTTTCCAGATTTAGAAACATATACACGAGTTAAGTCTGAGCAGCAAGTTCGGTATGAGCATTCGATAAAAAGGAGAAAAGAAAGAAATTGAAAAACAATTTAGTAAGCAGCAAAACAAAGCTGCAAGGTCGACGTGGATGCCTTGAAAAGGTAAAGGTAATTCAATCAAAAATCAAGAAGAAAACATGTGGACAGATTTCAAAATAATATTAAACGTAATCCGTCACAATTAATGTGCGTCTCATCATTATCGTCTCTTCCTAATTTACAAAAGAAATTAGAGACACGAAAGATCACGAGATTTCAATATTAGGGCAGTTATCTATTTTATCACAATGCTACATGAAAGAGAAGCTGGTTAGACACGTAATAAATGTTAGCTTTATCTGCGGGATTCCAGTTTGGGCGATGTCGAGATACATGCGAGGAGTCTGGTTGCTTTTCGATCCGTTTACTATTAATGAATGGAGCAAGATCTGATCTCCAGGTATTTTTCAGGGTCAATTGCTATCTTTATCACTTTCACAGTCGTATACAGCAAATGCGGGCTCATCGCCAAAGGTGATGAACCGCAAGGAGGAAGACACTAGTAAGTTTTGTATGTTCTCGCACCGTTAATCTTCAATATCAAACTCTCTGATGGAACCTCCTCAACTTGTGCGTATGACTGCCTCCACCGGACTTGAACTGCTACCCTTGAAAAGGACTCCTGGCGCGTCACAACGTTAGCGAACAAACGAGTTCCGACAATAATTCAATATTGATTGGTGAAAAGCCCGCAATCTTGATGAACATTAATAAGTTGGATCCCGCATTCAATCTATGCAAATGAATAATATCCTAGAAGATTAAGGTTACAGACGTACTGAAATATATTCGTAGAAGAAAAAGGAGTATCTTGCAGCACGGCTGTCTAGGGACGCTCGGCGACGTGGCGTTCGTAGGTAGACACGAGGGTATTAGGGCAAACGAAGCTTTCAGACGGTGGCTGTTGTGTTGTAACGGCTGATTGGAATCATTTCAGCGAGGAACACAGAACCACGCACATTCACGAGAACATATTTCTCAAATGATAACGCACGGTTCTTTTCGTGGAGATGAAATTCGTTGGCCAGACGCAGCATTTCTGTATTTCCTCGTAGTGACTCTTACATGTACATATATGTGATGTCGGGCAGTCATATCGGGATATGACATTTTACTGTTGACTGAATTTGATGTAACGGTTTCGCCAATCATTTATCATAATTTTCTTGATCGTTGGTCACAATTTTTGTCTGACTTTTTACGCTTTGATGAACGAGAACTAAAATTAGTCATTTTGATTTACCTTCGCCCTTAAAGTTATGCTTTTTCTTGATACATATTTCGATGGAATGTAATGATTCTTGTAATTCACGGTACGAAATGAACGTATTTTTTTTTCAAATTGACACATTTACGTCAAAAATATCAATTGTATTCGAAGGCAATTATTCCTTTGCGTCGGTCAGGGAGGCAGCGTGCAGTTGAGGTGCGTAGGTGTCAACCGCCCTGGGCTTTGGAAAAAAAGCTTCACGGTGGCGTGGGACCCGGATAATGAGGGGCCACAGACGACCAAGCCCCGGTGGAATGAATACGTGGGGCCTCTGCAAGTACTGGGAGAGCCTGCCCAGTCGCTCCAGTGGGCCGAGAGTGTGCTCTTCATTGACAACATCACGGTCTGTCCAGTTCATTTTTAAACGATTTTTAACAATTTACTTATCACAAGTGATAATAGCAGTAGATTGTTTTTTACGTCTAGGTTATGTCTCTTTGGTCGAATTCATTTTTTAGGAGAGCGTGGTCTTTGTGTTATTTTTATCGTTTTGTCTAACTTTGTCATGCTTGTGGAGTTTATTTGGCTGGATTTTATGTATTTTTGTTTTTATGGAGCTCAATTTTTGAGCTTGAATTACCAAGCATATAGAAAAATGACTTTCACGTAATGTTCTGCTGGTTTTTGTCCTTGTCAAAATTTTGCAGACACCAAGCCTCTCAATGAAGAATTATCCTATATTCTGTTATAATACCGTTCGTGTCCCAGCAGAACCAAGTGACGCTGGATTGCTCCATCGCCAGCTCACCGGAGGTCGATGTGGACGTTCGCTTCCCCTCCTGCCACCTGAAGTTTGCTCACGTGAGGGCCGCTCTCGTGTCACTTGCGTCTCCAATGATTTTTCCTGTGTTTAACCCTCTATCGCCAGAGAGGAGTTCAAAATCCTCTTTCGTGAACAGCTCTAATGTATTTTATTCCTTGTGAAATTCGTGCCCTAATGTGTTCTTCGAAGTTCGTGGTCGAGTGGCTGTTCTTTCATCATCCCGGTGACGGTGATTACTTGATGTGCCAGTCAAATGATAGTAGGAGTGATAACGGTAATATGAGTACAAAATTCTGACGTTAGAAAGTTAACGTCGACTTCATGCTTCAGCAGACATTGGTCATTACACAACGACTCCTCACAGAGACCATCCGATGAGCAACAGGGTTGGTTTGGTTTGGCTACCCTATGCCGGCACCCCAAGGGAGATACTGTCAGGCATCTCAGCTAAAGATAGGCTGTTGGACTTCTGTCTTTCGTGCCCACCTCACTTCCTTTGGCTTTCGTGTCTTTTCTGTTATGTTTTTTGAGTAGCCTTCATCTTCTCTTTTAATTTGCAGTTTTTATTCACAAGGTTGCTTTTATGGAAACTCACCTCGCACATAGATTCCTCTTTTTCTGCTCAAGGGGAGTCTCACTTGAACTAAAAAATCAAAAATATTACGGCTACCATGAACAGGTGTGATACCACAGGTGTCTCTTTATTGTACATCAATAACGATTCGCTCATGATATCACACGAGACACAAAGCGGTACTGAATACAAGTCTGTAAACTAGTTGTAGGTACATCTGCAGGTATAAAATTAGAAGGGTAAAGAATAAGAATATGTTCACGAATGGCGTGTTTAGAAAGTGAGTCAAAATAGAAGATGGGCGACTTGAGCTAGGGTCTCTACGTTGGAATCTGTCGTTGGCTGCGTCTGCAAATGGAGTCAAATTTGTACGCGATAGGCGAGCAATGAGAAGATTTTACCTTGTCCCGGCGGATTTAAAATTAAGCGGCTGCGCGAGATGATTATAAGGTCTTGGGATTGAACTGTGGATTAGATAAGCCAACAACATGGTACGAATTGAAAAGAAACGGAATAATTTGTAGTTTGTGCTAGCTGACTGAAAGTAAAGCATGAGGGCTACGTTCAATTATTATAAGGTTTATGCATCGCGTGCTGTTGAATTCTTGAAAGGTAAGTCAACAACATTGGATTCGACAGATGAATCATGTGATTTAAAACTTCTTGCTGTCGTACGTCATGTTAGAGCACAAGTAATCTCAGCCTGATCTTAAAAAAATGAATTCAATACAAAATCTTTTCATAGCAGGCATGGAGAAATTGAGAACAATTTTATTCTTGATATACTGACATTCATACCTTATGTCATAATATTTACCTGTTCACCACCGTTTCTTCTGTAGAATACTCCATTAAAACACTGAACAAACGAGAATTATGAAGTCAGCAACGTGAGTTGGAAAACATATTCAAAGTAGTCTTCTAAATAATAAATCCCTTAAAATAGGACAACGTGTGGGACAATAGCAACAATGAAGATTTTACGAGTTACGTGTGACCCTAGTCTGTTTTGGCAGAAAATTCGGCCGGCCACCGTGATCCTGTCCACCGAGGCGCACTCCACCGTGGTCGTGAAGCTGCTGGGCCCCCGTGTGCCTGCCTGTGATGCCCACATGCTCGAAGGCGTCCTCTGGCCTCTCACCGAAGTGAGCACTTCGATCATTTCTGGTCAAACTAACAAACGTATTTTTTCCCCCCAGCACGCTGGTCTTGCACTTTACAGTCAGTTTTTTTTCTTAAAATAGAAAAAATCTTGTTACTGATCCCTCCAATATTGAAATCGAGTGGCTTCTCAGAAGGATACAACTATGGTTATTATCTTTTTAAATTAGCTCTTCTAGGGGAAGTTATATGGTCACGAGCTGCAGGCTGGACAGGCTTTGTGTTGAAAACGAATAGATTTTTGTTTTGTTTACGCACCATTTTTTCGCATTGCTGTCCTCTTTTAGCTTATACTACTTTTTGGGGGCTCCACAACTTTCTTTGTCAACTTCTATCTTGATTTGTCAACTTCATTCAATTATGCTGTTTTTATGTATAAGATGAGGGAACACACCTTGAGCATGAATCCCTCCTTCCTTCAACTCCACACTAAACTATGCCTCCTCCTTTCTCTTTTGTGACTACCTTTGTTGCGGTTAGGACTAAAAGGAAAGGAGCAAAGAGCAAGTTTGTTGAGTAGGAAAGCTTCCCCTGCGGCTTCTTCTACCAGTTTTTTCTGTTTTCTACTACAATCAGAGCAGCTGTGTAGTGGGGTGTAGCGTAGCCTTTACGATCTCACAAAATTGGTTACGAGTGCTCTTCCAAGGTGATATTGTCACCAAATCGATACAACATATTTACAGTGACCATCTGAAAGTCAATACCTTACTAGGGAGCCATATTCAATGAAAACAATATGGATCTGTCGTGATGCATGGAGTAGACTATGGGTTTATGATAACTTGGCTTGTCTATCCCATGCTGTGGGTGCTGGCGCCTCCAAGAGTTACCCCACCTACAGATAGGCCTTTGAGATCTCAATCTGTCGTGTCCATGTTCATCTTCTATTTTCATTCTATCTTAGCTTTCTCTTCGTCAATTGTCTTTTCTTTCTCATCCTTCTCGCTGCTTCTATGCTCAAGGTATCCTGTGTGGGAACACTTCCTGAGCTCATATTTTTTTTTTTTTTAGTGACACAAAATAATCCATTCTTTTTGCTTTTTCAAAATTACCTTTGTTGTGGGTAGAGAATCTTAAACTAAAATAGCAATTTGAATCATAAAAGGAATTTGAATTCCACAGTTTCAATGGTGAGGCTCGATTTAAACGGACAACATTGGTAGTCGAACATGTAGATTGACCAGTATAACTACACTATAGCATAAATGAAACGTACCGTACATAGCCAACGCTTTTAAGTATTTTGTTGTTAATTTACGACGCTCAGAGACACTAAGACAATCAATAGTTTGCAAAGCGGGAATGACCAGAACGCTCTCGTTACGAGAGCTTCTGGGGTCTGGGGTGAGTAGTATAACGTTTTGCTGCTATGCACGCCAGAAAACAGAAACAAATAGGACTAGAAAATATATGGAATTTTAAAATCTTGTGGGAAACTATAGTAGCGTTTGCAGCTATAGATCACGCCTTGAGGCCATGGTTGCGTGACACGAGAGTGTGCTTCTTCACGCTTCATAAAGAAGTTTAAACTAATTTTTAACAATACATACTTTAATACGGTCATTAATAATTTGTTAAAACTGTCAATAAATGCAGACCGCATGGCCTTATGAATGTAACCAACTTTCATTCCACTTCTGTTGACGAGGAGTTTTGAACATAGTTTGTTTCCTACATGTATTAAAATGTGGTTACCTATAGCTAGGCCACACGTCTCCAAATTTAGGTAAATCACGAGTATGTTTATTGAGAAATTTTTTCCCGTTTTCAGGCTGGAATATTTTCGAACCAAGGATGCCCACCTGATTTCGTTGGCAACTCAACGAGAGTTTGCACTGCAAAGTTTGTACCACTTTCTCCACCCTCGACCAATCCACCCTCTGCTACAGCTGCGACTCCAACCCACGGATCTTCTGAATCCCTTGCTGCTGAATCCGTTCATTTTACACCATCCAGCTCACATCCTGAAAGCTTCACCACCGATGGTGCAGTACCAGATGGTTCTATCAACTTGCCACAAACTTCCTCAATTTCTTCCATTGGCGTCACTAAAAGAAAATCGCTTAGATTACCGAGACCCTCGTGGCAGGCGCCTGATTATTCCCAATGTCTGCATCTGTCATTTGAGGAAAGCCGGAAGGTTTGTTTCATGTTAATCTCGTAAATTTAAACATTAATGACCATATACAAATCGATATCGTTCTAGTCCTTCATACGATAGAGTCGCTCAGGCGGAAACGTCATAGTATTCTCAGCCCTCTGCTTCCAAAAATTATTAGCAACTTTTCGAGCAGCAACATCTTTTATCATCTGGTGAAAAACGTAACTTTGATAGGGTGTCAGATGCTTGCTTCCTTTTTAATTGAATACATATGAAGACGCGAGAACGTATAAAGTGACTGTCTGATACATTAAGTCAAATTCTTAATCTAAGCACTCGAAATAACTCTTCTTCCTCAACCTCTCTACTTCTCAAAAAATTAAGGCAATAGTGTGTTGTAAGATCGATTTGCTTTATAAGGAGGCCGCATTTTCCGTGATACATTTCTCCCTCGCATTTCTTACTGATGTGTTCTGGAAGTGACTACCCTCGAATGCGTTAGTGTGTGATGAAATAACTTAATTTCTTCGATTTCTGATGTATCATACGCATGAGCATCGTTACAATTTCTTTAACGAAATAACTACAGTGATTTTGTTGCGATCATTTTTGATTACTATGATCAAAAAACTTTCAGTAGATTTTTTTGACGATATCATCACAAAGACATGAGCATCTCTGCTCCGGTTAGTCGTAGAAGTAAGAATACTGGGGTGTTTGAATACGAATATATTCAATAAGAAAACATTCAAAGAATAAATTGAATATATATACACTGGAAACTGAGACGAAAATGCTCATTTCAAATTCGATTTCTTCTAGACCATCAAGAGAGCAGAGAAAATTTTCAATGGTTTCGACTCTTGTAAAGCCAAGTCTAGAACATTGCAGCGGCTCCTGGACCAGCTGTCATCTTACCTCGCGTCAGGACGAGCTCTGCCTGGAACCTGCGAACTAGTTTGGGCTTTGCTGCAAAGCGCACGGAAAGTCCCTGTAGTAAACTCCAACTCGGAGACTTCTAATCGTGATCGTGCTCAACAAAACGCCTCTAACTCCGCATCGGCGGAGACTTCCGTTGCCTGCCGACATGATCGTCAAATTTTTTTGGCGGTCGATTTGCTGGCGCAGTACAGTGAATCAGCTGTTATTCAGGTAGAGCATTGAAGGAATTGCATTCGTCCTGTTCATATATGTAAATATTGTACTGCTGTTTTATGAGTGTAGCAATGTGCACGGATATTTTAATATTCTTGTTGGAAGAAAATGCGAAGCGATGACTGATACTCGGATGCTTTCCTCAAAAATTATGTGCCGTTCCGGCACTAAATAATTCTTTATAATTTCATCTCTGTATAAATGTCTTGGGAAAATTTCAGTCAGCCACCGATGTTTTACTGCTGGATTTGTGTAGCTCCCTATCCCCCGCGATATTCTATCAGTCTTGTGACAATCCCTGTAAACAACGATTTTTTACTATTAGTCTTGTGATAATCCCTGTAAACTACGATTTTCTACTACTAGTCTTGTGATAATCCCTGTAAACTACGATTTTCTACTATTAGTCTTGTGACAATCCCTGTAAACTGCGATTTTCTACTATTAGTCTTGTGACAATCACTGTGAACTACGATTTTCTACTATTAGTCTTGTGACAATCCCTGTAAACTGCGATTTTCTACTATTAGTCTTGTGACAATCACTGTGAACTACGATTTTCTACTATTAGTCTTGTGATAATCCCTCTAAACTACGATTTTCTACTATTAGTCTTGTGACAATCCCTGTAAACTGAGATTTTTTATTGTTTTCCCAGTAGTATTGGTACCCGAGTAAGCCCGTCACAACTTTCCAGAACTGGCCCAGGTTCCTGGAAGACTTCAAGAACACAGCGATGGATTATCTGAGCAACGCCAACTCCAGCGACACCGCGGCCAACTTGACGACTTTCAACTTGGTGACCGCCGCTGATGAGGGCAAACCTCTAGTTGCATCTAGTCGTTTTCTGGCTTCAGGTTTCGAGTGAGTCTAATACTTTTGAGGTAACTTTTGACCTAATAGTCATTAGTTTTGCAAGGACGAGAATTGAGGCTACACTCGTGAACTTTATTAATCAACATAATTATAGTTTCATGACTTGAAAGTACAATATACTTGTATCTAATTTTAGGAACGACTTTAGGCGGTGTCTGGTCTGTATGGAAAAATTTTCAGTTACGTCGCTTCCTGTGTTTTACTCTCTCTGAGCTAATCAAAGTTACTCGATATTTGATAGGAGCAATACCCTTCAATTGTGAGGAAAACGAAATCTGCTCCTCTGTGTTCGAAAATTCCACTTATTTATAAATCGTCTCTGAATAAATGATCAAACAATTGTGCTATTAAAAAATTTGAAATTGATGGGGCCGTAATCGAATTGACTGGGACTCGGTAATGTAAGAGCAACCTGATAACTGATACAGGAATGTACTAAGCAGGAATAGCTGTTCGTTTTAGCTAGTCGTGCTAAAAATACACTTGCATCGTAAACAGCTACTTTCAAATTCAGTGAAGCCTAGCGTTGGAAATATTTACAAAAGAATTTGAGTATTGATCATTACTTGTGTTTCTTGACTTGCATGTCTCAATACGGGTGTTACTGTATACTGTACTCGTGTAAATTCAAATGTATTGGACGTTTTTAGCATCAAGGGTAGCCAGTCGCAACATAACCATCTAGCTCAATACTCGTATTTCTACTCAGAAACATTCTATTTGAACCACTAAAAACCTGAAACAAAACACCACATATCAGAGAAGAGTTATGGTGTTGTATGGCTATTATTGACGGGGAGACGCAAAAGAGGTATGTGTCTAATTAATACATAAAAACTGTGCACAACGCCATTTGTGAATGGGGTGAGCACAATAGCGCTCAATAGTTGAAATCGCACAAACTTTTTCACGGCGACTCCATAACTTACTTTGAGTAATCCCCCATTTAATCAGAAGCGGTCACTAACTTTCAACACGAGCGCTATCCTCCATTCATGTGATTTTATCCAGCTTACGTATTTTGAGAGATGGTTTTAAATTGCAAGCCTATCCACCACGAGTATACTCAGTGTGTTTATTCCCTTTCTGTTTCTTAGAAAAGCTTAGTTTTGTACACTGCTTTAAAGCGCATAATGGTTATGCGCGGTAAGCTTCAACTTGATTTGGGTATTTACTTGCTTCATTATTGGAGACCCTGCTTGCAGAGACGTAGCAGTGGAGATAATAGTGCGATGGTCCGACCCTCCGGACTCAGATGTTGGACCCCCGTCTATCACTGGGCTGCTCCTCTTCGAAAGTGCTGCTCTGTTGTTTCCATACGCGTGAGTAATTTTTTGTGCGTGAATAGCAATCGTAGATTTCTTGGTGCGTGAGTGGTAATCGTAGATTTCTTGGTGCGTGAGTGGTAATCGTAGATTTCTTGGTGCGTGAGTGGTAATCCTAGATTTCTTGGTGCGTGAGTGGTAATCGTAGATTTCTTGGTGCGTGAGTGGTAATCGTAGATTTCTTGGTGCGTGAGTGGTAATCGTAGATTTCTTGGTGCGTGAGGGGTACTAGAAGATTTCTTGGTGCGTGAGGGGTACTAGAAGATTTCTTAGTGTGCGAGTGGTAATTGTAGATTTCTTGGTGTGCGAGTGGTAATTGTAGATTTCTTCGTGCGTGAGTGGTAATCGTAGATTTCTTGGTGCGTGAGTGGTAATCGTAGATTTCTCGGTGCGTGAGTGGTAATCGTAGATTTCTCGGTGCGTGAGTGGTAATCGTAGATTTCTTGGTGCGTGAGTGGGAATCGTAGATTTCTTGGTGTGTGAGTGGTAATCGTAGATTTCTTGGTGCGTGAGTGGGAATCGTAGATTTCTCGGTGCGTGAGTGGTAATCGTAGATTTCTTGGTGTGTGAGTGGTAATCGTAGATTTCTTGGTGTGTGAGTGGTAATCGTAGATTTCTTAGTGAGTGAGCTCTCCCATTAGCACTCCCAGGGGGAAAATATGAGGTCTCAAACTGAAAGTCAGGTGGGACTTCTTTTTGTTGAAATATAACTATATTTCTTATGCTAAAGACCATTTTTTTCTGTTCATTGCTGTCCTGCTTTTTCAGCCCCTACAACTTTCTTCTTTAACTACTTTCTTTTTCTGTTTCATGAATTTCTTTCTCAATTAATTTTTTTTATGCACTTTGTTCATTGATTCTGCGTTTCCCAATCTCCAAACTGAATAGCCTTCCTCATTCCTCTCTTAGGAACACTTATGTTCCGGTTAGGGAGGCTTAAACTAACAAATCTAATTTTGGTGCGTGAGCTGCACTAGATTTCTTGGCGCGTGCGCCACGGATTTTCACAGGTGAGGGAAATTAGATTATTTGTTGCGTCAGTGGCACTGTAAGATTTTTTGCTACTTGAAAGGCCCAATGATTTTTTTGGCACGCGATCGAGTAGCACTACTATAGTTTTCAAACAGTTTACTATTCCTTAACATATGTTATTGTAGGAGGTCACAAAATTAGAGATGAAGTAATAAAGCATTTTGGTTATTTTTCATGCCGTCCTTGTTTTGAGTATTACCATGAGCACTCTTAATTATTTTTCATCATTCCAGGTGTGTAGGGCAGCAGCACGTACTAGACAGGGACTAGATAATTGTCTCGGCTCTAGATAACTGCATAAAATACGCTTTCAGAGCTGCTACTGATGGTGCCGTGGTCGTAAGCGGTCATATTTCCCCCTCCCTGCACCTCAACTCCAATATCACACTCGAGGTCACCCTGCGCTCTGCTCTGCAGCCTCTCCTTAACCTCACCAGGTGTGCGTGCGGAGAGGCAATGTGAATTTATGTCCGTGCAATCGTATGCGAGATGAATAGTGCGTGTCTTTGGTGGGATGAGCATTGTGTGTTAACCGAGCTTTAAATAATGCCCTATGTCGCTATTTTTGAATTCGGTCATTCATAGCTCCAATAAATTTTCCATTACAAATGAGGTAGGATACCATTGGATTATTGTCGAAACCGTTTTTGTTTTGAGTATTACCAAGAGCACTTCAGTTATTTTCCACTAGTCTAGGATCTTTTACGTAACAATACTACAGGTTTATCATTCTCCTTTACTCTTTCAAGACATAACTTTTTGTTTAGATATAAATATTGAATAGAATAAGTTAGAATTATTTTAAGGTTTGTGATTGGTGTATGTGCGTACATGCCACTATTTTAAAATCGGTATTTTCTACACAATAATCAGCATGAAAAGCATGGAAAATATTAGTGTTTGCTCCTTATCGATCGCTCAACAAAATTAGCGAGGCCCCAAAAAAACAACTTCATGATCGCATCGAATTATTCATACAACGAAGAACCCGGATCTGGTCTAGCTCTGTATCAACACATTGCACAATATTGTGTTTAGATTCTACATCCTGTTGGAGAAACTTAGTAGCATTAAATGCAGTCATTGTGCACGTGCTAAATTTCCTCACCAGAGGCCACCCAGCGAGCCTGCACTGCGGGCAGCTCGGTGGCGCGTCAAGTTGGACGGCGTGCACAACAGCAGAGGAGAGCCTCGGTGCCGCTGCTGAGACCGGCACCGTCACCTGCAACTGCCCGACCTCGGGCGTATTCACCGTCCTCGTGCGGCCCCCCGTAGTTTTGGGCCAAAATGAGTTACCTTTGCAGGTGAGGCATAAAAAGGGTTTGTTCATGTTATATTCTAGGTTTGTTATCACTTTTTGCATTACTGATGCAAAATGAAATTTAATTACCTTTAATCCTGGGATTCGTTTGGAAAGGAAAGGGGCTATCAAGTTATGCTTTTACTTAAATATTTTGTTACTGATCATGGAATTCTTAGTTTTGAGGTCTCTGCGATGGTTGAGAAATGATGCAACTGCTCTTTTTTGCTCGGAGCTTAAATTTTTACTTGCGTATTCACGGCAGTAGGCATATTCCAATAATAATTTCTAACATCTCCCACTGGGAATATGAACTGCCATAAAGTGCTGTGCCTACTCTGCTTAAACATAAATCCAACGGCACCTTTCTGTTCAGGAAACTGATAATACGAACACATTTGGTTTGGCTCTGTGTGATACAAAGACATCGACGAAAAACCTCAGCGTAATGTTGTTGAACTATCTTAAACCAATACGCTCTGCCCCTGTATACCCGTTGCATTTAATTAAAAAGTCAAACATGTATCCTATAACACTTCAATAATCTAGTATAACACTGACTGCACTTCGAAGATGACCAGTCCGGTATTAATGATACGATGATAATCTTACAAGGAGTCGTTCACTCAGCCTGCACCGGGCGCGGCTAATGTGGTGGTGGTGGTGAGCGGGTGTGTTGTGTCGGCCGCGGTGGTGTTGTGCGGACTGTGCTTCACGCGCTGCTGGACACGGCCGGACGACGTCGTGGTGACCGTCGGGGCGGCAGCGTTTGTGCTCCTCATGGGCGCAGCTGGCGTTTATGCTGCTGAGCCTGGTGTCAGGGTCAGTTGTTTTACTGCTGTTAGCTCCTTGGAGACTACCATACGTTGTTATGCTACGGACGTCAGCTCTCTTGTGACAACTGCAAGGTTGTAAGGCAGCTGACGTCAGCTCCCTGGTGATAGCCGGTCGGCGCTTGCCATGCTGCATACCGTTACAACATCGCCTGCTTCTTGCACTCTCCCTGATAGCCAATTTTCATCTTTTATATATTTCTAATTCCCTCTTCTTTTATATTTCGGTCTGAATTTTGTTACATCTTTGAGTTGGCCTCATTATGGTTACCTTTTCTTTTCTTGTTCAGGAGATGTGAGACAACTCTCTCGCACCGAGACAAATTTACCACGGGCGATTGATGTCTCACAGCGCGGGACTTGGGTAGCAAGTAGCAGGAACGAGCTTCTGGATACGCTTCCGTTGCTATAATGCACTCTTTGATGATCCTCATGAATTTAGATTTTTTCATATAAGCCACCGATGTTTTCCATTTCAAGTGTCAATGTTTCTCTATGATGAAAGGGGTGTTTGTTACTGACAAAGTATTTTAGCCGATTGATTAATAGGTCTTGTTTCGTACATCTTCACTTGCCTGGGCTTCACTCACGTATTGTGAGATTGTTTTCCTTTATAAGTATATTCAGTATGTGGCTATTCTACGCTTCATTTTTCTACGACATCTCAGACAAGAAATATGTTAAGGATGAAGGGTGAAGGCATTTTCGCTACTCTTAACCCTTTAACGCCCAAGTGGACTGTACGGTCCTCTTTCAAAAATAACAATAATATATTGAATTTCTTATTCAATCTGTTCACTAATGTGTCCTTTGAACTTCACTGCCAAAAGGCAGTTACTTCCACATCTTGATAACAGTGACTACATAATGCCAGTGTCGGTTTAGTGATAGTGGTTGTGATAACGGTAATATGAGTATAAAAATGTGGGCGTTAAAGGGTTAAGTCTCATGTGTAGTGCAAGTGCTCTTCTGTTGTCTACCGTTCGTTAAAATCAACACAACTTGGCGACTTTTCTTTTTGAATTTTTGAAAATTTTATTTGAACTTGTCCTGCAAGAGGGTTAGTTTTCATAGTCGGTTACTGGTACATGTACGAAACTAGTGTTCAAGATTTGAGAACTACTACAAAGTTTTAGATAGTTGAATTTTCGTAGTAATTTCCGTAGAGTTTTGATGTTTAATTCAACTATTTTCTCTTGGTTCTATTGCAATATCAGTGATATCACATAACAAAGAAATACTAATTTGAAATGTATTTTCTTTCTAATTATTTTTTGCTAAAAATTTAGTGTGACGTTTCTTTTTTCAAGCGCTTTGGCGTCCAACTATTTTCTGATTGTAATTCGTATAAAATCAGATACTCTCCAAATGAAAGAACTAATATGTACGAGACACAGCACCCTGTTTGAATGAGAACTTATGTTGCAACGCTGCTGATGTTGGTATACTGAATCTAACTACATTCAAGACGCATCAGTTATTGCTTAGCTAGTCTGTCTGATATACAAAGTTTCGTAGTGGCACTACAGCAGCAACCGTTTCAGGAAGTCATACCACTGTTGTATTTGTCACAAAAGCGTGGGAAGAATCTTATACTACTGACGAAATTTTCTTTTGGGAGCGAAAATCTTGTTGATATTTTTATTCCTTATTTTTTGCTCAGCAACTATGAATCCACATTTTCTTTGCACCTCAACGTACGTAAAAGTTATCATAGCTGCAAATTTTGTGCTGCGCTTCTCATGAATAATTGTTGTTAATCCTTTATTTTACCTCCAGAAAATTCGGAGAAGGAATTTAAGCCTTAATAGACTCGTTGTGCCGATCGTCTATTTAAACGAAAGCTAAATGACAACACCTGAATTGCATTTAAAACAAGATATATTTCAATTGGGTTTCTGAAAGTGCAAGGTTCCCACGTAGGCTGAACATATAAGATGCTACTAACCCTTTGTGTAAGAACAAGTTACTGTCATTCAGAGCGTTAGAAAATAATTGGAGAATATGAGTAAATTGCATCAAGTAGAGCATTTTGACATGAAAAGGCTAAGTTGTAATCTGCGTGCAGAGCTCTTGGTCGGTGGTGCTCATGCTGGGATGTCTGCTGGTGCTCATGAGCAGCTGGATACTGCATCAAGTATACTTGTCGTCCATCATCAAGACGACGCCACCTCCTCACCTCTCCCACATCTACAGCTCGCCTTATTCTTTCCTCCACCGCTACCCGCGGCGCGTCAAAATCTCCGCTGCGGTTTCTCTCGGTGGGTCATCGTAAAAATATCTAAACAAATATTGCAAGTTATAGAAAAAATTCCTCGGCTATGTTATTTCTGGTGCGTCGTAGCCATTAAATATTTCTTAAATTCATGTATGCCGCTGCGATGGGATTTTACACGTAAACGTTTCGAATCTTATTGTGGTTCACGATTTTTAGTTCGAAATTGTGAAGTGTAATTGATAATCTTTAGTGGTTATAATTAATTAATTTTCAATCATATGTGTAGCTGTTATTCCATTTATAGCTAACCACCCATGACTTGAAGTTGATGGTTAGTTTTAGTCGAAGTTTAATTCAAGGACCTAACAGCTCTTGACCTAATTCATACTCTCAATTGCAGAATGATATATTTTCAATATTTTCAGTTTAATTAAGTCGTGTTCTAATAACTTACTTGTATGATCTGCTTTCGAGTTGTTGTAAAAGCCGATTAAATAGCAGAGTTACTCACGTTATACACTTCTAACAGCGCGCTGCTGTGTCTTGTGTAACGTATGTGAATATTGTAAAGCTGATAAAGATTTTTTGGCAAAGTATCCAACCACATCCTCTCACGAAACATTATTTGTACTCGTACTGCACGCACAGAACTTTGCGTTCAGTCCTTTGTCAAGTGTGTAGTATATGAATTAGCAAAAGATCTTTAGCTTATTTTTTGAGAAAATTATCTCACGGAGAAATACAACTATTTCATCTATCGGAACTAGCGCTCTTTGGAGGATGATGCGAAGTCCCGAGATAGTTAGGTGTATCTTCTTACTGTGGTATAGAATTTTTTTGCTTTGCGACAGACCACCCTTTTTTCAGTTTACAGCCGTCCTTTTTTCAGCAAAAAATTTTATTTTCTTTCATAAATTTCTATGTATTTCGAAGTTTTTGTGCACTGGGTGTGGTTACACGCATTATAAATAGATTTACTGTCTCTGTAATTTTATTCTAAATGGCGGCTTTCTCTCGCGAGTTAACCAACCTGTTGTGGTAAGGAAGATTTGACCTAACTTATATTTTCATAATCTTTGGTGACATCACATTCAGCTTTATTACGTAGTATCTAATTGTGTATATGATTGCTCGGTCAGTTTCCAAGTAAAACTTTCGTTTTTGTAGTGACGAATGTATCACTCGTGTTATAAAAGCAACGCCTTAAGCTTTCGAATAGAAGATCCGGAATTCATTCCCTTGCAACTGTGTGATACATTTGCTGGAGTGAGCGGCTCTTCTGATGATGCAAAGAACGTCTCTTCAGGGGCCTAGGATATGCAATAGATTTAGGGTAGTCAAATTTATGTTTCTGATGCCATGCACCCCAGGGAAATGTTGTAAAATAACCTTAGCCATAAACAGACCTTTGTACCTTTTGTTCAACGTGCCTATTCTGCTTCTTTCAGTTCCCCTCAGGGGAATACAACTATTGTATCTATAGGAATTACCGCTCCCAAAGGGAATATGTGAGGGCCCGAGCTAAATGTTGAGTTGGCCTCATTTTTTTTTTGTTGAAAAAAATAGGCTTTTTTTGTTTAGTTTCGGGCCATTTTTTTCAGTTCACTGCTATCTTTACATATTCAACTTTTAGCTCGTTTCATAAACTCTTTCTTTACTTTTTATCTATTTGCATTTTGTGCAAAGATTCCGCGTTCCCTTACCTCCATACTTAAACGGTGCCTTCCTCTTTTTGGAACCCCTCTGCTGCGGCTAAGGGGACTTGAACTAAACTTTAATTTAATCTTTCTTCTTTCAGTTTTCGAGGCTTCTTCGAAATCTTTTTATTATTTTTTCTTTTTTTATTTCTGTGTGAAGGGTGTCCTATGCGGAAATCTACCTTGTAGATAGATTCCCCGTTTTCTACAATCCACCCCTCAGGGTATACAACTATTGTATCTACGGGAATTAGGCCCAAGCTAAAGGTTAGGTAGGCTTTCTTTTTGTTGAAATAGAATAGGTTTTTGTTTTGGTATGGACCATCTTTTTTCGGTTCACTGCTATCCTGTTTTTCAGCACCTACTACTTTCTTCTTCAACTTTGTCTTGTTTCATGAACATTTTTCTTGGCTTCCTGTTTCTGTGCACCTTGTGCATAGATTCCACGTTCCCTCAACTCCATACTAAATGATGCCTTCCTCCTTCCTTTTTCAGAACATCTTTGTCGTGGTTAATGGAGGCTAAAACTTTCTTATATAATAATAAAAATAATAATAATAATGATAATTTTCAGTACCTACTACTTCCTTCTTCAACTTTGATCTTGTTTCAGGAAATTCTTTCTCAACTTACTGCTTCTATGCCCTTTCTGCATAGATTCCGCGTTTCCTTAACTCCACGCTAAATGGTGCCTTCCTCCTTGCTCTCTTTGGATCGCATTTGTTGCTGCGGGTGGGGAGGCTTAAACTAACGACTAATCTAATCTTCCCACAGTCCATAGTAAATGGTCTCCTTTTCTACTTTCTTGAGGTCGCCTCTGTCGTTGTTGTTAAAGATCCTGAAACTAATGAAATAATGATGAAAAGAACATTGAAAACTAGTATTAGACAGAGCAAAGGGTTACCCTCGTACTCAATTAGCTTGCATTTCATTTCTTATGCTATGAATCTACATCGAACTCCAAATAACTGTATTTACAAAATGCGACGTTGAAAAAAGTAGTTTCCTTTCTAACGGTCTGTTGTGTCGTGTGTGTGTGTGTGTGTGTGCGCAGCCGGTGTGGTGGTGGTCTCGGCCATCGCTTGGATGCCGTTACACATATTGGAATCTGGTGGGTCTACTGGGTTCACAAACGAGTCCATCGTGGTGTTCGTGGTGGCACTGGCGTACACCCTCTTGTGGGGGTGCGCTGCCGGCACCAACTACTTCACTCTCTACGTGCGCCGCCGCGGCCTCCCAACTGCTCGGTTCAGCACAACCTTGTGAGCGAAAGCGGAATATTCATTCTGTAGTGGTGAAAACGATCATAATGTTTGATATTTAGAGATGTTTGGGAGATAAAAGAAAGTAAGACGAGAAAATAACTAGTTCTTTAGGAAAATGGCTAGAGGGATAAATAATGCCGCTGAACTGAAGTTATTTTTAAGCAACATTAAGGTAAAAAATTGAAGGGACTTTCTTGGAAGTTAGACAGCAATTATTTTAAAAACTATTCGAGGAATTGGCCGGAAAAGAAGTATCTTACGTTGCAAGAACATCACTACAAGTTCGGCAATACATGTTGCCTGTTCCGTGATGGCAACAATAAAACTTGTTTCGCATTTTCGTACACCAATTGGTGTTTATTTACATTCGATTACTTCATTGGGATGTGAAGTTAGAGGTTATTGTAAGGTTCTATTAATGACATTAACCAATATTTTAGTGGTGGTGAATTTCTCTTTCATTTTATATAGACCGTTTCTCACTAAACCAGACACCGAAGCAAACCCTAACCCAAACACTGCTTCGCCCAAAAACCCAAACGCTGCTTCGCCCAGTTTCTGAATGCCAACAATCACAAGCCAAGTAAGGGCAGTCATACCGACACACGTCTGTTTGTTCGCCAGAGAACAGAGCGTGATAAGAAGCGCAGGGCTGCTTGGAAGTCTGTGGCTGCTGCTTCTGAGCTGTCTGGTTGGCGGCGGGTCCATAGGCCGCTTCGTGTTCTGCACCTTCGCCCTGCTCCTCGTCAGTTATGTGTCCAGGAGCTGAGACCTAGTAGCTTAGTTCTCTTGCCTTAAATATTGAGTAATGAAGGGGATAGCGCTGCAAGTAGTAGAGGAAATTAGCGGCTTCTTACATGTTTGATTAGATCGCGACCTTGGAACGTGTTGGATGTTTTATTTACAGTCGCTCAGTGCTGACGCACAGTTATAGAATTTTTGTTAGCAGATATGGAGAGTGTTTTTGAAATTGAAATTTAAAAGGCATTTAGAATGAGGATGTGTTAGCAATGTGTTAAAGACTTGGTAGAAGGTGAGGAATAATATTTAAATGGGAGAAAATGCCTAAGAGGAGTCGCTAGAAACGATTTGAACATACAATCCTTTGCGAGATAAATTCGGGCGCAGCTTTGTTTTAAATTTTCTTTGGGAGCTCCTTTTCTAGGAGAAATATAAGGGTTTATAAAAACGCAACAATATAATGTGACGTGGGTAAACCTTTGAGAACCGGCTTGCCTTGCTGTTTTATCTCAGACGTAACCTGAAGGATGTGACTCATCATCAGGCATCTTTCCCTCCCCATTTAAGGGTCGGTGAGGGCAACGACTTTTAACCGTTAAACTTTTTTTCATAAGTCATCTGCTATGGCATCACGTCTTCACCTCAGATGAGATTCATCTTATTTCAGTTGAAACTGCAGCCGTATTTGATAACTGTAAAGCGCAAGTTTTGTTCCTTTTATTTCACCCGAAGAAAACTTCATTCGACTCAGGCTCAATACATCTAAGCGATATAAAAGCCATAATTGTACCCTGATTAACAACGTACTAGAACTTACGTACCCAACTTCATAATTAGTCATTTGAGCCTCGGAAAATTGTATCGTGAGTTTTCAAGGCTCGTATGTTTTTACCCACTGAAGAAACTACTTCATCAGAAATTCTAATTTTGTACATGCTGGGTAGCCTGCCTTGTTGGTTCTCTCATCCCCGTTGCACTGTAGACCTGACCACGGGCAGGCACTTGTGTTGACACGTTGACTACGTTTGCGCAGCTGCTATGGTTGATTTGGTCAGGTTATATGGGGCGGAATTTAATAACTGTACTGCTTGAATACATTTAAATCTTTTCTTAAAAGTGTGAAAAATTTAATTGTGTGGTAATACTTCAATTTGTACTCTGGCATTCATTTTTGAAAATTTATTGAAATAACCAATATGTCGTTACCAATATGTGTACCAATATGTCGTTAACGTATTAAGATGCGTTATGCTAGTGCCTTTGGTAGCAGATTGATGAATCGATTCTTTAATTTTTGTCATCCTTGCTCCCTCCAGTCCGCCTTGTTGTGCCATTCTGTAGTTGCGGACCGGACTGACAAGCTGAGCGGTACGTCGTCCTCAAGTAATTGTGAGTATCCAGGTTTAATTGTCTCTGGTACTAAAAATTTTTCCCCACAGGGGGGCATAGGATTGGACATAGGTTTAAATTAGTTAAGTGTGTCTCTCTTATGCTATGAAGACTGGTGCCTCCAGGGGGACGCTGTTAGTTTACCTCAGCTACAAACAAGTCTTAGGGACGTCTGTCTTTCGTGCCCCCTTTGCTTTTTTTCAGTTTTCTAGTTTTCTTCCTTATCTCTGTTTTGTGCTTTCGTTCTCTTGCATCTTTGTTTAACATTTTCATGCGCACGACATCTTGCGTGGAACAGACCACGTGCATACTCTCCTTGTTTTCTCCCGCCTGTTAAATACGGTAATTTCTCTTCACTCTCTTGGAATAAAAATTGTTGACGGACAAAAGCAAAACCAATCTGTAAAATCGGTTACTACCAAGTACGTTAAAATCAGTTTACTCTTTCAATTTTATTGGTATTTAAAAGTGAGGTATACATTTTTGTGAAACACCCTGTACAGTGAGATAGATGTATACAGAGAGGCATAGATATATAGAGAGATAGTTCTTACCCAACCAAAATAAACTTGAACATTTCTTATCGTTAAAATGATCTCGGTGCGACCTCGTAAAACAGGTGAGTCATAAACGTTTATTTCAATGGTCGTTACCAAAACTATGAATTTAGGAATGATATCGTATTATTCGCTCATCTTAAGAAACCTATTTCCTTCCTCAGCCGACTGCAAGGCATGCTGCTACGGCCTGTGTGTCCGCATATCGAAGGCAATGAGCTCTGGAAACTCGGAGTCATCCTTCGTGGGTGATAATGGTGTTCCTGTCAACGCTGCTGTTCCGCCACCCCAAATCGCTTGCGATGTGGCAACACAGACCACTCGCACCAACTCCTGCTCTTACGTTGCACGTCCTCTCTCGTTCTCTCAGCGCAAACTGTCTGCTGGTAACGTACAAGAACCGCAATATGAAGAAATTAAGAATGAAAACCTTGTGAAAAACGGCGTGTTAGCGACTCCCGTAGGCTACGTTGACATGGCCAGCAATTTGCCAGGCCGGTATGTTAACATGCCAAAAGCGAGCGCGAACCTCGCTCCAATCGATAAAACATCTTCACAGGCTGTCAGGCTCAATAATTCTTCACAATCTTCCCATGTGTACGCCTGTATCGTAGAGACAAACCACGACAATTCTAGATATGTTCCAATGACAAAACTCGGCCTAAATTAGGCTCTTACAGTTGAATGACAAAAAAAGAAATCAATTTGTTGCATAGCGTTGCTCTTTGCAAGCGCTATTTGGGCCAATATCTAGGCTTACGAATTTTCTATTAATGAAAGCATTTTTTTCTAGTCAGGGCTTAATAAATTACCACTGCCGATCTCCATTTTTTTTAGCAGCACAGATCGCGGTTATTCTACCATATTAGCATGATCACGAAAGATAATCGTTCGATAAAGGGTTTACGTGTTAAGGGTGAATACATGCAATTGGTAGTACCCTCGCAGAAAGTGTTATTGCATGGGAGCCACCCGTAAACATACCCAAAACAGTTCCACAATTTTTATTATTGTATTTCTTTTCTGTTTCATATCTAGTTATCCAAGTCAAAGCTTCAATCGAAAATTCAGATAAGATGTTCAGCTCATTTTCAATTTTCACTCATGAGAACTACTAAACTGCTGCAACTACAAGGTACCTGAATAAGTGTATAACTTTTTTTACGTGTGAAGTATGTTTTCAGAAAATTTCCGAACAGGCATAATTGGTTGGAAGTTGCAAGAGCAGGAGACAGCTCGGCTAACGTAGCATGTGGTCCTAGAAGCCTAGAGTTAGTTCTTTTTGCTCCGCAGAAAGTTGGCGGATCACTCGACTTCATTTTCATTTTGGATCAAAATCATGTCAGTTTTTGTTCCTGTTACGTCTAATCAATTATTCTGTTGTGATAGCAAGTGTTTATCATTTCAGCGAAAACTTAACTCTCGGATATTTTTTTTGCCTTTTTCATTTGCTCAGACTAGCATGTATTTTCTATCTTTGTCGATAGTGAAGTATTGAAAAAGCGAGATACTGAAAATTTCAGTCTCATTTGAATCAAGGCAAGTGTATCACATGCATATCACTTTAATTTGGCAAAGAAAGCGGTAAAAGGATAGAAAATTCCATCCCCATTCTTATCTGAATGAGAAATTGAGTTCCCTACTGTTAACAATATGACAATCTAGAGAGGTTTCGAATCATATTGTTGTGAAGGCTTTTCTTTGTCAGACGAAAGTGAAAATTATCATCTAATAATTGCATTGGATATACCTTATAAAAATGAATTTACAATTTACTTCCGCTGTGCGTGAAAGTTAGCATAAGCTTAACCTTAATTAATGGCTGCAATAATCACATTTAGAGTTTTTATGAAAACGGACAATTTGAATGTTATGTTCCCTTGTTTGCTTAGTTTCCAAATTTCTATTCTAAGTTCGATGGCACCGGAAAATGTAATCTTGAAAAAACAGGGCAACCCGATTACGTGCCTAATAAAAGTATGATTTCTCCCACATTTTTGTTCTAGTTCTTCGTTATTTAGTTTCGTTAAGATTTGAGTTGTGTTTCTAATTTGTATACGCTTTCTATCTATTATTTTTAGATATTAAAATTGCAACTTCTGAGCCTTCTGTTTACTGGCCTTGTCAACGATGTGATAGCCCATGTGTAAAGTATGATATGCATGTTTTAACTATCTGTACTTGATACCTTAAATCTAAATTTTTTAGTATAAAATGTTAAGATAATTTTGCATGTGAGAATAGGAGCAGAATTTTATGTTCAACCTTTGCTTCTAAATTACATTGACTTCACAAGCATTTATCATGCGGTACGAGAATATCCTATAGCAGCCAGTTCGCAACACAGAGCATCCAATTTGCAGCAACATTGCAACATGCATACATTTGTTACAATTCAGCGTCATCAGAACAGCAATATGGTATCACGCACAGAGCACTACATGCCTCTCGCGTGAGTCTGTACTGGATTTATGCGCGTTATACCTCTTGGTGAGCTACTAATATGGCGGCCTTGCTTTGTCATGAAAACTAACCACAAAATGTACGTAATTTATATTTTTGTACTTGTAGGAATATAAGCTTCCCAGAGGTGTCACTAACCATTTAGTTAAGCATCCTTTGCAGCATGTTGAAATCTTTTACCAGCTAAAGCGATCTGTACTCAAAACCAGCGCAACAAAACTTGCAACTCGCCCTCGAGCTCACATTTCTAAACCTTTTCTAAGCTTTTTACTCAAACATAAAAATTTTAACGAGTAGAATACTTCTTCCGGTAAAGCGCAGTTGGTTCTTTGATATATTGGGGCACTTCAGATCAAGGCAGTAAAGGACTCGTATCCGTGCTTTAACGTTTATTTTATCAACACTCTTTAATAATATTATCATTATTGTAATCACGGCATCGCGCCCCACATGGCGTCCCGCTGCTGCTGCGCCGCCTCCGTGTCGCCGTAGTCGAGGAAGTTGGCAGCCCACATGCCAGCCCCCGCCAGGCCGGCGCTGCTCGCGTACAAGACCTTGTCTCGCAGGCTGCGCGGGTTGTCGTACCAGAATTGGCACACGAGATCCCCGTTCTGCTGGGCAGTGGGGCGTTGAGTGTGTGGTACTCAGATGGAGTCGCAGACGACGTTATATAATATTAAAAACATATACCAGCATTCTTCATGTATTGAAAAAATATTGAGTGTTCGTTACTAAATTGTGCTGAAAGACGGTGTTCAAGAATTCTTGCTATGATTAATTTTAAGTACTGGAACTGAGAACGCAATCGAGCTGTAATCCAATATTGAAAATATGCATAATATTCTTTCTGAACGGCAAAGGTATCGAAGGTTCGTTGCTCTATTGTGCTGCATAACGGAGGTATTGAAAAATTTTCCTATGTTTACTTTTAATATCTGGGTACGAAATTATGCGTTAAAACTTAACATTAAGGAATTCTTAATAAGTTCAATTTTAAACATGGATCCGATGTTGCATACCTCGACAGTGAAATAAGGCGAGCGACTGCTGCTGTCCCACAGCTCCGTCACGTTCTGCTCAGCAACGTAGGTCATGATCGTGTTGTAGTTGTACTGCCTGCCTGCCGCGTCGCTGCAGTTGCATCCCCGGAACGGCACGTACTCTATCAGGCATGTCTCGTTCCCCTGGTTATAACGAAATTTCTAGTGATTATCATGCTGACATAAGTGAAGTGATTTTATTCACGGACAGAATGTCAATTTGCAATGAGGTTTATTGCATCTTTCAGTATAATTAGCTTAACAGTCAAACATATTCACTATATTAATATTTTTTGTGAAAATGTTGAGTACGGGGCAACGCACACCTTATTTGCCTTCTACAAGTTGGTTTGTACATTTTGGGTCAAATTTTGATAATTATAAACCGGCATTTATGACTAAAATTCATTAGCACAAACTGACCACTGTGTGCTATATAGGAACTTTGTGCATTAGAACTATGCATCACTCACGGGAAAATACTCGGTACAGTTGTACCAGTACCCGTACCAGGGCAGCCCTAGTACCAGCTTGGTGCTCGCGATGCCCAGCGCTTCGTAGGAGAGGATGCCAGCTCGCGCATTATCGAGAGGCGAGTTTGCTCTGAGAGGCATACGCAAACTGTTGTAAATATTCATGAAAATTATTAGCATTAAGTCTCTTGAATACCATGATGTTTAAATCTATGTGCTCTGTTTATTAAGTTCTCAACCCCTCAGGGGATACAACTATTGTAACCATGGGAATTCGCGCTCCCCGGGGGACTATGTGAGAACCCGGGCTAAAAGTTAGGTAAGCTTTCATTTTGTTAAAGTAGAACAGGTTTTGTTTGGTTACAATCTTTTTTGGTTCACTGCTGTCCTGTTTTTCAGCACATACTACTTTCTTCTTCAACTTGTTCTTGTTTCATTAACTTCTTTCTTAGCTAACTGTTTCTACGCACCTTGTGCATAGATTCAACTTTCCCTCAACTCCTTCCTAAATGACCCCCTTCATCCTTCCTCTCTAGGGACACCTTTGTCGTGGTGAAGGGAGGCTAAAAGTTTCTTATATAATAATAATAATATTAAGTTCTCATACAGTTATCTCGTTACACTAAGCCGACAACTACAACAACAGTACAACACAGAAAATGGTTTGCACGAAATTTCTTTCCAGTGATGAAATCGAGGCAAACAAATAGCATTTAAAACTATCATCCCTTTAAAATAATCAAAACTTCTTGAAATTATTTTCAAGTGTCAACTTATCTGAACGATGCACGTTGTGGTATCTAAATCCCCTCAGGGGGATACAACTATTGTATCTATGGGAATTAGCGCTCCCAGGGGGACAATGTGAGGGCCCGAGCTGAGAGTACGTTAGGCCTTCTTTTTTGTTTAAATAAAACGTTTTTTTTTTGTTATGTTAAGGACCACCTTTTTTCGGTTCACTACTGTCCTGTTTTCGGCACCTCTGACTTTCTTCTTCAACTTTTATCTTATTTCAAAAACTTCTCACCTTACTGTTTCTATGCCCCTTCAGCATAGAATTCCTCATTTTCTTATCTCCATACTAAATGGTGCCAACCTTTTTCCTCTCTTCGATACGCTCTATTTTTGTAGCGGTTAGGGAGACGTACACTAACTTATCATAATCATAAGGTATTCAAATTTTAAATACCTTCAATTTACCAACCCCATTTCAGCGATAATCTCTCGGCGGACTCTTTCGACCGACAAGTCGTTTCGACCGACCAGTCGTTTCGACCGACCAGTCGTTTCGACCGACCAGTCGTTTCGACCGACCAGTCGTTTCGACCGACCAGTCGTTTCGACCGACAAGTCGTTTCGACCGACAAGTCGTTTCGACCGACAAGTCGTTTCGACCGACAAGTCGTTTCGACCGACAAGTCGTTTCGACCGACAAGTCGTTTCGACCGACAAGTCGTTTCGACCGACCAGTCGTTTCGACCGACCAGTCGTTTCGACCGACCAGTCGTTTCGACCGACCAGTCGTTTCGACCGACAAGTCGTTTCGACCGACAAGTCGTTTCGACCGACAAGTCGTTTCGACCGACAAGTCGTTTCGACCGACAAGTCGTTTCGACCGACAAGTCGTTTCGACCGACAAGTCGTTTCGACCGACAAGTCGTTTCGACCGACAAGTCGTTTCGACCGACAAGTCGTTTCGACCGACAAGTCGTTTCGACCGACAAGTCGTTTCGACCGACAAGTCGTTTCGACCGACAAGTCGTTTCGACCGACAAGTCGTTTCGACCGACAAGTCGTTTCGACCGACAAGTCGTTTCGACCGACAAGTCGTTTCGACCGACAAGTCGTTTCGACCGACAAGTCGTTTCGACCGACAAGTCGTTTCGACCGACAAGTCGTTTCGACCGACAAGTCGTTTCGACCGACAAGTCGTTTCGACCGACAAGTCGTTTCGACCGACAAGTCGTTTGGACCGACAAGTCGTTTGGACCGACAAGTCGTTTGGACCGACAAGTCGTTTGGACCGACAAGTCGTTTGGACCGACAAGTCGTTTGGACCGACAAGTCGTTTGGACCGACAAGTCGTTTGGACCGACAAGTCGTTTGGACCGACAAGTCGTTTGGACCGAGAAGTCGCGCGATTATGATATCGCAGATCGAAAGTGAAAAACTTTAAGGCATTATTCGCTTAAGCGTTTAATCTGTTATGAAATATTGTCCGTAATTTATCACAACAACCAATTTGTAATAACGCGTTATCCGTAATTTACGAACAATTCGGAATGACGTCCGTGCCATAATAACACCGCGATACGTCGTGACTTTCAATTTTTTATAATGTCCGTATAATCTGTTATTTTGTCTTACTGAAATTGAAAACTAACTACTAACGATCAACGATCCTGTACAACTAATCATTTGCAGCTACTAGCCCGTTATAACGACCAACTAGAAATATTGACTTATATATTATATAGATCTATTATTATGACTTACAGTTAGTTTTTTTTAAATAAGTCTTCCAGGTTAAAATATATATTAGGCCAAGCTTTCGAACTCACAAGTGGAGTTCGTCATCAGGGCTGAAACATTCACAAGAGCTGGACGCATATGGCTACACACGTACGTATCTATGATACAGTCGTCTAAAGTAATTATTATTAAGCGGGCTTCGACTTGGTACTGACATCATTCCAAGCACATACGCTGTTATTTTGAAGGTATAATTTATTTATTATCGGGAAATAACATGGGGGGATATCTTGTCTTCTATTAATTGATGCGGAATTTTACCTAGAGTTGAAGATATCCCCCCATGTTATTTCCCGATAATAAATAAATTATTACCTCCAAAATGACAGCGTATGTGCTTGGAATGATGTTAGTACCAAGTAGAAGCCCGCTTAATAATAATTACTTTAAAAAACTGTATCATAGATACGTACGTGTGTAGCCATATGCGTCCAGCTCTTGTGAATGTTTCAGCCCTGATGACGAACTCCACTTGTGAGCTCGAAAGCTTGGCCTAATATATATTTTAACCTGGAAGAGTTATTTAAAAAAACCTAACTGCAAATATGGAACCCAGGCGTCAACTATTCACTTTGATATTATGACTTACCTGTAACAATAACTATGCCCTCACCTTTAATGAACGGTTCAACGGTTGTAACAGTCGAACCCATAATAGCAACAGTTTTAATAGACACCAACCAATGCATTAATATAGCTAGCTGTAATAAACGACCAATCTCTTGATACAAAACTGTTACAATGAACAATCAGATCTAGCAAAACTTGTTACACAATTAGCCTGTTACAAATATGAACCAGTGGCTCATACAAAGTAGCGACACACCAGTATACGATTCACATCTGCAAACAACAAATTCGTTAAAACATCCAATTCGCTACAACTATATACATTTTAAAGCGACCAATTCGCTGCACGCAATGAACTCCGTGCAACAACCCGTTAAAGAGACGCGGAAAGACAGTGCTCGCCCTGCTTTGTGTGTGAGATTTCGTCCCATCAAATATTCGTTTATGCCTCTCTTAAAATACGGTGGTCTATGAACATTCTCCTTTGGGATGCATTGAAAAAGAGTGAATAAATAGGATTAACTGTGCCACATGCAAAAACTTCAATATCTGTATGAAAATGAGGTTCTTCAGGCAAACGCAGATCTGATTATTTCCGATGAGGCTAGCAGTGACATGTTGAATATTATCTTTCATCTCAGTTTAACATTTCCCTCTCATGGAGTCATTGGATACACAACAGGTTTAGATTAGTCAAATTCGTCTGTCCTATGCTGCAGATACTGCAACGTTACCTCAGCCAGAGTTGGGCCTTCTGGACTTCTGTCGTGCTCACTTGGCTTCTATAAATATTTACGCCTTCTCAGCAATCTTTTCATCGCCTTTTCTCCATCTTTCTTCCTAACTTGCCGATTCTAAGCGCAGGAAAACACATCGTGTGCATAGATTCCCAGTTTTAGATGCTCCAACGAAAGAGGCTAGTTTATTTCTTTCGCACTTTGTCTTTTTAGTTTCTTCATGCTTTCGAACTCTAATGTACCTAATCATTGCTTTGACTGTAACGGTCACTCTTGACATAAGAGATAACCGTAAAATCAGGGGGAAAATTAATGCAAATATGGCATCTTACTTGAAATATATGAATAATTCGTGGGTGAAAATTCGAATTGATTTCGATGATGTACCGGCTGTACAACCGAATACTTATGATATTTCATCTAAGACGATCCCAATATGACATTTCATTTAAAATAACTAATTCCAAGGTAAAAATTCGAATTGATTAGGATGATTCAACCGACAGTTAAAGCTAACACCTATTGTAATATTTTATCTAAGAGAATCCTCACTGATATCTTATTTCAAATAAATAAATGATTCCTATATATGGGGGAAATTTTACGTGTTCCCTTTACCACGTTTACTGGTACCAAATTATTGAATTATTGAGCTTGGTGAAGGGAAAGAAGTCGTAGACAAGGATTGATACAGGAATACCTACTCACGAGCAGGTATCCAGCTGACCCGGCACCTTCTCGTGGTGGTACCGTTGAAATACCCAACTGCTCTTTCCTCTATCTTTTGAGTTTTCTTTCGAGGGATTAAGATTTTAGGTTTTTTTCCAAATCCCCGTTGTTGGGTAGAACAAAGTCGGGCGGCGGCCCGAGCTCTTCGGAGCTTGGGTCTCATTTGCGTAGTTATTTTCTCTTTAATTTGCCCTATACTCCAGGGCCCTTAAATAACCTATAAGAATAGACTTAAGTTACGCAGACCAATAGTCCATTTTGGATTACTACTTTGGATCCCAAAGTGAAACTTTAAGCACTTCTGGCAACAATCAGCGAATACCTCAAACCCCGACTTCGAGGCGGGGAAACCCCCTCTGAAGCCGGGAGTATGTACGCCAAAAATAAAAACAAATTAAAACAACGAATAAACTCTTACAAAAACAACCTAAGCACTGCTACCAACGTAGGTGCAACAAACCCCAAAACTAACACTATCACCAGGAAGATAAGCGAAAACAATGACACATCTGACCAAACAACCGAAAAAATTCCACCAGAACCAAACGGTGCTACCTGTAAGGTGGACCAATTGGAGGCTAAATTAAATGAAGTGCTGAATAGACTTGCGGCAGGTGATGCAACCAAATGCATCAACCCCGATAAACATGAAGTTGAAAAAGAAGCACAAAATGTAGACGATCGAATAAGGAAAATCGAAAATACACTCGAAAAAATCCTAGAAATGACGAAAGCGCAGAACATAGGAAAAAACAGTAAAATCATGGGCTGCGAGAAGGAAAATGTGAGAAAACAAAGCAAAGCTAACAAATACACACCCATATCGTTGAACCAAGAAATGACGAAGAACGACCATTATACAAAGTTCTTCTCGGTCAAATTCAAAATCGAAGAGAGAAACCAAATAAATCCATTTTGCCTCCAAGAAGAAATAGTCAAAATAACTGGCTTGAAGGCGAAAAGAATAACTTATTCAAGTAAAGATAGCTTTATCATAGAAACTCGAAACAAACCCCAATCTGAGCGCATCACCAGACTTACTAACGTCGACGGCATTAATTGCCAGATCAGCGAACACCCATACTACAATCAATCCAAAGGACTAATATATATTCAAGAATACGATGTAGATAATATGGAAGATTTTGTGGAAGGCCTGAAGAGCCAGTACAATATCAGTGACGCTGTCCGTGCCAGCTTCATTAAAACTCGATTCTCCCAAACCACCCCACTCCTACTAACCTTTAATAGCTACACAACACCAGACTCTATATATATCCCAGGCGAAAAATCAGATACGATAGTATACCCATTTATTAATAGACCAATGATCTGCCACAAATGCCAAAACTACGGCCACACAGCCAAACACTGCCATAACGAAGCAAACTGTAAACGCTGCGGAGAAACAGG
The DNA here is from genome assembly GCA_030386875.1 of Morinoia aosen. NCBI lineage: Eukaryota > Metazoa > Arthropoda > Malacostraca > Amphipoda > Talitridae > Morinoia > Morinoia aosen. The sequence continues at coordinate 61,284,497 of CM059571.1, read as the reverse complement.
CCATGACAGCGAACACTGTGGCAGCGCCCTCTCCTGCATGCATTGCAAGCGTCAACATGAAACTGGCCACAGAGAATGCCCGAAACATATCATGGAAACAGAAATATGCAAAGTCCAACAAGAACAACGAGTTAATAGGCGTCGTGCTGTACAGATAGTCACAGGACACTCCGAGATACCAATATCAGATACGAACACCCCCACAACTCATTTCAATATAACAATGCAGGAAAACGAAAAGCGGAAAATTACTCCATGGCTCCTAGAAAAATGTATTGCAAACCAAATCCAAGGAAAACCCAAATCTATTCGATCGGGCGGCAAAAACACATTTATTGTAAAATTAGATCACACACGACAAAAAGATGAAATACAGAAAATCAAAGACATAAACAACATCCCTGTGCAAGTAACAGAAAATAACTATGTAAATCTTTCAAAGGACTCGCCTACATCTATAACTACGACTTCACCAACTTCGAGAAATTCAAACAAGGTTTAATGGAAAACCATATAATCAAAAATGTTGAACCAGCAAATTGGATAAAAAGCCGTAACACAAATGCAAAAGCAATACTTCTAACTTTCAGAGGCTCAACCCCCCCTGAGTATATCGACATCCTTGGCCAAGACTGCAAGAGTAGGATATATGAATACTTCGACCGCCCTATGATGTGTAAAAAGTGCTTGGAATACAACCATACTGCTAAAAGATGTACCAGTGAAGAGTTCGTGTGTGGAAAATGCGCAACAAAAGGCCATGAAGCAACAAATTGCACTGAAAACAACTTGACATGCTACCACTGCGGAAACAATCACAAAACTGGAGACCGGACTTGCCCGGAACAACGCAAACAACAAGAACTAATTTCTATCCGTACTAAACAAAACGTATCAAGAGAACAAGCCCTTATAATATACCACAAACGATCCCCACAACTCGATCAAAGCTACGCACAAATAACCAGAAATCGAACGGATCAAATACCCAAAGTACCAACCCCCCAACCCTTTATGGCGGCTACCAAAAACCAAACGATCACCGAACAAAATATGGCTCCCCCACTTTGTAACGAACCAGGTACAACTGATAACACAACCGATACACCAGAAACCAAACCACCGCAAACTTCACAACGCGACCACGAAACATGCGAAAAAGAAATACTCCGCATTAAACCCAACCCAACACAATTGCTCAAATCCACAATTAATATTGAAACTACAGCCGAAGGATCTGAAAATGAGGAAGATGGCACGAGCGAATGCAACCCTATTATGAGACAAGAAGCCAGACGAATATTCAACGAATTCAAACCCCCAAAGCAGCACAAACCTCCCAAAACCCAAAACAAGAAGCGACCAAGATCACGATCAAAATCACGATCCCCCAACTACAGCCGCAACAGACACGATAAACGACAAATTTACTCAGATGAGGAACAATCATACTACTCTCGAGACTCTAGGATTAGAGATAGATCACCCAAAAGAAAGTAACTAATTGAACGATTGAATAACAAAATCAAATCAAACACACCCCATGGCTAACGTAGGAATCCTGCAGTGGAACTGCCAAGGCATCAGGGGAAAGAAAGATGAACTAATGGAAACAATAAACAACCACCAACCCAGTATAATAGCACTTCAAGAAACAAAGCTATGGGATAACTGCCAGTTTAGAATAAACGGCTACAGTGATGTGCTACGACACGGTCATTACAACAGAACCCCCCATGGAGGTGTTGGAATATATGTCCATAGCTCAATACCTTTTTGTGAACTGAATCTACAGACTGAACTACAAAGCGTGGCCATTCAAGTAAACATAGGACAGCTGATAACCATCTGCAGCATCTACATACCCGGTAGACAAACAGTCACAAACGAAAAACTAAATAACCTAATCCACCAACTACCGAATCCTTTCATCCTAGCCGGCGACTTCAACGGACACAGCACCATATGGGGCTGCAAGAATACAGATAATAGGGGGAAGCTGATAGAAACTGTTATTACAAACAATAACCTTTGCCTATTAAATACCGGTTCACCCACTAGAATAGGATACAATTCAGAATCAGCTATTGATCTGACAATTTGCTCACCTACATTGGCCGTGCTATTAGACTGGGTTGCTTTCGACTCGCCGGGTGATAGCGATCATTGCCCAATTTTGATCACCTACCTTAACGAAAAGCGCCCCAACCAACCCCCATCAACTATCTGGAACTACTCAAAAGCTAACTGGGATCTATATTCCAATAACAATGCATGGAACAAGCCGATGTTGAACACAACAACTAATAACGAACAACTACTCACCGACTTATACCAGCGGTTCTACTCAGCAGCTGAAAAAGCCATCCCAACTTATATACCAGGAAAATACTACCCCAAACCATGGTGGACAAAAGAACTCCAAGAATCAAAAGAAGAAAGAGAAAAACTTTACAAGAAATACCACCGCAATAAAAATCTTACTAACTTAATTAACTGGAAACGAGCAAGGGCAAATCATAAATACAAAATTCGAGCATGCAAACAGGAAACGTGGAAGAATTTCGTAAACCAACTTAATAAATATACACCAATGGCCAGAGTGTACGAAACAATAAGGAAAATAAAAGGTAGAGTACAAAGAAAAGTCCATATATTAATCGAAAACAATATACACTACAGCACAATCCCTGATATTGTGAATAAACTGGCTGAGAATTTCAGCGAAGTGTCAAGCGATCAAAGCTATTCCCCTGAATTTCAACAAATAAAAACCGCAAATGAAACTATACCGATCCATTTCAGTTCGCCAAACGTAGAAATCTATAACCAAACTTTCCATATGCATGAATTTGAATCCGCCCTAAGAAAAACTAAAAACACATCACCAGGAAACGACAAAATAACATACGACATGATCAAACACCTAAAACTACCAGCTAAACAATACATCTTGAACACTTTTAACAAATTCTGGACAACGGGCTACTTCCCACCACAATGGCAGCACTCAATAATAATACCAATCCCAAAACCTGGAAAAGACCACAGTAAGCCGAACAACTACAGACCGATCTCACTAACGAGCTGTCTGTGCAAACTTATGGAACGAATGATCAATAACCGACTGATAGAATATTTTGATATGCATAACATAATAAATAAAGCGCAGTGTGGATGCAGGAGAGGGCGTAGCACTGTAGATCACTTGGTCAGACTAGACTCAACCGTAAGATTAGCCTTTGCAAACAGAGAACACTTCATTTCAGTGTTTTTTGACCTCGAAAAAGCTTATGACAGAACATGGAGATATGGGATTATGCGTGACTTATTTGACATTGGACTCAGGGGTAGACTACCAATTTTCATCACCAAATTCTTAGAACATAGAACACTGAGTGTCCGAGTGGATAACTATAACTCAAACACCTACGAACAGCGAAACGGAGTCCCTCAAGGCAGTGTCCTCTCAGTTACATTATTTGCCCTCAAAATAAACGACATAGCTAAACAGATTCCACCGGACAACAATTTCCATTACTCTCTATATGTTGACGACTTGCAAGTCGGATACCACCACCAAGACCTCCAGGTCATTCAAAACAAAATGCAATCCTGTATTGACAATATATTTAAGTGGTCTCAAAATCATGGATTCAAATTTTCACTGAGCAAAAGTAAAGCAATTCATTTTAATATTATACCCGGACTATTCCTCAGCCCAACACTCAAAATCAATAACGAAAACATTCAATACACAAAATCACATAAATTCCTAGGCCTAATCTTCGACGATAAATTAAACTGGCAACAACACATCGCTGCTCTAAAGAAAAAAGGAAATGACAGCCTTAACGTACTGAAATCAATAACAGCTCAAAGCTGGGGAGCCGACCAAACCACAGTTCTCAGAATCTACAGAAGTATGACAAGATCAATTCTCGACTATGGATCAATAATCTATAACTCTGCCAGTCAAACAACTTTGAAACCCCTCGAGTCAATTACGCGCGAGGCACTACGAATCGCTACGGGAGCATTTAGATCCAGCCCAACAAATAGCCTATATATTATTTGCAATGAAATGCCTCCCGATATTAGACGAAATTATCTCTCACTCTGCTACTACTACAAGGTCCGAAGTCAGCACGGAAACCCCGCTTTTAGTTGCACTGTAACGGCGAGCAATAGACTACTCTTTCAAAATAGGAGAATAACCCCAACTTTGGCCATCAGAATGCAAATACTAATAGAAAAATTAAGTTTGAGGAAAAACCGAATTAAACCAGACTTTTCCTACCGACTATTAAACATTGATACCCCTACATGGGCTTTAACAAAACCAACTATAAATACAGAACTAACCGAACTCCCAAAGAACGAAACTCCCGAATACATAATCCGGCGAGAGCATAAAAGAATAACAAAAGAACAATATGATGGATACGTGACCATATACACGGACGGCTCACGAGGGGAGGGTGGCACAGGAGCGGCGGCAGTATGTGGCACTATTGTTCGCACTGCAACACTTCCGAAGGAAGCCTCAATATATTCAGCTGAAATACACGCCATTCACTTGGCCCTTAACATCATTAGAGATAAAAGAGATAAAAAATATGTAATTTACTGTGACTCTTTGAGTGTCGTTAACGGCCTAAATTGCGAGACACATCACCCAGTACTACGCCGAATACAACACGAAATACACGACGTGCAAAAAAGTGGTAAACTCGTCAACATATGCTGGATCCCCTCCCATGTCGGAATAGGCGGTAACGACGCTGCAGATACCGCAGCTAAGAACGCTACCCGAAGACCTGAAGAATTCATTCTTATTTGCCACTCAGACTGGAAACCATTAATACAACAAAAGATGATTGACCAGTGGAAGACTAGGTGGGAAAATTGCAGAGACAGGTTGAGGGAAATACAGCCATCACCAGGCACGAAATTGGAACTAGGTAAAATATCACGTAAAGAGGAAATAATAGTTAACAGACTCAGAATAGGACACACATTCTTAACGCATGGCTACCTGATGAACAACGAGATACCTGATATTGCACCAGTATGCGAGTTTTGCAACAACTCAACACTAACTGTCAAACACCTAATCATAGAATGTGAAAGTCTAACAATTAGTAGAAATTGTATACAGGCTTGCCAAACGCTACAACCTACCGTCGAGACGGTATTCGGACGCCATTTAGACGTCAAGGATTTAATGAACTATCTTCGTGTGATAGATGTCTACGACCTAATTTAAATGTTTCAGTAACTTTGCATTGCAATTGACTTACCTTTAATGATGAGTTTCTAAATCGACCTTTCGATCGCAGACGACATGCATAAAGGGGAGCAGTAAAGGACCCGTGTCCGTGCTTTAATGTTGATTGTATCAACACCCCTCATTATTATTATTACTATATATAGGTAAACATTTTGAATTGATTTTGATCATTTAACCAACAGTAGAAACTATTATTGTAATATGCTATCTAACACAATTCAAATGTGACGTCTTACTTAAAATAAATAAATGAACTATTCATGTAATAAGGTGGTGAAAATTCGAATTTATTTCGTTCAGATAACAGACAGTATAAGCTAACATTTTAATATTCTACGACACTCGTTTCGCCGGCGCAGTAAACCTTACGTACCTGGCACTGCAAGGCTCGTCCCAGATTTGGCTCTGCTCGTCATAGGCCATAACGAAGAGCAAATCAGAAGAATTCCCCAGACCCGTGTAGTCGTAGAAGCGACCGTCAATACCCTCAGCGGACCAAGCAACGTCTACGGACACCTGAAATCAAGGAAAACTTTTGAAATTACTCTAGATTATAATTAGATGGTAATTTAGTTCCAGCCTCCTTAACCACAATGACGATGTTCAAAGAGAGGAAAGATGATGGCACCATTTAGCATGGCGTTAATTAAGGGAACGCAGAATCTACGTAAAAAGGTGTGTTACCACACAATATCCCTACGCATAGAAACAATGAGTTGAAAAAGAAGTTCCTGAAACAAAATATACGTTGAAGAACAAAGTAGTAGGTGCTGAAGAACAAAACAACAGTGAACCGATAAATGATGGTCCGTAATAAAACGTTAGCCTATTCTATATCAATGAAAAGAAGGTCTACCTTACTTTCAACTCAAACGACTCCAGAAAAAACGACTTAAATTACTTGGCACTTCCTGGGAACTTGATTAACTCGAGATAATGGACAGCGACTCACCGCAAAAGAAATGTACCCTTTTATGAACAAAAATTTGGTCTAGGAAAAGTACAGTGGATTCAGGGTTATAGGAATAATTAAATATAAATATAACACACGAATAAATGAAGTATTAATGCTGCACAATATGGCTGTCCGTATAAGAAATTATGTACGGTATTGTACTTACCCGCAAATTATCATAGTACATAATGTTCAGATATTAAGTTTGAAACTCTATTTACCTTCATATAAGAGAAAGTGAGAACAAGACAACAGAGGAGAGTATCCAAAATACGTAACTAACTACATACATAGAAATATATTTCAGAGGAGCAAAGAATACTCGCACAAAAAGTTATTGTTAATGATATAATTACGTTTTAACTACTATCAGCGCTTTGCAAGTAATTCAATAAGGACACTCAGGTTTGATTGTTTGCCGTAAGATAGATTAGTTTAGCACATAAGAAGAATTTTGATCAGAAAAAAAAGAATGAAAGGGCGTTGCCATGTGTGTAACTTTGTAAGAGGACCACTAAGCGGAGGTTCTGGTTATTTATTCCCATGTTTGCTGAGCGCCTTGAAGAACTTCCTCCAAATACAAACAAATACCATAACATCTGTTTAATTTAGGTTAGATAAATGTTTGAATCAATACGAAGTAATAATAATGATAAATTTATGGTCCCAACATGGTCTCCAGCAATTGGCAACTCTGGACCCTATAGCTAATACGAAGTAGAATGCATGGTCTTAACATCACTTGCTACTCATTTTTATGCAACATTTTCAATACATTGAGAACATGACTGCTTATTGAAAATTAATACGAATACACTAAGAAATTTACATGTCTCTGGGATGGACAAATTCTACCGTTCTGGGCATTTGCCGCCAACACATCTCGGTGAATAAAAGCCAGGCTCCAGTAGTTCTACCAGTTCTCCTGGGCTTGCAGAAGGCCCGGCACTTCATAAAATAAAGTTTCGTCGCCTTAAAGATCTCAGAAATTTTTACTAGTATCTTATCGAAAATGGTTCCTGTAACGACGACTTTAAGTTTCATAAATTTTTCGCTCTATCTTTGTAAAGATAAACTAAATGCATTTACAGATAAATCACAGAGAATTACGCACAAAAATATTCTCATTTTTATACATGCCTAATGCCTCGGAGATCCCAACATATGCCTCACAAAATCCGGTCATCTACTCTTCCGCGTTCTTATCCAACAATGACTTCCATCGCAGCAACTCCACCCATTAGAAGAAACAACTCTGAAGTTGGAGTTTGACAGGGAGTTTAGCCCTCACCGCGTAGCTCCAACAGCAAGAACCGCCCAGCCCTTATCCCAGTCCCACTCAGTCGAGTTCACCGCTCTCAAGGTAGCAGCTCATACGTAGTTCCCGAAGTAATAAGTATTGGGAATTTGTGGAAAACTGCTCCCTAAACAACAGGCGAAAAGTGCCCATGCACTGCGACCAGAAGATTAGAATGCCTTTACTTGTGAACCCGAATAAGTTTGTGTAGAAGACTTCCAGATAATCACAACTACCATTAGTCAAATGGATTTCCGTATTTTAAAATCCATTTTTATTATGAAAACTGTCTCAAATGGGACTCAATCCTGCTTCCCAATGCAAAATGTCAGTCTTATATTTGATTTGTTCTGTTTTCACTTGATTGTCATGAACGCTTTGATGGTGTTTTAGATGCTTAAAATCACCTTTGAGGTTGAAACGTTAACTTTTATGTAACTTCTAAACATGCTCCATCCAACTTCAAAGCATGTAATGAATAATAAATCTTTTCAAAGTGACTACCTTGACCATTTTATCCACTTATCCTATTCCAACAAAAGGAAAGCCTAGATAACCTTCAACTCGGGTCTTCACATCTCTCTGGGATCGATAATTGCCATAGATACAATAGGTGTCTCGCTGAAAATAAAAAACTATTTCAATTAAAGTATCAGAACATCTTAATGCTCCCGTTACCGCGTGCTCTAAATAAAATATCCTCATATTACATACCTTTTGATTTGCGCAGCGAAAAAATGAATTTATCAAGCATTAATTTAGTGAGCCCAAACACGCAGAAGTCCTTAGCAAACAAGCGAAAATATTTCTATTTAAAGTTCACCAGCCTCTGATTATATAATTACCTGGGCCTCCGGGAGGGCGCTATCCAGCGCCTCCTTCAGCTCCCTCACAAGGGAGGTGTAGCCGGCCTGCTCTGGACTGCCCGGCTCAATGGGGCTCTCATAGTCAAAGTTGACGCCGTCGAGACCTTTCTCAAGCACGTCCAGCACCTCCGCAGACACCCACTCCGACCGCGCTGTGGCGTTCGTAAAATCCAGTCCGGACATCTCACCTGCCACACGTAACCTTGCACGTACATATTTCAGGTGAAAGCACTAATTTTGAATGAGTAATTATGTCATGTATGGGGACTAGTTACACTTCGAAGACTTACTGGCACGCAATTTTTCAGCGATAGAGACAACTCAGGGGCAGAAATCACAAAATTCGTCAAAAGCACACAAATGACGATCATGACCTTTGCACACAACATAAACGTAGAACCCAGTAGACTAGTTAAATATCAGAAGCGAGGGTAAAAGGTTCAATATTATTGTTGGTTAAATTTGTTGATGTTGGGCAAAGAAAGCACAGGTTTATGAAGATCAAGGTCAAGTTATTCATGTACTCACAGTACAGGCGCCACTTGTGTGCTTTAAAATAACTGCTTTTATATCTTTCTGATCAGGCAGCTTTTAGTAAGCTGGGACAACATGACGTCATCCATAATGCATTTAAGCCAAGAATTACGTTTCACTCTACTGCCAGCTTACGTTTTCCGTGGACTGACATGTGTTGATCGTTGTTGTCTAACACATTCATGGGGATCTAGGTACTACAGAAAATTCACTCCTTACAGGGAAATTTAATTCAATTTAATACGCCATAATTATTTAAGAAGTTATTAAATAATTATTACACCTAGCTCACCGCTGAAATTTCGAAACTCTCATGGAAAATGTTACGAAATTTGATTGCTCTCAACCCTTAACTTTCATAAGTAGCTTCATTTCTGACAAGCAACTGCTGTCTTACAGGAAGCAAAGCAAATATACTAATTGTGCAGGAAGCAAAACAATTATTCAAATTATGCAGGAAAAGAAATTAAAAAAAAAATTAATCTAATGACAAAGAGCTAAAACTATATCATATACCTTTTTTTGCAACTTTGACGCCGTTGTAGTGAGCGTGGACCAGCAACTCGGAGTCGTAGAAGTTGAACATGACGATGGTAGTGAGCTTCTCCCAGTCAAACTTGCTCCAAACAGTGCTGTCACACTCCAGTACGAACGCAAACAGCTGCCAACAGTGTGGTCAAGCATTATTCCATTTCACTTCTACGCGTTGTAACCATTCTACGTGCTACAGGAGAAAATTATTTCTGCTCAGTCACGACCACTCTATACTCCTACCATTCTACTCGCCATCCCAACTCTGTTATTCACCACTCCACCAGCTCCATCTATTACTTTCTGCTAGCGAACGTAAATTAATGCCTGGATGCTCAGTGTTCTTTAAGATCAACTTCACCGGACTGCATGGTTACAAAAAATTTTTCATGAAGTATCGTCATTCTGTCTTCTTTTCCGTACTCAAGAATAAGAACGCGTTCCACCGAGGAGATGAAAACCTTCGGCATTCAACGCTACAGAAGTACTTTTTCATGTTGAAATTCTAGAAAAAATTTTAAGACATAGAGTTGAAAGTCGCACTGAGTGTCGCAGTACCTTTCATTCTGTTCTAAAAGCAAAGAGTGTTGATTTACTCGTGATATGTGGTAAATATTACATTATTATTGACAGTTTTTCAAAACGGTGTTCACTTCGAGCTTGACAGAGACATGACAACGAGAGGATAAATTTACAAATAAAGCTGGGTTGAGGCCATTGGAAATATTCGACCGTAGGAAGTCTCAAGCATGAAACACTAATCTCACATACGCCAGTGAAAATGTATTTAAAAACCCCCAAATTATTAAAACAGAGCCCACGAAAATACTGCTTCCTTTCTAATTCTGCATGTGGCGGATATGAGCGGCTCTGAGGAGTAGTTCTAGATCCCTTGAGAACAAGAATGTCCTCATTTAGTAGTGCTTCCGACCCGCTCAGTGGAGTGCTGACACTATACCTGCACTCCACATAACCGCAGTCCCACATCAGCGGGGCCTCTAAAATCCAAAGAAGAATGAATAGATCCCGTCAGCTCTTAGAGATCTTCCATAAAGTATCCTCCGCAAATTTCGCAAAAAAGGCGTTGCGTTGCTACTAATTTCTTAACATTTTTAGAGATAAATCATCTAAATTTAATTTTAAAATTAGTGTTGAGCCCTTAGTTGTAATGTGTTTTTCCCTTAAATACGGGAATGCAGATAACATTGACAGGTTATATCAAGACCATTCTTGAGATATTATTCGTAGGTTTTCCCGCCGTTTTCGAAACTAAACTAGTTAGTTTGAGGCTCTCTAAAGAGCAAACAAAAGGGACTATTTAGAGTGGAATGTAGAAAAAGGAAAATCTATGCATAGAGCGCGTTTCCACAGTGGATACCCTGCGCATATATAGAGCAAGTTAAGGAAGAAAAGGAAAAAACGTCATAAAAACGATATCCAAAAGAGAAGAAAACTGAAAGAAACGTATTAGGCTCAAAATACACTTTCAAAAATCGAGCTATTTGTATCGTTTTAAGCGTTGTATTTGTATCGTTTGCAAAGAGGAACCGCGCAGAAGCAGCGTAGTACCATAGTTGCTACCAGTTTCCTTTGATGGAACTGTAATGCTTGTGCTATTGATACTCCCCGTCATTCTAAAGTCATTCATCACAGAAACTTAGCTCACCCACCTCAAACCTATTCACCCACCTCATCTTCAACTTAATGCATCCACTGCATCTTTAGCTTAGTGCATCCACTTTATCTTGAACTCAGTGCATCCACCTTATCTTCAACTCAGTGCCCCCACCTCACCTTTAACTCAGTGCCCCCACCACATCTTTAACTCAATGCACTCACCTCATCTTTGTCTTTCTTCTGTTGGTACCGCTGGAGGTGCGGAGAGAAAGGGTCCATGAACAAAGAGCGCCCAAGGGAATGTCGCAACACGTCCGACGTGTAATCGTTCACATCCGCAGCTCTCGGAGAAGATGCAACATTCCCGACAGCGAGGGCTACGACTGCTACTAAAGTGCGCAGCAGCAATGAGGGCGACATGCTTGGTTGATGGATCGTCAGATCTCTTGAATAAGAGTTGGGTGAGAGCTGAAACTTGAAATCTTCAAAATGGGTTAGATTTTGTAGTTTTACCACTGTAGTTGCAGCAATTTTTCCCACAGATTGATTGATTATAATAAATTTTTAAATTCCCTTTACCACAAAAAAGATGTTCAAAGAGAGGAAGGATAAAGACACCATTTAGTATGGAGTTAGGAGAACGCGGAATCTTCGTACAAGGTGCATAAAAACAGTAAGCTAAGAAAGAAGTTCATGAAACAAGATAAATGTTGAAGAAGAAAGTAGTAGTTTCCTTTGCACAAAAGTTTTTCGACCTCTTTCAGTAAATCGCTCACTGTAAAGGGGTTATTAAACGATTTTCAATAAGTTAAATTATTCAAGTAGGAAACAAAATTTACTACATCGTGAAAAAAAGACAATTCAAGTATGTTAATTTAAAGCGGAGATATCAATTAGAAAGCCGGGAACAGTTTGGTGGGACACCCGAAATACTCAAACTAAATATTTAATTTATGCATATAAACGAATGTTTCTATCTTGTCTACTGAACTGTGGGTCAGAAGAAGAATTGTTTCCAAGAACATATGGTAAAAGAATACCCATATTTAAAAGATGGATGTCCGAGAAAACTGTTTGATCTGCTTTGAGCCCATTATCGAAGCGAAAAAATTGGATTATGAAGATACAAGTTTAGATTTATTGTAAATTCACGGCTTTATCAATGCTTGCTTATCGTGCTCTACGTGGTACAGCGGTTAAGGGATCGGGCTCGTATGTTGGAGTCGCGGGTTCGTATCCCGGCGCTGGCGCGGAGATTTTCCCCGTTGGGTATAAGGGAAAGCTCAAGCACAATACCCCACTCAACCCAGGTGTCGGAAATGGGTACCGGCTTTACGGGGGAACGGTCTTGGTGTCCTATAGGGTTAGGGTTAGGGTTAGTTATAAGTAGAGCTGTGCCATTGCATAACTTGCATATATGCACGCCAAGAGATATGCAGACTGTTTTATGCAATGCAAAGAATTATCTTGTGCATAAGCAAAATCACATATGCAATTTTGCATATGCAGTATAACAGATCTAATATGCAAAATGCATTATGCATATGCACGATATCATTGCATATATGCTGTAATACGAATGGTGTAATTTGATATTTTAAGGTATGACTGCAAATTTGTTCCTTGATCCAGAAACTTTGTACATTGATGGGACCTCTCGCATACACACTATCAGTTGCTAAAGCAACGTCTCAAGTTTTACCCGGTGCGCTATGTTCAGTACCTGATGCCCAGGTTTCTTTCTTGGCCTGTTCTTCTGTTACATTTGGTTCATAAATAAAATACAATAGAGGTGTCCGAACTGAACTTTAATGGAATTTGAAGGTTATGAAAATTGCATGGTATAATAGTTTTGTACACCTAGTGATAGTTTTCTTGTTTTGTTCTACACTTAGGCCTCCCTATATGTACAAAGTGTTAAGGTGGAAATGCAACTGTGAAGTTTGTAATAATTCCAGAAACATATGCGTTTAGTGAATTAATAATAAATATCGTTGTTGTGCTCTGCTTGTTCATAAAAAAATGAGAAAAACCTCAATAAGGTAATCCCTTGAATTCCGAATATGCAACAAATTCCCATAATTTGCATCATTATAGTGATTTAGCTTCCTGGACTTACATGAGGACAATCAAATTTGCAGTGACATTTAGTGATCATATGCTGATTTGAATATTCCTCCACTATTTGGTTGTTCAAAACCTAATGCAAATGTTTTGCATTCGTGGGATGTCCTGAATGAGGGGATAACCTAGAGGAAGATTATGAGAACTTCAAAAAAATATTTTATTCACTTTTGCTTTGAAATTTTCGGATGTACTGGATAATATGTTGAATGAATAAATGAATAAATTTCTTTTAGTATTTTAATGATTACCATTACTTATATTTACGCCATCCTAAAGTACCACAAAGTGTAAGGAATGGTTCTTTCAAGAATGAATTCCCAGAACATGACTTTCGGGATTGAAATCTGTATTGTACTTATTGCCGGAAAACGGTAAGTTTGTCATACACTATGTTATGAGAGTATACACTGTTATTGTCAAAATATCTGCTGTGACTTCATAGATATGAATAACTTAAGATAATCCTTTTGGTTCAGCATAAATTTACCCAATATTGACCCACTTTCATCTACGTTAAAATCACGGAAAGCTGGAGGTTTAAGCTTCATGTCTCATTTAGCGTACGAAACCAACTTTTAGTGCTCGCCGTGGCCGAGTGGTTAAGAACGTACCCTTCCGTAAAGGTTTCAAGGGTTCGAATCCCTGCGCTGCGTGGCGATTTTCCCCGTTGGGCAAAAGGAAAACTCAAACGCATTACCCCACTCTACCCAGATATCTGAAATTGGTACCGGCTCGACAGGGGAATAACCGTTCTGCGATAGTTATCCGGCATTTGAAAAACCAATGTACAAAATGATATTTATCATGCTTAAGTGATTGGAATAAAGCTTTTTTTCTAGATTTCTAGCACGAGAAGATCTTCCCATGATTAAGAATTTAAACTCTATTTTGCGTACCTATCCTGTAGAGGAACAAATACAAACCAACCAAATTCGTTCACCAACGAAGGAGTTGGTCAACTCTTTCCATCTAACATGGAGAATTTTAAATTTGCTCACCTGGTGTCGTACGATGTAGAAAGAGTGTTTTTGCAATACAAAAGTATTCTTACCGATGAGCGAAAAAGTGTCGCATTTGGAAACATTAAAAAATACATTATTATTAAATGTAAACACAATGGTTACCTTGTTACCTTGTTCTACTTTGAAATCTTATGTAATCATATTTTCATGTTTTCTTCATTAGAAGCAAATGCTCGATATTCTAAATATTGAACACTACTGTATTGAATCATTACCTTAGAGTTCAATATTTACCACATCAAACAAGTTCCAACTAACTGAAGTCGGTCATTCAGCAGTGCATGTGCAAGACTTGATCGCATATTGTTTGCATATAAATGCAAGTACTGTGCATACGACACTCCGCAACCGCATATATGTAACCTCAAGCCGCATATTTTATGCGCGCATAATTTCATATGCGCTTGCATATATGCACGTGCATATTGGCACAGCTCTAGTTATAAGACATTTGAAAAACCAATGCTAAGATCATATGTATCAGGCTTGATTGGAAATAAAGCATCCCAAAGATGCCGATGTTAACCTTGCAAATGTAGATTATGACGTTAAGATGCGTTTTTGAACAAATGCAAAGAACTACTAGTGTTGCTGGATAACGAGGGACGGAATAGAAAAAGTGGCAATCTATTAAAGTTTGTAGTGTTTTTTAGGATAAAAATTCTTCACAAACTTGTATAAGAAAATCGAAACCACCAGTTAAACAAGTTGTTCTTTTTGTTAAGTTTATCCCGACAAATACTAAACTTAAAAATACTATCACTGATTGACTAATTTCATTTACTCATCATATAATTTTCTGTGATTGCGTTGAAATAAATGTTGAAAAATGTGACAAATGAATACGTGACCAAGCGGAAACTTGTACCATGATGACCAACTACACAGAAAATATTGAGAAGAGAAATTGCAGCAGATAATTTGAAGAACATAGTTATGCAAAATAATTAGAACTATTGAGAGCTGTTGAAAACAAGATTATGCAAAATAATTCTTCCCACAACAAAAACAAAATATATAACCACAAACCCTTAAAAAACGCAATCCTAGCAGAAAATATTCACTCCTGTCGGAACCAACGAGACTGAATGTATTCAAATATCACACATGGACGAAGTTTTTGGTTTCAAATCATAGAACGATACGGAAAGAAAAAGTGAAATTACAAATTTTAACAAACTGTGACCACGCGAACGTTTCCAATAAATGCCACTGGTACCAGCAGTCAAAAGACAACAGGCTCTGAGCAATACCACTGCAGCATGTCACCACGATACACTGCCTCTCCTTAGAGGCCATTGATCTGGTGAAATATGAACATTGCGGACTTGTGCAGAGCAGTCCCGAATAACATCTTTATCGCTTTCCGTGGGAAAGAATACAGATTTTTAGATGGCAACAGATAATATTTTTGCCCTCGATACAGTGTGCTGTCAGATAAAGGAACCTAGCAAACATAGAAAAATGGCACAGTTCACCATAGAAAATTTACGCCTTCATGATTTCTGACGAACCCAGTGTGTCTATAAAATCAAAATTAAAATCACATGACTTAGTTCGAGACGCTCTAGCCACAACAAAGACGATCTCAAAAGAGAGAAAAGAAAAGACTATTTTATATGGAGATTTGAAAACGAAGAATCTGTGCACATTTTTTTGAAACAAGATAAAAAGTAAAGAAGAAAGCCATAGGTACTGGAGAAAAGAACAGCAGTGAATCGAAAAAAGATGATCTGTAACAAAATAAAAAACCTATTTCAACAAAAGGAAGGCGCATCTAACCTTCAGCTCGCGACCTCAAATTTTCCCTGTGAGCATTAATTTTCATTGGTACACTAGTTTTCCTAGTTTTTTCTTTTTTGTGTGAGGGAAGAGGGGATGAAATAAATACAACGAAGATTGTGGCAAAACTAAGCCTTCTGCGAGTGTTCTGATTCTAAAGCAAGTGACTCGGCTCCAGACTGCCCGATTAACCACGTTTCTGATCAAAATTCAGCAGCTTTCTTCTTTAAATAACCCAATTCGAAAATTCTGACCACAAAAACGTCTATCGAGTAAGCCAGGTTCTGGGTTACAATTAAGATGCGTCATTTTCCTAGCAGAGAGCTCTGGTGAAGAGTACCACTAGGATAGACGTCATGAACAGAAAGCATTCCTTTTCTTCTGAAGACATTCAAGTTACAAACTCTGACACACTCTCTTCAAAAAGTTTTCAAACTACTAGCGTTATATTCCAAATAATGTTTTATTTAGGCTCGGAACAGCCCGCGGGACTGCCCATCGTTCCCGTCAATGGTTTTCACGCCACCATCGTCCGTGCAGGCTTCCCTGTTAAAAAGCTAATAAAAGGTAAATAGAAGAAATTCCGAGTTGCTCCTCAGGCCGAAAGCAGTGGATCATTCTTCCAGTATCCTGTAATTTTCACTTAGTGGTAGAAGACACAATTACCAGAAGCTAGGTCACTCGAGCGAGCGGTTATGCTAACATTTGACATAGTAATCGAAAAGACGTGATCTATCAGCACTGCGATCACAGCTCTAGGCTTACTTAAAATCATCACTCTCAAGAAAAATAAAACAATATATTCGTCAAGACTGTTGTAGCAATGAAGAAAGAATTGGTTACTCAAGATGGAACGTATTGAAGTATTAAAAAAAAACATTTTCTTTCTGTGGATATGAACGAGAGTGGTGCACTTTGATGGAAGGGAGGGAAAATAATTTCTAGGTGGATATAAATTGGCGTTTTTAAACCCATCCTATGAAAAATAACGCAAAAAGGAATATATCACCAAATAAAACTCCATTGGTTCTTGCACGTTTATTTGCCCTAATGAAGCACACCTAGCTCTCCTAGCTCAAGTAGCACAGCGCACTACGGAGCAGCGACAGGAGTACGTGAACGTACCAACCTACTCACACACCCCATCATGAACGCAAATTAACTCATTTGACATGAAAGGAGCAGCAAAACTGCGATAAGAAACTAAACGTGCAGGCATGACTTCTTCAGAGAACAAGACGTGACGTGGCTTAGCACGTTATGCTGATAGGAGATCAGGACACCGTCTTCTCTTAAAATGTAACGAATAATTCAACACGGAATCCTTCTCGTGGGAAGCAAAATGTTTGTATTACAAAATTGTCTTTTATCTTAACGTACCAGCATAATTTATTTACGAGCGAAGTTAAAAGAGTCTTGTCATTTCAGAACAAAGTAGATATAATATCAGTACATTTCAAATCATGAAAACAGTACAAGCAATTGTGAGTGAGGAAAATACACAACACGTCTTAGTCGCACGTTACTTACGACAGTGAAATGTTTTCCGTTTCGAAAGAATGTGATTTCATACAGTGTCTAGCAAGGGCGAAGAAGTGTAAAAATACCTGGAACAAATGGCATTATCATGGAAGAGATCGACAATGGAATTTGATGAAAAAATTTTAGAAGCAGAGAAGTAAGAATAAATGGAAACTGAGTGCTTCACCTTGAAGAATTTGAAAGGAATACCCCAAAAAGAGAAGGTAAATGACATTGCCCCATGAGCTCAACTCACAATCACAAAATGACGTTTATTCGTTGAAATGAAACGTTCGAACCAGTTCACCCGATGAAGATCGGCAGCGCTCAAGCCCGTCAGTTCGATAAAATAAATACTTATTACGATAAAATATGATTAATAGAAGAAAGACGAGCAATATTGAAACATAGATATACAATCAAGGATGTTTAATTTTCTACAGCAAAGCAATAAAAGGAAACATCGTAAACACATTTATTTGATAGAAGATAAGGTTCAAGCCCAATTTTTTAATTAATCAATGTTGAGGCATGCAGTCAGTACTGAAATGTTTCAATAGTTTTATACGGGTATTAGATAATAATAAACGAGTTTACACGATACAAAATAATATTCAATAATATTGATAAAAGGATAGTATTCAAACACGTTTACATTGTTAAAGATCAAGTTTCATAATTGTTCTCTCTAAATGAGATTTTGAATAACAAAGAAGTGGCAAGTAAAGACATGCTACAGCGGCAGCCTACACATGGGCTGTCCCACGAAGTCGAACCAGTAACACAACGAAAGTAAAGCTCTAAATTTGGCGTATGGCTAAGACATTGATGCGTACCAGCGATATTCATGGCTCATTTTCAAGATCGAAATACAAACTTCATGAACAGGTTCAGTATTTGTAAACAGCAAACAAGAAAGGGTGAAATACAGACGAAAGCCCATGTATAAAGTACGGATGAGCAGGTTAACAAAATCCAAAAATCACTCAAGTCATTATTACTTTTCTGTGGACAAAGACACAATAACTTGATGCACATACTTGAGACACTAAAGGAACAACAACAAGTCAAAACTGCGATTTCTTAGTTTCCCTCACAACCACATGGATGTAAGACCCATCATTTCAATACAATGACAAGCATTATTATCAAAATGTAGACAAATAATCCACACATTTTTCCCCAGGGCAAGACCCTCGTTTAAAAATAAATGGGAAGGAATGCTTTCAATCTCAATAGTAAACATTCAGGGACTGATCCAATACACTTCGAGGCACAGTAGCACCACACAGACTGCGGCAGCACAATCCAGGGCAAAACTTCTCACACATTGTGGAGCGGTACAAGCAAAAGGCCCAACACGTCAATAAACACGGGAGACCAAAACGGTTCCAATGAAGCAGAGCTTACACTGCGGACGCTTCATGAAGGCAGCACGGCATAGAACTGAACCAAGGCGGCGCCGCCGCCACCGCACTTCTTGGAAGTAATTACGAGTTGTTACATACACGAGAAATAAACGCAATAGGTGAAGGTTTTAAAAAATAGAGTGAATGAAATATCCAGTAAATTTGTGAAGAGCAGCTCTAAGTATCAAAAAAATTAAATACTGTTTGAAATTTTAGGAATGATTATAAGATTATGATTATAAGTTAGTTTAAGCCTCCCTAACCGCTACAAAAATAGAGCGTATCGAAGAGAGGAAGGAGGAAGGCACCATTTAGTATGGAGATAAGAAAATGAGGAATCTATGCAGAAAGGGCATAGAAACAGTAAGATGGGAAATAAGTTCATGAAATAAGATAAAAGTTGAAGAAGAAAGTCAGAGGTGCTGGAAAACAGGACAGTAGTGAACCGAAAAAAGGTGGTCCTTAACATAACAAAAAACGTTTTATTTCAACAAAAAGAAGGCCTACCTAACTCTCAGCTCGGCCCTCACATTTTTCCCCTGGGAGCGCTAATTCCCATAGATACAATAGTTGTATCCCCCTGAGGGGTGAAATTTTGAATGAAAGAAAGCATGGAATATAGAGGATATGCGGTGTGGTTTTAAAACATTTACCAAGAAAGTTTCCTATGAAAGCTCTAAATATCAAAGAAATTCCCAGCCGACATGAGAAATCCTAAAACTTTCAAGCAAAAAAATTGAAAAATGCAACGAACACAAGTACTATTACTACAATGCAGCTATAACGAGTCGTGTGCACAATAGAAGACCTTCTGAATTTTACATCCAAGAATTATGCGTAATTTTCGAGCAAGGTAATGAAATGGAATCTTGTCGAAAATAGATTTTGTCCTCTTATTGTTCAACTTTGATGATTGTCAGTCGCTCCATCAATTCAATACATTTTGGAACCTCAGTTGCTAAAGCAATCGCAAGTTTTAGTCGGTACGTTTTCTCCATATTTTACATCACCATTAGCTTGTGCAACAGCAAATTAATGGGACTAGTTTGCACTCTTTCAATAGTGAAGATGTTGAATGGTATTACGAATACGGTACGATCTTTATAGATACACGATACATCACCACCTCACAAGCCACCAATTTGTGGAATTAATAAGCGCCGCTTTTTCTTGTAGACAAGCATTAATATCAAAATGTAGATAAATAATCCCCTCATTTTACCCCAGGGCAAAACCCTCGTTTAAAAATAAATGGGAAGGAATGCTTTAAAGTTCAATAGTAAACATTCAGGGATTGATGAATTCTTCATCGTGAATAGTTCAGAGCAACAGATTTGCGTCCTTCATGTTTCATTCTGAAAGAGAACTTTGTTCAGTATTCAAATACATAAATGCAAGATTTTCCTCCTACACTTTGTAAATTGATTCCACTGATCTTACACGAATGCTACGTTTTTCAGGGAAAAATGTTTGAATTCCAACAGAAACAGGATATGAAAATGAGTCGAGTCCAAGCCAATTGTAAATAAAATCATCGTAGATATTTTTAGTCATCTGTAGAGAGGCAAGACTCATCCACGACACAGAAAGAATTCAAAGAAATCTCAAACTCAAGAATTCTTGGAGATAAATGAACAGAAGCTCGACACCCGGCTTGTACATCAACGAAAATTCATTTGAGCTTGGCACTCGCGCTAATATGAGGGTGTAAACTAGGGCTGCTACAGCACATTGTGGTTACTACAATCTCTATGAAGAATACCAAAGACGACAGACTACAAGGCAAAAACGAAGACCTCAATGGCACAGAAGCAGCTACAGATTAAGTAATCAACCAACCAACGGTGCACGCTACCAAAGTCTCACACTCTATAAGCGTGCGAGCACAGAAACAGCAGCAGCACAAGTTCTGTAGAAGTTTACAAGGAAAAGTTCTCGATTTATGCATGAATATGAATCCATGAGACTCTTGATGGATCGTCATCGAGTGTCATAGAAATAGAGGCCGAGAAATATAAATCCCTACACAAAAACATTACAGCGTGCTGGCACAAAATGGCGACCTCACATGGAATACTAGTGTGGCAAGAAAACATCGAACATTTTTGCGACTTTCTCAGTGAAGTTCACTTTAATTTGCAGATAACATATAGGAAACTTTCAACACAGCTTGAAAAAATTAGGTTGAAAGAGATTGAAAGTAGTTGAAAAAAGACATTATCAATATTTTTGTTCTGTAGTATACGCTTCTAATTAATGATGAAACTTCAAAGTAAGCCAACTTTAACCATTTTACTTTTAGCTCCCATTTATTTTCATGCTTTCACCATTTCGATCATCTCTCAATGCTATATGACAAGCACACCAGCAAGAGTTACGCAAAGGCTGTAACTAAATATATCGCGCCCCGTGCAAATGTAGCGTAAATTTCAGACAAATAAAGGAGGCATGGACAATGATACATCAATTGGACCGGACAAGCTGACTGTGAAGAAAAAGAATTTTATGGATAACTTGCTGACTGTGAAGTATAGAAGCCCTGCCTGAAAATCTGTCTTTAATCCCACCGTTGTCAGAACGCACGTTATTTATCTATGCGTTTAATACATTGATCACCATGATTACTGTGAAAAACTACGCAAAAATACACGACATTCAAATTAAAGACACATTTCCTTTTAGTTAAATTGATGTTCATCGACAGTCAAAATTGTTTCCCTGGAATACTTTTGCCAGCAGCGAAAAAAGCTGAAGAAACAAATTGGAATGCCTTAATAACATCAGAAGGCAGATTTCTTTCACTATCTGAGCTGACTTGGCACTGAGCCAGTAGGGCACAGCTTAGGGACCACACTGACCCAAGGCCCACGCACATCAGGTGTCGTAAGCGGAGAATACTTCAAACACAACACCGCTAAGGGCAACAAGCAGTGGTATTACATGAACTACTATATTTCTTAAATTAAACGAAAATTCCTGTCCAGATGAAGAAATTTCACGTGACAGCGCTAACAATTAAAGAGTACCTAATAAACTAGGACAATAGGAACCTCACAACTGCTATATCGAAATCATACTAATAACTTCTAGCACTACAAGCGATGACAAAAACGTAAGGCGTAAGTAAATATTCACTAAGACTAGGAAAGCTTCGAAAACGTACATCAAGGGCTTAATGTCTAACCAGGGAACATCTGCCCGATATAAATGAAGCTCTGTGCCGGGATGAACATAGCGTGTGACCCATGTTACCTAAACGAATATCCTCAAACAGAAATGCTATACAATAAAGAGATTCAAAACACAAAGCACAAGACAAGATTGAGTGCTAGTTTTAATAAATGTATCGCAATGCAAAGGGTAGAGAAATATAGACGTCCCTGACCACAATAAAGAGATTTTAGTATGGTAGCTTAACACTTTGACTGCAAAGTGTGCCACTGATGGCCACAGAGCGGATTTTTACAATGTTGCTGATCGACCAGGCGTCGCAAACTCAAGTCTCACAAATACTTAATTAAAGCTAAATGAAAGCACGATCTATTTAATGTTCCTTATTTTAAAAATTGCTTACTACAATTAACTTCAAATTTGAGTTGAATATTGAACTTCAGTTTAACAAATTCCAGTCAAAGTGTTGAGCATTTTTCACAAGACTGATGTGAAATAACCTATTCTAATACCAATAACTTCCGGAAAAATGAAATTCTCAATACGCAAAAAATAAACAACAATCCAAATTTGTTCCAATTTTGATCTATAAGAAAATCATAGATACAAGTCAACATGACATAAGGAAAAGAATAACATTTGAGTGGACGATACAATCATGGTACACTTACTAATGGCTTACTAATGTTTTTTATCCCGACACACCCAATAGAAATTAAAGTCAATATTTGTGTGAGTAGAGCCCTTGAAAAGTTGACTGCAACTAAAGACCAATCAAGTTCCTTACTTCCGTATCATCACAAGAAAACACAGCGCCGTCTAACGTACATCAACACAAGCAAAAATGCATCATATAGCGGGATGTGGCGAAAGAACGAATTTTCAGTTACCAAAACTCTACACTGAATAAATACTTCACGAAACTGAAAAAACTTAACTATAGATGTCAGCAGTCAGTGTTTATCTTTGAAAATAATAAAGCAGCATTTGATCAGTAGCAGAAGTGAGGCACGACCTTGCAATTAATGCCTTGAAAGAAACAGCGGAGGTGTGTCAGTACTCTACACCAAGTTCGGCAGGTGCTTCAATCCTCATCGTCTGGGGGATGTACTAAGTCCGTCAACAAAACACATTCGCACTCGTCACACATGCGCTCAAGCCGATTGCGCAGAGGCTTGTACCTGCTATCCAGATACTGAAACCGGTTACATAGACAACCCACACATCCCCGCACACGGAATACAAAGAACATTTTTATCAACAGTATATTGGCTTGTTCAAGCGCAAATTACACCAGAAATTTACAGGTAACTGTTGTGTCAGCCATAAAAAGGAAATGCGACCTGTCTCGAATTCGAACCTCGCAGTAGATAATATTCGAAAGATGTTATTTTAAGCTGAGATCAAGACACAGACCACCCCATCCTAAAACTTGCACCTCAGGACCACTGAAATGAAACCATCCGCCATAAATTGATTGAGAACCAAATATGGCGCAAGAGCGATAGTAGGTATGGGACGTCCTTTATACCGGGCCACAGAACTTCACGAGAAAAAGAACAGCGCACGCTCACTGGTTACTGCTATGCTGCGAAGACTTGGGGCTGCTGCAGAAAGAGTGGAGAGAGGCGGCGGAAGGGAGGCATAGCCGCAGGTCGAGCAGGGACCGCAGTCAGCACTGCGTGCTACGGCAAGGGGTGGTAGGCTGCGAGACGGTGAGTTGTGGCTCACAGCTTACAGGCGAGTCTCCGGCAGGCGGCGGCAGCGAAGACGTGCTGAAATCAGCACTGCTACTCAGTTGGTCCAAAGAAGACAGTTGGCGTGGACTCAAAGGCTGCTGAGGATTGCTGCACGCCAGCGTGGGGCTGGCTAAGGACAAGCTGGGGCTGTGATGGAGATGCGACGGGCTGGCCAATGGCATTGCGAGAGGGTGAGTGGGGCTAGCCAATGGCACGCCAGGACTGCCAGACTTTTGCCGTACGAAGGAGGGCAAGCCTGCTGACCGCAACGGACTAGTTGCTGGCGAGCTGTGGCTGATGCGAGAACTGTACGACTGAGTGAGACTAGCAAGCTCGGGGCTCTGCGGCTGCGTGATGATGGGTGACGACAGGTGGGGAGGGTTGGAGGGCGGAGCACACTGCTCATCTCCGCTGATGGAGGAGTGTGGGCTGTGGCTGCGTCGTGTGAGCGTGGCCGCCCCAGCCTGGCTGTTGGACAGCGACGAGGGCTGCAGCACGGACTGCAGAGTCGAGTGTTGCGAGGAGTTGAGGGACTGGTGCGCGCTGGAGAATAACGCGCCCGCCTGGGTGGCGTTGGAGGACATCGGCGACACGCTGCCCGCCGCCGTCGAGTACAGCGTCGGGTGCTGCTGCGCCGCCAGTGACGTTGGCAGGAACCCTGAGACAAATGTGGAAGCTTGCAGCGTTGTAGATCATACCTGAATTCATTTCTCAAATCTGGTTGTTTAACGTTGCTCTTATACTTAAGTAAACGCTGTGGGTTGAGTTAGCAAGCGTTTAAAATAGTGAAATTGTAAGTGAACACTAATTCTACCAATAAGTAATGTATAGTCATGTACTTATGTAACTTGTGTATATTCCGTGAATAGAATACAACCATTGATTTACATAATAAATAGCCGACATTGGCACCTGGCAAATTGTTGAGTTTGAATCAACTTAATGGCAGTTGTACAGAACCTTAAGCCATTTAAGAAGGCAGTTTACAATGTAAGATTTCACCCGAATGCAATATATAAAGAGGATGGAAACTAGAACTCAAGCCCTGTTATATTTTTAACAACTAGCGTCGCTAAATCGCTCACAAGTTCTGCCCTCTCTTCTCGTTCATAGAGGAGGGGAAGAGATTTAGGAAATTATTTCTAAACATACTTTCGCACAACCATATCTTACCTGATGGCAACAAAGACGCTGGTTGCCGTTAAGTCAACGCTTTGCTAGTACATACATCAATACAACGCTCAGAGAAATGAAAACAAAATGCCCAGGCATTAAAGAAACCTGCATCATCCACTGCAGATCACTGCATGCAATTATCTCCCACTGAGACTCTTTACAAAGTGAACTGTTGTTCGAGTCTGATCACAAGTCGTTGGACATGGTTTTTTCGAAAGCCTACTTGCTTTTAGTAGTTGTATCACAATGAAGCGTATAACAGCGACTGAAAGTAAATATGAGATTGAAAATGATTTTCATGTATGCTTGTTCTGGCTTGAGGCACCCTGCATTAGAAAATTCAGGTCTTCACTAATGACATTCAATCGAGTTAGCTTGAAGCTCAGTACCAGAAATGTGCCAAGACTGGAATTTAACTGAATCCAATTTGTCTAGACTTAAAGACGGTAAAAATGAAAATGAAAAAATAGGATGCTATGGTTTAAGGATACCGTCCGAAGCTCCTGCCAGGCCCCTGTCGGTCCAGCGAGCATTTTTCATGTTTTTGTTGGAAAAGAACCCTTAGTTGGTGGACTATTCGGTCCTAAAATTTTATGGCGCTACGGACAATAAATCCCCCCCAGAGGGGAGTTTGGGGGGGGGGTTGGTAATGGGACAAAAATCTTGAATTTTCGATCTGATTTCGACCCTATATAAACAGAAAATATAAAGGGAAATGGATAGTTTCCCAATACACTTTTGTTGGAAATGTTTCATAGATTCTAAAACTGTGTTTGGTTATGTTCTAGCAGCAAAACTCAATGAGTTGATACGTTTTGAAATATCCATGAAAATGAACTCAATAACCTATATGTCAAATTTTTTCAAAAAGTAAGGCCTGAATCAAAAAAATGAATAGGAGAAATTGTGTTTCTTTTCAGAAGGTACATATGATAGTCAAATTTCATAAGAATCAGACTGAAAATGAAGAATTTCATAATTTTTATGTATATAAAAAAATTTTTTTATTTTTTTTTGGGAAATCACAATTCACAGTGTGAATATGAAATTATGCATGGAAATTATCGAAATAAAAATTAAAACTGCATTCAGTTACATAAATTATCCATTATATTACACTTCAACAAAAATTTTGTTATGGTTTATACCCAAAACATATACCTTTCAACATTAAAACTGTATCAACTCATTGAGTTTTGATGCTAGAACAAAACCAAAGACAGTTTTGAAATCCTTGAAACATTTATAACAAAGTTATAATTAGACTCTCCAAAATTTTAGAAAATAAAAAAGTTATACAGCTCCAAACCCAAAAAATAATTGTTTGTGACGTTATTATAAAGTATCGCTTATCACAGAAATTGCTTTTCGTAATGCTGAAATTTTAAATTATAACTTTGTTAGAAATGCTTCAAGGATTCTAAAACTGTCTTTGGTTTTGTTCTAGCATCAAAATTCAACGAGTTGATACGTCTTGAAATATACAAAAAAATGTATCAAAAACTAATTTTTCGTAAAAAAATAAGGCCGAAATCGAAAAAATGACAGGAGTAAAAAAGGTTAAGTTTCAAAAAATAAATATACTGGCCAGTTTTCAGGCGAATCGGAAGAAAATAGGTCAAAATCCCGGACGGTATCCTTAAAAGACTTTTCTAAACCTACAAATCATACTAGGACACCCCCTAAAATACATAGCACATCTTTCAGATCGTAAGTGAGTCAATTGAGTAATATTGCAGGAGCCACAGAATAGAATCTATTTGTACTGTCTAATTATGTCCAGCAAACGAACTCACACAAAAACATGATACATCACAATTTAAAATAAGTTTAACAATGCTGTGTTTTATGCATTTCAAACAAAGCCATTTTATGCGTTCAAATCAAATTGCGATTTGAAAGTTTTGCACCAGGGAAAGGTATAAAATATTGCTTTGATACAAGTTGAGAACCATTAACACAATTATTAACCAAGGTTTCACCCCACTCACCAGCAATTATCAAGGTAAATTCAACAAATTTAGTTGAAGAGGCAGCCCAAGGGATCAAAACTTCAGAGTCTCAGTTGGCTCAGCCCGTCTCTAAGAGACAAAAAAGCAAACCAAAAACAGAAATAAACAGAAAAGAAGACACTCGCCAACGGAATTGGTTGTGAGGTATACGTACATGCCAAGTCTATGCGGGAGGCAGGGGAAATAAGGGCCGTTTACACTAGGGGACATTCCGGCTGTGAGGCGCGACACGTGTATACGAGGTTCACTACTGAGGCTCATATTTGTGTGTGCTTATACTAAGTTCTCTATTTGCTCTGATCGAATTCATAATGAACGACACTCAAGAGCCTCGTAACTACCGTGGCGAATAGAGAAATTTGTAAAAACACACACAAATATGAGTGTCAGTGGTGAGCCTCGTATACACGTGTCGCGCTTGACGGCCGAAATGTCCCCTAGTGTAAACGCCCCTTTAGACGCCTAACAGCACTCGCAACACTTCAGTGATTTATCCAATACTGACAGCAGTCAGAGGGTAATAATTCATATGGCGAATAATAATCTGACAAAAATAATTGAAGACGATGACACTTTGAGCACCATTATTATACCTATGCTCCTGAAATTAATTAAGGAACCTTACTGGTCCCTAGAATAATCATTATATAAAACGGGCACAATTGCTTTCAGCAAAACTCCTGAAAAATATCAAATCTAAAATTTGAGCAGAAGTAGCGCCTATTATCAAGCCTTATTAGGTTTGGTAAATATTAAGCAAGACTGGTAAAGCAGCAAGCATTGATTGTCACATGCCCCTTAGACCTAGGATGAATTGCTCAAGATATCTTTTCACTTCTCCCTCCTCCCGAGTCATGCCATTCAATAAGGTAGAGAAGCACAAGGCCTCTGTGCGCTACGTTTTTGGTGTTAATGGGAACACAAGCCTCTAAATTACACGTACCAGCAGTTAACTCGCCACAGACGCTTTTTATAGCGCTCAGGTCATGCACAAAGCTAGGGCTCAAGCATTACGCAAAATAAAGTTCAGTATCGTGAGAGAAGATAAAAACATCCTCCAAAAAGCAATTAACAATTTTTATCCATTCTGACGATACTTTCTGAATATTACGTTTCATAAACAAAGGCTACTAATAGAATTATTCCAATTCTTTGGTCATGCACACCGCTAGAGCTGAACAATTGGTCAAATGAAAAAATTCTTGTAGCATAAAAGAGAAACACAACACTCACAACACAACACTCTTTGGTTATTGTCTAAAGAGAAAAAATGAACACATACCACTTTGCCCGTGTTGCTGCAGTTGCTGCTGCTCGGTCTCGAGGAGGCGCAGAGCAGCGAGAGCGGCAAGGTTAGCATCAGCAAGCTGCTGGGAGGTCTCGCTCAGGTACTGCTCGGTGCAGCACACCGCGATCATGCCTGCCCAAGTCGCTTCTGGTTCAGCAAGTGCCCGCCGTATTCAAGAATTGAATGCCAATCAAACTTTTTGACGTCCAAGTGGACAACATGGTCCTTTTCAAAAATGGCCTTAATATTTGGTTTTTCTCGCCAAATTAGTTCCCTGATGCATTCTTTGGAGTTCTTTGCAGAGTGGCAGTTACTTCCTCATCCTGATATTGGTGACTAACTGACAGTGGACAGTTTGATGATATGAGTACAAAATGCAGGACGATAAAGGGATAACAAGAGCGGCATACCAAATGGCAGTGAAACAAGACTGGTGCATCTAAATATACGTATAGGTATGTCAAAATTATTTTAGGTAACACAAATGCAAATGTACCTATGATGGCTCAACCAAATGCTTGTGTCCGGGTACTGGTACAATGAATTCCCTATGGAAGAAGACCGCCATTATCAAGTGAAAATAAGTGCCTCATAAAAGGAAAAAACCTCGCCGTATTGAGAGAGCTCCATTGCCTCTCAATGCCTACCGAACTGCACCGACGTGAAATACATTCAAACATATGACTCGTCCACTTACTCCACTTCCCGTCGGCAGGAGGAGGCTGAGTGAGGCTAGTGGTGAGTGTAGTAAAGAAGTCTAGTAGACAGCAGAAAAATAAATTTAGAAGTGAAGACCAGAGCAGGAGGTTAAGCGCTCAAAAGTAAGTGACATATAAAGCAAGAGCAGAGACTAGTGAAGTGGTGTACAACTATGGCACTTACTGTCTAGTGAAATTATGAGATTTGAAGAGAATGGCAAGTAGCACATAAAGACAAGCTACAAGAAGCTGATGTAAATGCCCAAGGAAGTGAAAGAATAACGGTGAAAGAGTTATTTAAAAGAAAGACCGGAAACTGATATCAAAAGTCATGTAATTGCACGGTAACATCAGATAAAATGCAAAGCTTAAGAAGTATCTGAATTCAGGATGAATATTAGAATGCTAGGAATGACCAGAAAAATAAAAATATCTCTACCAGCCAGATAAAGTAGAGTAGCCTTCATTGATCTGCTGAACGTCTGAATGCAGATCATGTACGCATTAGAATCATATGAGCGCACAGTCTTACGCCACAAACGATGGCTGTACGATTCCTTTCGGAATTTATAACCGCTTATAAGGCTAATATTTGCAGTATTGGTCACACAGCTACAGGTCACTACTCAGCCAGGCAGTTGCAGGAAAGATGGTACTCACCAGGCTGCTTCTCAGCGAGGTAGGTGCAGTAGATGTTCAGGACAGTGGTGATGTTGTGGTGAGGCATGCCTGGCTGCTGCCACACGGAGCTGTTCTCGTCACTGTACAGCACCACCTCGCGCCACTTCTGGTTGGCGACCAGTTGAAGAACCTGACAACCGGCAGGTTAATTAGAAAACGTATACAACCGGTTATAGAACAGGTTATAACCAAATGTTAACATACACGTATTACACTATGCATCTTTACCAAGAATGATGGTTATACTACGAGGTACTCATTAGGTACTCAGTTTTAATACATGAACGTCCTGATTTATCAATAAATTTCACTTGACTAGTTTAGGTATCCCCACTTTCCGGAGAAGTGAACTGTGTTAATGCAATGCGCACCTTACACTCCACACTCATGACACAGTGCACACACACTCACCTACAGGACAGTGCACACACACTCACCTACGGGACAGTGCACACACACTCACCTACAGGACAGTGCACACACACTCACCTACAGGACAGTGCACACACACTCACCTACGGGACAGTGCACACACACTCACCTACAGGACAGTGCACACACACTCACCTACGGGACAGTGCACACACACTCACCTACAGGACAGTGCACACACTCACCTTGTGATTGGCTTGCGGCAGGGACGGCATGGTGGGGAGGGTGGACGCCAGCGAGAGAGTAGGAGTGGTGATGAGGGGGAAGGTAGAGGATGTGGAGAGGGTGGGGGTGGGGAGCGAGGCGGGGGCGTAGGTGGAAGTGCCGGAGGAGTGGGTGGGGGTGGGCAATGTGGTAGGGGGTCCGGTGGGGGGCGGGGGGTGGTAGCTGCTGATGAGGGAGGAGGTGCTTTCCCCGCCAACGTCCTCGTCCAGACTGCACGCGTCCGTCTCCCCGCCCACACTGTCGGACTCGCACTCTTCTCCCTAGCGCCAATTATCATGGTAGTCAATCAAGAGAGTCTATGTCTACCTCCTTAACTTATTTGGCCATATTGAGCGGTCAAATCTACATGAGAGCAGTTATTGCCACCTGTAGTGTACAGGAGAGCAATTTTTGCACGTGGTACACAACTACTATTACCTTCACAGGCTCGTTATAGCATTATTAAGATAAAAAATCTTGGGTTATTCCCACGAAAAACATTACGCAACTTGTAATTTAAAATTAATAGTATCACTACTGAAAGTTTAGTAACATGAATTTGAATCTCTCCTTGATACTGAATGAGTGTCTGAAAAAGATTTTAAATTATAATACATCATTCTGTGCTGCAAGCACACTCTTAAGAAAGCCTGCACGTGAACATAGCTGCAAAAAAGGAGAATTCTAATAGTTTTTCATTAAGAAAGTCGTTCGAGATCCACAAACTCTGTGTTCGAGCGGTAGGTTCTCTACCAAGGTTTGCACTCTGGGATTAACGACATCTCCATATATCGTTACCTTCACACAGTTGACTGATGGTATCTATGAGCATAGTTTTACTTCTATTCAACTCACTTCAATGTTTCAAGAATTCACACACGTCACATTCGGCTGCCAGAGATAGAGCAAATCCTCAAAGCTTTACAAAATGCTAATTGAAAAATAAACGTCTCTCACCAGTAACTGCTCCCTAACATCCCAAGAGGGAATTCATTTTCTCTCAACATCACGAGTCAGCACAAGGATTTCGACCCACTCGCTCGCGACACCCAGCCTTGTTTCGTTTTGTCCACTTAGTTTAAAAAATACCTCACTCAGAAAAAAGACAAGAGCTACTTCAAGAACGGGGAGACGCTAACAGCTTAATATGGAATGAACTACCGAAACTAGAAGAACTGAAAGTGCAACTCGAAAAATCTGAATTAGGAAGCAGCTAACAAAAAGAAAACCCAACAACACATAGCCCTAATATTTGAAAGAGCTAATAATAATAAGAATCCATACTAATAATAACCCATACAATAGCTCTCAGAACTGGGAGTGCGCGTAGCCCTCACACTCAGAAGAGCTATGAGAACTGCAAGCACATGCAGTCCTCTTATTTAAAGAGCTATATAAACTTGGAGTAAGAGTAGCTCGTCATTTAAAAGAGCGATAAGACCAGCATGAGCGTGTGGCTCTCTCACTCTTAACCCTTTAACGCCCAAGTGGACTGTACGGTCCTCTTTCAAAAATAACAATAATATATTGTATTGCTTAATCAATTTGTTCACTAATGTGTCCTTTGAACTTCACTGCCGAGTGGCAGTTCTTTCCCCATCTTGATAACAGTGACTACCAATGCCAGTGTTGGTTTAGTGATAGTGGTTGTCATACGGTATTATGAGTATAAAAATGTGGGCGTTAAAGGGTTAAGAGTGGTTAGAAAAGCAAGTATGAGTAGCCGTCACACTCAGAAGAGCAGTAAGAACTGTGCCAAACCTCAGGCAGGTGTCGGTGAGGGGCGGGAGAGCAGGGTGGCGTGGCGTCGAGCTGTTCAGCGGCGGCCACCAGCTTAGCCCTGAGGGCGCTCAGCTCGACGCTGTGGTCAGTAGCCTGCACACAAATCACACAATAATGCATAAAAAAAACACAGAACAATGTATCTAGAACGAATTCCAGTCTAGTGTTTGCATCGTCACTCCTCACTGTTATGAACAATTTACACTGTTGACTATTTTGTTCAATTCCAAGGTGTTTAAATTAAATTGTTATTTTCTGATGAACCATCGTTTTTCAAGTCATCTCAACTGAACGAAGTCAAATTTAACATGAACAGACTAAGTCAAAGCAAAGCAACACTCACATATTTTTCGGTAAGACCAAGAAAATAGAAAATAACAGAGGAGTAGTAACTCTACACTGAACCATGATATGCTTTGTTTAGAATTTACCGAACACATTGACTTTCTAGAACTCGCACCAACTTCCAGTATAAAAAGTGTTATTCTTCAGTGTGCTTCAGCAAAAACGTAGAAATATTTTTTTTTCCACAAAGATTACTTTTTCAGTCCTTAAATAGCTCAAGGAAAATAGGTCTAATTTACGGTCCACTTTTTTCCTCTCATCAACGGACTTGCTTCAGAACACCGAGGAGTTATAAAATTAAACAAACAAGCCAAACAATGTAGTGTCCAGAAGCGAATAAAAAGAACTAAAATTTCCTTTCGCTTTAATTAGAAATATAGGATGGCCACCAAGATCAACAAGATAGAAAGGGCCAAAGAATAAGAACTTGAACACTTGGGAAGTATTTTAGTACCCTTATAACCAAGAAACATGAGGTGAATTGGTCCTCCACCAAACTTATATATCATTAGGTGCCTTAGCAGACCCAGTGTAGAAGAAAGAAGACAGTTTTGACACTTTTTCAACACCTCAAACTCGCAACACATGGAATACCTGCAGCTGCACATAAACTCCTACGTATATTCTCATACTAACAACTTAGAAGTAAACAATAAAACTATTAATGAGACGCAATTTTAATAAAATGGTCGATTAAGAATTTGACCACAATGTTTGCCACCGGTAGCCACGGAGGTTTTCATAATGCTGCTGACCAACCAGTAGTCACAAACTCAATTTTTGTAAGTACTTAATTAAAGCTAAATGAACTGTGGTCGATAAACTACGACTTCAGGATTCCTGACCACTATAAATTGCCGAGAGACGATTCACAATGGACTGCGATGCTGTTCCAATACATTATTTTACAGTCGTTATTCGTTTCTTTCCTTTTCCACGGAAATCATTGCTTTTCCATGCAGTTGAATAATAATAATAAATTTAGGGATGAGTTTCCACCAGGGTCACCAGCAATTTGCAACTATGGACCCCCCTAGCTTACACTAGGTAATCATGGATTGAGCTAGCTGAACCCCCCAAGTGGTGGTTCCAGCAGCCCTCCCTCTCTTTGGCCAAGCGTCTTACCCGTGCTGGAATCCCCTCATAAGATGAGAGTGGTAGCACAGAACGCCCGGCCGCTTACTTGGAATACTCTCTGTTGTTGTGGAGCTGGTCTTTCATGAACACACGTCGGTTATAGGGCTTCCAGGGTGCTTTTTCATAGTATACTGTTTGTGGTGAGCGTAACAGTTGATTACGGCAGATGGTTCAGGGCATAGATGCTTTCCACGGGATTGGTTGGACGATTTATATGAGATCATATGCGTTGATTTTCCGGAGATATTCTAGGAGTTCAGCAATAGGTGCTTCATACCCCAACACGTCCTTGATAGAAGGAGGTGGGCTGCTGTTATCCGCGAATAGGCTGATGTAACGACGTCTTGCGTGATGTAAGGCTGGGCAGTCTAAAATTACATGGTGCACGGTAAGGCGGGAACGTAGGCAGAGAGGACAGCCGGGTGGAGGCTCTTGTACTGCGCTGTTCATCAGGTATCCATGGGTAAGGTGTGTATGGCCACATCTGAGACGGTTAAGAATGACTTCATTTTTTCGGGATAGTTCGTTCTTTTTGTGGGGATACGGGTCAGGTTGGATGTTCAGTAAAAAATTTCCCTCTTGTTGCCAGTTTTCTTTCCACCGGGTATTGATTTTGCAAGCGATAATTGGGTACCAGTCTCGATAAAAGAGCATTACACTTTCCGCAGGGCGAAGTGCGACACTTTCCGCAGGGCGAAGTGCGGCACTTTTTGCAAGCTTGTCGACTGCCTCGTTGCCGTCTATACCCACATGACTCGGAATCCAGCACAATTTAACAGTTTTGCGGTATTTGAATATGTCATCAATTTGGTGTTTGAGGATTCGTACAAGAGGATGGGACGTGCGTGCGTTTCGCAGTGATGTCAGAGCGCTTAGAGAGTCTGAATAGATAACGAACTTATCCCCACTGTGGTCGCGAATGATTTTCAATGCCAGTTCAAGTGCGTGTAGTTCCGCAGTGAATATTGTTGCAGCGCTGGGGAGAGATATTGTCCTTCTTGTTCCGCTACACTCCGCCGCAGCACCGACTCGATCGTCGTATTTAGAGCCGTCCGTAAATATCGGTATGTATCCTCGGTATTCCTCCCGTCGCAGCCTCTGGTATTCCTGGACGTATAAGGCTGGGTGGGTGAATTCTTTCTTGTAGAAGGTTAGGTCCTGGTTCACGTCTGCTGGGATAGTATTCCATGTGGGTACATCGACGTTTTGCAATCGGTACGAGAACGAGGGCTTTATCCGCAGTTGGTCAAGCTGAAGGTTTTCAATTAGTTCGTGGGTGTGAACAGCGAAAGACGGCGTGAGCTGCTTGTTTACAAACAGTCTCCTGTTGGTAGGTGGTATAGCCAAATTGCGGGCTGGGTTTGACAAGTGGCTTCTTATTTTCAAGTAGTATTTCAGCGAAAGTTGCTCTCTTCGTAGCTGGAGGGGCATTTCGCCGGAGATGACTTGTAGACTGGGAATAGGTGTTGATTTGAATGCTCCCGTTGCAAATCGTAGGCAGTCGTTTACAATGGGGTCCAGAAGTTTGAGTGTTGATGTTGCAGCGGAGCTGTACACGATGCAGCCATAGTCCAGTTTAGATCGGACGAATACTCTGTACGAGTAGAGTGTTCTGGTCTCCACCCCAGTCGTGGGAAGAGATTGATTTGATTATGTTGAAGTTCTTCTTGCAGCTTGATTTGATGTTGTTGATATGGGTCTTCCAGGTCAATTTTCGGTCCCACGTGAGCCCAAGAAACTTAACTTCGTCCACAAATTCGATGGTTTTGTTGCTGATTTTCAGGGTAGGTGGTACTTGAAGGCCTGGAAGGGAGGTAAAATGGACAGCCTTAGATTTATCCATCGAGAAGGAAAATCCATTGTTTTGCGTCCACAGTGCCACTCTGTTGATGCATTCTTGAAGTTTGGCTTCAATGATGCTGATGTCACTGTGTCGGTAGCCAAGTTGGAAATCGTCTACATATAGTGATGCATGGAAACGTGGGTCTTTAGGGATCTGTGAAGCTATTTCGTTGATTTTGATAATGAAGAGGGTAACGGAAAGAACTGAACCCTGTGGGACCCCTTCTTCCTGAGGGCATGGATTGGATAGGTGGTTATTTACTCGTACCCTGAAAGTGCGGTCCCGTAAAAACTCTTGGATATATAGAGGCAGTCTTCCCCGGAGATGTAGATGATGGAGGTCTTGCATAATGCCGTAGTTCCAGGTGGTATCATATGCCTTTTTGAGGTCGAAGAAGACACTAACGAAGTGTTCATTGTGGACAAAGGAGTTTCTGATAATGGTTTCGAGACGGATTAGGTGGTCAACGGTGGACCTGTCCCGGCGACTCCCGCACTGGATATTGCTGAGGTGGCCGTGCATATCGCAATAGTCGATGAGTCTATTGTTGATGAGGCGTTCCAGAACCTCGTGAGCGCAATTGGCCTGTAGTTGTGAGGCGAATGTGGGGTCTTTCCAGGTTTTTGAAAAGGGATTATTACTGCTTCTCTCCAGGTAGGCGGGTAATAGGAATGAAGCCATAATTTGTTGTAGAGAGACAGTAAGTTTTGTTTACCAATTTCTGGAAGGTGCTTAAGCATTTGGTATGAAATTCCATCTGCACCAGGTGATGTATTTTTCGTAGTCTCCAAGGCAGAATCCAGTTTGGCGAGGGAGAATGCGATGTTGTATGTTTCGTTGTTGTCCGATGAGAAGTCCAATTGGTTAGTTTCTGCACGTTGTTTTCTTCGTAAAAATTCCTGAGGGTAATTCGCCGCACTGCTAACTGAGCTAAATGTTTCTGCTAATTTGTTTGCTATTTCTGGAACGGTAGAGTAGCTTATATTATTTTCTTGTAATATTGACAACTGTCTTTGAGGTCTGCCTTTAATTTTTCTGATGTTTTCATAAATACGGGTCATTGGCGTGTTCTTCGTAAATGTGCTGGTGAATGCTGTCCATGCCTTCCGCTTCTCCTCTCGCAGAAGGTTTCTGTGGATGGCCCTGGCTCTTTTCCAGCGTAGGGCATTTTGTGCAGATTTTGTTTGCCTAAATTTTTGATAGAGGCGTTCGCGGTTGGTGCGTGTTTGTGCCAGCTGCGCGCTCCAGTAGGGCTTCGGAAAGAATTTTGTGAGTTCTATGGTTGGAATACAATCGTTTGCAACTGCTGTTAAAGTGTCGATAAAGGTGCTGAGAGCTTCAGAGCATGTATGCTCGTCAGAGATTTTAAGTTTTTCCCAGTTTTGGTGCGCCTCGTAAGACGTCCAGTCTGCCTTTTTGTTGTTCCACATTGAGCGTTTCTGATCGTTACGTTGTGCATTAATTAGTCGTACTATGATGGGAATATGGTCACTGTCTTCCGGAGATCTACAAGTCTCCCATACCAAGTCCACACTCAGACGAGGAGATGCCAGGGTTAGGTCAATGGCGGACTCAGAGTTGTAAGAAACTCGTGTGTGTGCTCCTGTGTTGAGGAGAGTTAGGTTATGTTGGTCGATAAATTCTTCTATTATCCGGCCACGGGCATCTGTCGTTTCACAACCCCAAGTTGTACTATAGCTGTTGAAGTCCCCCATCAAAATGATTGGCGGAGGTAGTTGATTTATTAGTTCGTTCATTATTTCCTGGGTTATGGGGTGGCTTCTTGAGGTGTACAGCGACGCAAATGTTATCCGTCGAGTGATGTGGGCAGTGGCTGCGATGACCTGGATGGCAGAAGTTATGGTGACTTCTTGGAATGGAATTGACTCATGAATAAGCAGTCCGACTCCTCCATGAGGCGTGACGTTAAAGTGGCCATGTTTGGTTAGTAGATTGTAATGGGGTATGGAAAAATTTGAGTTGTGCCAGAGTTTAGTTTCTTGGAGAGCAACAATATATGGGTTATGCAAGTTAATTAGTTCTAAAAGTTCGCTCTTTTTGGCTCGAACACCCTGGCAGTTCCACTGTAGGATGCAGATTCCGTTATTCATTTTGGTTTCCTTTGACTTCTTTTTGGTACTGGTTATAAATTCTTCTGGTTTCGCTTCTAACGGTCGGGTTGTTCTCACTTGTAATTTCGCTGTCGCTCATTGCCGAGTCGTAATCTGGTGTAATTTGTACTGGGGTAGAAAATATTTCTCCTGTGCTTGGATCAGCGTAGACTGCTTCCGCTACCTGCTTTTTTCCTGATGGTTTTTCGTTGCTTTCAGAGTTTTTTCTTTTCCTTTGCGTACCGTCTGAGAGCTGAGAGGGCCCTAGTGGAAGAGCTGGAGGAGCTGTCCCCACTTGTTTAATCGGTGTTGGAGGTTGTCGGCTGGGTGTTTGTGCAGCGGTAGATGTTACGGCAGAAGCGTAGTTCCTGTGATATTGGTGTTGTTCACTCTCCAGCTTTTGTCTTGTTTGCACTCTGCTCAGTTTGTATTTGTGCTGGATTGCAAGGATTTCCTGTTGGTACTTGAATTCAATGCATTTATAGGAGCCTGCGAAGTGGTCTTTGCCGCAGTTGTGGCATTCTATCTTGATGCTCGTGCATTCGCCGGAATCGTGGTTTACATTGTTGCATCTCGCGCATATCGTTTCAGGCCTGGTGCATCGTTTCTGGGTGTGGTTATACTCCAGACATTTCTTGCAGAACATGGGGCGCGGCACGTATGGAAATACCTTGGTTAGTGATTGTTCTCCGGGTATGGTTATGTAGTTAGGGAGGTTTTGCCTGAATGTAAGTAAGATTGCTTGGGAGACAGGGTTTTTCGGTTTGATCCAGGTAGCTCTCACTGCATCACTCAGTCCGTAGTCTTCCATGAGTCCGTCCCGGAAGCACTCGAAATTGGAGAGGTCGTACTCATATAGATATATGAGGCCTTTCACTGAGTTGAAGTAAGGGTGTTCAGCTATGGAGACAGGGATGTTGTTTAAGGTTTTTACATTACGGATTAGGGTACTTGGTTCTTTGGTGGCAATTTCAATGATATATGAGTCTTTATCCTGTGATGTAATTCTCTTTGGCTTTTCACCCAACTCAAGTTGAAGGCTTCGCTCGAGCACCCAGGGTGAAATTTTGCGCTTT
Organism: Morinoia aosen; assembly: GCA_030386875.1. NCBI lineage: Eukaryota > Metazoa > Arthropoda > Malacostraca > Amphipoda > Talitridae > Morinoia > Morinoia aosen. The sequence goes on along the minus strand of CM059571.1, from coordinate 61,245,848 downwards.
TCATTAGAGTCCAAAGTACATTTGAAGTGAGTGGCGTAGGGAGCGGCGTGTTTTTCATTTGACTCAGTTGGGCTGTTCAGCATCTGTCTAGCACGGCGCTTCCCGACCTTGTGGTTGTTCTGGATTGTAAGTACTTGTTCCTCTTCGATTTGCTTTGGGCAGGTTTTGTCTTTAACTTGGTGAGGGCCGTGACAGTGGATGCATTCGGCTTCAGAGGCAAGGCACTGACTGCTGCCGTGCCCCACTGCCCCGCACCTTCCACAGGTTGTGGCTCGGCTGCAACGCTTTTTGGTATGTCCGTACATCTGGCAGTTGGCGCAGTGCATTGGTTTGTCGATATATTGGTATACTCGGGTGTCTGATCGTTCGCCGGGAATGTATATGAAATCGGGGGGAGACTCTGATTTGAATTCTAGAATTATCGCGCTTGTTTGTTCGTATCTTGTCTTGATGAAGGTGGCGTCAATTACTTCGCTGATGTTATAGTTTTCTTTGAGCCCAGTTTCGAATTCGCTGAAGTCCTCCATGTTGTATTCGTTGATATAAATGAGTCCCTTGGATTTATTGAGTTTTGGGTGGGCGAAGACTTCACATGGCACTCCGTTTATATTAGTGATGGTCAACAGTGCCTGGCCTTGCCTGTTGTCTCTCGCCTCGAGTGTGAAGCTCTCCCTTCCACTGGTGGTGATGGATTTGGGCGGAGATCCGGTGGCTGAGCGAATTACGTTTTTCACCAGGTAGGGGTCTATCTTACGTTTTGTTTCGGGTGTAAACTTCATGGTAAAGAAGCGTGTGAAGCTCCGCTGTGGTGGCTGTTCGGTAACATTGAGAGGGACAAATTTGTTCTTCTTCCTATGTCTCGCACTCTGGGTCACCTTCCCTTGTTCCTCCGGAGGTGACAAATGGGCTGATAGAGCTTGGGTTACTTCCTCAACGGTGTTTTCCAGGTTTTTAATTCTTTCCTCGATGCAGGTTGGGGGTATGTCAGAGTTACTGTCTTCGGTATTCAGTTTCGAGATGTCACGATCCGGTAACACCCTGCTCATCGATCTAACCAACTGGTTAAGGTTCCTCTCTATGTTGGTGATGCGGTCGGTGATATTTTTTTGGTGCTCTCCATTATGAGCTGTATGGTTCGTTGCCATCAGTGAAGATCCACACGTAGTTGTACAGACACTTGCTGGCTCGCCTGTCATTGCGGCGATTGGTGTCCTGATAGATTTTACTTCATTTGGCTGGGTCGTCACTTTTTTTGGCCATTTCGCTCGCTGCTTCTGGTCCTTCCCGGTGCGTCCCCGGTTAGGCCGCGGGCCTCCACCGCCCCTCCTCATATCGCCTGGTCCTCGGGGCACAAGGCCACCGGGACCAGGGGTGTATGTTTCCTTTTTACTCGCGATATGCGAGTTTTATTCAATGCTCAAAACACAGGTTCAAGATAAACATACAAAACTAAAGATAAAAGACCCAGATGTTAGTGGGCGCCCCCCCCGTTGGTTCTACCCACGGACAACACTCGTATAAATAAGCTTATGATCACTATGTTGCCAATTTACATAAACGATATGTAATGAGTTGCAACTCCTAGTGGGTATATTAACGGTACCACCACGGGAAGGTGTGGGTGGGCTGGAATACTTGTTATGGACAAGTAATCCTTATCAAATATCCTTGTCTATAGACTGCTCCCTTTACGATACAAATGATGATAACACAGTTCGGCACCAGTAAAATTGGTAAAGGGAACAGTGAAATCCTATGCAGTTGAAGTGAGGCCTACTGTATATTGAAACAGTTCCGGTAGTTTGATAATTTATTAAAAACGTGGTTATATTAACCGAAGGAATTGCACTTTATTAGATGGCATTTTCACTGCGATTAAAAGTTCACGTTTATTGCCAGACAGTTAAAATTGTTAGTTTAGCTTAGTTTATTAGTTAGTTTAAGCCTCCCTATCCTCAACAAATGAGATCTAAAGAGAGGAAGGAAGAAGGCACCATTTAGTATGGAGTTAAGGAAACGTGGAATCTATGCAGAAAAGGCATAGAAACAGTAAGATGAGAAAGAAGTTCATGAAACAAGATCAAAGTGGAAGAAGAAAGTAGTAGGTGCTGAAAAAACTGGACAGCAGTGAACCGAAAAAAGATGGTCCGTAACAAAACAAAAACCTATGTTATTTTAACAAAAAGGAAGCCTACCTAACCTTTAGCTCGGGCCCTCACATTGTCCCCCCGGGAGCGCTAATTCCCACAGATACAATAGTTGTATCCCCCTGAGGGGGTTAAAATTGTTAACAAAGTGAAAACAGGCAAAATGAACACTTTAAATAGTTGATGAATTGAGACTAGAACGACGCCTCGACTCGGGTAGTTTGAACACACGAGCTTACAGCACAATTACAGCTACCGAGACATCCCGCAGGTGCTGACAACACAGTCAAAACCTGACAACTGCACGTGTTGCTCAAAAACACGGCGTACGAGTAGAGCATATAGGGGCAACATGCGTGGGCATCAGCCTGCGCGACACACACCATAAGATCTGCACCCTGCCTTGCTCTCTCTAAGACTCCTGACTGACCGACCCTCAGCCCAAACTTTGCTGCCGCTGCAGCCAGACTACTTTTTAGGCTGGTGTTTTAAGTAAGGTGGTCAACGTAAAAATGCCTCGGTCACACCCCCCAACGCCATTTAACAACAAATTTAAGGCGGGAGGTATGTTACCTTACAACGTAACATATTTAAAACACAAGACAATAGTATAGCTAGCTAATAAAATATACTTTGATCTAAAACAATCTCATTATGCAAAATTTTATTATGCTAATACTATTTTTATTATGCTTTATTACACTGGGAAGGATAATTTATTCAATCAACGAGTTAAAATTTAAAAACTATTCAACAATCGCTGTCTGAATCAAATCGAGAAGACTCTGAATTCATCTCGCAACGAATATGGTCGGAAAGGTCCGGCCCATCCGAGATAGAAACTCGTTCGAAGTCACGAATATCTTCTGGAAGCTGGAAGTCGCCCGTCGACCCACGATAAGTTTTCTTCATATCGAACTTGAACGCAGAGTCGGCACCGAAACAAGGAAATTCTTGCCTCGCGCTGTTCAAAGCAAGTGCTCCGACTAACGCTTCCGCTGCTTTCCTCGCCGAAAATCTCGTCCAATGCTGCGATGAGCACTGACTATTTTTCTCAGAGTCACGTCGAGGCTTCAACTGGGCTGGATCTGGAGCTACTTTCTCACCATCGAGTCTTGAAACATCCATGGCTGGAACTTCGCTAGTTTCATCACTCAAGTTCTCCCACTCCAAACTCGGTTGCTTGTCCATCTGACTCAATTCTTCGTCTGTTGGTGAAGCTGCGACAGCCTGAGTCGCTCGTTGCTGCTTCTCTGTTGCTTCGCAAATCTTATCAGCCAACTTTGACAGAGACAAGCCCACACCGCCTATCATCGTGAAGTCTGGGAACGAACTTCGCTTAACGGTAAAACCGGGGTTTGTTCCACCATCTCGCTCGTCTTTTGGAGCCGTCGTCTGCTGCGTCTGTCTCGTACCTGCTGCTCATGTCGAGTGTCTGCACCAGAAACTGTGCCGTCGTCTTCTTCGCCGTACCAAGGTTTAAGTTGATTAAAATGAGCCGTTTGTGAATTAAAACCATCGAGCTTCTTTATTTTATAAGTAATGCCATTCCTGTCAACCTTTTCAATTATGAATGGACCGTCAAACTTTGGTGAGAATTTATTACTTGAAGGTAAATGAGGTAGTTTCTTCGCAACTTTTTGACCGATTTCGTATGGCTTAAACTTCTCATGAGGAAAACGCCAATAAGGCTGCGACAAAGGACTAGGTAGTTTATTTGCAATCTCGTTGAAAAAATCCGCTGGAGCATGACCGGTCTCTGAATGAACAGTATTATTGTATATAATTAAAACTCTTGTAAGTTGATATGTCCATGGCGTCTTGTTCTCTTCACACGCTGTAGCTAATAAATTCCTAAGGGTTGCGTTGAGCCTTTCTACAGCACCGTTGCACTGCGGAGAATACGGCACTGTTCTAAAGTGTTTAACTCCGTGCCTTCTCAACATCGAAATGAAAGGTCGCCCTCGGAACTCGAGACCGTTGTCTGAAATCACCGTCTCCGGAAGCTTCACCAGGGTGCTAAAAATGGAATTTTCCAAAGCTCTGGCAACTGTCGCTGACTTTTTGTTTCCAATCACGACTGCATTGGCAAACTTCGTGTAGAGATCGATGCCAACCAACAAGTACTTCGCATTGCCTCGCCCTGGAGGAAGTTCCAAGAGATCCACAGCGTATTCTTCATACGGAGCTTTCGGCATACGTCGATATTGAGGCGCTCCACCTTTTGTTTTACCCTTGAACCTTTGACAGATGTTACACTCTCTGACAACGTAAGCAACGATTGGTGGGAGTCTCGGACTGAAGAAATGTCGTAACATTGCCGCTACCGTTTTATCGCGACCAATGTGTCCTGATTTTTTATGGAACTCTCTAACCATGCTGGGAAGATTTCGAGCAAGGATCATCGGCACGCGAAGAAGGCCTCCATACAGCACATCTTCATTCACCACCAACGTGTCGAAGTATTTGAGAAAAGTTCGTCCGTTTTTAAATTTTAATAATGCCTTCTTGATTTCCGATTCTGAAGTTTGTTGCTTGATTAATTTTATGAGCAACGAAATGAGAGGATCCGCTTCTTGTAGTTTTTGAAGTTCTTCTGTAGAAATGTGCAGAGATGTTTGATCAATCATTACCTCCTTTTTATTTGTCGAAACAGGAGCTTGTTTAGAATTTGCAGAATCCTGAGATTTCTTTTGCAAGAAATTCGCGCAGACGGCGTCACTGCAGCCTCTGCTGTCCCATCGTCCTCAAGCTGGTACAGCACCTGGGAAGGCTGGACTTCATGCACAGGTAAGTCATCATTTGATTTGATAATAGTGTCTATATGCTGAATTAATATTTCATTGATAGTCTCTCCGTCTGGAAGAAGTAAATTGAAGTGCGCACCACGTAAACTTTGTAAATGAATGGTAGGATCACTGGGAGAACTTTCAAATTTAACAACACCGATGCCGTCTTCATGCACACTCACATTCACTTTAAATCTTTTCACAAAAGCGTCCAACAAAAATCACTCTGGCAGAACACCACTTTGTCGCATAATTTTCAGCTTCCTAATCGTAATCTTGTCACAAGAAAGTCCTAATGCCCGAGGGTTCTTCAACACTAAGTCCACAGTCTCTTCGCGAATAGTAACATGTTTATCTAAACTGTCACACAATCCTAGCGAAAGCGCTTGAAAAAGTGAATCTGGGCCACCAGGAACTAATTTTACCTTGTGCCCGTGCAAAGAGACGCAATAGTTCTTGTCCACATCCTCACTGCTAATAGGAAATTCCACAACTCGAGACAACGCATCTGCAACAATATTGTCTTTTCCTGTTCCATGATAGCACTTATTTTCAGCGGAAAGTTTAGTTTTCCTCAAAAGGTTCACATTTGCCGGGTCAGAGCTGTCCACCGTTGGTTCCCGACTTTCAACAGCGGAACTTAGTTTAACGCTGGTTTACTTTTACAGTTAAAAGACTTGTGATCCGTCTCGCCACACCAATTACAAGCACCAAATTCCCGCTTAAACTGTCTACACTGAGCCAGAACATGCCCTTTACCGTTACAAAATTGACACGTTACATCACTATCTCTAGTTCTGTGAACACGATCTGAGTAAGACTGCCTTCTCTTTGGACAATTTCTCGCAAAATGCCCGAGGTCATTACAAGAAAAACACCTTTTAGTTTGAGACACAGTAACAAATTCTCTCGAGTTAGGATATCTAACTGAATCTTTACTCGACGCAGGGTGCGTACAGGCTCTGAGGTTCAAAATTCCACTACTTTTTCATGACTTTTTATGCCAACCAAATCACATTTTCACTACCTCTCTCTGCCCAAAATAATGTCACACAAAGTTAAATTGCAGCACAATAAATGTATTTCAGTCATAAACTTCACAGAACATTCATCATTACTTGCAGGTCTTGTTTTCATAAACGTGTAAATGATCATCACAACACCAAACAGTCATGCTGGACAGTTCAATAGCATCTGCTATGCATTTGCCAGTGCATTAAGTTTGTCATTAATTTCCGCATTCAGCCCCTTGAGTTGTTCTTGCTTGTCTTTGGCTGATTTCCTCAATGCATTTGACTTTGCCAGTAGGCGCAAATCATTCTTGTCCTCTGCCTTCCGTGCAAAGCTGTCAGCATCCTCCACCAGCGCTTGCAGACTCTCCTCCATCCTCTTCCGTTTTGTCTTCAGGTTCTCCACTTCATCCAGTTCTCTCTTCCTCTTCTCTCCCTTCTTCTGCTTCTATGCCTCTTCCTTCTTTTGATCCAGGTAGTGTTGATAGCGCTGTCTGCCCTGTGAAGCTGAAAAGAGGAGTTTCTTGGAAATGTCAACCTTGGAGATACCTCCTACATGTTTGATGTGGTCCATGACCACTCTCTGCGCCACGATGGTGTTCTCACCCATGTTGACTTCCATGAGCTGCTTGCTCACAGAAAAGCCCCTTTCCACTGAAGCCTGGCCATGTGACAGGACCAGTAGCATCTTCACAACCAGCCACAGTTTCTTGAGGGAGGATGTGGCCAGCTGGCTGCTCCAGAAGACATCTAGCCAATCAGTGTCTTGCTGAAAACTGTTGAAAGTGCTGATCTTCCTCTGTGCCTCATCAAAGAACTCTGAAAACTGGCTCATCACCTCATCGATGTCACCCTGTGGTAGCCTCTTAGCATCGCTGAGCAGCTGCAGACAGTTTTTCAGCATGGACTTGGTCTTCTCTCTCTTTGTGCGATCCACAAAGACACTTGGCACCAGCCAGCCCATGTTTCGGGCCAACCCGAACTTCAAAGGTGACTTCTCAACAATCTTCTTGATGACAGCAACAAGGAAATTCTTCACATCATCCCTGAAGGAGAAAGCAAGCCTCTCATTCACTTTCTTTGCAGCCATCTGATCTTTCAAAATACTTGCAGCAACAAAGCCAGGGTCAATCTTGCTATTTTGCAGGTAGATGGTCTTGTCATTGAAGTCAAGGGCAGCATACTTAGCTGGTGTGGTCAGTTTTTCCAGCACCTCTGCTTTCACACACCTCTCCAACAGAACCTTCAAAATCTTGATGATGTCATTGCACATGAAAGGCAGGAGTGGCGCGTCTCCAAACCCCTCTCAGCAGTCGGAGGATCGGTCGATGGTTGGGAAGTCACGAAAAAATCCCCGATCTTCGGGTTGGCAAGTCTCGTCGTCTGAGCTTTCACGTTCTTGGCATGCTTTGTTCCTTTTGCATGACTCCTCACAGCCGCTATTCCATTGTTGGCGATGTCGAACTCCGACTCGCACGCGGTGCAAACCGCCATTGTTTTCAGTTTGGGATGCGGTGCTATCCATTGTTGAAAGTCTTTGTCTCGCAACCACAAGTTGTTGAAAGAACAACTGCCTGGCATGACGATAATTCCTCAGCTCAGTCTCGGCACCGTAACTCTAGTCACACACACACGGGATGGTCAAGACCGATGATAAAAACTCAGCTCGAAAATGTTCAACAGTGGCGACAGGTCAACAATGGTCCGAGCGAGCGCGTGTCTTCAGTCACACTGAGCGCGTTTGGTTTCACGTGACGCCTGAGAACCAATCAAAATCGCGGACACTAAAGACGTAGCTGTATCAACCAATCAGAGCCCAAGTAACACTCGAAGGTTACTGACAACGCCTCGCTCAACGCGGACCAAACGGAACGAAAATTTTCAACAGTAAAATTTTCTTTTCACGAAAATCCTAAAATTTCATGACTTTCAATGACCATTTTTAAAATTCCACTACTTTCGAGGCCTTGAATTTTATTTTCGAAATTCAACTACTTTCCATGCTTCTCCATGCCTGTACGCACCCTGTCGACGCGGAATCTTCTAACTCGTCAGAACTAGATTGCACAGCAACTGCTTGCACAGGCATAGACTTCACAGAAAATGGTTCTAAAGCAGAAATTATTTGCACCATAGTATCAAGGGAAGGATTTTCACGGTTTGACATCTGCATACTAACTTGAGCTTTAATATCGATAGGTAACGATTCTACTAACTTACTCATGATTATTATTATTATTATTATTTTCAGGTTTTCCCGCCGCTTTCGATACTTTGACGAAATCACAGCGCAATTTGGTAGCATTGTTGCATTTGGGTCTTATAATGGGCAGTTTCGGAGGGTGAGAGTCATCTCAGCTCCGTTTCAGTGCCGTGGTGTGTCAGCTTGGTCTGACGGAGGAGCGACGGTGTTTCTAATCGCGGGCATCCGCGCTGGCGTTGGTTTGGGCCCCATATGAGGCGGAGAAGATTTTCTTTCTAGAGGTTACTTATTTTCAGTTGGTGAGTCAAATTTCATGGAGTAGGCGAATTTCAAGTAAGAAAAGGTTCAGAGGAGAGCGTGGCCCGCAGATGGCGAGGCCGGTCAGTAGTTCAGGGAGGTTCGGCTCCTCGCCGAGGCGAGCTTGCCGCTCTTGTGTGTAGTCGGGACATTCGAGAAGAATGTGGCGGACCGTTAACGGCACAATACAATTTTCGCAGTACGGTTGCGGTCGGCCCTCCAGCAAGTGCTGATGCGTAAGGCGTGTATGGCCTATACGGAGCCTAGCGAGGACTACTTCCCACAGTCGATCCCTCTGCTGGGAGAATGGGAGAGGACGGACATCTGGCTTTATTGCCTTTAGCTTGTTGTTGGCAAGCGCCGACCACTCAGCCTGCCAGCGTTCTCGGATGCTCTTTTTGTAATACCACTTGTGGTCTGTTCGAGGGAGGCGGACCGGATTTATTTGCAAGTGGAGAGCCTCTCGAGCTGCTCGGTCGGCTGCTTCGTTTCCCGGCACTCCAACGTGGCTGGGAACCCAGCAGAAAGTAAATTGTTTACTGCTCGAAATGAGGCGACACTGTATGAGTTGAACAATGGGGTGAGGCGAGTTGTATCTCGAGAGCGCTAGAATAGCACTCCGCGAGTCGGTTATTATCGTAGTCTCCAGGTGAGGAAGAGTTTCAGCGTGATTAAGTGCATCGTATATAGCATATAGTTCTGCTGTATACGAGGTTGCATGCGGTTGAATACGCCGCTGATACTTCGTAGAGCCTTGAATATAGGCGTATGCTGCTCCTTCTGGTGCTTTGGCTCCATCCGTATAAATACGGGAAAGAAATTGATGGGTTCGGACATGATCAAGGTAAAGTGCTCGAAGTTGGGATGGAGCGGTCGTAGACTTGGAATATTTGTAAAGTTCGTGACATATGCTAATAGCAGGTAACCGCCACGGTGGAAGTGGAGAAATTTGTTCTAGAAGAACCTGGTCTCGATGGGGAGCATATCGATCTCTGAGGTCCGATACACGTTGGAAGAAGTTTCTCAAGTGTGGGGCCTCCCTTCTAATTCCGCGTCGGTCAGCGGGTGGTTCGTTTGCTATGGTGCTCAATTCGTGCATCGGATTGGAGACGCTTGCCGCTACTCTGGCCGCATAATTAAGACTTTTTATAGTCGCATATAGCCGCAGAGTCAAGAGACCCGAGTCTGAGTGGAGGCTTGTCACAGGGGAGGTACGATATGCTCCCGTTGCGATACGTATGGCAGCATTTTGGATGGGCTGGAGTAGATCCAATACGGACGGTGCTGCGGAGGAGTAAACCTCCACGCCATAATCCAGCTTTGGCTTAAGCAGCATTATGTAGAGACGGAGTAGGGAGATCCTATCTGCGCCCCATGATTTATTTGAGAGTAGCTTCAGCAAATTTAGAGTTGAATTGCATCGCCGCTTCAGGTCTTGGATGTGCGGCCTCCAAGTGAGGGAAGTGTCAAAAGTCAGTCCTAGGTACTTATACTGCTCCACCGCTCGCACAGGTTGACCATTCAGTGTCAAAGTATGGGCCATTTTGGGGCAGTGGTGTCGGCGACAGATATGCATGGTTACTGTCTTTTCAGCATTGAATTGGAATCCTGTTTGTTGACTCCAGCGGGTTAGCGAGTTAATCGCAAGTTGAAGTTGCCGTTCGACAACTCGAGTGGAAGCTCCGGCGAAGTAGATCGTGAAGTCGTCCACGTATAGAGATGCTCCAACAGATGGGGGTAGGGTAGCTGCTATGTTATTCACAGCTACAAGAAACAATGTACAGGATAGTACGCTGCCTTGGGGTATGCCTCCTTCGGCGGGGTAGGGTGTCGAGGTGGCTGATCCTATTCTCACTCTGATACAGCGATCACGGAGGAAGTTGTCGACAAAGTATGCTAGATTTCCGCGCAGTCCAAAGGAGTGTAGAGATCGGAGGATGTCGTATCGCCAAGCGGTGTCGTAGGCTTTAGACAGGTCAAAGAAGACTGCTATGAAATGTTGTCTAGCGTTGAAAGATTCACGAATCGCCGTTTCCAGCTGGATCAGGTTATCTGTGGTACTGCGATTGTGGCGGAAACCAGACTGAATGGGAATTATGTGGTTTCCACGCTCCAAAAACCAAGCCAGTCTGGTGTTGAGGATTTTCTCCAATAGTTTGCACAGTGTACTCAACAGAGAGATCGGTCTGTATGAGCTTGGTACGTGGGGGTCTTTGCCTGGTTTGAGGATCGGGATTATTGTAGCGATTCGCCACGAGTTTGGATATGAGTGCGTGATGTATATTTGGTTGTACAGGTGAAGAATTAGCTGCTGTAGTGTTGGATCAGCCAATTTTATCATTGAATAAGTGATGCCGTCTTGGCCCGGACTGCTATCTGTGCAGTGCGATAGGTTGGAGTGGAACTCTTCAGGGGTTATCAGGTCGTTATACGGTTGGTTAGAAGTTGCTGCAAAGTTGAGGGCTTGGTTCTCCGTGGAGGTTTTGTACGCAAGAAAAGCTGGACTTGCTCGGTGAAAACCGAAATCGCGAGAGTAATGGGAGGCAAATTGATCGCTCACTTGGCAAGGATCTGAGACAATTGTGTCCTGAATGCGCAGAGATGGATGGGTAGTCGGGCTGAACTTTCCAGCAATCTTCGCTACTTTTTTCCAAATTTCAGAGGGGGAGGTATGAGCGTTTATTGTAGTCAAATAGTTTTGCCAGGAGTTCTTTTTGCTGTTGGAGAATACATATTTACACTGTGCACGTGCTCTGTTGAACGCTATTTTGTTGATTACTGATGGGGAGCGGCGTAGTTTCCTTCCTGCTTGGCGGCGCCGTTGTAGTGCTCGTTGGCACTCTGCTGTCCACCAAGGGACGGGGGGTTTCGAGTATTTGCCTGAGGTTTGTGGGATGGCTGCATTTGCCGCTGTCTTGATCTTGTTTTCTATTAGGTTAAGGAGATCTTCGACCGAGTCATCTGGGTTTCTAGGCCCGTCAATCTTTGTGTGATCTCTGTAGAGTGGCCAGTTCGCTTTATGAATATTATAGTGCCGTCTCGTTTGGAGTGGGGTGGCGCGGCGCAGAGTGACTCTGATTGGGTAGTGGTCGCTGCCATATAGGTCGTCCAAGACTTCAAAGGTGAAGTCCTGTAGGGCCCCTGAGGAGCATATGGCTAAGTCGATTATTGAGAAAGTTCCTGATTGTGAATGGAAATGTGTTGGTGAGTTATTGTTCAAAAGGGAGATGTCATGTGAAATGAGAAGGTCCGCTATCTGTCTACCCCTCCGGTTGGCTCTCGGAGGGTCCCACAAGGGGTCGCTTGCATTCATGTCCCCCATGAGCAGGAATGGTGGTCGCAGCTGCTCGATGAGGTGGGCGAAGTCGCGGGCTGAGACATCCAAGTGGGAGAGGTACAGGGAACATACTGTGTATGTTTTGGCGGGTAGATGGATTTTTATGGCTACTGCCTGGAGATTTGTGTCTAGTGGGAAGAGATCGTATGGGTATCTCTGGTGTACTAAGATTGCTGCTCCTCGTTCGTGGCCATCGTCACGAACAGGGGCCGAGCGTTCGAGGCGATAATGTGAAGGGGGGTTTGCGTAGCGCCCAGTCAGGAGGGTTTCCTGGAGGCACACGCAGATAGGATTTTCATTGCGAAGAAGGACTTTGAGATCATTGAATTTTGTGTGGTAAGACTGCATGTTCCATTGTACGATTTTCGACATTCTTTAGGGGTATTTACAAGTTTATGGTCTGTCATGACGAGAGGAGTGTAGGACAGGAATTGGGGCATTGCATTTGCCGGCCGGCTGGTCGGGTGGACGGGTGTGTTTCTTTTTTGAAGTTGAGGTACTATGCTGCTGGTATGGAGAGAGGTCTCGTTCCCGTTTGTTCAAGAAGGAGACGTCCATTTTCTCTGAGTTGGAGTGGGAGCGAGAGCGCGGCGGAGACTGCGAGGCTATGCGCGCATTTCGGGCGCAGGGCTTGGGTCTTGAGGATTGGGACCGAGAGTGTCGTGGTGGCACCTCGTTACTGCTTGAGATAGGTGAGGGTGTTTCCGAGGATTTATTGAAATGCAGTTGTGGGGGAGGCATCCCCTGCTCAGGCCGTTCCTGATGACTTGTCTTCGAGCCCAAGGGTGTGGAGGGAGGGCACTTTGCTCGTGCATCTTCCGGGTTTGTTTGAGGAAGGCTGTCGCCAGTTCCAGCTGGAAGCTCCGGATCCTGCCCATCCCGAGTGGTCCCTTCCCTGGTACCCAGCCAGGGGTGTGGTACCGGAGACTGAAACTGTCGCGATGTACCGGGGGCCTCCCCCCGAGTAGGCGGCGTAGTCATCCTTGGTCTACACGTGGCCACTTGGGTGTTTGCGGTCGATGGTGTTTTTGCATTTAACGGCCGTATGTGCGGCTGTCGAGTGCTGTTGTTCCCGTCAGTGTGAAACTGCGCGGTGTCTAGAGGGAGTCGCTTAAAGGTGTATTGAGCACGGGTCGTGGTGTCTCGTTGGTCATCACTTGAGCTCTGGGCAGTAGTGGAGTCGAGTTCTTGCTCATCACGGGTCTTCATGCTGGACGCTGGTTTCCTGGGTGGAAGAGCATTCGGCTGAGAAAGTAAAGTTGAGTGTTGTTGGGACTCTAGTTCCGCTGCCGGGGGTGAGGTCACCGACTGGGCCGTACCTGCCTTGTGAGATTCTGAGGGTGCTGGTCCCTGACCAGTAGGGGCTGCCACCGGCACTTCCTTCGGCGGCCGTTGTACTGCAAAACTGTACGTGCGGCCTTGCGACTTGTACCAGTCAGTGACTTGGGCTTTAGCGATTCCGTATGTTGTGTGCTCTTTTATCATGGTGGAGATAATTTCCTTCCGGTATAGGTAATGTGGGCAGGATGGGCTGTATGAAGGGTGAGACTCACCACAATTCACACAGGATGGCGTCTGGATGCATGCACGTGAGTGGTGTCCCATTGTTCCACACCGAGCACAAACTTCAGTCGTCTGTCGGCACCGTTTTTTGGTGTGTCCCAATTTTTGGCATCGAGTACACCGAATGGGGTTCGGGAAATAAGGCCGGACGTACTCCGCATGCCATTCACACAACTGCACTACGGGGGGGAGGGATGTGCGGTTGAATGTGAGCACATACCGTGGAGTAGGTTTAAATTCCCCATCTATTCGGGCTTTTTGCCTTTCTATCTGGGTGACTCCCTGGCCGCGTAGGGCCTCTAGCAGGTCTGTCTCGGGGATGTTGGTAAAGGTGTGGCTGTGCACTGTGCCCTTCACAGTATTGAGGGTAGAGTGAGGCTGTACTTGGGTGGGATTAGCTCCGAGTTGTGTGATAGTCTGAAGACTATTGAGCTGGTCTTCATTAGCCAGCTGGATAAGTAGAGAGTCTTTGGATATTTTTTGGATTGATTTGGGAGAACCCAGTTTCAATTTTAGATCTCTGTCCACAGAGAGGACATCCACGCCTTTATTTAGGTCAGCTCCTGGGAAGGTGACGACGTGGTAGACAGGAAAGTGAGGTACTTTTTTTCCCTGCTCCAACTGGAGAAGGTGTTTGACAGAAAGAGGTTGTGGGCGTGGGCGAGAATACTTTGACTTCGCTCTTTTAGAACTTTCATAGGGCTCCAGGGTAGCAATTGAGGATGTCCCTGCTCGGTGATTTGTATTTGTGTTGCGTCTCTTATCATTAGATGTTGGATTGGAAGGCTCGAGTGTATATTTATTTTGCTGTTGCAGCTCCTCGCGTTCCTCGCCACTCGCAGACGTGCTCTGCGATGGTTTTGGTGCCGCTGAGGTTGACAGAGAACTGCTTTCCGCATTTCCTGTCTGGGAGATGTCCGTGAAGTCCAGGGGCAGGTTGAAGTCGTCACCATCAATTTGTTTTACGGTTTGGGGGGGGATTGAGTTAGAAGTTTCCATGGTTAGTGAGTTAAGTCTCACCTGTGCTCTGAGCCGGCACCAGCTTTGGGCGGCCGCCAACAAGGGGAACCCTTCTGTCAGGCTCACGTAGTCCCGACGGGCACACTCACTAAGCACAGGCATAGCTCCTGGCGCAAGCAGATGCAGCAGGTTGTTGCGCTTGACTAACCAGCGAGACGCTTCCGCGCCTCACTGGCGTTTAAACCGCCCCCCGCCTTTCCACCCGGCCATCGGCTAACCCTTGCCGCGCACGACTATCAAGCCGGCAGGTCGGGTCTAGGTCCCGGCCGGCCTTGCAATCAAATCCAAGGAGGGGTCAGTGTGTGTCCAGTAGAGTATCCAGTTGTCAGCTCAGTTGTCAGTGTTGCCATCCCAGTTGGTCTGGATCTCGGCCCAAGCCTGTCTGTCATGGTTGAACCTGGGACAGCATAGCCTTGGGCTTCATTGAACACACAAGCCCCCTCCCCACGACAAGGACAGGATGGCGCGAGGGGGACTTACTCATGATCATCTTGTCTCTTTCAGGAATGGATCCGAACGCTGATGCTGCAAGACCTGTTAGTCTCATGGCGTAGATGAGAAACGACTCTCCTGGAACTCGTTGTGACGTCATGAATGCTGAGATTCCTGCGGTGTCGAAAACATCTCGAGGCGTAAACGAAGAGATCAAGTTATTCTTCACATTCTGATAACCTAATCTGCTTGCACCCATGGCACTCAACGCAGACTGAGCACTGCCCATAAGTAACGCACGCAAGGAAATGAGCCACGCATCACTGTTAGTCTCCTCAGGACCGTACGTATGCAACGCATACACTTCGAACATCCTGTAAAATTCCCTGATTTCACACGATTGAGAAGAAGGATCGAAAGGTGGAGGAGGCGGCTGAACACGCCTATTCATATTAGAAATCGCCTCCGCCAAACGACCCATCACAAATCCTATATCCGATGAATTACGCTCACCGCCACTTCCACTGCGGTCCGACGCTGAAGAACCAGCAGCTCCTGAACTAGGCATCTTGAACTTTTATTTTTTTTTACTTTTAAAAGATTCAGCTGAAAATGTTTACTTTAAGTAACAAATTAATAGTTCACTGCAGTTGAAACACGAAACACGATCACTATATTTTTCTGTCATAGATCACTTCACTGCACTTAGGAGAAACACAGGAACAACGAATCACAGTCCAATTAGCTCGACAATCCCATACTCCTGACACCAAGTTTGTGGTCGATAAACTACGACTTCAGGATTCCTGACCACTATAAATTGCCGAGAGACGATTCACAATGGACTGCGATGTTGTTCCAATACATTATTTTACAGTCGTTATTCGTTTCTTTCTTTTTCCACGGAAATCATTGCTTTTCCATGCAGTTGAAGTGAGGCCTGCTGTATATTGAAACAGTTCCGGTAGTTTGATAATTTATTAAAAACGTGGTTAAATTAACCGAAGGAATTGCACTTTATTAGATGGCATTTTCACTGTGATTAAAAGTTCACGTTTATTGCCAGACAGTTAAAATTGTTAACAAAGTGAAAACAGGCAAAATGAACACTTTAAATAGTTGATGAATTGAGACTAGAACGACGCCTCGACTCGGTAGTTTGAACACACGAGCTTACAGCACAATTACAGCTACCGAGACATCCCGCAGGTGCTGACAACACAGTCAAAACCTGACAACTGCACGTGTTGCTCAAAAACACGGCGTACGAGTAGAGCATATAGGGGCAACATGCGTGGGCATCAGCCTGCGCGACACACACCATAAGATCTGCACCCTGCCTCGCTCTCTCTAAGACTCCTGACTGACCGACCCTCAGCCCAAACTTTGCTGCCGCTGCAGCCAGACTAGTTCTTAGCTTGGCGCTTTCAGTAAGGTGGTCAAAATAAAAATGCCTCGGTCACAGCACCATCCAGTTCATGATTGCTATTTTCAAAACTACATACTACAACTGACTTTAAATTTGAGCTGAATATTGAACTAAAGTTTAACCAATTGCAATCAAAGTGTTAATACCATCTCCAGATTGAGACGATTTCTTTCGACCCGAACAGCAGCGAGCGTTACAACACAAACAGGAGCAGCACAGACCGGCGTGTGACGGGCAGCGTGCAGCAGGAGCAGCAGCATCTTGGCGTAGGTGTCGTAGAGCAGGGACACCTGGAAGTGAAGGCGGTAGAGGGCGCGGCACACCTCCACCTGCTGCTCCTCGCTGCCGCCCCTGCTCGTCGTGCTGTCCCCCGAGTCACTCGTCACAGACACCTTCATCACGGACCCTCGCAGTGCGTCCACCACCTGCAGCGTGAGAGCAAATGGTAGGCATTTTATTGGTAGAACAAATGGGGTTAAGGGGTTCTATGGAATATGGGTTAATTAAGGTAGCAATGTTGTGGGGAAATGTGTTCTGTGTTAGTGAAGGGTGTGTGTCTCAGAAGGGTGACGCTTCTTAGAAGTGTCCGTTGCAACTGTATTATATAGAATTTCATACCTAGTACTGATGACAAATTTGCACCAAGGTGAATAAAAAATACATTAATTCTAAATGAAACAGCGTACCAAAAGAGCACACATTAAATAATTCAATAAGGGCTTTAGCAAGTGCACAGGGGAAGAGGAACTTAATAATTTGTAAACTAAAGTATTGAATACAGTGATGCATTTACTTTCAGGATAATATATGAATTCACAGCAAAATAGAACAAATTATTGTAACAAGTTATTTAATTCACCAAAATGTCACAAACCAACACTCATGATGATGCACTTAGAATGCCAGTAAATACAAAAAATGGTTGAAGCTCACACACATAAAGTGGCTACAGGTTATTAACTAAAAGGATAACATCTCGATAGCTACGCAAATGGTCAGACCCTTCAACTATCGGGGTTTTATGGGAAGAAAGTCTCCAAGCAATAAGTTAATATAAAAGAACCAAACGTATGAAGCATAAAATATAAAAGACAGATATGTTCATCACGATGTTGGTTCTTCTTTTCATGATGCCCTAAGAATCATGCACATAGTGCAATGGTTGCCCTAAGAATCGTTCACATAGAACAATTGATACCCAAAGAATCGTTCAATTAGTATAACTGATGCCCTAAGAATCGTTCAGTTAGTACAACCAATGCCCTAAGAATCGTTCAGTTAGTATTTACAATTGATGCTCTATGAAGAGTTGAATGAGTACACGTAAACATAAAGTTGTTAATACAATACAGAGAAGAGGAACTGACCATGAGCGCGGTGTCGAGCTTGTCGAGGAAGGTGTCGGTGTGCTCGTGCAGGGCGATGAAAGAGGACCGCACCTTGCTGGCCACACCGCCGCCCCGCTCCAGCAGAGCGCTGTCCAAGTACACGTAAGGCAGCGGCGACACGCACCCCACCGCCTGCACCAAGGTCACGTTATGCGCTAGTAAACGAGGGCTTTATTCGGGTTCTGACTAAGCTGGGTGATGTCACTCATTGGCTTTTTGATAACCAGACAAGTCAGAGAAGATAAGTCATATCAGATAATCAAATCAAACAAGTAAGCCTAGCTAGTGAACCTCACAGAAACTAGACATTAAACAAAATCAGGGAGATTTTACCTGCCGCAGCAGTGTCAGTACCCTACATCATCAACTTCCTATTGTCAACTTACTAATAAGGCTCATACTACTCGCATATACTGAACTATTTCATGCAGGCATCTGATGGCTACGCACCACTCGGATTATAAAGACTACAAAAAATTTAGATTTTAGAATTAAATTGCTACTTAATGGCAATGCTTTGATGAGGTAAAAGTTGCTATAGTACGCTCAGAGTGACTTCCTGACATTAGGGAGTGTAGGAAACAATAATGAATGGCTAATATTAGAGGGCACAGGAAGCAATTATGACTTCCTGATATTACAGGACACAGAAAACAATATCGAATTTCTGATATTAGAGGGCAAATAAAACAATGACAGTCAGAGTCATGCAATCTTCAACAAGACTGACCTCGAGGAGGCAACCTCACACCATCACGAGACTGACACCAGTGCCGTACCTCCAAATTCGAGACGAGGGCTGAAGTAGCAGAGCCCAGCTGGCCCAGCAAGGGAGCAGCCTCTCGGACGGCGCTGTAAGTTTTGTTCACACACTCCTGCAGGGTACACACGTCACTTGAATGGAGCAGGGAAAGAAATACACAACATTAAACAATTAAGTCCTACGATATAATGTAGCCTAGTGACACAATTCATTTTTTTGATAGAATAAAGTTTTATGATGCATCAAAGTTTTGAGACAATTTAAGATACAATAATGTTTTCTGATTCAATTAAGTCTTATGAAACAATAAAGTTTTATGAACCAATATAGATGTATGATACAATCACATCTTTTAAAACGTAGAGTTTTTATGAGAAACTAATGTCCAAGGATAAAATGAGGTCTCACGATACAATTAAGTCTAATGACAACGAGGTCTCACGACTCAACATAAAGCCCCTAGCTTGGGTTGAGCCAAGCGCCACGAGGTGGAGCGCACCACCCACCGCGAACAGGGCAGAGAACAAGGCGCAGGAGTAGGCGGGAGCAGACAACCCCGAGGGTCCGAGCTGAGTGAGGGCGGAGAGGTGAGCCCTCCAGCAGGAGTGCAGGGGATGCTCCGGAGGGCGCGTAGGGAACACCAAACTGCTAGGGGCGTTGCACGGGGTCAGCTCGCCCAGGTCTCCTTCGCTACTCTCGCTGGTGGGCAGGAAGGAACAAAGAATTATGAATGCTATAAAATTTTCTTAACATACTAATTTGTTGGTGTCTATATGCTCCATAAGCTTGTAATGGGAGAAATTGTTTAAAAGAAGAATCAAGAGAAGTCCCAGGCAATTTTTCAATTCTTGAAAACACAGAACACATAATTCATGTTTCAACAAGACCTCATACACCCGTTCAAAATGTCAATTGCAACATTAAAAAGAATGATTTTAAAAAATCTTCAATTGCAACAAATTCTCAAAATGAACAGCTGAACATGTCAATACGCAGGCTGTTCTCTATCTTACAATTAGCAGAATAAGAATGGAAACCTTTTACTCCCAGTGAGGGCTACTTGGATTTAATATCAGGTCTCTAGTGATTTTTTCAGTGCACGTCATTTTCAATTCGTAGTCACGAGTTTGACGAAGTTTCAGCATCATTCCATTAACTAAGAAAGACAGACTCGTTACTTCGCATAGCTTGCAGTGATGGCAAAAGGAACAGGCAGTCATATTTGTACAGAGTTACTAACGCCGTATTGCTCGTGTATGCAACTTCCAGGAATTTTTATGAGCAAATGCATCCAACACCTGTAGCGCGTCAGTGCGTCTTCAGCGAACAACGGTGAATCATTGCGCGCAAACATATCCAGAGCTGGAATCATACGTTCAGCAGTAGTAGATGCTGTATACGCTGCTAGGTTGACGCGTTTTTGAATGAACAGCCCTAGATCTCAATTTACTTCTTTCTTTGCTACGTTTCATTTAACGTTGCCACACTATAAAAAAATTGCTGCCAGTTTTCCACTGCCCTACTCTCTACCAACACACGTCGGTCTGCACTAAACTACTCCCTTCTCCCCATAACTGGCTTCGAAATACAAATTGAGACAGTACTCATCAAAGCCTTCATAACCAATCCAGGTAGTGCGCTTTGTACTATCTCACGTGACGTACTTGTAGTTTCATCTAACGTGGGAGCGATCAGCACTAGATCACAGTAATATTAATTCATGAGAAACAACACACAAATGACTCGCAATAATAAAACAGGCCAAATTTCATCAACACATCGACAACATAAGTTCTACAGTGCAGTGCATACGGCCAAATTTGTGAAATAATGTCATCGTCTATTCATTTTGTAGAGAATGTGCTCACTCAGACAGGGATCCCCTGGAAGGAGGACGCATGGCCCCGACGGCAGGAGAGCTGAGTTGTAGGTTATCAGGGGGATGATGCGAGGGTGATGAGGCCCCTCTGACCTCCCCACCCTCGGGGACAGCCCCCTCTTGGTTCAGCCCCCCAGCCTGGATAGCACTTCCCAGTCCAGGATGAGAGTCGGTGTGGGTGGGTAGACTGGCGTCGTCCACAGGCGAGACAGATCCGTCCTCATCCCCCCACCAGTCGGGCTCAGGGGGCGGACTGGGGGGGCTGGCAGGACTGGGAGGGTCCTGGGGCTGTTGGCTGGGGGGCTGAGGGTGTGGGGGCTCCACCAGAGGGGCTGATGAGTTCGTAGGAGAGCGACGGCGCACGCCCCACAAGTTGAAGTTGTCCACGCTTTCCTCCTGAGGAACACACGTTATAGTTTAAATCTGATAACAATGTTAGCAGGGAAAACGTCACACAGAAATGATTTTTGGAGACATCAAAGGCTTCATCTCTAGAAACTATATTACCAGAAAATAGTTCATACAGAATTTTACTTTGAAGAGCACAAGAAAAGCCGCAAATTCAAGTGTAATGTGCGGTATGTTCACTAAAAGAAGATGCAGTTTCAATATGCTATTATCCGTGTTGAAGTCCGTGCAAGCGCGCACACTGATCTTGGCGGCACGCAACTAAATAACATCGAGATTCCCATAAAATATCACCAGAATTGAAAAACCTTATCTATTCATTTTATTAAATTCAAACATTAATTATACGAAAAACATCAAAAAAAGCTCATGATCGTCAGAAGTTGAAATGTATATCAACGTAAAAAATATTTGAGGGACAATTCTCTGACCCTAAGTGCACTTCTGAAATCAATAACAAATGTCAAATTGCCCACACGTAATGTCTCGCTTCAAAGTAGCATAAGCAAAACCTGTAAAATATACCAAACAACGATAAACATTCAACTGTGTAAAACTACAAGCTACATTTACATAACCCTGTGCAACTGACCCCTTGACTCTCGAGCTCGTACTCGAGGAAGTCGAAGTCCTTGAAAACAGCGAACTGGTTTTCTGAGGAGGTGATATCGTCAGCGGGAGTGCGGTCTTCGCCTCCAGCGCCTCCTGCCGACACCTCCTCCGTGGAGGACGCCATCGAGGACTGGCGCTCCAGCTCCGAGCTTTGGCTGAAGATCACCTGAGGTAGGAGGAATGCTTTCAGACCCACATCACAGCGCCACGTCAGCTTTATTATTATTATTATTATTATTATACATTATTATGATGATTATTATATAAGAAAGTTTTAGCCTTCCTAAACTGCACGACAAAGATGTTCTAAGAGAGGAAGGAGGAAGGCACCATTTAGTATGGAGTTGAGGAAACGCGGAATCTATGCACAAGGTGCACAGAAACAGTAAGCTAAAAAAGAATTTCATGAAACAAGAAAAAGTTGAAGAAGAAAGTAGTAGGTGCTGAAAAACGGGACAGCAGTGAACCGAAAAAAGATGGTCCGTAACAAAACAAAAACCTATTCTATTTCAACAAAAAGGAAGCCTGCCTAAACTTTAGCTCAGGCCCTCACATGGTTCCCCTGGGAGCGCTAAATACAATACTTGTCTCCAACTGAGGGGAGCGCCACGTCAGCACACCACTGTGCTTTCTAACATAAAAAATCTTGACTTCTAATTATTGATAACTTGAATTGAAGCCTTTGAAGTTGTTATTGTTAACAATGTGTGAAAAAGCATCCGTACTAAAGATACTATTCGGTAAATATCCACAAAAACAACGTGAGTAGAATTGGTTTTCTTGGTGTTTGATAGCAAGTAATGAGAAAGATAGCAGAAACATTGCATTGCGAGTGCTATTCATAAGAGGCAAAACCATAGCTTCAAGCAGAAAATAGATCAGAATAAGATGTGTGGAGACGATGAAAAAATGTTATTGGGATGCCCTAAGTCAACATCACTCACGTTCACCATGCGTTCAGTAAAACTTTCCAGCACTTCCTGCACATGTTAACATTGAAAATTGTCACGATTTGGAAAACTGTGAAATCAAACCAAATTTGATAAAGCAAGAAATTTTACAAAAAAATTGAGAAGCTGAAAACGGGCATGTGGACGCACTACATCTTGTACGCATGGCAAGTTCATCATTTTGAACCCAAAGCATTTTTTGAATATATTTTTTAAACAGAAAATAACTATAAAATCCATACTTGTGTTTACCCTCACATCAGAGACTGCATTCATTTAGTCTTAGCAAGGAAGATTTCAAGCTACAGGTATCTGCTGGGGTCATTCTACTGACATTTGAAGAAGCTAGGTTTGCATATTTATATAATTTACACCAAGTGTGGAGACATGGTAAAGCAGACTAAAAAAAACACCAATATCTAGTTGAGTCATAAGGTGCTCAAAAATCACAGCTGAATGTGAATATAATGTGTAACGGTTATATTGCTTTTACCTACCAAAACAACAACACTTGAATACTAAGAAATTGTAATCAAGTTACAAATGGCTTTAATTTTTTAATACATACATATTTCATTTGCATGTGGTTTTATTAAAAAAACAAAAAATATACTACTACCAAAGATCATTTACCATATTTCACAATCACAATGTAAATGTACCGCTTTTGACCAGAGAATTTATTATTTTATTTCTTGAATACTTGAAAATAGCCAAAAACTTACCATACTTAATAGAGCACACAAAAAAGTGAGTAATACAGAATATGCTACAGAGGTGAGCAATACAGAACAAAGACCAATACAAACCTTGCTCAGCACTAATAATTAGAGCCGCCACATCACAAAATACAGGTATCGAGTGTCAGCATTCTATTATGGATGTTAGTTTAGTATTACAGTACAAGTAATAGATAAAATGCAAGAAATTAGAGGGTAGGTATGGTTACACATTAGAGTAACTGTTTATCAATAACAGATATTAATAGCAATAATGTAGTGTAGCAGAAAAACATAGAAAATGCAGTGCAAGATAACCGTAACAGACAAATGATGTGAATATACCAATGTCAGTTTAATAATTAGTTATTAAACATATTATATTAGATTATAAATAAGTATAAGCCCCTCTTATTAAAACCAAAGTGTTTAAAAAAAAAATAGGAGGATGGCCATTTTTAGTAAGGAGTTGACGGACAAGGTGAGTTCCCATACAAGATTCCCAGCACATAGACACAGTAAGTTAGGAAGTAAGGTAATGAAACAAGACAAAAGTTGAAGAAAAAAGCACGTGCTAAAAACCAAGACAGCCAAGAACTGAAAAAGAAATAGTCCACAAGAAAACCAAAAGGGGATCTTATTCCAACAGAAGGCCTACACAACCGTCATCTCGGAATTTCATATCTTCCCTCCTGGGATCGCAAAGTTATTAGACAGTACATAACAAAAGCTGTGTAAGAAATTACTATAGTTATTTAGAGTCACTTCTTGTGACTGTGCACAAATCCAGGAACAACCACTGATGAAAATTAAGTAAATCCAACAAATCACTGTGCAATATAACTGAATGCGTTCAACTGTAGTACATTTGGAACACACAAGTCAGGAACTCTGGACTGGAAACAAGAAGGGCAGAGGGAACATGAGTTCTTGGAAGGCGTCCGTGGTTTCAGGACATCCCCACAGCCGCTGAGATCTCAAGAAGTTAATTTGATGGGTAATAACGAGAATGTTCCACTGCAAAAGACTTCTCATGTAAATAGCAGCAGATAAATTTAGAAATTATATCCCATTTCAAGGTTTTCCTTCAATCCTTGGGAAGTAAAGAGATATTCCTGTACCTAACACATTGTAAAAAACATATCACAAACATGAAGTAATTGATCTATTCTAACAGCCACGATGGCTACTACAATAATGAATGAGCGGTACACAAATTTATTGATTATATCTTAGTTTGGACCTTTGTTTAATTGGAAAAAAATAGGTTCCCAAGAGAAGATGAAGGAAAGTACCATTTAGTACGGACTTTATTCAAGAGAACGGTGAATCTACAAACAAGTGTGTTCCCACACAAGATTACTTGTGAATAGAGACAAGATTCAAAAAGAGTGAGAAAAAAATTTGAAGAATGTTATTGAGGCAGAAACAAACGACTGCAGATTAGATTAAATTATTAGTTAGTTTAAGCCTCCCTATCTGCAACAAAGGCTATCAAAAGAGAGGAAGGAAGAAGGCACCATTTAGAATGGAGTTAAGGAAAAGCGGAATCTATGCAGAAAATGCACAGAAACAGAAAGCTAGGAAAGAAGATCATGAAACAAGAAAAAGTTGAAGAAGAAAGTAGTAGGTGCTGAAAATCAGGACAGCAGTGAACCGAAAAAAGATGGTCCGTAACAAAACAAAAACCTATGTTATTTTAACAAAAAGGAAGCCTACCTAACCTTTAGCTCGGGCCCTCACACAGTCCCTCTGGGAGCGCTAATTACCATAGATACAACAGTTGTATCCCCCTGAGGGGACAAACGACTGCAATAAACGGAAAATGCGGCCCGTAACAAAAACTATTTTATTTCAACAAATGGATGGCACTCGGGAAGGCACTCTCAAACTTGGGAACTCACACCTTCTTTATGATACAAAATAGTTGTATCTCCTGAAAGATGAACCGCACTCAGAAATTTTTTACAAGGGTTTTTTTTAGAGCCAGAGCGTTATGGATCTGTAAATTATCTGAATTAATTTAAACACAAAATAGGTATGAGTGCCCAAAAAACACGTTGTTGGATAGCTTGTTGTTGGCAAGCAAACTAAGTTTTATTAACATTATTTTTCACTTTCATCTCCAGTTTCTCGAATACTTGTGAGAAACCAAATATGTTCTAAAAAAAACTTTATTAGCTCGAGACTAGTGAATGTGTGGGAAATTTTGCGTACTTTGTACGAATTTCCGGAGAATTTGCTAACCCGTCATTTGAAGTACAAAATAACCTCTGGCCCTAATGCGCTTGTCTCAAGTGAAAGTTCACAAGTTCAGTACTTGCTACATAAAAGTGGGCATATTACGTTCCCGTACATGAGGGACCTGTTGGCATGAAAGGTACCACTCAGAGTCAGGTCCAACCAACATAGAAATCAAGAAACAATCATTATCATCAAACTGAGAGTAGCAGTGCAAAAGAAGTGTCACCAGATCCCGTTGCCAGCAACTGAAAAGGGTGTGGTAGCATGGCGAATAAAAAAAAACCAGAACATTCCTTGGTGAGATAGGGAGAACATTACTCCATTACTGCTACTCTACGCGTAGCTATTTAACGCTAGAATTTCACGACCCTACTGAAGATTTGCAGCTTGTTCCAGTTTCTCAAAAATATTTTCTTCGAATCAACGCCATCTTATGACAGTGAACCAGTTACATTGCCAATATTTAGCAGTTACTTTTATCATCTGACTCGATGTTACTTGAAAATTCATGATGGAAACTACATAGAGTCACAGACAGTATCATTACCGAGAGTGGTAGAGCTGTGGCATATGTTGCTACCATGTAACTTCTGTCGCTATAATTATATGCACTCCAAAAAGGCGTAAAAATTTCACGTGGGAGAACACGAACACTATATAAATCACATTTGAAACTGTAATAAACAGAAGTAATCAGTAAAAGCTCACTAAGAACAATTCTCAAACAGGCTTTAGTATATTATAAGGGAAGCAGCGAAGACGGAGAGCACAGCACCCCGACAGTAGAGAGTGAGGGGAGCAGCAGCAGTGGCGGAGGCAAGGCTAGCATACGAGGTTGAGCCCCGCTTTACAGAAGAGGTTGTGCCAGCAGGTTAGGTGCTCTACCCAGTTAAAAATCGCCGTCGTTACTTGCGTTACTTAGCGCACTTTGGCACAGTACATTAGCAAGAGGGGAGGTTGCCTCAGCATCTCAGATGAGGACCGTGCACTGACTGCGTCGCATCATGCAGGATAATTGTACCTCAGACTATAACTGCGGTCAAGTGGTCATTCTTGCACAGCCGCTGCACAGCCCTGGCGTGGTGAACCATGTTCAACGATGTCCTAATCATTGGCTGAGTTACTTTGATTCTAGCGGCAATTTTTAACAGGGTATATAGGAGCGAGACACCCCCACAAACACAAGGTCGCACGCATGAGTCTAACAGATGGTGCTTGCATCCACCCAAATTAAGACCACCCGAGAAAGCAGGATGGCAGTGACGGCATCGAGCACCGTGATCAAATTGCGATGCAGCCTCAATGTGCAGGTGAACGGTGGTTTAAAACCTTGATCACCTGCAGTGGTTTCCAACCGAGATGTTCAACAATGGTTTCGGAATAGTTTCACTTCTAATGTCAGTGGAAGATTTTAGTAACCTAATTTGCCTAACATTTATTTTATGTGACTTTGCAACGCATTCGATTCCAAGAACCTCAAAATGAAAATAAATAAAATACAATTCAGTTAATTTGTATATCTCAGTATAATCCCCGAATATTAAAAAAATTAGAATTTCTCTCCCCTTGAAAGATGGTTGCCCAAACTTGTTTACAAACGTACTTCTATTATATATTATACCTAACATGAAATCTACATAATGTGGAACCAACTTGCTCTGCTGCAAAAAAAAAAGACTTTTTTTCAAGCATCACCCTCGCTGCGAGCAAAATAGACCTGTATCATTTAAAAGCTAACGATGAGACAACAAACTTTTCGATGTGTTTTTGCTGCTATTACGCCTTCACGGCGCTGCTACACCTAGTTCTTGAATGCCAGCTTCATTTTGGGACTCTCACCTAACGCAACAAAGGTGAACCTCCTCTGCATAAGCAAAAAAAAATCTGCTGCTAACATTAGATTGCAAATCTGGGAAAAATTCCACAATAAACCGAGTTACAGGGGGCTCGTATAAGACATGTCCTATGTCAACTATAAGAGCAGTTGGGACATGACTATGAAATAAAAATGGCTGCAGTCTAGAACAGCATGCATCTACCCCGCGGCCTAAGGCGGCTGCTTCTCGTTGCTGGCTGTGTCTATCGTGTGTCTTAAATGAAGCATCCAGTGACCATGGGAGAAGGCTGTCCAATCTAACTTTATCGCTGTGGTATCTTCGATTTTGGCGAAGTATAGCTTCTCCACATGGCAACTAAAATCATGCAAGCAACAGTAAAAGTTAGACTGGGTAATAACATCACGCTGGCTGGTTCTCATCTCCAGGAGTTGAAGGTACTTTAGAAGGCTATCTAAGTGCATCTGAGGAACGTCATAGTACATTTAATTTTACAGTATGGCTAACTTCAGCCAAGGCTTTTAGCGAATTAATCATTTCTCTAACAAAGTGCATCTCCGCTGAAAACCACTGCTTGAATGACGCGAGGCGATCAAATTTTAAAAGCAGCTGTGATGTGCACGCAAACGCACACAAACACACTCGCAACACAACTCGTGGACAGCAACACAACAAACATCAGCCGGGTCTCAGGTGATAGTTGTCAGGTCGCCGATTCGTAAATAAGATCGTGATTCATATAACCCACAAGTTTATGAACCCCCTCACGAGAAGTTCTATGCAACGATCATCACGAAGAGAATATTACTGATGTGAAGAATTCTACAGACGGTTCATGACCTCCAAGCAGAGGAGGTTTGTCAACATTTTTGCTGCGTCATGCGTTCAAGTAAAACAAATAGTATGAAAAACCCTCGTCTTTGTGTTTCTTCTGCCATCGTCGAAAAGAGTACTTCAAAACAGAAGGGAGGCTCAAACATTGCACCAAGGCTCTTGGCTCATTGTGCAGTTTAATGTGCCAACAATTATTACACCTTCGGTTATTCTGTTTGCGATTTTGGACAGATTCTTAGTACTATTGTTTTTATGTTTTATTTACCAGCTTTACTCTTGAATGGAGACTCGACCTCATGAAAGTACTGTGCCAGACAAGATAGCGTACAGTTCAAGATAAGATCAGACAAACTCACTCTGTTTGTTATACACTGTACATATTCAATTTATTAAAGCAACTATTTCAAAAATCTCAGGTAGCACATAGTGTTTACAGATATCAAGCAGTGAACAGGTTTTATAACAAGAGGCCCGGCCGATATTTGAAGCAATGTTAATTGAGGTAAGCGGTGGTAACCGCAGCAGGAGAGCGCAACAGACAGACTCGCACAGCCTCAGGCCCCGCCCACTCCAGCACTCGTAGCGTCACGCATAACATATAAGGCAAGTAGCGGAAAGTTTTACAAGAGATAGCTGGGTTTCAGCTACTTTGGCCGAGCGTCTTACCCAAGCTGGAACCCCCTCAGATGCGAGAGTGACAGTACAGTGCGCTTGGCCTATATTTTTTAGCACTCTAATCAGAAAATCAGTGCATAAACTAAAAGCGCTATTAAAATGACATGTTCACGAGGCACAGAATGGGGGCGTCCAGAAGACCAAGCAAGTCGACTTCTGTTGTGATCGAGCCTTGGTGCAAACGACCACACGGAAACAATCACGCGCACTCAGACACAAACAAGCGCGAGTCATTATTACCTTACTGATGTTGCCATCCTATTGACGTCGCAGTCCGTCGCGTAACCGCGGCCGGACGAAGTAAAGTGTTATCAAGGGCTCAATTGTGGGCATGGACACATTGTGCCACATGCTGAACGAATCATGCGACCTGAAGAGCATTGCACGTAATGGATACATCATGTGACTCGAAAGGGGCAAGTCAAGTTAAGCGGTGAACGAGTAATGAGACAACTGTTCATGTAACGTGTCGAAAGCAAATCAAGTCACATGATGAACAAATCTTAAAATACAGTTATCATTCCCATGAAATTTCTTACTGCAGTTTCAATTACACCAAGAAATTTTGTTCCCAGTAAGGAAGGGGTTGAGAAGTTAAGGAAATAACAGAACGTGCCCTTTAAAAGTTAGTAAAAAAATGCATGCCTCACAGAAATATTCACCACTTAAATTGAAAATACAAGAGAAAAGATCACCATGCGAAAACCGCCATCAATTCAATATACAGGAAATAAGGAACCTAAATAAAAACATTAGCATATTAAATCTGAGTTTGGGAAATTGCCCCTCACTACAACGAGGACTAATAACGGACGAATCGCAACCAAAGGACAAAATAGCATCTTTGTGACGCTAAAATACGCGGCGTATTGTCAATTTTACAAATTATTCATCTTTAATACATTACAACTAAGTTCAAAAATGCAAGACGAATTTTCAAACAAATTATTTTGAAACCCATTCATTTTTATTAGCACGGCACGCAAATGTCTTGGCTGATCAGATAACGATTCAAACTAAACCTTGTGCTTAATTTCAAAATATAGAGATGAAAATTCAAAAACTAACGTTAACTTCATCTCAACAAAAGGTTAACAGCCAAGTGCTTTGAAATGAAGGACAACTAAAAACTAAAATTAGAGTGAAAACTACATGAGAATGAAAAATGGTGCAAGAGGTTATCGTGGCGACAATTGACCAGTCCTACATGAGGAGAAAGATAGAATCGTGAAGTCAACTCCATTTTGAAACCTGACCATCGACAAACTGCAGCAATCTACCCTGATAAGTACAGACTAGGCTATTCATGATACCTATTGAGGACCGCCATGTCCTCCACATACACTGCCGAGGACAGACTCGCTGCAGCAGACATTTCGAGGCGGATACTGAGGAACATGACATTTCTCTAATTCCTTAGTAAAAAGTATTGCCTGTAGTTATGAAGCATTAATGTAATCATAATGCGGCTATCAGATCCTGGGCATGATGGCATCTACGAGAATCTCATATTTCATTTTAAAGATGAAACTTAATGTCAGTTCTTAGTCACATTGCTCCAACGAAAGTAATTCAATGTCATCAGAATAGGGCTTCTGTAATATCTCAACTGTATTAAGCTTGGTGATCTTGTTGTCAAATAACACAACACAAATATTATATGAACGACAACACCACTCACTTCCGCAATCGTTACCTCAAAAGTCATATCGTACTGAAATGCAGGATCAAACAAAAGAGAAACTCTTCATCGCACAATATTGAACTTAACTTAGAAGATTTGGCCAATTCTATCCAGTACGGGAATACGTTGAATGTGGTACAAAAAAAACGTAAAAACGAGCACGGAAATAACGTAATTTTCGGCATTCAATCTATACTTTCCCCATTAAAGTCTCAATCAATTTAAGCTAGAATAAAACAACAAAATGACGAGCAAATTAGAGTGAAAATTAATAAATAAGAAATTGCAGCATTTAAACACAAAATTATTGAATTAAAGTTAGCTGACCTATGAATTTAAAGCACTTCCTGGCGTCAAAACAGTCGGTACTCTTACACCTAACATAAAATGAATTGTTGTGAAACAAAATTGATTAAAAGCATTTTAATGAGTAACATAATAGAGCTTCACAACTCTGTGACACGTAGGTCGTTTGAAAATAAGAAAACTATGAACACGCAAGGAAGAAGACAAAGTGATGCAAGAGTTGGCAACTCACGGAGGGGCTCTTTGGCAATCCGACCCTCTGGCCGCATGTGTTCAGCAGGTTGACGAGGCACTCCCGTACACGCGCCTGGTCGAGGATAACAATAATGAGACCAAAAGACGTTGAGGATGGCAAAAATTTCTGCGCAAAGATGAGTTTTGAGCCGAGCTATTTTGTACACGATACTGCCCGCACAAGGCGTGGCCATACCAATAAGAATATTAGTGGATGTTAAAAATATCAGCACTTTGGTACGCAGATGAGTTTTTAACTGCTCTCTTTTCCGTACCTACTGGAGTAATAAATTTCCCATTTTTTCACGCCCACTAGAGAAGTAAATCATTCAACACGGTAGAGCTACTAAACTAAGCTACTAGAGACTGAGCGACAGAGAACACTAGAGCATTAACAAAGTTTTTTTTTCTGTTTTTATTTACGATTTACACTCTTTCAAGAGAGCGAAGACACTAGAGATTTACGAACATCTATTCCAAGATGACAATATAAGCAGTGGAAACAAGAAATGGAATTTTGAATAAATAAAAAACAAATCACTAGCAGTGGAAGCCGCTTTTATTTTGAATAAACTCTTCATCAACAATTCCAGTATTTCAATATTCAGGCCCAAGAGTTTGTTGCCTAGTTTGAAATTGATTTTCATTTGAAAAGAATTTCAAATGAGAGAAATTTTCTCGAGTAACTTTAACTTTACTCGGATTTGGCCCGATAAGACTTTCACTTTGCTTATGAAAACACGTTTCTTACGTCAAATTTATCAAGGAGTAGTAAACATAAAACCTCTCATTCATTATTTTTTTGAACTGTTTTAACATTCTTGAGATAATTAAATCAAGAATTGAAAAGGTTTTTCTGAGTTCCATTCTTAATCAGCATTTCAAGTGGCTTCAAAATTCCTAAAAATTAATGTCACTGACATGGCGAGCACCTCACAATACGAAATTTTCCTTGCCCAGATAGTTTTCCAAATTTGCATTGTCAAAACACCACAAAATCAGGACAATCGAACCCTAAAACATCTGGGACAGATTAAACGCCTTACACACTTCATATTGTTAGGTTCCTAAATCAAAAAGTATTATGGAAAAGAATGTTGACGTACACTGACTATGGATATCTGCATCAATACACCCGAGAGAACTAAGGCTGCATATTTTTTCCTAACTACCAAGGCTCCTTCACTGCTAAGGCCCCTCAAACACCAGTGACAGCTAAAGCTCTAACAACCAAGAACTGCTAAAGCCTCTCCCACATTTAGAACTGTCAGGCCCTCACCGAGCGCCACTAAGGCCCCTTACACATTGAGAACTGATGCGCTCTCACACACCCAGCATTGGTAAGACATCTTATACAACTGTGACAGTTATAGGCTTCACACATCTAGCACTACTTAAGCCCTTCCCATACTTCCAACTGCCCTTCACACGTATGGAACAGCCAGGTCCTTCTCTCCCCTGTGACTTCAAGGCCTCTAATGCAACTGTGACAGTTATAGGCCTTACACATCAAGCACTGGTAAGGCTCCTAAAACTGGCCCTCACACTCACACGGACCCGCCAGGTCCATCTCTCACCTGTGACTGCCACGGTCTTCTCCAAGGGACGGCGGCCTGAGCAGCAGCATCGAAGGGAGCGACGGAGCAGCGCCGAGGTGACACCGAGTTGTGCAGGGGCGCCATGCCCTCTATGCAGGGCGGCGCAGCTCCCAGGCCTGTAACATTTGAACGCTGAGCCCGCTCCTATATTTCCAAAACATAGAAATGACTCGCGCTGTGAATGAATTTGAAATTAGAGCACGTAAGAAGTTAGCTTTAAGCCTCCCTAACCACAGCAGAAGTGTTCCACAGAAAGGACGGATAAAAGCACTATTTAGTTTAGAGTCAAGGGCACTGGAAATCTATGCATATGGCGTATTCTCACATAAGATTCCCTTAGGCATAAAAATATTTAGGAAAGAAGTTTATGAAACAAGTTATAAGTTGAAAAAGAAAGTTGTAGGTATTGAAAAACAAAATCGCAGTGAACCGAAAAAATATGTTTCGTTGCAAAAACCTCAAGCGTTAATAAAAGAAAACCGTAGCAAAATTACAGCTCAAGACATGTTACCCTCCAAGCGCGCCAATTCCTATAGATACGACAGTTGTAACCCCCTTAGGAAAATACAATGAGAGCTTTAATTTCCTTTGTTTGTTCTGAGGAGAAGCTAGTCTCATCTTTGAAGAAGCATTTTACAGGGCAAGTGAGAGGAACTCTCATTTCAGTTATTAACGTTTCAGATGCTATAAACCTATGGTCCATCTAGTGGATCAGACCCGCCTCCTGCAGAAGTATCGCCACATGGGAGTACCATGCGTTTATCACCATGAGAAGTATCGAGTCATGAACAACACAGAGTTGGAGGGAAAACACAATACTTCATCAATTTTACTCCAGTATTTACCCTCTTTCTTGCCACCACATGCATGTTATTTTCATTTAAGCACAAGATTTCTGTTGATCGGCAAAAGCAAGAACAGATCACAAGTTCTACAAGTGTCTCGTATCTACGCTGTGCATGAATCCCTTGCCATAGCCATCACCCACCTGCGGCGCCTCCGTCAGGCACTGAGAGAGTCTGAACGCTGTCCCCAGGGGCGCTACTGACGGCGCTGGAGGTGGTGGAGGACACCGTAGAAGTCTGGGACTGCAACAGGCGGCGCCCAATGACCGGCGTCTGCGTCAGGTCAAACGTGAACTCCATCGTACGTCCTGCAAAGAACACACAATTATATGTACATCAATTTCCGTTAAAATAAAAGTATTTTAGTACTAAAAAGAAAGGTGGATGGAATCAGGTCAGACTAAACATTTTTGTGTATATTTGTAGATGATCAAGGTTTCCCAACACAGTAGAACTCTACGACAACGGAAGTACATCAAATTTGGATACTGCACTTCTCAATAGCTGGAGTTGCGTTCAATGAGAAATTCACGCTGGTGAATAGTAGTGACAGATCATGTTGTTCGTGCAGGTAACTTGTAATATTGAAATAGAGAAAAATATTGATCTCTTTAAACGGTTCAACCCTTTTCACCCCATGAAGATGACGCTGACCACGTTCGTAACAGCAGTCAAGTGAATCTTATAGTTTGAACCAGA
The DNA here is from genome assembly GCA_030386875.1 of Morinoia aosen. Taxonomy (NCBI): domain Eukaryota; kingdom Metazoa; phylum Arthropoda; class Malacostraca; order Amphipoda; family Talitridae; genus Morinoia; species Morinoia aosen. The sequence continues at coordinate 61,211,948 of CM059571.1, read as the reverse complement.
CTCAGTGTTTCATCACCTTAGCAGAAGAGAAGTAATTTCAACAGAGCACCCCAGCAGAAGGGAAGTAATTTCAAAAGAGCACCCCAGCAGAAGGGAAGTAATTTCAACAGAGCACCCAAAGCAGAAGGGAAGTAATTTCAAAAGAGCACCCCAGCAGAAGAGAAGTAATTTCAACAGAGCACCCCAGCAGAAGAGAAGTAATTTCAACAGACCACCACAGCAGAAGGGAAGTAATTTCAACAGAGCACCCCAGCAGAAGAGAAGTAATTTCAACAGAGCACCCCAGCAGAAGGGAAGTAATTTCAAAAGAGCACCCCAGCAGAAGAGAAGTAATTTCAACAGAGCACCCCAGCAGAAGAGAAGTAATTTCAACAGAGCACCGCAGCAGAAGGGAAGTAATTTCAACAGAGCACCACAGCAGAAGGGAAGAAATTTCAAAAGAGCACCCCAGCAGAAGGGAAGTAATTTCAACAGAGCACCACAGCAGAAGGGAAGTAATTTCAACAGAGCACCACAGCAGAAGGGAAGTAATTTCAACAGACCACCACAGCAGAAGAGAAGAAATTTCAACAGAGCACCACAGCAGAAGAGAAGAAATTTCAACAGAGCACCACAGCAGAAGGGAAGTAATTTTAACAGACCACCACAGCAGAAGGAAGTAATTTCAACAGAGCACCACAGCAGAAGGGAAGTAATTTTAACAGAGCACCACAGCAGAAGGGAAGTTTTTTCAACAGACCACCACAGCAGAAGAGAAGAAATTTCAACAGAGCACCACAGCAGAAGAGAAGAAATTTCAACAGAGCACCACAGCAGAAGGGAAGTAATTTCAACAGACCACCACAGCAGAAGAGAAGAAATTTCAACAGAGCACCACAGCAGAAGAGAAGAAATTTCAACAGAGCACCACAGCAGAAGGGAAGTAATTTTAACAGACCACCACAGCAGAAGGAAGTAATTTCAACAGAGCACCACAGCAGAAGGGAAGTAATTTCAACAGAGCACCACAGCAGAAGGGAAGAAATTTCAACAGACCACCACAGCAGAAGGGAAGTAATTTCAACAGAGCACCACAGCAGAAGAGAAGAAATTTCAACAGAGCACCACAGCAGAAGAGAAGAAATTTCAACAGAGCACGACAGCAGAAGAGAAGAAATTTCAACAGAGCACCACAGCAGAAGAGAAGAAATTTCAACAGAGCACGACAGCAGAAGAGAAGAAATTTCAACAGAGCACCACAGCAGAAGAGAAGAAATTTCAACAGAGCACCACAGCAGAAGAGAAGAAATTTCAACAGAGCACGACAGCAGAAGGGAAGAAATTTCAACAGAGCACCACATCAGAAGGGAAGAAATTTCAACAGAGCACCACAGCAGAAGGGAAGTAATCTTAACAGAGCACCACAGCAGAAGGGAAGTAATTTCAACAGAGCACCACAGCAGAAGAGAAGAAATTTCAACAGAGCACCACAGCAGAAGGGAAGTAATTTCAACAGACCACCACAGCAGAAGGGAAGTAATTTCAACAGAGCACCACAGAAGAAGGGAAGTAATTTCAACAGACCACCACAGCAGAAGGGAAGTAATTTCAAAAGAGCACCACAGCAGAAGAGAAGAAATTTCAACAGAGCACCACAGCAGAAGGGAAGTAATTTCAACAGACCACCACAGCAGAAGAGAAGAAATTTCAACAGAGCACCACAGCAGAAGAGAAGAAATTTCAACAGAGCACCACAGCAGAAGGGAAGTAATTTTAACAGACCACCACAGCAGAAGGAAGTAATTTCAACAGAGCACCACAGCAGAAGGGAAGTAATTTTAACAGAGCACCACAGCAGAAGGGAAGTAATTTCAACAGACCACCACAGCAGAAGAGAAGAAATTTCAACAGAGCACCACAGCAGAAGAGAAGAAATTTCAACAGAGCACCACAGCAGAAGGGAAGTAATTTCAACAGACCACCACAGCAGAAGAGAAGAAATTTCAACAGAGCACCACAGCAGAAGGGAAGAAATTTCAACAGAGCACCACAGCAGAAGGGAAGTAATCTTAACAGAGCACCACAGCAGAAGGGAAGTAATCTTAACAGAGCACCACAGCAGAAGGGAAGTAATTTCAACAGAGCACCACAGCAGAAGAGAAGAAATTTCAACAGAGCACCACAGCAGATGGGAAGTAATTTCAACAGACCACCACAGCAGAAGGGAAGTAATTTCAACAGAGCACCACAGAAGAAGGGAAGTAATTTCAACAGACCACCACAGCAGAAGGGAAGTAATTTTAACAGAGCACCACAGCAGAAGGGAAGTAATTTCAACAGACCACCACAGCAGAAGGGAAGAAATTTCAAAAGAGCACCACAGCAGAAGGAAGAAATTTCAACAGAGCACCACAGCAGAAGGAAGAAATTTCAACAGAGCACCACATCAGAAGGAAGAAATTTCAACAGAGCACCACAGCAGAAGGAAGAAATATCAACAGAGCACCACAGCAGAAGGGAAGTAATTTTAACAGAGCACCACAGCAGAAGGGAAGTAATTTTAACAGACCACCACAGCAGAAGGGACGAAATTTCAAAAGGGCACCACAGCAGAAGGAAGAAATTTCAATAGAGCACCACAGCAGAAGGAAGAAATATCAACAGACCACCACAGCAGAAGGAAGAAATTTCAACAGAGCACCACAGCAGAAGGAAGAAATTTCAACAGAGCACCACAGCAGAAGGAAGAAATTTCAACAGAGCACCACAGCAGAAGGGAAGAAATTTCAACAGAGCAAAACAGCAGAAGGAAGAAATTTCAAAAGAGCACCACAGCAGAAGGAAGAAATTTCAACAGAGCACCACAGCAAAAGGGAAGTAATTTTAACAGACCACCACAGCAGAAAGGAAGAAATTTCAAAAGAGCACCACAGCAGAAGGAAGAAATTTCAACAGAGCACCACAGCAGAAGGGAAGAAATTTCAAAAGAGCACCACAGCAGAAGGAAGTAATTTTAACAGACCACCACAGCAGAAGAGAAGAAATTTCAAAAGAGCACCACAGCAGAAGGAAGAAATTTCAACAGAGCACCTCAGCAGAAGGGAAGTAATTTTAACAGACCACCACAGCAGAAGGGAAGAAATTTCAAAAGAGCACCACAGCAGAAGGAAGTAATTTTAACAGACCACCACAGCAGAAGGGAAGTAATTTTAACAGACCACCACAGCAGAAGGAAGTAATTTTAACAGACCACCACAGCAGAAGGGAAGAAATTTCAAAAGAGCACCACAGCAGAAGGAAGTAATTTTAACAGACCACCACAGCAGAAGGGAAGTAATTTTAACAGACCACCACAGCAGAAGGGAAGAAATTTCAAAAGAGCACCACAACAGAAGGAAGAAATTTCAACAGACCACCACAGCAGAAGGGAAAAAATTTCAAAAGAGCACCACAGCAGAAGGAAGAAATTTCAACAGAGCACCACAGCAGAAGGGAAGAAATTTCAACAGAGCAGCACAGCAGAAGGGAAGAAATTTCAACAGACCACCACAGCAGAAGGGAAGAAATTTCAACAGAGCACCACAGCAGAAGGGAAGAAATTTCAACAAACCACCACAGCAGAAGGGAAGAAATTTCAACAGAGCAGTCATGAGATTATCACAGCAGCAACAATATCATGAGATGGCCCGATGTAGAAATGTAAGCATGCAAAAAAAAGAGCGCAGATCTGACGGACCAGGGAGCTCCTTCTTGGTGTAGATGAGGGCGACGGGGTCGAGTGGAGCTTCGCCGCCGCGAGTGGGCGAGGCAGTAGAGAGGGGCAGAGAAGAGGGAGGCAGCACCAGGCTAGACGACCCAGTCACTGCTAGTTTCAAGATGCGCAGTGCCTCTTTCCAGTGTATGCCCTGCAACCACGGGAAAATTTTTTAACATAACGTGATCATTTTCTTGTGGGACGTTATAGTTTTGATGTTGGAAATTGGGTTATCCCATTGGGGAACTGACGCTTGCCATGCTCTAAGTCGGTTCAATGCAGTTCTGGTTTATCGCACGTGTGAACTGCTGATTCGGAGCAGCTCGTTTTCAATTAATTACCAAGTGCCCTCCATTATTTGTGGTCTGCGCTTTTTGCTGATAGCGTACATTGTGAATTAGCCTACCCATTCGATTGAGTAGGCTATGAATTAGCTTACTCAATAGACTGAGTAGGCTATGAATTAGCTTGCTCAATAGACTGAGTAGGCTATGAATTAGCTTGCTCAATAGACTGAGTAGGCTATGAATTAGCTTGCTCAATAGACTGAGTAGGCTATGAATTAGCTTGCTCAATAGACTGAGTAGGCTATGAATTAGCTTGCTCAATAGACTGAATAGGCTATGAATTAGCTTACTCAATAGACTGAGTAGGCTATGAATTAGCTTGCTCAATAGACTGAGTAGGCTATGAATTAGCTTACTCAATAGACTGAGTAGGCTATGAATTAGCTTGCTCAATAGACTGAGTAGGCTATGAATTAGCTTGCTCAATAGACTGAATAGGCTATGAATTAGCTTACTCAATAGACTGAGTAGGCTATGAATTAGCTTGCTCAATAGACTGAGTAGGCTATGAATTAGCTTGCTCAATAGACTGAGTAGGCTATGAATTAGCTTACTCAATAGACTGAGTAGGCTATGAATTAGCTTACTCAATAGACTGAGTAAGCTATGAATTAGCTTACTCAATAGACTGAGTGAGCTATGAATTAGCTTACTAAATAGACTGAGTAGACTATGAATTAGCTTACTCAATAGACTGAGCAGGCTATGAATTAGCTTACTCAATAGACTAAGTAGACTATGAATTAGCTTACTCAATAGACTGAATAGGCTATGAATTAGCTTGCTCAATAGACTGAATAGGCTATGAATTAGCTTGCTCAATAGACTGAGTAGGCTATGAATTAGCTTACTCAATAGACTGAGTAGGCTATGAATTAGCTTGCTCAATAGACTGAGTTGACTATGAATTAGCTTACTCAATAGACTGAATAGGCTATGAATTAGCTTGCTCAATAGACTGAATAGGCTATGAATTAGCTTGCTCAATAGACTGAGTAGGCTATGAATTAGCTTGCTCAATAGACTGAATAGGCTATGAATTAGCTTGCTCAATAGACTGAGTAGGCTATGAATTAGCTTACTCAATAGACTGAATAGGCTATGAATTAGCTTCCTCAATAGACTGAGTAGGCTATGAATTAGCTTGCTCAATAGACTGAATAGGCTATGAATTAGCTTGCTCAATAGACTGAGTAGACTATGAATTAGCTTACTCAATAGACTGAGTAGGCTATGAATTAGCTTGCTCAATAGACTGAATAGGCTATGAATTAGCTTACTCAATAGACTGAATAGGCTATGAATTAGCTTGCTCAATAGACTGAATAGGCTATGAATTAGCTTACTCAATAGACTGAATAGGCTATGAATTAGCTTGCTCAATAGACTGAATAGGCTATGAATTAGCTTGCTCAATAGACTGAATAGGCTATGAATTAGCTTGCTCAATAGACTGAATAGGCTATGAATTAGCTTGCTCAATAGACTGAATAGGCTATGAATTAGCTTGCTCAATAGACTGAGTAGGCTATGAATTAGCTTACTCAATAGACTGAGTAGGCTATGAATTAGCTTACTCAATAGACTGAATAGGCTATGAATTAGCTTGCTCAATAGACTGAATAGGCTATGAATTAGCTTGCTCAATAGACTGAATAGGGTATGAATTAGCTTGCTCAATAGACTGAATAGGCTATGAATTAGCTTGCTCAATAGACTGAGTAGACTATGAATTAGCTTACTCAATAGACTGAGTAGGCTATGAATTAGCTTGCTCAATAGACTGAATAGGCTATGAATTAGCTTACTCAATAGACTGAATAGGCTATGAATTAGCTTACTCAATAGACTGAATAGGCTCTGAATTAGCTTGCTCAATAGACTGAATAGGCTATGAATTAGCTTGCTCAATAGACTGAATAGGCTATGAATTAGCTTGCTCAATAGACTGAATAGGCTATGAATTAGCTTGCTCAATAGACTGAATAGGCTATGAATTAGCTTGCTCAATAGACTGAGTAGACTATGAATTAGCTTACTCAATAGACTGAGTAGGCTATGAATTAGCTTGCTCAATAGACTGAATAGGCTATGAATTAGCTTACTCAATAGACTGAATAGGCTATGAATTAGCTTGCTCAATAGACTGAATAGGCTATGAATTAGCTTACTCAATAGACTGAATAGGCTATGAATTAGCTTGCTCAATAGACTGAATAGGCTATGAATTAGCTTGCTCAATAGACTGAATAGGCTATGAATTAGCTTGCTCAATAGACTGAATAGGCTATGAATTAGCTTGCTCAATAGACTGAATAGGCTATGAATTAGCTTGCTCAATAGACTGAATAGGCTATGAATTAGCTTGCTCAATAGACTGAGTAGGCTATGAATTAGCTTACTCAATAGACTGAGTAGGCTATGAATTAGCTTGCTCAATAGACTGAGTAGGCTATGAATTAGCATTTCATTTCACACGAATCCAGTTTCGTTGGCTTACAATTAGTAGCGAACGTCGATGAGCCACTTCATGGTGTGTTTCGTGGGAAGGTAGAATTTTAAATGATGTGTTGAAGAGAAGTCTGTTATTTAGTAATAGAAGCGTTTTTTTAACATACCTTTTGAAAAGTTTTGAGTCGTGATTAGTAACTGGGCAACTATGGTTATGCGTTTTGAAGTACAGCAGAAATAAAGTTCCAAGAAATAGTTGAATGATCGTATTATCATAAACAAGAATGATTTTTTAGAGAGTATCGAGAACTTGCACCCATACCCAGGTTGTATGGACTAGATATTGTTTGTCAGTTTTTCCTCATTTTAATGTTTTTAATGTAATTTAATTTGAGCCTCTTGTAACCATTCTGAAATAAACCCTAATAAATAATAACCCAACTTAACTGTTGGAGGAATGAGGTGGCTGTCAGGGGAATTGGAAAGCCATCATTATTATCCTTGTTTGACATTACCCAAAAAATTTACCCTCGCATTAGTAAGTGAACTTCCCATATGTAGGCCTCAATCAATGATAACTTGAAAGATGGACTGATCATGGTAATCGCTACAATAGAATACTTCCCAGTGAAACTAAAATGAAACATAGTTGTTGAAACTCGCAACCATGTTTCACTTAGTAACAAAAGTTATTAGTAACATTCACGTAAAGTTGGTGCACGCATTATCATGGGTATATTTCAATGGATAACAAAAATATAAAATCACAGACTAGTCCATGGATAGAAGATGTTGTTGGATATAGAACTCATTTCTACAGCAGCATCAGAACGAGAATCACCAAGACGCAAAAATTAAAATTTAGGATCCTTCACTATAAACTTCATACAGAGCTATTTCCCAACGAAATACATAAAAGAAAGTTAAAATAAACTGAAAGATTAGCATCAATTCAAAGGTTCTTGAATCGTCTCTCCAATACTAAAGACAAGATCGAAGATGGCGGACATAGTTGATTCAGAACTCCCAAACTTATTACAATATCATGCCATTTATTTAACCTGACCCTCTCAAGTTGGATGTAATTCTTTCCTCGTAATTAAGTACTAAATTATCAAGGTAAAAGAAGGAAGGAAGTAAGAAAGTAAGCAGGCTGACCTCCATATGCTTGGCGATTACGGAGAGCAGCTCCGCCGTGACGGGCGTGGTGTGGGGAGGCGCGGTGATGTCGGTGTAGTGCAGCAGGCAGTACACGATGTTGAGCACAGGGCACTGCGCCCACACCGGGCCTTTCTCCAGGATCTAGCGGCGGCAGGACGCTCGCATGAGCAACGCGTGACGCAGTACAGCTACACAGCGCGCACAGTGCTTTGATGTCACGTACTGCCATGACACAGCAACAATATCACACACACAAAGCACCTGGCACGCAGCACACGAGCTGCGCACAGCCACACAGTGTGCACCTTGCATACAATACGCGAGCTCCACAGTCACACAGAGCACCTGATACGTAGCACACAGCTGCATACAGCCGCACAGAACACCTAGAACACCGCACATGAGATATATCACATAGCCACACAGCACTTCTGCCGCCCAACACAGGCCTAGCGCCACACAGCCCTAGCGCCACACAGCCCTAGCGCCACACAGCCCTAGCGCCACACAGCCCTAGCGCCACACAGCCCTAGCGCCACACAGGCCTAGCGCCACACAGGCCTAGCGCCACACAGGCCTAGCGCCACACAGGCCTAGCGCCACACAGGCCTAGCGCCACACAGGCCTAGCGCCACACAGGCCTAGCGCCACACAGGCCTAGCGCCACACAGGCCTAGCGCCACACAGGCCTAGCGCCACACAGGCCTAGCGCCACACAGCCCTAGCGCCACACAGGCCTAGCGCCACACAGGCCTAGCGCCACACAGGCCTAGCGCCACACAGGCCTAGCGCCACACAGGCCTAGCGCCACACAGGCCCAGCGCCACACAGGCCTAGCGCCACACAGGCCTAGCGCCACACAGGCCTAGCGCCACACAGGCCTAGCGCCACACAGGCCTAGCGCCACACAGGCCTAGCGCCACACAGGCCTAGCGCCACACAGGCCTAGCGCCACACAGGCCTAGCGCCACACAGGCCTAGCGCCACACAGGCCTAGCGCCACACAGGCCTAGCGCCACACAGGCCTAGCGCCACACAGGCCTAGCTCCAAACAGCCCTAGCCCCAAACAGCCCTAGCGCCACACAAGAGGCAGCACCTCAACAAGGAAGGCGAGGAGGGCGGCGGCCTGCGAGGTGTACGAGTCGTGCAGGTACTTGACGACACACTTGGTCCACTGGAAGCTCTCCTTGCTGAAGTTGCGGCGGCTGTAGAGCGTCATCACGGTCGCCAGGTTCTGCAGCTGCTTGCCCTCGTGGCTGCACTCCTGCACGTCACCAGTATGTTCTCGCCTCATTAATAATCACTAAGACTATTACAGAACAGACCATTTCACAGCATGAAACTTGGAAACATCGTGAAAGTTGCGAAAGTTTTTTTATACTTCAAAATGTCAGTAAAAATACAATTCAGGTCTGAATTCTCAAAACATGAATACTGAACGCAACAGAAGGTTTAGTTGTCACGACTTGCGTTACAGAGAGGGTTGTGTTCGAGCGGACGTACACCCATGGATTTTGTACGTAGGATAATGAAGAGGTGAGTCATTATTGAAATACTAGGGTTCACAGTCAGTCAAAAATGACGGGATTTACAATTTTCCTTGAATAAATTTTCCATGCGTGGATGACTAACAAATATATCCATCCTAATAGTAGCCGCGACGGACGAACGGATGATGCATATAGGAAAGAGAGTTTGACAAAGAGTGTGGCAGGCGGGAAGAGAAGAGGTGAAACAGAAAAGGATAGATGGCGAACTGAAAAAGATGTACTTTGTGCATATGATGCTAGTGTTGAAGGTTTTTTGTAAGTAGTTTGAGATAGGTGAAAGTTAATTACTCCTTAGGGCTTTATATGGATGGGTGTTAAGTAAGCATCTATAGTACTGGACGTGGGTAAGTATTATTTTTTATTATTATTATTATTATTATTATTATTATTTTCGGGTTTTCCCGCCGCTTTCGATACTCTGACGAAATCACAGCGCAATTTGGTAGCATTGTTACATTTGGGTTTTATAATGGGCAGTTTCGGAGGGTGAGAGTCATCTCAGCCCCGTTTCAGTGCTGTGGTGTGTCAGCTTGGTCTGACGGAGGAGCGACGGTGTTTCTAATCGCGGGCATCCGCGCTGGCCTTGGTTTGGGCCCCATATGAGGGGGAAAGATTTTCTTTCTAGAGGTTACTTATTTTCAGTTGGTGAGTCAAATTTCATGAAGTAGGCGAAAAGGTTCAGAGGAGAAAAGGTTCAGAGGAGAGCGTGGCCCGCAGATGGTGAGGCCGGTCAGTAGTTCAGGACGTGGGTAAGTAGGCTTGCCGTAGTGGATAGGGGGTTGTGGAGTAGTACTCGTTTGCTGTCGTGTCAAGTGTACTTTGGTCGCGGTTGGGGTGCGAGTGTTTTCATTTTAGAGCTTTGGAATTGTTTGTGTGGTTTTTGGGGGGTGTCTTGCGGGAAGGTGAGGTGTAAGTAAAATTGTGGATGCATGTCACGAGTATTTTGCCAAATTCTTTTTGCGTGTTTGTAGAGTGTTATGTTGATTGGTTGCAAGTTTGCTCGGCGATGTATTTGTGCAGAGGTAGAGCAGTCTTGCCATTCTGAATTTGTTATGCATCTCGTAGCTTTGTTCTGTACACGCTGAATAAGTACCGCCGCAATAAAAATATTCTCGTACTTATACTCTAGTGAAACTCGTATCACAGATACGGTCATTAAGCATCCTAATGAGCGTAACCGAGAGACAAAAGAAGCGGACAGCAAACAAATGTTTAAACACACCAAGGGTATTATTAGGCAAGATTGTGAAGATACACTCATATTCTAATGAGTGTTGATTGACAGTTTACAACATGTCTTGCGTTCATTAATTGTTCACTTGCATGAACCATAAACACATACATTTGCGTATTTTTCAGAATCATGTTTATTTTAGGCCCCATTGTTGTTCAAGATTGATGTTCAAATTAAAATAAGTTAATCTATTGTTAGACATCAGAAAATAGTTTGTTAAATATTAATAAAAAATTTCATGAGTTACCATTAGATTAAGATTATAAGTTAGTTTAAGTCTCCCTAACCGCTACAAAAATAGAGCGTATCGAAGAGAGGAAGGAGGAAGGCACCATTTAGTACGGAGACAAGAAAATGAGGAATCTATGCAGAAGGGGCATAGAAACGGTAAGATGAGAAATAAGTTCATGAAATAAGATAAAAGTTGAAGAAGAAAGTCAAAGGTGCTGAAAAACAGGACAGCAGTGAACCGAAAAAGGTGGTCCTTAACATAACAAAAAACATTTTATTTCAACAAAAAGAAGGCCTACCTAACTCTGAGCTCGGGCCCTCACATTTTTCCCCTGGGAGCGCTAATTCCCATAGATACAATAATTGTATCCCCCTGAGGGGGAGTTACCAAATAATCCCATAAAATTAACACTCCTTAGTCAGACTATCATTAAGAATTTAAAGACGAAAAATACTTCGTCTATAAATTTAAACTAGGTATTCTTCGTCTTTAAATTCTTACCAAATAATCCTAGCTGATACTTGACAACTGACTGAAAAAACTTCATAACAAATGTATGTTATCAAGTATTTCCATCAAGAAAAAAATTCATAACAAATTTATGTTATAAGTATTTCCATAAAGGAAAATATTCATAATAAATTTATGTTATCATTTTCAAAAAGGGAAATTTTTTTTAGCGAAATAAAACTGAATACAAAGTCCTTTGAAATAATTGGTAACAGCTTATCTGACAAGAGTTAGATACAGTAGATGACGGTTTACTTATCACCAACCAAAATAAATTTTTAACAAACATGAATATTATAATTCACTAAATGCAATCACAACGAGTTAGAACACATGATTCTATTTTTACGTATTGTAAAATTTAGACATTTTTATAACCTTGTATAACGCTTACACTTTTTGTTGGATACAGCACTATGTGCAATGGTTAAGAGCGTGGTGTGCCGTGTGCAATAAATCCCGAAATTTCACATTTCTACACACTTTTCTTCACAAAATTACCCTACCCGATTCAGAACAATTTAAATTTTTAGAAAATTTCATCCCCATCCTCTTGCCCTCAACTATACGTCTCCAAAAGCCTGGAATCACCAGGCATGTAACTAAACATCCTGAGTTCGGTGAGAGCATTCATAACTTCCAACGTAGGAGTGTGAGAATATTTCGAACATGCAATACAATGCGAGAAACAGTCCCAAGAATAGGCTGATCTCGCGTCTCTTTGCCCCTGAGAATCAAATCATATCGTCGCTCTTCGATGGTATGCAGTAACGATGAAAAGTACTACACCCCGTACACCATGGTGTGATTCTGCGGTTCAACACCGCATTCCAGCATTTCAAAGTGCCTGAACGTATGTATGTGTTCAACATCTATCCCTATCAGACGTGACAAAAATGATCTCTTCCTCCCACAAAGCGCTAGACACAAACAAAGATATAAGCTAACTTGTGTTCACGTCTGCACAGAAGCACAAGTCACGTACCTGGCTGACTTGGGCAATACTCTCAGCAGCCTGTATGCACAGGGCGTTGGCGTCCTCGTAGTGGTAGAGCATGTACGGCAGCAGCGCCATCACGTTCATGGCAAACCCGGCTCGGATGGGAGACGGGTCGATCACCTGAATAATGTTGCTTATGAAATTAACACCCATAAATCAACAATGTTGCTCATGAAATTAACACCAATACATCAGAGTGTTCAAGATATCGAGCTCTATCAAAACTACTCCCCCAAGTTGAAGCTCAGATGGAAATAAGCCTTTAGTCAAGAATATAAAGCAGTCATGAAGTATCTATGCTTCTATTTTAAGGAGAGCCACGAACCAGATGTAGCGTGGACTATAAGTATAAATAACAGAACACAACTAAAGAAGAATTACCATATAGGGTTTGGATAGGGAACCACCTTTGAATATAAACTACAGGGATACAAGAGTTATAGACCAGCAACAAGTGACTTTTGAATATGGTATTCCGTTCTGAAAAGTTAATTCAATGAGACAAGAATAGCATGGACAAATTCTTAAAAACCAAATTTAAACATTTCGGCCCATGTGCATTCAAATCGTAGCTAGAAAAACATAGGCAAATATTAACCCTTTAACGCTTAAGTGGACTGTACGATCCTCCTTCGAAAATAGCCTCAATATATTGTATTTCTTGTAAAATTAGTTCATTGATGTGCTTTTTGGACTGCACTGTCGAGTGGCAGTTCCTCCCTCATCGTGAAATTGATGAATATCTGATGCAGGTGCCAATTTAATGATGGTGGTTGTGATAACGGTAACATGAGTAGAAAATGTGGACATTAACACGTTAACTATGATGGGTTAAACTGAAGTTCAATATTCAATTCAAAATTAAAGTCAACTGTGGTAATCAAATTTGAAAAGAGTAAACATAAACTGGATCGGGCGTTAATTTAGCTTTCATAAGGTATTGGGTGGGTCAACCGCACTGTGAAAATCACCTAAGTGACCACCGGTGGGTCCCTTCGCAGGGAATGTGTTAAAGGGTTTAGCTCCGTAATCTGAAATATGCTACAAAATTACTAGAATAACTTTTTATTCACGAAAGACGCAAACTAAATGGCTCTACCATTCAGTTTATGAAGGACAGCACCATTAGGTATGGAGATCAAGAGAATGGAAGTCTATGCACGAGGTGCGTTCCCACACCAGATCCCTCACGCACAGAAACAAGGTTGAGAGAAGTTCGTGAAACAAGATTAAAATTGAAGAAGAAAGTAATAGGTGCTGAAGGAAAGCACAACAATGATAGTAAAAAGATGGTCCGTATCCAGCAAGAAAAACTATTCTAAATTTCAACAAAAAAAGTCTACATAAGCTTTAGGATGGCTCTGCCACAGCAAGCCTCACCGTTTGCAATTGCCATGATCAAATAACTCGAACAATTCTGAACAATTATTACGTGGGGTCGACACCCCACCTTACAAACAGAGAGATAGATACTACATTGCCTAGAGCTGAATATTGCTGTTTAGAGCTTTAATCCTAATATCTGCAGCTGAATCACCAATACCAGGAGCTGAGTCCCCCAATACCAGGAGCTGAGTCCCCCAATACCAGGAGCTGAGTCCCCCCATACCAGGAGCTGAGTCCCCCCCATACCAGGAGCTGAGTCCCCCCAATACCAGGAGCTGAGTCCCCCCAATACCAAGAGCTGAGTCCCCCAATACCAGGAGCTGAGTCCTCCCAATACCAGGAGCTGAGTCCCCCCCATACCAGGAGCTGAGTCCCCCCCATACCAGGAGCTGAGTCCCCCCAATACCAGGAGCTGAGTCCCCCCATACCAGGAGCTGAGTCCCCCCAATACCAGGAGCTGAGTCCCCCCCATACCAGGAGCTGAGTCCCCCCAATACCAGGAGCTGAGTCCCCCCATACCAGGAGCTGAGTCCTCCCAATACCAGGAGCTGAGTCCTCCCAATACCAGGAGCTGAGTCCTCCCACTACCAGGAGCTGAGTCCTCCCACTACCAGGAGCTGAGTCCTCCCACTACCAGGAGCTGAGTCCTCCCACTACCAGGAGCTGAGTCCTCCCACTATCAGGAGCTGAGTCCTCCCACTACCAGGAGCTGAGTCCTCCCACTACCAGGAGCTGAGTCCTCCCAATACCAGGAGCTGAGTCCTCCCAATACCAGGAGCTGAGTCCTCCCAATACCAGGAGCTGAGTCCCCCCAATACCAGGAGCTGAGTCCCCCCAATACCAGGAGCTGAGTCCCCCCAATACCAGGAGCTGAGTCCTCCCAATACCAGGAGCTGAGTCCCCCCAATACCAGGAGCTGAGTCCCCCCAATACCAGGAGCTGAGTCCTCCCAATACCAGGAGCTGAGTCCCCCAATACCAGGAGCTGAGTCCTCCCAATACCAGGAGCTGAGTCCCCCCAATACCAGGAGCTGAGTCCTCCCACTACCAGGAGCTGAGTCCCCCCAATACCAGGAGCTGAGTCCTCCCACTACCAGGAGCTGAGTCCCCCCAATACCAGGAGCTGAGTCCCCCCAATACCAGGAGCTGAGTCCCCCCAATACCAGGAGCTGAGTCCCCCCAATACCAGGAGCTGAGTCCCCCCAATACCAGGAGCTGAGTCCCCCCAATACCAGGAGCTGAGTCCCCCAATACCAGGAGCTGAGTCCCCCCAATACCAGGAGCTGAGTCCCCCCAATACCAGGAGCTGAGTCCCCCCAATACCAGGAGCTGAGTCCCCCCAATACCAGGAGCTGAGTCCCCCCAATACCAGGAGCTGAGTCCCCCCAATACCAGGAGCTGAGTCCCCCCAATACCAGGAGCTGAGTCCCCCCAATACCAGGAGCTGAGTCCCCCCAATACCAGGAGCTGAGTCCCCCCAATACCAGGAGCTGAGTCCCCCCAATACCAGGAGCTGAGTCCTCCCACTACCAGGAGCTGAGTCCCCCCAATACCAGGAGCTGAGTCCTCCCAATACCAGGAGCTGAGTCCCCCCAATACCAGGAGCTGAGTCCCCCCAATACCAGGAGCTGAGTCCCCCCAATACCAGGAGCTGAGTCCCCCCAATACCAGGAGCTGAGTCCCCCAATACCAGGAGCTGAGTCCCCCCATACCAGGAGCTGAGTCCCCCCAATACCAGGAGCTGAGTCCTCCCAATACCAGGAGCTGAGTCCCCCCAATACCAGGAGCTGAGTCCCCCCAATACCAGGAGCTGAGTCCCCCAATACCAGGAGCTGAGTCCCCCCAATACCAGGAGCTGAGTCCTCCCAATACCAGGAGCTGAGTCCCCCCAATACCAGGAGCTGAGTCCCCCCAATACCAGGAGCTGAGTCCCCCCAATACCAGGAGCTGAGTCCTCCCAATACCAGGAGCTGAGTCCCCCCAATACCAGGAGCTGAGTCCTCCCACTACCAGGAGCTGAGTCCCCCCAATACCAGGAGCTGAGTCCTCCCACTACCAGGAGCTGAGTCCTCCCAATACCAGGAGCTGAGTCCCCCCAATACCAGGAGCTGAGTCCCCCCAATACCAGGAGCTGAGTCCCCCCAATACCAGGAGCTGAGTCCTCCCAATACCAGGAGCTGAGTCCCCCCAATACCAGGAGCTGAGTCCTCCCAATACCAGGAGCTGAGTCCCCCAATACCAGGAGCTGAGTCCCCCAATACCAGGAGCTGAGTCCCCCAATACCTGGAGGTGGGTGTATTTGGTCAGCCTGGAGAGGAGGGTGAGGGCAGGCTCGTACAGGGTGGGGGAAGTGCAGCCCTTGAGCAGCAGCGCGTGCACCCCAGGGAAGCCACGCCATTTTAGCTGCTGCTGCAGCTTCTCCAGCTGCTCAAATACGGCATCATATTAGTTAACCAACTCTTGATTTCTTTTACTTATGCTTCACACGGAAGTAATTGCATCGAATAGTTTCTCATCAAAACGAAAGCAGTATATCTCCCACATAAAAGAAATTCTCAAGGAAATGAAAGCATGAATATCTTCCAACATCAAACAGTTTCTCATAAAAATGAAAGCAGTATTATCATTATTATTATTATTATTTTCAGGTTTTCCCGCCGCTTTCGATACTTTGACGAAATCACAGCGCAATTTGGTAGTATTGTTGCATTTGGGTCTTATAATGGGCAGTTTCGGAGGGTGAGAGTCATCTCAGCTCCGTTTCAGTGCCGTGGTGTGTCAGCTTGGTCTGACGGAGGAGCGACGGTGTTTCTAATCGCGGGCATCCGCGCTGGCGTTGGTTTGGGCCCCATATGAGGCGGAAAAGATTTTCTTTCTAGAGGTTACTTATTTTCAGTTGGTGAGTCAAATTTCATGGAGTAGGCGAATTTCAAGTAAGAAAAGGTTCAGAGGAGAGCGTGGCCCGCAGATGGCGAGGCCGGTCAGTAGTTCAGGGAGGTTCGGCTCCTCGCCGAGGCGAGCTTGCCGCTCTTGTGTGTAGTCGGGACATTCGAGAAGAATGTGGCGGACCGTTAACGGCACAATACAATTTTCGCAGTACGGTTGCGGTCGGCCCTCCAGCAAGTGCTGATGCGTAAGGCGTGTATGGCCTATACGGAGCCTAGCGAGGACTACTTCCCACAGTCGATCCCTCTGCTGGGAGAATGGGAGAGGACGGACATCTGGCTTTATTGCCTTTAGCTTGTTGTTGGCAAGCGCCGACCACTCAGCCTGCCAGCGTTCTCGGATGCTCTTTTTGTAATACCACTTGTGGTCTGTTCGAGGGAGGCGGACCGGATTTATTTGCAAGTGGAGAGCCTCTCGAGCTGCTCGGTCGGCTGCTTCGTTTCCCGGCACTCCAACGTGGCTGGGAACCCAGCAGAAAGTAAATTGTTTACTGCTCGAAATGAGGCGACACTGTATGAGTTGAACAATGGGGTGAGGCGAGTTGTATCTCGAGAGCGCTAGAATAGCACTCCGCGAGTCGGTTATTATCGTAGTCTCCAGGTGAGGAAGAGTTTCAGCGTGATTAAGTGCATCGTATATAGCATATAGTTCTGCTGTATACGAGGTTGCATGCGGTTGAATACGCCGCTGATACTTCGTAGAGCCTTGAATATAGGCGTATGCTGCTCCTTCTGGTGCTTTGGCTCCATCCGTATAAATACGGGAAAGAAATTGATGGGTTCGGACATGATCAAGGTAAAGTGCTCGAAGTTGGGATGGAGCCGTCGTGGACTTGGAATATTTGTAAAGTTCGTGACATATGCTAATAGCAGGTAACCGCCACGGTGGAAGTGGAGAAATTTGTTCTAGAAGAACCTGGTCTCGATGGGGAGCATATCGATCTCTGAGGTCCGATACACGTTGGAAGAAGTTTCTCAAGTGTGGGGCCTCCCTTCTAATTCCGCGTCGGTCAGCGGGTGGTTCGTTTGCTATGGTGCTCAATTCGTGCATCGGATTGGAGACGCTTGCCGCTACTCTGGCCGCATAATTAAGACTTTTTATAGTCGCATATAGCCGCAGAGTCAAGAGACCCGAGTCTGAGTGGAGGCTTGTCACAGGGGAGGTACGATATGCTCCCGTTGCGATACGTATGGCAGCATTTTGGATGGGCTGGAGTAGATCCAATACGGATGGTGCTGCGGAGGAGTAAACCTCCACGCCATAATCCAGCTTTGGCTTAAGCAGCATTATGTAGAGACGGAGTAGGGAGATCCTATCTGCGCCCCATGATTTATTTGAGAGTAGCTTCAGCAAATTTAGAGTTGAATTGCATCGCCGCTTCAGGTCTTGGATGTGCGGCCTCCAAGTGAGGGAAGTGTCAAAAGTCAGTCCTAGGTACTTATACTGCTCCACCGCTCGCACAGGTTGACCATTCATTGTCAAAGTATGGGCCATTTTGGGGCAGTGGTGTCGGCGACAGATATGCATGGTTACTGTCTTTTCAGCATTGAATTGGAATCCTGTTTGTTGACTCCAGCGAGTTAGCAGTATTATCTTCCAACATCAAACAGTTTCTCATAAAAATGAAAGCAGTATTATCTTCCAACATCGAACAGTTTCCCATGAAGATGAAAGCAGTAGCAATTGTTAACCTAGAACAGCTCCCCATGAAGAAAATTACAAGTTTTTAAGTCTGTGAGTGATCTGTTGAGTCATTTACCTACAATAAATTCTGCACTAAGGCAAAGAACGTTGTTGAGAGCCTATTATTTGTAGTTTCGACCTGTGACAAAATTGGAATTCCTTGAAATTCATTCCGCACGTTTCTCATTCATAAAATGAGGTACACCACTACTTTCAAAAATTTTAATCAATTATACTTTTATTCAAGAACTGATGATACTCTAGAGTAGGATCCTACTTGTCAGACTGAATTTTGCTCGGCCCACTAACCTAACACTTAACACCCACGTAGTGTTGAACACCAACACGCTTCTCCAACACTACTGTTTGATACGTCTGAAGTAGGAATCTTGAATTATTGCGACGAGAAGAGTTGTTGACCATAAGCCAGTAATCCAAAGAAGCACAGCCCTTATGTTGCTCACCGTAGAACTATTTCTTCCCATTTAATTTTTCTGTAAGACGTCAAGCATCAAAACTGCAAATCCCACTCCAAATAGGTATTTTCATAGAACTTCAATTCGTAAAAGTTGTCATAGCTATCTTTCATTCTTATGAGTGTTTTGAGTGTGTTTATGATGTTTTGTTACTGATGAAGGTCGTTCATTCAAAATGTTTTGATTAACGGCATCTTTTAAAGGAAAAAAACGTGAATTGTACTTAATTCCAAAATTACAGTACCATTAATATTTGATGTTATCCTTATACTTTGTTTAAATTGTACCTTGACGCAAGTGTTTACAAATTAAATCAATAATGATACGAACGAAAAATAAGTTCCACAAGAACAAACGCATCAGCGACTCAATGAAAGAAATGGTAAAGCATGTACGGCAGCAAATATTCAATCATGAAGTGGAGAAAAGCATCAAAAGGAAATACAAGCCGTCTCCCCAAATGTAAAGGTACTTAGGTCTATCAATAAAGGAACAGGTACTACTAAAATCCTGTTGCCTGCATCAACTCTAGCTGTGATCGTCATAACCTCACGCTACCCTTCCCACCAAAGGATGATAAGATCGGCATCAACGAAGCTGCTGTTTCGCATAGAGTAACCTTATTGGCTGTGAGACCAAAACCCGTCCTAACAATTCGAAACTTTCCAGTGCAAATCCACAGGAGACGAACCTTATCGAGGGCATCAGGGCGGTCGAGGGGCAGTCTGGAGAGCACCTTGTCGAGGAGGCGCGTGGCGAGCAGGAACTCGTAGTCGTAGTCGGACTCCAGCAGTGACACTGCGATCCAGAACAGCTGAGACAGCACCTGCGGAACCAAAAGTAATTAATAATTAGAAAGCAAAAAAATTTATACTTAAGAAATCGTGATCATAGTTAACTTAAAGTACACTTTAAAAATACTGATTCCTTCCCAATGACGGGAGTGTATGAGAATAAGATGAATTTGACCAGTTCACCCTCCCCCAAAAAAACAGGTATATGATATTTGTACGTACGTAACAAGTTGGACGGTAAAAAACAATGAAAGTGCAATTTTAAAAATGTTGTTTTAACATAATATGGGTCATGATGATAGCTGACATGGTTTATCATTTAGCCAAGAAGTAGAAATGGAAATGTATACAAGATGTGAATAACAAAATCGACAGTAATAGAACTAAAATAAAACAACAATGTGCCTGTAAATTATCGGTGCAAACAATGATATGTAAAGAACAAATGGCTTAACTACACGAGAAAATTGAAGGATTCATTCAATTCAACAAAATTGCTAACTTCCATGCAGGTATATGATAGTGAAATTTAAGCAAAAATTAAAAGTTAATTATTGAAATAATTGAACTTAAGAGTAGGGCTTAACCAATTGCGTCCATCAACATCGCTCATTTTTTAAATAAAACACGTAGTTGCGTTAAAATCGACATATCTGCGTTCACCTAACCCTATATTAGAACGAGACAAATCATTAAACTTCATGACCTCACAATACACTTCACTCTAAGCTTCACACTGCCCAAAAAAGAGCCCTTTCCCTACACACTGTACAAAAAAATGGGCCCCCAAACAGAGAACTTCTTCAAAGAAAATGAGCGCGCAGGCAGAGAACTTCTACTAAGAAAATGAGCACTCAGGCAGAGACGAGGTACTGACAGCAAGCTTGTCATCGTTGGACTGGTCAGCGAGGAGCTTGAGAGACTGCGCAGACCGCGACCTGGACAGGCTGCCACCGGCACTCAGGGTCACCATCTGGTGGTGGTGGTGCTGTTGCTGCTGCTGCTGGCGAAAGCGGGCGTCGGCGTCCGTGCCGCTCCGACCGCGCATCTCACCTGCACACAAAGATCCTTGCTGAACTTTAGTTATTCTGAGATGTACACTTACTGTTATTGAGGTTAAAAAGTATGATCACTGTTAACCCTTTAACGCCCACATTTTTATACTCATTACTCATATTACCGTTATGACAACCACTATCACTCAACCGACACTGGCATTAGGTAGTCACTGTTATCAAGATGGGGAAGGAACTGCCACTCAGCAGTGAAGTTCACACATTAGTGAACAAATTGTATCAGAAATACAATATATTATTGTTATTTTTGAAAGAGGACCGTACCGTCCACTAGGGCGTTAAATGGTTAACACATGTGAACATATAAAAATACACATGTGACAAGGAGGATAAATAGGACAATTGCCATTATTTATATTGTGCTGGAAATAGGCGCCTCTGACTTCACATGGGTCCATATTAAAAATCTGAATCACGTATCACAGTTTTGTGATGTTGAAAAGCTGGTCAATAAAATTTTACCTGCAATATTTGTAAGCAATGTAGAAAGTTATGAATAAGGAAATTACACAGGTCATTCTATTACCCAATATTAAAGCCTTTATTGATAGTGTACTTCTTACATACCACACAACTGAAAGAAATTAAACAATGAGTCAAAACCGAATTTAAAGCCCATCAACACATTTGAAGCTGTAGAAGCAGATCCTTTCTTCCTCTCTGATACGCAAACCCAAATCCTAGACTCTCACGTCTGGCCCTTGCATCCCTCATGTCTTGCCCTCGCACTCTTCATGTCTTGCCCTCGCACTCTTCATGTCTTGCCCTCGCACTCTTCATGTCTTGCCCTCGCACTCTTCATGTCTTGCCCTCGCACTCTTCATGTCTTGCCCTCGCACTCTTCATGTCTTGCCCTCGCACTCTTCATGTCTTGCCCTCGCACTCTTCATGTCTTGCCCTCGCACTCTTCATGTCTTGCCCTCGCACTCTTCATGTCTTGCCCTCGCACTCTTCATGTCTTGCCCTCGCACTCTTCATGTCTTGCCCTCGCACTCTTCATGTCTTGCCCTCGCACTCTTCATGTCTTGCCCTCGCACTCTTCATGTCTTGCCCTCGCACTCTTCATGTCTTGCCCTCGCACTCTTCATGTCTTGCCCTCGCACTCTTCATGTCTTGCCCTCGCACTCTTCATGTCTTGCCCTCGCACTCTTCATGTCTTGCCCTCGCACTCTTCATGTCTTGCCCTCGCACTCTTCATGTCTTGCCCTCGCACTCTTCATGTCTTGCCCTCGCACTCTTCATGTCTTGCCCTCGCACTCTTCATGTCTTGCCCTCGCACTCTTCATGTCTTGCCCTCGCACTCTTCATGTCTTGCCCTCGCACTCTTCATGTCTTGCCCTCGCACTCTTCATGTCTTGCCCTCGCACTCTTCATGTCTTGCCCTCGCACTCTTCATGTCTTGCCCTCGCACTCTTCATGTCTTGCCCTCGCACTCTTCATGTCTTGCCCTCGCACTCTTCATGTCTTGCCCTCGCACTCTTCATGTCTTGCCCTCGCACTCTTCATGTCTTGCCCTCGCACTCTTCATGTCTTGCCCTCGCACTCTTCATGTCTTGCCCTCGCACTCTTCATGTCTTGCCCTCGCACTCTTCATGTCTTGCCCTCGCACTCTTCATGTCTTGCCCTCGCACTCTTCATGTCTTGCCCTCGCACTCTTCATGTCTTGCCCTCGCACTCTTCATGTCTTGCCCTCGCACTCTTCATGTCTTGCCCTCGCACTCTTCATGTCTTGCCCTCGCACTCTTCATGTCTTGCCCTCGCACTCTTCATGTCTTGCCCTCGCACTCTTCATGTCTTGCCCTCGCACTCTTCATGTCTTGCCCTCGCACTCTTCATGTCTTGCCCTCGCACTCTTCATGTCTTGCCCTCGCACTCTTCATGTCTTGCCCTCGCACTCTTCATGTCTTGCCCTCGCACTCTTCATGTCTTGCCCTCGCACTCTTCATGTCTTGCCCTCGCACTCTTCATGTCTTGCCCTCGCACTCTTCATGTCTTGCCCTCGCACTCTTCATGTCTTGCCCTCGCACTCTTCATGTCTTGCCCTCGCACTCTTCATGTCTTGCCCTCGCACTCTTCATGTCTTGCCCTCGCACTCTTCATGTCTTGCCCTCGCACTCTTCATGTCTTGCCCTCGCACTCTTCATGTCTTGCCCTCGCACTCTTCATGTCTTGCCCTCGCACTCTTCATGTCTTGCCCTCGCACTCTTCATGTCTTGCCCTCGCACTCTTCATGTCTTGCCCTCGCACTCTTCATGTCTTGCCCTCGCACTCTTCATGTCTTGCCCTCGCACTCTTCATGTCTTGCCCTCGCACTCTTCATGTCTTGCCCTCGCACTCTTCATGTCTTGCCCTCGCACTCTTCATGTCTTGCCCTCGCACTCTTCATGTCTTGCCCTCGCACTCTTCATGTCTTGCCCTCGCACTCTTCATGTCTTGCCCTCGCACTCTTCATGTCTTGCCCTCGCACTCTTCATGTCTTGCCCTCGCACTCTTCATGTCTTGCCCTCGCACTCTTCATGTCTTGCCCTCGCACTCTCCATGTCTTGCCCTCGCACTCTCCATGTCTTGCCCTCGCACTCTCCATGTCTTGCCCTCGCACTCTCCATGTCTTGCCCTCGCACTCTCCATGTCTTGCCCTCGCACTCTCCATGTCTTGCCCTCGCACTCTCCATGTCTTGCCCTCGCACTCTCCATGTCTTGCCCTCGCACTCTCCATGTCTTGCCCTCGCACTCTCCATGTCTTGCCCTCGCACTCTCCATGTCTTGCCCTCGCACTCTCCATGTCTTGCCCTCGCACTCTCCATGTCTTGCCCTCGCACTCTCCATGTCTTGCCCTCGCACTCTCCATGTCTAGCCCTCGCACTCTCCATGTCTAGCCCTCGCACTCTTCATGTCTAGCCCTCGCACTCTTCATGTCTAGCCCTCGCACTCTTCATGTCTAGCCCTCGCACTCTTCATGTCTAGCCCTCGCACTCTTCATGTCTAGCCCTCGCACTCTTCATGTCTAGCCCTCGCACTCTTCATGTCTAGCCCTCGCACTCTTCATGTCTAGCCCTCGCACTCTTCATGTCTAGCCCTCGCACTCTTCATGTCTAGCCCTCGCACTCTTCATGTCTAGCCCTCGCACTCTTCATGTCTAGCCCTCGCACTCTTCATGTCTAGCCCTCGCACTCTTCATGTCTAGCCCTCGCACTCTTCATGTCTAGCCCTCGCACTCTTCATGTCTAGCCCTCGCACTCTTCATGTCTAGCCCTCGCACTCTTCATGTCTAGCCCTCGCACTCTTCATGTCTAGCCCTCGCACTCTTCATGTCTAGCCCTCGCACTCTTCATGTCTAGCCCTCGCACTCTTCATGTCTAGCCCTCGCACTCTTCATGTCTAGCCCTCGCACTCTTCATGTCTAGCCCTCGCACTCTTCATGTCTAGCCCTCGCACTCTTCATGTCTAGCCCTCGCACTCTTCATGTCTAGCCCTCGCACTCCTCATGTCTAACCCTCGCACTTCTCATGTCTAACCCTTGCACTCCTCATGTCTAACCCTCGCACTCTTCATGTCTAGCCCTCGCACTCTTCATGTCTAGCCCTCGCACTCCTCATGTCTAGCCCTCGCACTCCTCATGTCTAGCCCTCGCACTCCTCATGTCTAGCCCTCGCACTCTTCATGTCTAGCCCTCGCACTCCTCATGTCTAGCCCTCGCACTCTTCATGTCTAGCCCTCGCACTCTTCATGTCTAGCCCTCGCACTCTTCATGTCTAGCCCTCGCACTCTTCATGTCTAGCCCTCGCACTCTTCATGTCTAGCACTAGCACCCCTCATGTATAGCCCTCGCACCCTGATGTCTAGCACTAGCACCCCTCATGTATAGCCCTTGCACTCTTCATGTCTAGCCCTCGCACTCTTCATGTCTAGCCCTCACACCCCTCATGTCTAGCACTAGCACCCCTCATGTCAAGCACTCGCACCTCGTAAGTCCGTCGTAGGAGACGCGATGTGCTTGCCCTTGGCGTAAGAGATGGAAAAGGACGTGGAACGGAGGTGTCCAGGAGAGCCAGGTGCACCCATGACGGCGTAGTTTTGAGAGGGACACCCAAAACGGTAGAGAGGAGGGTAGTGCCCGTAGGTAGTGGCCCCCAACACCCCCGTCGCTCCCCCACCTTTGCGGTCCTTGTTCAGGTTAGGTGTCGACTTGAACAGCTCGCGGACGAACTCGATTGGCCTGCCGGAAAATTTTTAGTCCGTCAATCTCATCAAGTTGTTTGCATTTCTTTGCTAGATTAAAAAATTGGCAATATTTTTTTTCAAGTTACAAGCATTAAAAGGGAAGCCAAGATATAGAACTTGCTAATTTTATTGGTTCAGTATATGAATAAAACCAAACATGATAAGCTGAATCCTACTAGGCTTCTTCTGGTTCTCTACATTCAGGGGTTCCTTGTTATTAGTGATTTGTGGCCTTCACCTTTAAAATTATCGATCCTACCCAACAATACAAGCAGTTTCAAACTGATGGAAACATTGAAGAAAAAATTAAACCTACAGATATCAAAATGACCATCACACCAGAAGTCAGAGTGGAGAGCATCAACACACCAGAAGTCAGAGTGGGGAGCATAAAAAAACCTGAAGAGTGGAGAGCATCAAAAAACCTGAAGTCAGAATGAAGAGCATCAACAAACCTGAAGTCAGAATGAAGAGCATCAACACACCAGAAGTCAGAGTGGAGAGCATCAACACACCAGAAGTCAGAGTGGGGAGCATAAAAAAACCTGAAGAGTGGAGAGCATCAAAAAACCTGAAGTCAGAATGAAGAGCATCAACAAACCTGAAGTCAGAATGAAGAGCATCAACACACCAGAAGTCAGAGTGGAGAGCATCAACACACCAGAAGTCAGAGTGGGGAGCATAAAAAAACCTGAAGAGTGGAGAGCATCAAAAAACCTGAAGTCAGAATGAAGAGCATCAACAAACCTGAAGTCAGAATGAAGAGCATCAACACACCAGAAGTCAGAATGAAGAGCATCAACAAACCTGAAGTCCGAGTGGAGAGCATCAACAAACCTGAAGTCCGAGTGGAGAGCATCAACAAACCTGAAGTCCGAGTGGAGAGCATCAACAAACCTGAAATCCGAGTGGAGAGCATCAACAAACCTGAAGTCAGAATGAAGAGCATCAACACACCAGAAGTCAGAATGGAGAGCATCAACAAACCTGAAGTCCGAGTGGAGAGCATCAACAAACCTGAAGTCCGAGTGGAGAGCATCAACAAACCTGAAGTCCGAGTGGAGAGCATCAACAAACCTGAAGTCCGAGTGGAGAGCATCAACAAACCTGAAGTCCGAGTGGAGAGCATCAACAAACCTGAAATCCGAGTGGAGAGCATCAACAAACCTGAAGTCAGAATGAAGAGCATCAACAAACCTGAAATCCGAGTGGAGAGCATCAACAAACCTGAAGTCAGAGTGGAGAGCATCAACAAACCTGAAGTCCGAGTGGAGAGCATCAACAAACCTGAAATCCGAGTGGAGAGCATCAACAAACCTGAAGTCAGAATGAAGAGCATCAACAAACCTGAAATCCGAGTGGAGAGCATCAACAAACCTGAAGTCAGAGTGGAGAGCATCAACAAACCTGAAATCCGAGTGGAGAGCATCAACAAACCTGAAGTCAGAATGAAGAGCATCAACAAACCTGAAATCCGAGTGGAGAGCATCAACAAACCTGAAGTCAGAATGAAGAGCATCAACACACCAGAAGTCAGAGTGGAGAGCATCAACAAACCTGAAGTCAGAGTGGAGAGCATCAACAGCAGCCTCTAGGGTGAGCATGAGCTCTGTGACGTAGCCCTGCATGTCGTCGCCCTGCTCTGCCACGGTCTCCACCAGGCGGCCGAGCAGTTCTGAGAGCATACGTGACGAGAGCGACACGTGCAGGCATCGCAGCACCTGCAACACACGTCTAGTGTTACTCGTGAAACATTGGTCTTAGGGCCTTTAAATAACTGGTTGTTACCATTGTGTATTATGTCGCTCAGAATTGGCCATTAAGATAAGAAATATGGGACGTGGGAGGAAAACTAGTTCATTTAAAAATTCCAAGTGATTGTAAATGGCTTCAAAACTTTTACTTAAACTCACCACAAAGAGATGACTGCACGTGCATACACATCCTCCCTCTTCAAGAACGATTGTCTACATCTGTATATTTTAACTGCGAGCGATTTCCTCATATTGCGCATCACTGATTGTCAAAAATTTCAATTCAATGAATTTGTATCATGAACATTAATGTAAGACCAATGCAAGTTTTTCATAAGAGTACACAGAAAATCCCTTATTCAAAGTTTTAAAACCCTACAATCTTATCTCATAATTACCCATAATTACCCATGAATTTTTACAGCTCCCATAAATTTGTGGCTTAAAAATTAAAGATTCATCATTAGAGTGAGGGCACATTCATGCACGATATGTAGATCCACAGCACAATATTTTTTTTAACATAGCAGATAAATTTCAATTACGAACTTTACCTTTTACTATAAACCTGAATTCCGCTGTTGAATCTGATTTCCTTCAAAAACAACCCAGCGTTCTTTTGACAGTAGAATTTTTTAAGCAGCTGCTGCAAAATGGGCGAAAATAAGCCTTCTTACCCAGAGCCAAGCCATCAATTCAGTAACGACTCGCCCAGAAACGATGCAACCACAAAACGGCTCAACAGGAAACAGGTATTGCCTTCAGGTCACCATATCAACAGAAAGACCATTAGTAATGACCTGTATACTGACTAGAAAATACCACCACCTTCTTGTTTTAACTAATCCAATCAGACGCAAACATTACTTCAAAAAATGAGCTAATTTTCTTGTTAATGCCCACTCCTTTTTAAAACGCTTTTGCCACTTTGAGATAGAAGCGTTGAATGAAGCTTTAACCTAGCAACAAAGTTCACCGTTCTTTGTTCAATCCAAGCCCAGACACAAGATTATAGCTATTGTGCATACCCTAGCCTAACTTTTTTGTCGGAACATTTATAACTATACCCAAGCCCAGATACACAAGGTTACAGCTATTGTGCGTACCCTAGTCCATCTTTTTTGTCGGAACATTTACAAGGTTATCCCACCAAGTGTAGCCTCTGCACTGGGCTGCTAAACCCACAGACGATAAGGCATAAACGTCAGCGTGCGGACCTGGAGGGAACGGCCAGCGTAGTGTCTGGAAGAGCAGCTGAGGGCCAGGTGGAGGGCGATCTGAGCAAGCCTCTCCTCGAGGTGGCTGTGAGGTAGCGACTCGCTCAGCACCTGCGCACGTGTGAGCGTGGATTCAGAACATTGGGTGAACACTCTACTTGATACATAATAGTTGTTTTTTTGTTTGTTTTCAAAGATCAATGCACAAAAAATGTATGCAACTTGTTGTATATACCACCATAATTACCCATGAATTTCCACTCACCAATACATCGTGTATATACTGTACATATAAACTAGTCTTAGTTTCTTCGTTGGTGACTTCAAAGGCTTTAGACTCGTATGACTATAACGACACCATTTCAATTCGTTACCGTCTGAAATTTTTTTACTCATACTCCTGTTATTACAACCACCACTAAAAGCCTGGCACTTGTGTGAGGTTGTAACCATGGTAAGGTTGTCATTAGGTTGACAAAAAAAAGAACGAACTGCCATTCGGCAACAGACTTCAAAGAGCCCTTAGAGAACAAACTCGACATAAAATGTAGCAAAATCATTATAAAAATGGATTTTGAAATACACATAATCCGCGAAAGATTAAGCAACGAACGACTTTGTTGAAATACACTCACTCCACAACGGCATTCAGACAATAATGAAAAGCAAACTAAGTTGGTACACAAAAATTTGCTCAATCAAAAGAAAAAAAACATGTAGACTGCAAACATCTTCTCCCTATGTTCTCTGAAATAACGAAGCACGAAATTAAACATTCAAACGCAACCATGCATCTCAGAACACAAAGCCACCCACAGCAACAACATGTCTGACGAAGCAGGCCAGTTGCTGGGCACTGCGGATAGTGAGCTGCTTGGGCGTGATGTCTTCGTAGCTCCACAGCGGCTGCCCCTCGTGAGACGCTATGAAGTCAACGATGCCTTTGATGCTGCTCTGCAGGTCGTTTCCTTGGAGGGCCTGCAGAGGCGGCGGCCCCACGGCGTCCACCTCCTCCTCATCGCTCATCTCAGAGTCGAGAGAGGTGCTCTCGCCTGCACGCTGGGACGTTGCGCACACCGCCGTCGCGCTGCTGCTGCTTGTCATCGTCTGCAATTGAGTGAAGAAACGGGCGCGTCAAAACAAGGCGTCACTCGCATCACGGCAACCCAACCACGACGTTGAAGTGCATGACATTAAAGTTGAATCGCCCTCAGCGACAACAAACGAGCTCGCCACTTAAAAATGCATAAACATTTCTATGAATATACAAAATATCTCTCAATAACAAATTAGCAAAAAAGATTGCTTTCTACTCTTAGATATCTCATGGGCTAAGAAGAAATGTAACTTCATAAAGCGGTCGGAGAAGAGTCAAAAGAGTAGATCATGTGCCAAAAACGTTACGAGATATCATCAAGGGAACAAGAGAACAATTTATGTAAATCATTAAGTGAGTGGAGGATCAGTGAGGGGTGAGATCAATTACTGAATAAGAGAGCCGTAAGTGAGAGATCAGGTAAGTGAATGCAATATTGATTAATAAAGTGGTTAGAAAGCAACAATGTATAAAGATATATGAGGGGCACTCTTAAAATTTCCAAGTGTGTAATGTTAAGGCATGTTCAAACATTTGTGTAGTATCTGGAGAGTAAATATGTGGAGTATGGGCATTCTCACCAATGATGCATCTTAAGTTACACTTCAAACCCATCCGTTGTCGAGCCCATAAAAATGACAAGATTAGATTAGATTATAAGTTAGTTTAAGCCTCCCTAACCGCTGCAAAAATAGAGCGTATCAAAGAGAGGAAGGAGGAAGGCACCATTTAGTATGGAGATAAGAAAATGAGGAATCTATGCAGAAAGGGCATAAAAACAGTAAGATGGGAAAGAAGTTCATGAAACAAGATCAAAGTTGAAGAAGAAAGTCAGAGGCGCTGAAAAACAGGACAGTAGTGAACCGAAAAAAAGTGGTCCTTAACATAACAAAAAAACATTTTATTTCAACAAAAAGAAGGCCTACCTAACTCAGCTCGGGCCCTCACATTTTTCCCCTGGGAGCGCTAATTCCCATAGATACAATAGTTGTATCCCTCTGAGGGGCATAAAAATGACAAAATGGCCCTAAATTATTCTGTTACCATTGTCAGA
The DNA here is from genome assembly GCA_030386875.1 of Morinoia aosen. Taxonomy (NCBI): domain Eukaryota; kingdom Metazoa; phylum Arthropoda; class Malacostraca; order Amphipoda; family Talitridae; genus Morinoia; species Morinoia aosen. Next base: position 61,182,027 of record CM059571.1, on the reverse strand, counting down.
GCTGTGCACCGTGAATTTCTGTAAGGAACTGTTGTAGTCCTGATTTAGCACCCCATAATTTATCCTTAGGTTAAGATAAATTAAATAGGTCAGGATAAATAGGATGAAATTGCAGCAGTCGCCGCACTCACCTGCACGACCCGGCCGCTGCTGGTGCCTCCGTCGCAAGACTCGTGGCGCGCCGGTGGGGCGGAGGGCGGGTCTGCAGAGCATGAAGAGCCCACTGGCCGCTTGGGAGGGTCCTCCCCGCCTCCAGGGGTTGCGTAGGCCGCAAGGGGATCATCTGATGATGGGTGCTCGAGTTAGTCAGATCTAACTATGTTAGTTCACCGTGGTGTGCAGTAAACCAGCTCAGAATGAGCACTGAGTGGCGTCTATCTCAGGCATGTGAACTTGCTTCGGAAATATGTAGATAATATTTTATGAACTTGAGAAAAAAAAAATTCCAGCTCCATAGTAAGTTTTTTAAGACAATTTTCGAGTACCCAAAATAAAGTAGTGAAAATATTCATTGCTAGAGTTCAAAAATAGAGTTGCCATAACAACTCCGTCACATTTAGAGCATAAACTAAGTCCTTCAAGTAGAAATGTTACTGATCTATATTATCTTTCAATACCAAAATTTACTATAAGCAAGTCAAACACTCGCCAAATTTCGACGTACATCAATGAAGAAGATTTAAACCAGAAACGGAAGCCCAAAAGATCAATTAAATTTCAAAGAAACATTTGCATTCACTACTAACAACTTAGAACCAACAGAAGGACAATCGGCGTGACTGTTAATAACTTTATTCCAATTTTTTCAGCCCTACCAAATACAAAGAAAACAGCCTGCATCATACAAAAATTTAAAAAAACGCCGAAAATAAAGATTTGGGAAAATTTTTGTCTGGAGAACTGAGATGAGAAGCTTTAGGAAGAGAAACAAATATTTCCCTCAGTCTTTTAAATGCTAGAGTACATGGTAAATGTCGCTTTAGAGTAAATTATAAGACAGGTTGGATATTCAGCGTCACCAACTCGTTTGCTACTCTTTTTAAAATATAGAAGAATAAAAACAAAATGCTGAACATAATAGCAGAAGTTAAGCACGTCTTGCTAACCAGTTCGCCGCTTCACAATTTTAACACAGCCAGCAAGAATGATGAAAGAAATGTAATATAATAACAGAAGTAGGCACGTTTTGATGACCAGTTCACTGCTGTACTATTATATATACCAAGCAATAATGAAGAGAGAATTCTGAATATGATAGCAAGTAGCGCACGTCTCCTGACTAGTTCGCCACTATCATACTTCAAAATTAAAGCAAGAAAGAATAACAGAACCGTGGGAAGAATAAAAGAACTGAAGCGCGCTAACCAGTGTAGTTGACAGTGCGGTGGAACGCGGTGTGAGGCACGAGCTTGTAGCCGAGTGCTGTGGTCTTGGAGTTGAGCAGCACCCGCGCGATGCCCAGGTGGTCTCGGTGGTCCCCCAGCACCGTCAGCAGGTGCACCAGCAGGCGCTTGCCTGACGGGCAGCCAAACGCAATCACGCGTAAACCCTTTACCGTCAAAGTGGATTTCAAAATTCGCTTTCATTGGCAGCTCTAATATATTTCATTCCTTGTGAAATTTAAGCCATAATGTGTTCCTCGAAGTTCATTGTCGAGTGGCAGTCACTTCCTAATTGTGATGTCGATGACTAAATGTTACAGGTGCCAATTTAATACGGGTGGTGAGTAAAAAATGTGAACGTTAAGCATCAAAGTTAGAGCACATGTCTTGAAGCCTTGAGTCACAAAACTTATATGTCAAATCAGGCTTTAATTCTGATTTTCTGGCAAAACCGAATACTGCGACACAAAGCCAGCTAGTTTTCCGACTTGAGATAGGAATCACATTCAGCAGATATCAAGAGGCTGCTTAAGTATATTGACTCCTAGCGCACATAAATTTGAAAAACTCACACTTGTAAACTAACAAGGCAACATCTATATAGATTTAGAACGAGCACGTTATTTCGATTTTTGAAAGTATGATACCAAAGACGTAGACCTTGTGTAAAAATGAATGGGTGTGTGAACGACGAAAACTGTCGTTCGTTTCAATTAATATTTCCTTGAATAAAAATCCCTCGTTGAACGTGTGCGCCCCAGTGTACCCATGCGCGTGTCGTCCTGCTTGCGACCTTTTAAAAGTACAGTCGGCAGTAGGGTATATAGGGCGTGGCTTGGCGGGTCACCGACAGTCGTGAACGTCCTGCTCTCTTGTGCGGACGTAACTATAGCCGCTCTGCCTCAGACTTAAGCCTTGTCTTCTTGTTGCTTGTAACTAAGCCTGATACTGTGTTGTCATATATCGTGCCTGGTTTGCTGATCGCCGAGAAATTCCTTATACGTGTTTTATATAAAAACTTTATTCGTCTTGCCATCGTGGCAATTTTAAATGTGCAAATCTTGAATAAACGGAAATTTTTAAAGGCGTTCCTTCTCCACGTTTTACTGAACACTCGCATGAACTAATGAAAGTCTGAGGCCTGGAGAGAAAACTTTTCCTATCGACCTGCGTCTTTGTTAACCTAGTTCCGTTGCTTGTGCCATCTGACAAAACTAAGAGCAAGAACTGAACAGCCTTGCTGTAGCTGGTGATTAACTGGAAAAGCTTCAGCAGCTGCAGTTGGTTACAAGGGCGCGGTGACAGGTGTATCGAGATGAAATAAATTCCTGCAAAGACTTTTGAAACTTTGATAAAACAACATGCTAATTTATTACTGTTAATTCGGCTACCACAAGTTTCCACACAAAACAATTTCGTGGTTCGAGCTATGCGTTCAGCTCCGCACGCCTCACTTTAGACCAAGCACACACACGAGCAACACACTCTTTCCAGCTTAAGATACCTCTTTTACTTAGAGGTAGTCTGTCAATGAAGAAATAGTTAAACGTATGAGGTGCAGCAATCATTATTGCACGCAAAAGTGTACAAGGTGCAGCATCATCTTGAGGGGCTCACAATGCTCATATACGATGGGTCTGGAGTGGTCGAGGCCGAGCACGGAGATGTGGAGCATGAGGGGCACATGGATGCTCCAGTCCACGCTGTGGCAGTCTACATCGATGCCAGCCACCAGTACCTCGCACATCAACAGCACACTGAGGTAGCATCTGCACATCCTCACAGCATTAGGCTTTGTGAGATGAGTATAAAAAAGTTGATTTCATATAAGGCTTACATATAAAGTCAGTCCAACGCAGATGGTTAAACAAAGAAGAGATTTTCTTGATATTGATACCATCAGTTAATTTGTTCCTAATTAAATCAAATCCATACCTTACCACCTCTAAAGAGCACCACCAAAGATTTTTTCAATTTGTTCCATAGATCATAATACCTACATCATCATCACCATCTATAGGCAATATAGGATACAAGAAAGTATATGGAAGAAGAAATTCTCACGGAATACAAAAAATCACATTTCTGAAGAAAAAAACGTTTTTCAATGCATAAAAGAATTAGAAACAGACACTCAGAGAAGCTGACTAAACCTCGTGCCGAGCTAACATCTTTGAGGGTATTTAATTGAGGTGGTGGCGGCTGCAGTTCACAGACAAAGGCAACGTGGCTGGAAGAAGCATTTCATCCACACAATACCATAATCATTTGAAAAATTTACTGTTCATAACCAAATGGCGTTCTCCGTTCATATTGAAATTAAATCGACGGGTCATGATCAAATTTGACTTATTGTTTATAGACAAATACAATTTCCTGAATATCCAAATTAACTTTATTTTTCACTTTCAAATGAAATTTACCGTTCATAATAGTTGGATGACAAGATAGCAATCAGATGAAGGAACGTTTAACCAGCGTAATCCAGAATAGGAATACAAATCTGTACAGTTATTACTGTCAATGTCTAGCTAAGAAACAGCCTATGCATTTCGACGGGTCACATTGGACAAAACTGTACTTAGAAATATCATGAAATAATAAAAAACATGCAGCATCACAAGTGTAAACCCAACAAAAAAACCTTTTAATTATGTCATCCTATCAAGCAGAGCTCATGAACATACCACTTTCACTTATAAGTAGTCTATCATTATAGAATCAATAAAATTTAAAAGGTGCGGCAATCGTTATTGCACGCAAAGCTGCACAAAGTGCGGCATCATCACTGAGGACGTTATTTTGATTTGTCATGGTGATCTGTGTAATTTTAATCAATTACAAATAGGCCAAACCGAATAAGAATGCCAATAGTGACCTGTGGAAGGCAGTAATGGGCTGGGAGCTGTCAGGCAAGTACTCGGTGAGGGGAGCGAAGTACCCCCCGTACTCCGGCATGGGGAGGGGATGGGGCTGGGGTGGCTCGTAGTGAGGGGCTCCGTCATCCCCCCCGTCGTGGAAGGCAGGGGGGAGGGGGTAGAGGTGGGAGTGGAGGCGAGGGAGATGGTGGGAGTCCAGCTGCTGCTGGAGCTGAGCTCTACGCAGCAGCGTGAAGTTGTCCTCGCCAACGTCCTGCACACACGTACACCTCGTCACGCTACACCTACTTGACGTTCTCCAAACTGTGACTTTCTCGCGCCTTGCTTCCCTTCAATGGTGCACCTCATATTCTTACGAGAGGTGGTTTTGTTGAGGTGGTTTATAATGAGGTAATTCATCAAGAGATGGTTTTTAGATGGCTTGATAAGAGATGGTTTTTAGATGGCTCGATAAGAGATGGTTTTTAGATGGCTCGATAAGAGATGGTTTTTAGATGGCTCGATAAGAGATGGTTTTTAGATGGCTTGATAAGAGATGGTTTTTAGATGGCTTTATAGGAGATGGGTTTATAAGAGATGGTTTCAAGATGGCTTATTAATAGATGGTTTTTATATGGTTTATTAAGAGATTGTTTTAGATGGCTGATTAAGAGACGGTTTTGATCGTTTCAGTTTAATTAAGAGACGGTTTTGGTGGTTTTCTTTAATTAAGAGGCGGTTATAGTGGTTTCAGTTTAATTAAGAGACAGTATAAGTAGTTTTCTTCAATTAAGAGGCGGTTATAGTGGTTTTAGTTTAATTATGAGACGGTTTAGGTGGTTTTCTTTAATTAAGAGGCGGTTAATGGTGGTTTTACTTAAATTAAGAGGTGGTTTAAATTTGATTCATTCAATAGGTGGTTTTGCTGATTAAATTAAATCTTGTAATTAGTCTTTTAGAATAGTTAGAATTTCTAAATGGTAGATTTGATTTTTGTTCTCAATTTTTAAACATGGTTAAATCAAAGCTATCTAAGATGAACATAGAACAACTTATACTCAACTATTCAACTAAATACCAATGTAAATTCACGTGAAACCTGCAACCATACGTATAAATTTTAATGTTAGACACAAAGCTGTAAAATATTACACAATTACTCAATACAATAACACATACACACAACATAAGATAAAGATCACAAATGATACTACTGAAATTAAAAATACCACAATGTTTGACATAAGTGACGCATACAAAAATCTAGACACTGTGTATTCAAGTTAAAAATAACAAAATACTGCATCAAAATAAAAATAACTGGGCGCAATAGAAACCAATTACAGCACTAAATCCTAATATAACACCAAATGTTTCATATAAGGTACAAAAATCTGAAAACTGTGTACTGAAACCTTTGATTACACACAATAATTTACAGAAATAAGGAACAAAAATCAGAACACAGAAGAGATGATAAGCGACCTCATTGGCGGAGTCATCCATGTTGTTGGAGGTGGCGACTGAGTTGGGCGCTAGAGACGAGGCGGGCCGCGAGCAGCGCTGGGCAGCGGAGGTAGTGGTGGTGGCAGAGGGGCCCCCGAATGGTGTGGCGGTTGGGTCCACAGCTATGACGCTGGACACCCCGGAGCCCAGGCTGGACACCGAGCGCAGGGAGCCTGGGGCGCTGCGCTGCTCCCGGCACCTGCAACGCACAACGCGGGGATAAGCTGCCAGGCGCTTGAGGGTAGGTGTGTGCTATATCTTGACTGAAACGTGTTCGCCATGTCATAACTGACGGGGGTATGTCATAGCCTGACTGACGATGATGGGAGGTGTTGTTTGTAAACAAAAGAATTTTTTTTTAAATATCGTTGCTAAATAACATATTTCATTGAAGCAGAGAAAAATACACAATGGAAAGCAAGCAACATTTGAACGCGATCTTTTCCAAATCCATTTAGATCAGACTCGCAGAAAAACAGAATCATTTGGGGATGGGTGCAGTAACTTACGCAGCAGCAGCGGCAGTGTCGTGGTGGTCCCCAGAGTGACGTTTGGTGTGCAGGGTGCCCGCCTCACTGACGGTGCCTCCTGAGCCTCCCTCTCCTCCCTTGCCCCCCCCGCACACGCCACCTCCGCCCTCGTCCTCGCCCCCGCTGCACTTGCGGATGGCCGTTACTCTGCAATATGCAAAACGTGTCGTTATACTTTATTATAAGTAATAAACATTCTCACAAAGCATCCCTCGCTCCGTCTTACAGAACATAACGCTAAGTACGTCCAAGAGCATAGAGTTAAGCACAAGGAAAACAGAGCTAGATGGACAACGAACAGAAGAAGTGTAAGTGGGACTAAACAGAGCACAAGGTGCCACAAAGTTTCCTATATGCGCGAATGGATTTGCCAACGGTCCATAAAATAGGAAAGGCAATTAACAGCAAGTTCCCGTGATATTTGGAAGCACTATTGAGCTACCTTCAATACCTTAGATTGTTATTCATTTGATGGCGGAGGCGAACAACAGTTACACATGAACTCCAGCAGAATTGTCCCTAGAAAGTGTTCAAAACAAACAAAGAAATGATTGCAAGAGAGCGGGCAAAAAAAAGGTACACAGGGTCAAAATTTAAAAAATGATTTGTTTGGAGATTCTTTTAAGAGTAACAAAAGAAACCTTTACTAGAAACAAAGAACATATAAAATATATCTCAAATACTAAAAACTTCCATAACAAATTCCTCCCAACTACGTGTTTCCAATTTTTTAAGGTCTTGTATATTACCTAGAAGAAACAACGGCGCTGCAATAACAAGAAAGATACATTCTCTGTAATTAGCAGAAGAAGGTCCGAGTCTGTAGTTTCGTAGAGAAGTGTGAAGAAGGCCCGACTCTCGGTTATTACCTGAAGAAGGATGCAGTCTGGGTAATCACCATAAAATTGCAGAGTCTCGTTAGTTAGCTGAAGGACAGTCTTGGTAGTTTCCTGAAGAAGCTCTGAGTCCCAAAGTTACCTGAAGAAGGCCAGAGTCTCGGTAGTTACCTGAAGAAGGCCAGAGTCTCGGTAGTTACCTGAAGAAGGCCAGAGTCTCGGTAGTTACCTGAAGAAGGCCAGAGTCTCGGTAGTTACCTGAAGAAGGCCAGAGTCTCGGTAGTTACCTGAAGAAGGCCAGAGTCTCGGTAGTTACCTGAAGAAGGCCAGAGTCTCGGTAGTTACCTGAAGAAGGCCAGAGTCTCAAACTTACCTGACTGAAGAAGGGCAGAGTCTGGATAGTTACCTGTAGACGGCTAGAGTCACAAAGTTACCTGAAGAAAGGCGGAGTTTCGGTCCTCTCAATGAGACAGAGGGTCTCGACGCAGCCCATCTCTACCATGAGCTCTTCCACAAGGCGGTCGGGTCGGGCGATGCCGAGGCTCACAGCTACTCTTTGGGCCTGCACAGCAGTCGTAATGGGGCATCACCATCTTTTGTGTCTACCAGGGTGCAGATACCACACCTAAAAGCGTGAATAGACCCACCCACTGCTCCCACCTCATCCAGGACTTGTTTACTAACCACTTATATTAAGCTAAAAACTCGTGATGGACTCGTTCCAATCCCATCTTATCCATGACATGTTTACTCACTATTCATAACGAACGAAACACTCGTGACAAACTCAAATAACTCCCACCTGACCTATGACATGTTTACTATATACTCATATTAAGCTAAGAACTCGAGACGGGCTTATATGAGGTCACGACTGTTTAGTGACAACTTTTAGAGCATCCTTGGCGATTTGACTGCAGCTTCATGGAAGTCTCACAACAAAATTACCATGATGTATGGGGTTCTGTAGGCCCGCTCACCTGGCACTTGGAATACTTATTCATATACTGTAGTGAACTGATTTCTCCTCTATAAAATGATAAAGTATTATGACATAGCACTCTATTTTTGTATTTGATACAAAATATTTGTAATTCATTGGTAACCTCGCAGAATAATAGTTTATCATAACATTTCTGATATAAGAACCATACCTCACCATAACCTAAAAAGGTAAAGATTATTTTATGGACTGATACTCACAACCAAACAAATTTTTCCTTTGTCAATAACTTATTAACTAATGACAAGATAGAACAAGAAATCTCTTATAAAAAATACAGTTTTCCCTGCATTATGCAACGCCCCTCAACAAATTATTCAAAATCAAATTATGCAAGTTAGACTATCTAACGAATATGTACAGGATAAGTTTGAGCAACGCAAAGCACCTACCTATGCACGAGGCATGACGGACAGATGCAAGGGTTAAATAGCTGACAGCATACATCAAAAATATCACACTATTTTTATGCAGAGAAACATCAACACTAGCGCAACAAAAAGAAGTCGGCAGTCATGCCAAGACTAAGCAGGCAGAAAATCTCCCCCTATTGTTACGCAGAAAAGCATGAAGGCTAGCGCAACACAAAGAAGGAGACAGACATGATGCATTGGATATGACTGACATGGGACACGAGGAAAATATTACCCTATTGTTATGCAGAAGCCAAGAAGGTTAGCTCAACACAGAACCATGAAGGCTAGCGAGCGCAACACAAAAGCATGAAGACCAGTGTAACGAGTAGACAGACAAAGAGTTAGGGAAGACTGACATGGGGCAGGAGGTGGCCGGGCGCCATGCCCACCACGATGAGGAGGTAGCGGATGATCACGCGCAGGTTGTTGGGCCAACAGGAGCACAGCTCTGCCCACAGCTCCCCCACCTCTTTCGGATGCTCCTCTCCGAACTGCGGGCGCAAACGCACGCATAAGACATAATGTTCCCATCAAATTTTAGTAACGTTATGGAAAAGCAATTTTCAGAGTAGTGTTTTTCTTCTTACTTTGAAAAGAGACTAAAAAAATTCAGTTATTCCTAGACAAACAATTCTATGATTGTACACAAAATAGCTTAGATTATCATACAAAATAGTTTAGGCCTGCCTAAACACATCAAGGTGTCCCCACGTAAGGAAAAAGGGAGATAATATTTCATAAGGAATTAAGGGAAGATGGTGTCTATGCTGACGATGTTTTCCCACACCCTGCGCATACAAGCAGCAAGATGGGAAGAATTCATGTAAGACAATAGAAGTTGAAGAAGAAAGTAATAGGCAACAAACAAAGGACAGCAGTGAACCGAAAAAAAAGGTGTAAAAAACAAAATCCTGATCCCTTGAAACAAAAGGTGGGCCTCTTAACCTGATCTCCAGCTCGCTAGCTGAGATGAACATAGAATATAGAGTATGATACATGAGAAACAATAGAATACAATGGCATAAAATGCAATGTGGAAATAGAAGTGAAGTATCTGGAATATGGCTACAGGAATGCACTGAAGGGTTAGTTCCTGAGTTGCTAGCAAGTCCTGCGCCGTCAGACACCCATCAGGCACAGGCACCTTAGTAAATGCAAAGGAGAAATAAGTTTCCCCAGTAATAGCGCCGTCAATCTACCTAGCAGCCTGAGACTTTCTGCAGGATTCATAATAATGTTACAAATACCACTGATGTGAAGTGAAAATATAAAAATATAAACAACAAGCAAATGCTTGGGTAATTTATAGCGTTTACAAATCAATATCCAAAAAATATGGCACAAACAAAAAGAAACAAATACATCTTGAAACAAATACCGCACGCATTCACTTAGCAAAAAATCCACTTGAACAGCAGTAATGACAACAACAACAAACACTGCTAGAAATGCCTCATAGTTTAGTAGTTGATGATGTGCAGATCGCTTCAGATGGAGAGGCCTCTCAGTTCTCTCGCTGTCAATGCCTATCTTGAGTGACTCAATGCATCTATATATATAACCTGGAGCAGAGGGTGCTCAGCTCAACCTTGGGAGGGACACTAGCAGTGATATAGAAGAAGTTGTTCCATAACCTAGAGCTGTGTCAACTAGTCTTAAACATCAACTGCACTGTTACGACACACAACAGACACAACACTCACACACACATACAATGCACGCACACAATACAATACACGCACAAACACAATACAATACACAAACAATACAAGCACATGCACACACACAATACACAAACACACACACACGCGCGACACACACACACACACGCGCGACACACACACACACACACACACAATGCAGGCCCACCTTAGCAGTGACGTAGAAGAGGTTGTTGAGCACCATCTCGGTAGCCTCGACAGACCCCCAGCCCTCCCTGCGCACCCCGCTCTCCCCTCCATAGTACTGGCTGCCCCCGTTGTAGGGCGGCTGTGCAGGGGGCAGCGCAGGATCCACCAGCTCCATGTTGAACAGCCACGGCAGCAGGCAGCTGAACAGCAGCTGGCGCAAACACCTGTTTAGAGATACACTCTAATTATTTCCGTCAGTTTTGATAACATGGATTAGTGCAACACCCGTGAGTAGAACTTGAGTATTGAAAGCAATAGAAGTACAGGTTAAATAATTGGATTTTGTCGTGCAGGTCGGTGAGGTTTGGCTTTGAACTTTCTCTGATATCATCAATGAAAACGGCGCAAAGTTTATTTTAAAATAATGGCAACAGAGACGAACCAAGTGGTCTATAATCGGATTTCAGTCCAAGGCTCATGTTACAAGACACCTATCTCAAGCGCAGGCACCAGAGTAGAAGTAATTACCTATCACGCACTAGCACCAGAGTAGAAGTAACCACCTATCACGCACTAGCACCAGAGTAGAAGTAACCACCTATCACGCACTAGCACCAGAGTAGAAGTAACCCCCTATCACGCACTAGCACCAGAGTAGGAGTAACCACCTATCACGCACTAGCACCAGAGTAGAAGTAACCACCTATCACGCACTAGCACCAGAGTAGGAGTAACCACCTATCACGCACTAGCACCAGAGTAGAAGTAACCACCTATCACGCACTAGCACCAGAGTAGAAGTAACCCCCTATCACGCACTAGCACCAGAGTAGGAGTAACCACCTATCACGCACTAGCACCAGAGTAGAAGTAACCACCTATCACGCACTAGCACCAGAGTAGAAGTAACCACCTATCACGCACTAGCACCAGAGTAAAAGTAACCCCCTATCACGCACTAGCACCAGAGTAGAAGTAACCACCTATCACGCACTAGCACCAGAGTAGGAGTAACCACCTATCACGCACTAGCACCAGAGTAGGAGTAACCAACTATCACGCACTAGCACCAGAGTAGGAGTAACCACCTATCACGCACTAGCACCAGAGTAGAAGTAACAACCTATCACGCACTAGCACCAGAGTAGAAGTAACCACCTATCACGCACTAGCACCAGAGTAGGAGTAACCATCTATCATGCACTAGCACCAGAGTAGGAGTAACCATCTATCATGCACAGACACCAGAGCAGGCCCTAGTTAACACTAATCACGTACAGGCACCAGAGTACCAGAGTAGGATGACGAGTCATAGCAATACATACGTGCTAAACTGCTAATGACTAGCATAACACAACATTCCAACTCTGAGAAAAACGCTTCACTATCCGGTGATGAACTTACTAACTAGCATACAATTATTTCAATTAAATAACTCAAATTAAGAACTCTCCCGATAATAATACTTTAGCAATATACATTACAATAAAGTTCGTTAAAATTATAATAAATTTCTACATAGATATTGTAAAACCAAATTGAAATGCTAATATAAATTCAACAGCGACACATTGATAAGCAGATGCTAAAACACCTACAGCACCATAACCTGCCACAAACATGCCCCACACCACAAACCTGCGTGCAGTCTGCAGACGACAGCTGATCTCCGAGAAGATAGGCATGGTGAGCTCCGGGTGCAGATGTGCGAGCTGCTTAGACAGGAACACGTGCGAGCGCGAGTAGGTGGTCGACAGGAACACATCCAGCGTCGAGCACACCCCTCCACTAGAGCCCAGCTCCGTGAGAGCAGAGGTTGTTCCAAAGAACCTGGTCTCCAGGATCTGCAGGAGCTGCAGTGCTGTCTCTTGCAAGGGGGAGCGGGGACACGCGGTGTAGAGCAGCGACACGGTCATGATGGCGGTGTAGCGATCGCACGGGTACTCTCTTGCTGAGAAGATGGTGGCCAGGGCATTGAAGCACTCGTCCCCCACGCTGGAGTCGGCCGTGTAGCATCTGTCTACCAGCCAGTCCAGCAGGGCGCCACTGTCAGGGTTGAACTCCAATAGCAGTACGATTGCTTCGTGAGCCAAGCTTGATACCTGGAAATGATAAAATTCTAAATTTTTGAAGTTACGACGCAATTTGTCCAATACTGGAAATTTTGTTGTCTGTGTTTGCTAGCAGCTACAGCAAAACAACTTTGAAACCTATGCTAGTTAGACTTGCAGAAATAAATCTTATGAAGTTTCAAGAAATAGAGGAAAAATCTACCAATTTGATGCAAGTAAATTTCGCAGTTTGGGCAAAGTAAGTGTTAGAAAAACGTAACTAGTTATTAGCAGCCATAAAAAATGAGAAAATAAGTCTACCATCCATACGCCACAGCATCTTGCACTCACTCAACAGACGGTGACATCAAAATCAAGAAGACTGAGAGACACTCACGGTGGGGAGAGGGGAGAGCAGCATGGCGTCCAGCCAAAGGTAGAGGAGAGCATCCTCCTGCAGGAGGGAGGAGTCGTGCACGGGGCCGCAGCACAGCACCGCCACCGACGCCTCCAGCGCGCACTGCCGCAGCTCATCTCCGTGTGCAGCTACGTCGCGGGGCTGTGTGGCACAGGCAGAGGACACTTCATCAGACAACAGCCATGCAAGGCAAAACAGGCTTGTTTCAAATCAGGGCGGGTGCATCAGGGCATGTTCTATCCTGATCAATTGAGCACAGGCAGTGGACACCACCACAATAGTGCGCGACAAAACAACAGCCATGTTACGAAAGAGTGCCGGTGTATCAGGGCATGTTATATTCTGATAAACTAGAGTACGTGGCCCGTCAAAAATGACGAGATTCAATATTTTCCTTTCATAAATTTTCCAGATGTGGATGACGAAAAAATATATCCAACCTAATAGTGCCTGCAATCAAAATTTCTCATACTTGTGCACTGGTGGAACTCGTATCACAGAGTTCCACTCTCTGTCTCCTCTCATCTTTTTTTTTTGTTTTCCCTTTTCAGTTTCATTGGCAATCCTTTGCAGCACTCACTGCCTCATATCTTCTCTCCTTTGACTTGATTCTGCCTCAGTTTCAGCAGCTATTCTTTCTTGTGCTGCTATTCTGAGATTCTTTCTACGAACATAACGCTGATCATCCTCCTCCTGTTCAAGCCTCTGCGCCTGCGTTAGTCTTGCTCCTGAGCGTAAGGCCTCTATTCGTTCTCGTGAACTACGTGCATACTGATGCAGCCACTATTGCTGTACACCAGCTTCTTGTTTTTGAGATAATCTTTCTCTCGCTTTTTTATTTTCGCTCTTGATTCAGTTTTTTTTTCGTTCGAGTGGTGTTCCCATGCTTGAGCTTATTTCAAAGGTAACTTATTTTTCTAGTGACAGTAATAAACACTTGGAATACAGTTTTTTGAGCCGCAATAGAAGTAGATATAGGCATTTGTGTTCTATCCTAAATACAGAAATTCAGCACAACTGAAAGCAACTGCAAGCTTGTGTATGTATATTGTAAGTTGCAATACCCCGCCGAACTTGGCAGGAATGGAAAAAACCCTGTGTTTTTTAAAAAAAAAACCCACGTGAGTTTTTTTGGGTTAAATTTTTGGGGGGTTTTATTGGATTTTTGGGGCTTTATTGGGTTTTTGAAATACCTGTTTTTGTTTAAAAGAGTTATTCACACAGCTCCAGTTGCCTCTTTTTTTGATTTAGATATGTACAAACTTATTGAGTAAATATTGTTATTTGATTAATTTATTTCCAACATTATATTACATTATTAAACGAATTATTACATTATATGAACAATATATGAATTAAGTTTGTCCATCACAATTACCATTTACCAATTACCATATGCATAGGGACATAGCTCTGGAGTCTGTAAAGATATAAGATGTGCAAAGAGAATTGCTATGCTTGTCAACTCATAGTAAGTTGTTTTAGCAGCAGACAAGCGCAAGTCATGTGAGAGGGAAGCACTTGCAGATCATAGGTAACCACCACAAGCAACTTGCAGCAAGACAGCTGCACATCACTTAACAACCATGCTGTTAACAACTTAACACGTGTATTGTGTGAGCTGGAGAGCTTAGCAGCGCAAGCCAAGTCAGTCAACCACACTGTTACATGTTAAAACATGTAGTGACATGCCAAATTTTATTTTTTAAATTTGCCAAAAAAATTACTTTTTGCAGTTCAGGATAGCAACAACCACTAAAATGATTAGAAATAAATGCTTTAACAGATTCCATCGTCAAGTTTGTTCCAGTGGAGCTTGAATGCTCACCATAGGCCAGTCGTTTCTTACCTTTCTTACCCCATGATGGCTGCGGTCGTGTCTTACCCCATCTGACTATAATTGTTAGACTTGTTTCAGGTAAAGCTCTCACAGGAGACAGATATTGAAGAGTGGCTGAGTACAATCCGGAGTTCATAAGTGCGCTTTATTTGTATAAATTGAAGGACTCCAACATCTTCCCAAAACACTTGTTCAACAAGAATATCACCAAGACAATGACTCCTCGTTGATGGTGGGATATTCAAGTCATGAAACAGCAGAAAGTGCAGATTCCTGAAAAAACACTGGCAGAGAGTTTCTGCAAGTTTATAAGCAATCTTCATTCTCGCCCGGCAAGATCAGGATCCATTGAGAGAATTTTCTCAACATTTGGAATTGTGTGGAATAAATTGAGAAATAGATTAGGATCGGAACGCGCACAGAAATTGGTCTCAATACATCGCCACCTCACAAATGATCATGATATGGATGACAACGATGAAATGGCAGTGGAGGTAGAAAAACACAGTAGTACTGTAGTAGCAGTCTAGTCTAGATGACAGAGGAAGAATTCAGAAGTCTCTATACCCACAAATAGTCAAACTGCATTTGTTTCTTAGTTTTTGTTTTTTAATTTGGAAATGGAACTCATGGAAGTATACTAGTCCCTCAATTTTTTTTTTGTGATTCGGGTTTTTCTTGTTTCATTTTTATAGTGTTTTTTTTTGTTTTTCAATATTTATTTTCATGGTCATGCAAATGCCTTGGACAAATTTCTGACAATATAACTATTTAGCTCATTTTGATTCTATAAGCTTGAAAACAAGTGAAATTTAAATAGCACTAATAAAACCCAACAAAGCCCCCCAAAAAACACTATTTAGTGGGTTTTTTAAGTGGGTTTTTTTGGGCTTGTTTGGGTGGGTTTTTTATGTGCCAACCCTGGAACTCAGTATCCACGATACGGACTCTTAGTATATAAGGGTCTGGATATCTCTCAATCACTCATATTTTTGGGAATGACTTATTATAGTGCACTTGTACAACGAAAACCAGTGTATTAATTTACCGGTGAACTTAAACTAAGACCGCCAGTGCTAATTTCTTCTTATCTATTCTTAAGAGCATGACACGAAACATACAAATATATCAAAGCACAATGGTCATTCTTCGTAGTTGATAGTGTACAGATAGTGGACACCACCACAATACTGCACGACGAAGCAACAGTCGTGTTGCAATGACAGGGTTGGCACATAAAAAACCCACCCAAAAAAACCCAAACTAAAAGACCCACTAAATAGTGGGGTTTTTTGGGTTTGTTATGTAAATTTTATTTGTTTTCAAGCTTATAGAATAAAAATGCGCTAAATATTTATCTTGTCAAAATAAGTATCTAAGTCATGTGCATGACTATGACAAGGAAACATTGAAAAACAAAACAGCAACCCTATACAAATCAAATTAGAAAAACCTTAATCACAAAAAAACTCGAGAGACTAATATATTTTCATGAATTCCATTTCCAAAGTAAAAAACAAAAATTTAGGAACAAATGCAGTTTGACTACTTCATATAGAGACTTCTGAATTTTCCCTGTCTTCTAGACTTGACTGCTACAACAATACTACTGTGTTTCTCTTTCTACATCCACTGCCATTTCATCGTTGTCATCCACATCATGATCATTTGTGAGGTGGCGAAATACCGAGACCAATTTCTGTGTGCGTTCTGATCCTAATCTATTTCTCAATTTATTCCACACAATTCCAAATGTTGAGAAAATTCTCTCGATGGATCCTGATCTTGCCGGGCGAGAATGAAGATTGCTTATAAACTTGCAGAAACTCTCAGCCAGTGTTTTTTCAGGAATCTGCATTTTCTGCTGTTTCATGTCTTGAATATCCCACCATCAACGAGGAGTCATTGTCTTAGTGATATTCATGTTGAACATGTGTTTTGGGAAGATGTTGGAGTCTCAATTTATACAAATATATCGCACCGATGAACTCCGGATTGTACTCAGCCAACCACTCTTCAATATCAGTCTCCTGTGAGAGCTTTGCCTTAAATGTTGTAAAATGAATCATCAATATCGAGTTCATTATCTTGTTGATCAGTCTAATGTGAAACTAGGCTAAGTGAATTAGGTTGAACATTATTGTACACCCTAGAATTATGTAATGGTAGGATGCCCTAGAAGTCGCTGAACTTATTCGGGCCCACACGTAGCTATACTCAAATATTTGACCATTGTATTAAACTTAAACATTCTACATCTGTATCACCTGTGGTAAATAAATTGTTTAAATTGAAATAAGTCTAACAATTATAGTCAGATGGGGCAAGACACGACCGCAGCCATCATGGGGTGAGAAAGTAAAGAAACGACTGGCCTATGGTGAGCATTCAAGCTGCACTGGAACAAATTTGACGATGGAATCTGTTAGAGCATTTACTTCCAATCATTTTAGTGTTTGTTGCTATCCTGTACTGCGAAAAGTGATTTTTTTGGCAAATTTAAACAAAAAATTTGGCATGTCACTACATGTTGTAACATGTAACAGTGTGGTTGACTGACTTGACTTGCACTGCTAAGCACTCCAGCTCACACAATACACATGTTAAGTTGTTAACAGCATGACTAAGTGATGTGCAGCTGTCTTGCTTCAAGTTGCTTGTGGTGGTTACTTATGATCTGCAAGTGCTTCCCTCTCACATGACTTGCGCTTGTCTGCTGCTAAAACAACTTACTTTGAATTGACGAGCATAGCAATTCTCTTTGCACATCTTATATCTTTACAGACTGCAGAGCTATGTCTCTATGCATATGGTAATTGGTAAATGGTAATTGTGATGGACAAACTTCATTCATATATTGTTCATTTAATGTAATAATTCATATAATAATGTAATGTTGGAAATAAAGTAATCAAATAACAATATTTACTCAATAAGTGTATATATATAAATCTGAAATAGGGGCAACGGGAGTTGTGTGAATACCTCTTTTAAACAAAAACAGGTATTACAAAAAACCCAATAAAGCCCCAAAAAAACAATGAAACCCATAAAACCCAATTTAACCCAAAAAAAAACAGGTGTAGTAGTAGTAGTAGTAGTAGTAGTAGTAGTAGTAGTAGTAGTAGGGAGCTTGCTAGCGCTTCAGAGGGCACCTCTATGTCGCACCGAAGGTGGTTTTATCCGCAGTTCAGACTATAAGGCAGTCAAAGCTTAAATACATTTTAATTCATCGGTTACAGTAGGTCAAATCCAACGGAGTCAAGTAAATAAATAGGCTCATTTTAACGACAGCTCCAATCCCAGTCGCGACAAAATTAACTCCAGTCATCACCCACATCACCACCACAACGTATGCAGAACTCAGCTGGTATCGTGGTCATTTACCGAGTTACAGTACATCCAAACGCACTGGGCAGCCAAACCCCAAACAGGGTTTCAGCTGCCCACCCATTTATGGCCGGGCGCCTTACCCACGCTGAAACCCCCCCGAGGTATCAACGCAGCGCGCCCGGCCATTTTGCAGTTTCACATCTACAGTCCCCCAGGACGACATCACGTGTCGTTCAGTAGTATACACAAAGTTCATATTAGTCCTCTTCACTGTTCGTGCTCTCATATCTTCCCTGTTAGCCCACAGAGTTGCAGGAAGGTCAGTAGCGTATTCACATCAAAGCGGCGCTTGGGAAACTCCGTCAGCATTTCCCGTAGAGTAGAAGTCTGGTCCATATTTTGAGTACGGGGATAGAGTCGTCGACGCACAGCAGCATACCGAGGGCACTCGGCAAGCACATGTAGGACTGATATCGGCGTATGGCATGCCTCGCACAAAGTCGGCGGTCGGCGTTCCAAAAGATGTTCATGAGTAAGTTTAGTGTGCCCAGTACGGAGTCGACACAACAAAACCTCCGACAGGCGAGAGCTACACGAGGAAGATGGCCACGGTCTTGTAGTATCTTTAAGTAGTCTCAATTTATTACCATCCATCTCTGTCCACTGGTGTTGCCACTGTAACGACCACGAGCCTGATAACGTTTAGTTACTGGAAACCGACCTGTCAGGATGCCGGTCAGACAGGGAATAGCTACTCAGGCTTAAATAACTAAGGCCAGATACGAGGTCAAAGTACGGCACGGACAAGTCAAGAGTATATATTAAAACAGGGGAATGATAATTCACAGAATAGACTCAGGCCGGGTCTCGCGGTAGCCGTCTTTCGTACACGAAACCGTGGCTCTACCGCTGACTGACCACCCTGGCAAAACACCTTAGGCGTTACCCAGTAAAATAGGCATAGGATTAGAGCAAGCACTACATGGGGCACTTACAAACATCAGGCAACCCGCTTTATTAGCCTGCTCGTAGACAAGTGCACACCATGAAGGTTCCGACGCAACTGACTAGCTTCAATCGAGCAGCCGCCCACTTTAGCTGCAGCCAAGCAGCAGCCGGACGGAGCTCTATGTACACGCCAGCGGTACAGTTGACGTACACAATACGTAGTGAAGTCTCTTCACTACACCACCATCGCATTAATGAGATTTTAATCTCTGGGTAGTAATCTCTGCAAGGCACTCCATCATTCAACGGCTGTGCGTCGGAAACAGAGGCATCTTTTGCTTCACAGTCGGCTGCATCATTTCCCACTACATCAATGTGAGCTGGGACCCAACATATTGTTATTGTCTTTGCCACATTCTGAAGATGTAACAACTGGCACAGAATCTCGCACACAAGTGGGTTGTTGCTATTATAGCATCGCAGAACCTCTATAACGCTTTTTGAGTCACAAAATATTGTGTGATTGGCCTCTGGAAGTCTCTCGACGATACGCAGAGCTTCTCGCACCGCATACAACTCAGTGGTAAAAATGGACGTTACACCCATGAGCCTATGGGCAGCTGTTGTAGTCGGTGAGACTGCGGCACAACCAACAGCTCCTCCGCTTTTCGAGCCGTCGGTGAAAATGTGAACAGAGTTCGAGTGTTCAGTGGCTCTGTGTTCTTCAAAAAGAGCTCTCAGGGCTAGATGGTGCAATTCATCTTTTTTAGGATATTTACACTGTGGACAGAACGTTCGAATGGATATGCGCCATGTGGGGACATCTCTCTGTTCCACCGATAGAACCCTCAGTGGGGGTAAGCGTAAAGTGTTTGCCATTTCACGGTAGTCCACAGATGCTGGCAAGGTGTACGGAAATTCAGCCAGTTCCAGAGTAGCTACTCGTACTGCAAAGTAGGTAGAAGACGTCGAAAGTTGGCTGAGGCGTGCCAGATATTGAAAAGTCAGCTGAGCCCGTCGCATCAGCAGTGAGGGTTCCCCGCTCTCAGCAAGTAGACTGGCTATCGGAGTGGTGCGAAAGGCACCAGTGCAGATTCTGATGGCAGCGTTATGAACTGGATCGAGCATCCTCAGTAAGCCCTGCTTTGCCGCTTGGTAAACCACACATCCATAGTCCATCTTGGATCGAATTAAGGCTCTGTATAAGAGTAAAAGGGTCAGGCGATCAGCCCCCAACTACGCCAAGATAAACATTTCAGAAGGTTAAGTTTCTTTATGCACTCAGTTTTCAGGTGCTCTATATGGGGCCTCCAGGTCATTCTATCATCCAAAAGAATCCCAAGGAATCTTGCTGTTGGTGCGAATGTAATTTGTTTGCCAAAGAGAGTGAGGTCTGGATTAGGTTCACGAGAACGTTTCGGCTTTATATGAAGAGCACAGGTTTTATTGATGGAGAAACAAAAGCCGTGATCAGTGGCCCAAACGGCAACTCTATTGATTGCCATCTGCATTCGTCGCTCCAGAGCTGGCAAATAAGCCGAAGATGCACACATCACGTCATCCACATACAAAGAACCAATGACATCCGGTGGCAGGTCAGACAACATTCCATTAATGGAGAGCAGAAACAAGCAGCAGCTCAGAACACTGCCCTGAGGGACTCCCTCGGCTTGCATCATCCAGTCTGAGAAAGAGGATCCAGTTCTTACTCTGAATGTACGTTCATTCAAGAATTGTCTGATGTACTTAGCCATGTTTCCCCTAATTCCCAGCCGGTGCATTTCACAAAGTATGCCGTGTCTCCAGGTGGTGTCATATGCTTTATTTAGATCAAGAAAGATACAAACTGAGTGTCGTTTAGATGCACGATTCTCCACCAAATAGTTTTGAATTCGAACCAGAGCATCCGTAGTACCTCGGAGTTTTCTAAAACCATATTGGTGCTGGAAGATCAAATTTCTCGATTCTAAATGTCTCATGAGACGAATGCTGATGATCTTCTCTAGGAGTTTCCCAATACAACTAGTTAAAGCAATTGGTCGATAGCTTGCTGGATCTGTTGAAGGTTTGCCAGGTTTTGGGAAGGCCAATACAATGGCTATCCGCCACTGCGGAGGATACCGATTTGTGGTCCAAACTTCATTAAATATCGTAAGAAGGGCAGTGATAGCGGTTGGGTGTAGTCGTTTCAGCATTTTATAGTGGATCTCATCTGGTCCTGGTGCGGTATTCTTGCACTCTTTCAAAGCATTATAGAGTTCTAGCATAGTAATTGGGTCATTATACAAATGATGATGATCGTCAGAGAAATCTAAAGGTTGCGCCTCTAATCGCTGTTTCCTAGCAAGAAAGTTTGGTGGGTAGTGGCATCCGCTGCTGACGTCCGCAAACCTCCGGGCTAGTGTATTAGCAACTTCACGGGGGTCTGCCTCAAGCCCATTTCCAGTCATCAAACAGGATGTCGTTGTTTTGTTTCTCTTCAGCATCTTTCCCACTCTGTTCCAAACTCTAGAGATTGGCGAATCTCCATTCAGGGAGG
Organism: Morinoia aosen; assembly: GCA_030386875.1. NCBI lineage: Eukaryota > Metazoa > Arthropoda > Malacostraca > Amphipoda > Talitridae > Morinoia > Morinoia aosen. The sequence continues at coordinate 61,160,517 of CM059571.1, read as the reverse complement.
AAACGTATTTCTTCCAAGATTCTTTCCGTGCAACATCTTTGACCATTTGGGCACGTGCTCTGGCGCGGTTGTAGGAGATCTTATCTGCTACTCTGCCGCTTCTCTGATAGCAGCGCAGGGCTCGTTTCCTTTCAATATTGGCTTTTGTGCACTCTTCATTCCACCAGGGTACTCTATGTTTTGCAGCTCCCCCTTGTGCGGCATCTCCGCACATGTCTGTATCCCGCGTCATTCTGTATCTGTACGACGCTTATATAAAGGCTGCTAATGTCGAAGCCAGTTGCTCAATCTACCGATTCCCATCCTGCTGTCAACACCTAGTGGAATAAACTCGCCAAGCTCACCATACTTGTTTCTCTGACCGCACATTAAGTGGTGGCCAGATGTTGCGATTCGAACTCACATTCGCATAAGTGTTAACTGAAGATCAAAGGCTCGGTGCAGACAGCTTTGAACAGTATAAAATCCAAATGTGTTCCAGCGAAAATAACCAGCTCTGGCAGCCTCAACAAACAGTTATTGTGTTTGGAATCGTCGTCTCTAAAGAATTGTTGACGGAAGCTTACTGTAGATTTACAGTATTTCTTAATTTATACTCACCCCTGCGTACAAAAATTTTGGTCTACGAGTGTGAAAACGACACTATCGAATTGGTTTTTCAAGTCAAAATTGCAGCGTTCCCAGCGTCAACCATTGAGTGAATTTTACATCTACAAGAAGTGAATTCAAGTCTACAAGTACTAAGAACAATTTAATTTGTGTGAGATAAATTACTACGATTGCACCAAAAACAGTAGCAGTGACTGTAGCAGTGAAGTGACACGTACTTTCATTTTAAAAGTGTAATTTCTTCAACGTGGTGCACAGTATAAACGCAGTATCATCTTGCTGTACCAGCCGACAACATTGTCTACAAAGCACAGCATCACAGCGTCCCATCATTGCCTGCAAGAGACGTGTTCAGCTGTCTTCAATTTTTTACACAGTTAAGTCTTTTGTGGAATTTTTTTTTCTCTTTGTTTAGTGCTACCTCGCTCTGTCCCGGGCAGCTAGTCTTTTTTGTTGCACTTATTGCCGTGTTTTTTTTTTACCACGCCCGCTTCCTGTATCGCTGCAATCGCTGAGTCGCAGTAGGTTGCACTCAAAATCAGTTACATTCTGAGCGTTGTGAGAGAGACACGTTGTCCAACGAATCTGGAACGTAGCTGGTTTCCAGCTTTTCACTTCAGGTTGCATCGTAAGTGTCAAATTTTATTTGCCAGTTGAATAGGAGTGCCAGTAGAGGTGTGTGGATCACTTTGATTTCAAAATTTGAAGCTTTAATTGATAGAAATTCACGTTTTTGCTGTGGAGCGGCAAAATTTTTTTTTTTGACGCCTGGTAGAAATCTGTGTCGTGCGTTGAAGCAGTCACGTGTGGACTGAGTGTTATTGTTGACAATTTTAACTGTATAATTGTGCTGCTAAAAATTTTAAATTTGCAGGTTTAGGGACGCTAGTTCTTATTTCATTGGAAGTTGGTGATAAAGAACTGATTTGTTTGCTATGGTTCTTCAACGTGTGTGATTAATTAGTTTTGTGTGTTATAACTGCTTTTACGTTGGTTATTATCATTCTAACTGTTTTTAGGGTGTTTATTACCATTCTCGGTGTACAATATTAATTTTTAAATGAATTTTAAGTGAATTTTGGTAGTGAATTGTTAATTTTTAGTAGAATAGGATATTTTTCGAAGAAAAACGACACATGTCGGATTTCTCTGATTCTTTGGACAGTGAGGACGAAGTAGTTAGAACTAAACCTACTGTAACTAAATACGGACGAGTCAGTACTCCAAGGGTGACTACGGAGCCAGTAATTAGCAAAATGACGACTCCTACGGCAGCGACAGCTGGACCAAGTGCTAGTGCTGGACCTAGTGACGTTAACGCGACACAACTTGCACGTGATATTGCTGCAAACCTAAATGTACCTTCTGTCGGAACAATGACTAATGCGGAGCTTCCTACGTTCCGTGGAAGACGTAGACTTCATGATGGAGAGTTCCTAGAGAACAAAACATTCTCGACACATATCCAAAATCTTAAGGCTTATTTGAGTTTGTTGCCAGATGCCACTAGTGATGAGCGTAGAAAGGAATTTTTAGTACGATCTGCAAACAAGAACGTCGGCGACTTCAATAGTGTAGTAACTAAGCTAGTTAACGCCGACTTAAATTATTCTTTCGATCAGGTCGTTCAGATACTTGAGGACATTTACGTTTCGAGGGGAGAGAAGAGTATCCATGCATTGGCTTGCGATCTAAACGAGTTAAAATTAGTTAAAAATAATGCACTTGCTGCTCAGATCGTGAACGCGTTTTCGAAAATAAGGAAGCTAACCGAGAGTATTCTTAATTCAAACTCGTTAGGGTGGCAGCGCCACAGTTATTTCCAAAACTGCACGACTCAGGCTGAGTTAAAAAAATTTGTAGGCGACAGCATGTCGTACAGTTTGGCTTTATCAATTTTGGGTCCACTCTTTGATGAGTCGTTCGCTAGAAAGATTTTTGAAACACAATTTTCAACGGCAGAGGAATTGTTAGCTAAGTTAATTTCCGCAGTGCGAAGTCAAAGCGAGTCTAAGAAAATTCTCGCACAAAAGTATCAGGTCAGACAGGACAGTGAGAGTTATGTAGGTGAAGTGACTAGTGAAGTCGAGGAAGTTTTGGAAGAGCAAGATCAATTCCAGGAGCACGAAGTGTACTACGGAGGTGTCGGAAATTATCGTAGGAATTTTCGATCAGGAATGAGGAGGATTGTTCCTAGACCTTGGCTAAATAGAGGACGAAGTAGAGGCAGAGAGTTTAACAGTTATGTAGGAGATAGAGGACATGGTTCCTTAGAATGTAACTGGGTTAAATCAGATAGCGGTAGTTCTGGGGTTGTAGGAAATTCCGGAGGAAATTCGGGCACGAAAAAGCCCGGGTTCCCGTACTGTAACTCCTGTTCGATGGTAGGGCACTTTGAGTGCCGACCTCAAAGAGGTCAAGTTCAAGGAGGTCAGAGAGGATGTTTTGCCTGCGGCGGAACTCACGTAGTAAAGAACTGTAGAGCGAGCGGTTCGGAGATCCGTAACTATAGGGCGTATTTACGCGGCAGAGGTAGTACGAACCGTGGCCAAAATGAGGTTCATTGGGCGGAGAGCAAGTCAAGCGATTTTTTAAACTAGGTGAAGGTAGTAAGGGGGATTTGAAACAGATTGAGCCCGAGTTAATTAGCGGTACCAAACTCGTTAAACTGGAGACCGTGGCAAGCCCAGATACCACCGAAATAACCAAATCGTATGTTGACCCTGTGTTTAACTGTAAAAATAGATATAGTTTATTACAAGAAGAAGAGCTTGAAAATGACCATTGTCAAGGCAAAACGGTGGAATCATATTTTTCTGTGTCCGTTGTAAAGAATGTTGATAAGAATTCTGGATTAGTGTCATTTAAGGAGTGCAACAAGCCGACTATAATTATTCGAAATAACGATCAGTATCTAAATGCTTTAATTGACAGTGGATCGGAGAAGTGCCTTATTAGTTACAGACAGATTAAAAATTTGAGTGATGAAGTCAAGCCGAGTAAATTAAGAGTCAAGGGAATAAGCGGAAAAAGCGACGTGACCGGTGAGGTAGAGTTATCCATTAAAATCCCGGGCACAAGTAAAGTAATTAAAACAAGTGCACTTATTGTTCGTGAAGCCAAATTTAATTATGATTTAATTCTAGGCCGTGACGTCTTAAAAGACGCCGTAATAAACTTCAGAGAGAAGGAACTTCTTTGGAATAATGTTGCAATTCCTTTTCAAGATCTAAATGTGGAACCTCTGTTAAGCAGAGAAGCTGTAATGCAAAAAATAGTGAAAAGTGATTGTCTATTATCAGAGATTGCGGTCGCCAGAAAGACCAAGAGTCAATTAAAAAATGATGGCTGCGGCAGAAACAATGCTGACTGCGGCAGAAACAATGCTGATTGCAGGAGAGAAAATGCTGACTGCAGGACAATGAGAGCTGAGGTAGCTCAGAGACAGAGCATGAGAGCTGCGGTAGCTCAGGCACAGACAATGAGAACAAAACAATTAATTGTTCATTGTAATCAGGCTGAAGTACCTGGTAATTCGCTTAACGTTGTTTATGGGTTCATTAGGAAACCAATTGTAGGAGAATATATGGTTCTCAAAAGATGTTTTGACAATGGTGCTTTAATAGCTGACTCAATTGTGCAAGTAAATGAAGACGGTGTGGTACCTGTCATGGTTCTAAATGCAAACGAGGAGACGTTGTACTTCTCTGAGAACACGATGCTATGCAACGTGGAATTGATAAAATCTGATGATATTGAGAACGAAATGTATTTAACAAGTGTTGACACAGCGCTCAGAGATGCGTGTGAGGTTGAAGTAAATTTTGTCGCGGGGTCAGATACGATGGAAGTTAAATCGACATGTGGTGGAAGGAATGCCATAGTTGATAGGAAACTTTGTTCGGAAGCTGATACTCGTGGCAGAAGTGCAATTTCGAGTAATTCGGGAATAATTAATGCCGAAATAAATGTAGGTTTAATGAAAGGAGGTGTAAGAAGTGGAGAAGGTGGAGAAAAGGAGTTACGACGTAACTTGACCATAAATGATATTTCCTGTAATGAAGAAGACGTCCAATTACCTTTAGTTAATTTGTTAAATAAATTCCGTGACGTAGTGACTTTGGAAGGAGAAAAAATAGGTGTAACCAATATTTTGAAGCATCATATTCAGTTGAAGACTGATGCGCCTGTGTTAAATTTAGCTCCCTACCGCATACCTCATAAGTACCAAGAGGAGGTAATGAGAATAACTAACGATATGCTCGACCAAGGAATAATAGAGGAGTCGTCTTCCGAATTTAATTTCCCTGTCATTGTAGTTAAAAAGAAGTCAGGCGATTTACGGCCCGTTATCGACTTCCGTGCTTTGAATAAAGTGTTAATTAAACATTCATATCCCATTCCCCGCATTGACGATATCCTAGCAACGTTAGGAGGTAACACGTGGTTCTCTAACCTTGATTTGCGCAGTGCATTCCATCAAATTGAATTAGAAAAAGAGAGTAGAAAGTACACGGCATTTAGTGTAAATTACCGCAAGTACCACTTCTGCCGGGTACCCTTCGGTCTTTCTACCTCGCCTGGAATATTCCAAAGAGTTATGACATCTGCTCTTGCACCCATTCTGGGTAAACTAGCCTTCGTCTTCCTAGACGATATATTGGTATTCTCGAAAAACAAGGATCAGCACCTGGCTGATATAGAAATTGCCCTTAACATGCTGCGGTCCGGCAAATTATCCTTAAAGCTTGAGAAATGCCATTTCTTCAAGAAAGAGCTCGAATATCTGGGCCATATAATTGCCGCAGATGGAATTAAATGTAAATATTCAAAAAAATTACAAGAATGCCGAGCGCCAACCAATGTTAAAGAATTACAACAGTTTTTAGGTTTAGCGAATTATTTCCGCAGTTTCCTACCAAATTTCGCTGAGATAGCAAGTCCCTTGTAAACCCTTTTGAGGAAAAATGTAATTTATACTTGGACTGCCGAATGTCAAAAAAGTTTTGAGTTTATGAAATCTCTCTTGACTTCTGACACAGTTCTGAGACATCCCGACTATACTAAAGACTTCCATGTTTTCACAGACGCTTCCAATTCAGGAATTGGTGCTGTTTTAATGCAAGCAGATGATTCAAGCGACAAAATTCTAAGACCCATAGCTTACTATAGTAAAAATTTAAACTCCAGCCAGCGTCGATACGCGACTACGAAAAAAGAATTCTACGCGATACACGCGGCCTTAAAACATTTTAGATACTTAATTACAGGGTATACGGTTCGCGTCTACACCGACCACCGCCCTCTTGCACCACTGTTTAATAAAAAATTACCCGACGATACCAGTATGTCCCGCTGGTGCATCAATGTAAATTCCTATGACCCGGTTGTTAAATACCTTCCTGGGAAAGAAAATGTTGTGGCTGACTATTTGAGCAGATTACCTATTAATAACGAGAAACTAACCCTTAAAGAACTAAATTCTTGTGACGATTTGGAATCAGAGATTGAATCGGAAGTTTGCATTGCAGAGACACGTGCACGGAAGCGACAGACGCACGCACGCATGACGAACGACGAGGCAGATGACCTGCCGGTTAGAGACAGTCTTGACCGAGACAAAAACGCTTGTCCCAAGCTGCTTAGTTACGTACCAACTGGAGCTGAGATATCTTGGACGATTAAGGAGTTTATCGACGAACAAAACAACGACGCTTTCTGTATAGAGATTAAGAATGCTTTGTTGCATGACAGTGTTTCGACTATTCCTGACTTAGATAAATTTCTGATGTTAAATAATATTCTTTATAGACGTAGAGAAATTGATAATCGACCGAGTACAATTTTGACTGCAGTTGTTCCTAATTCATTAATGAGTAAAGCTATCCTAGCGATACATAGTTTGTATCACGTAGATCACAAGCATACTTTGTTCAAATTTAAGTTGAAATATTGGAATCAATTAGAGAAAACAATTGTGCGCAAATTTGTTCAGCATTGCGAGGTGTGTAAAATTATTAAAGCAAGACCTTCAGTTCCGATCAAAATTTTAACAGCTCCGATAGCTACAAAACCTTTCGAAGTTGTATCAATTGATTTGCTTGGGCCACTTAAAGTAACTGATAATGGGAATAAATATATTCTGGTTGTGATTGACCTGTTTTCAAGGTTTTGTCGTTTATATGCAATTTCAAATCGAAATACAGAAACAGTGATTTCTTGCTTAAGCAACTGTTTCTCGCTACTCGGGTACCCTAAGACGCTCATTTCAGATAATGCTTATGAGTTTAAATCGGTGGCTCTCAAACAATTTGCAAAATTACATGCCATTTCAAAAAGAGAAGTTTTGGCTTACAGCCCACATTCTAATGCAATTGTGGAGCGCAACAATAAAAAAATTACGAATCTGTTGAAACTTTATATTAATACACTTGTTAATGTAGAGTGGGACCAATAATAATAATAATAATGAGGGGTGTTGATACAATCAACATTAAAGCACGGACACGGGTCCTTTACTGCTCCCCTTTATGCATGTCGTCTGCGATCGAAAGGTCGATTTAGAAACTCATCATTAAAGGTAAGTCAATTGCAATGCAAAGTTACTGAAAACATTTAAATTAGGTCATAGACATCTATCACACGAAGATAGTTTATTAATTCCTTGACGTCTAAATGGCGTCCCAATACCGTCTCGACGGTAGGTTGTAGCGTTTGGCAAGCCTTTATACAATTTCTACTAATTGTTAGACTTTCACATTCTATGATTAGGTGTTTGACAGTTAGTGTTGAGTTGTTGCAAAACTCGCATACTGGTGCAATATCAGGTATCTCGTTGTTCATCAGGTAGCCATGCGTTAAGAATGTGTGTCCTATTCTGAGTCTGTTAACTATTATTTCCTCTTTACGTGATATTTTACCTAGTTCCAATTTCGTGCCTGGTGATGGCTGTATTTCCCTCAACCTGTCTCTGCAATTTTCCCACCTAGTCTTCCACTGGTCAATCATCTTTTGTTGTATTAATGGTTTCCAGTCTGAGTGGCAAATAAGAATGAATTCTTCGGGTCTTCGGGTAGCGTTCTTAGCTGCGGTATCTGCAGCGTCGTTACCGCCTATTCCGACATGGGAGGGGATCCAGCATATGTTGATGAGTTTACCACTTTTTTGCACGTCGTGTATTTCGTGTTGTATTCGGCGTAGTACTGGGTGATGTGTCCCGCAATTTAGGCCGTTAACGACACTCAAAGAGTCACAGTAAATTACATATTTTTTATCTCTTTTATCTCTAATGATGTTAAGGGCCAAGTGAATGGCGTGTATTTCAGCTGAATATATTGAGGCTTCCTTCGGAAGTGTTGCAGTGCGAACAATAGTGCCACATACTGCCGCCGCTCCTGTGCCACCCTCCCCTCGTGAGCCGTCCGTGTATATGGTCACGTATCCATCATATTGTTCTTTTGTTATTCTTTTATGCTCTCGCCGGATTATGTATTCGGGAGTTTCGTTCTTTGGGAGTTCGGTTAGTTCTGTATTTATAGTTGGTTTTGTTAAAGCCCATGTAGGGGTATCAATGTTTAATAGTCGGTAGGAAAAGTCTGGTTTAATTCGGTTTTTCCTCAAACTTAATTTTTCTATTAGTATTTGCATTCTGATGGCCAAAGTTGGGGTTATTCTCCTATTTTGAAAGAGTAGTCTATTGCTCGCCGTTACAGTGCAACTAAAAGCGGGGTTTCCGTGCTGACTTCGGACCTTGTAGTAGTAGCAGAGTGAGAGATAATTTCGTCTAATATCGGGAGGCATTTCATTGCAAATAATATATAGGCTATTTGTTGGGCTGGATCTAAATGCTCCCGTAGCGATTCGTAGTGCCTCGCGCGTAATTGACTCGAGGGGTTTCAAAGTTGTTTGACTGGCAGAGTTATAGATTATTGATCCATAGTCGAGAATTGATCTTGTCATACTTCTGTAGATTCTGAGAACTGTGGTTTGGTCGGCTCCCCAGCTTTGAGCTGTTATTGATTTCAGTACGTTAAGGCTGTCATTTCCTTTTTTCTTTAGAGCAGCGATGTGTTGTTGCCAGTTCAATTTATCGTCGAAGATTAGGCCTAGGAATTTATGTGATTTTGTGTATTGAATGTTTTCGTTATTGATTTTGAGTGTTGGGCTGAGGAATAGTCCGGGTATAATATTAAAATGAATTGCTTTACTTTTGCTCAGTGAAAATTTGAATCCATGATTTTGAGACCACTTAAATATATTATCAATGCAGGATTGCATTTTGTTTTGAATGACCTGGAGGTCTTGGTGGTGGTATCCGACTTGCAAGTCGTCAACATATAGAGAGTAATGGAAATTGTTGTCCGGTGGAATCTGTTTAGCTATGTCGTTTATTTTGAGGGCAAATAATGTAACTGAGAGGACACTGCCTTGAGGGACTCCGTTTCGCTGTTCGTAGGTGTTTGAGTTATAGTTATCCACTCGGACACTCAGTGTTCTATGTTCTAAGAATTTGGTGATGAAAATTGGTAGTCTACCCCTGAGTCCAATGTCAAATAAGTCACGTATAATCCCATATCTCCATGTTCTGTCATAAGCTTTTTCGAGGTCAAAAAACACTGAAATGAAGTGTTCTCTGTTTGCAAAGGCTAATCTTACGGTTGAGTCTAGTCTGACCAAGTGATCTACAGTGCTACGCCCTCTCCTGCATCCACACTGCGCTTTATTTATTATGTTATGCATATCAAAATATTCTATCAGTCGGTTATTGATCATTCGTTCCATAAGTTTGCACAGACAGCTCGTTAGTGCGATCGGTCTGTAGTTGTTCGGCTTACTGTGGTCTTTTCCAGGTTTTGGGATTGGTATTATTATTGAGTGCTGCCATTGTGGTGGGAAGTAGCCCGTTGTCCAGAATTTGTTAAAAGTGTTCAAGATGTATTGTTTAGCTGGTAGTTTTAGGTGTTTGATCATGTCGTATGTTATTTTGTCGTTTCCTGGTGATGTGTTTTTAGTTTTTCTTAGGGCGGATTCAAATTCATGCATATGGAAAGTTTGGTTATAGATTTCTACGTTTGGCGAACTGAAATGGATCGGTATAGTTTCATTTGCGGTTTTTATTTGTTGAAATTCGGGGGAATAGCTTTGATCGCTTGACACTTCGCTGAAATTCTCAGCCAGTTTATTCACAATATCAGGGATTGTGCTGTAGTGTATATTGTTTTCTATTAATATATGGACTTTTCTTTGTACTCGACCTTTTATTTTCCTTATTGTTTCGTACACTCTGGCCATTGGTGTATATTTATTAAGTTGGTTTACGAAATTCTTCCACGTTTCCTGTTTGCTTGCTCGAATTTTGTATTTATGATTTGCCCTTGCTCGTTTCCAGTTAATTAAGTTAGTAAGATTTTTATTGCGGTGGTATTTCTTGTAAAGTTTTTCTCTTTCTTCTTTTGATTCTTGGAGTTCTTTTGTCCACCATGGTTTGGGGTAGTATTTTCCTGGTATATAAGTTGGGATGGCTTTTTCAGCTGCTGAGTAGAACCGCTGGTATAAGTCGGTGAGTAGTTGTTCGTTATTAGTTGTTGTGTTCAACATCGGCTTGTTCCATGCATTGTTATTGGAATATAGATCCCAGTTAGCTTTTGAGTAGTTCCAGATAGTTGATGGGGGTTGGTTGGGACGATTTTCGTTAAGGTAGGTGATCAAAATTGGGCAATGATCGCTATCACCCGGCGAGTCGAAAGCAACCCAGTCTAATAGCACGGCCAATGTAGGTGAGCAAATTGTCAGATCAATAGCTGATTCTGAATTGTATCCTATTCTAGTGGGTGAACCGGTATTTAATAGGCAAAGGTTATTGTTTGTAATAACAGTTTCTATCAGCTTCCCCCTATTATCTGTATTCTTGCAGCCCCATATGGTGCTGTGTCCGTTGAAGTCGCCGGCTAGGATGAAAGGATTCGGTAGTTGGTGGATTAGGTTATTTAGTTTTTCGTTTGTGACTGTTTGTCTACCGGGTATGTAGATGCTGCAGATGGTTATCAGCTGTCCTATGTTTACTTGAATGGCCACGCTTTGTAGTTCAGTCTGTAGATTCAGTTCACAAAAAGGTATTGAGCTATGGACATATATTCCAACACCTCCATGGGGGGTTCTGTTGTAATGACCGTGTCGTAGCACATCACTGTAGCCGTTTATTCTAAACTGGCAGTTATCCCATAGCTTTGTTTCTTGAAGTGCTATTATACTGGGTTGGTGGTTGTTTATTGTTTCCATTAGTTCATCTTTCTTTCCCCTGATGCCTTGGCAGTTCCACTGCAGGATTCCTACGTTAGCCATGGGGTGTGTTTGATTTGATTTTGTTATTCAATCGTTCAATTAGTTACTTTCTTTTGGGTGATCTATCTCTAATCCTAGAGTCTCGAGAGTAGTATGATTGTTCCTCATCTGAGTAAATTTGTCGTTTATCGTGTCTGTTGCGGCTGTAGGTGGGGGATCGTGATTTTGATCGTGATCTTGGTCGCTTCTTGTTTTGGGTTTTGGGAGGTTTGTGCTGCTTTGGGGGTTTGAATTCGTTGAATATTCGTCTGGCTTCTTGTCTCATAATAGGGTTGCATTCGCTCGTGCCATCTTCCTCATTTTCAGATCCTTCGGCTGTAGTTTCAATATTAATTGTGGATTTGAGCAATTGTGTTGGGTTGGGTTTAATGCGGAGTATTTCTTTTTCGCATGTTTCGTGGTCGCGTTGTGAAGTTTGCGGTGGTTTGGTTTCTGGTGTATCGGTTGTGTTATCAGTTGTACCTGGTTCGTTACAAAGTGGGGGAGCCATATTTTGTTCGGTGATCGTTTGGTTTTTGGTAGCCGCCATAAAGGGTTGGGGGGTTGGTACTTTGGGTATTTGATCCGTTCGATTTCTGGTTATTTGTGCGTAGCTTTGATCGAGTTGTGGGGATCGTTTGTGGTATATTATAAGGGCTTGTTCTCTTGATACGTTTTGTTTAGTACGGATAGAAATTAGTTCTTGTTGCTTGCGTTGTTCCGGGCAAGTCCGGTCTCCAGTTTTGTGATTGTTTCCGCAGTGGTAGCATGTCAAGTTGTTTTCAGTGCAATTTGTTGCTTTATGGCCTTTTGTTGCGCATTTTCCACACACGAACTCTTCACTGGTACATCTTTTAGCAGTATGGTTGTATTCCAAGCACTTTTTACACATCATAGGGCGGTCGAAGTATTCATATATCCTACTCTTGCAGTCTTGGCCAAGGATGTCGATATACTCAGGGGGGGTTGAGCCTCTGAAAGTTAGAAGTATTGCTTTTGCATTTGTGTTACGGCTTTTTATCCAATTTGCTGGTTCAACATTTTTGATTATATGGTTTTCCATTAAACCTTGTTTGAATTTCTCGAAGTTGGTGAAGTCGTAGTTATAGATGTAGGCGAGTCCTTTTGAAAGATTTACATAGTTATTTTCTGTTACTTGCACAGGGATGTTGTTTATGTCTTTGATTTTCTGTATTTCATCTTTTTGTCGTGTGTGATCTATTTCTACAATAAATGTGTTTTTGCCGCCCGATCGAATAGATTTGGGTTTTCCTTGGATTTGGTTTGCAATACATTTTCCTAGGAGCCATGGAGTAATTTTCCGCTTTTCGTTTTCCTGCATTGTTATATTGAAATGAGTTGTGGGGGTGTTCGTATCTGATATTGGTATCTCGGAGTGTCCTGTGACTATCTGTACAGCACGACGCCTATTAACTCGTTGTTCTTGTTGGACTTTGCATATTTCTGTTTCCATGATATGTTTCGGGCATTCTCTGTGGCCAGTTTCATGTTGGCGCTTGCAATGCATGCAGGAGAGGGCGCTGCCACAGTGTTCGCTGTCATGGCCTGTTTCTCCGCAGCGTTTACAGTTTGCTTCGTTATGGCAGTGTTTGGCTGTGTGGCCGTAGTTTTGGCATTTGTGGCAGATCATTGGTCTATTAATAAATGGGTATACTATCGTATCTGATTTTTCGCCTGGGATATATATAGAGTCTGGTGTTGTGTAGCTATTAAAGGTTAGTAGGAGTGGGGTGGTTTGGGAGAATCGAGTTTTAATGAAGCTGGCACGGACAGCGTCACTGATATTGTACTGGCTCTTCAGGCCTTCCACAAAATCTTCCATATTATCTACATCGTATTCTTGAATATATATTAGTCCTTTGGATTGATTGTAGTATGGGTGTTCGCTGATCTGGCAATTAATGCCGTCGACGTTAGTAAGTCTGGTGATGCGCTCAGATTGGGGTTTGTTTCGAGTTTCTATGATAAAGCTATCTTTACTTGAATAAGTTATTCTTTTCGCCTTCAAACCAGTTATTTTGACTATTTCTTCTTGGAGGCAAAATGGATTTATTTGGTTTCTCTCTTCAATTTTGAATTTGACCGAGAAGAACTTTGTATAATGGTCGTTCTTCGTCATTTCTTGGTTCAACGATATGGGTGTGTATTTGTTAGCTTTGCTTTGTTTTCTCACATTTTCCTTCTCGCAGCCCATGATTTTACTGTTTTTTCCTATGTTCTGCGCTTTCGTCATTTCTAGGATTTTTTCGAGTGTATTTTCGATTTTCCTTATTCGATCGTCTACATTTTGTGCTTCTTTTTCAACTTCATGTTTATCGGGGTTGATGCATTTGGTTGCATCACCTGCCGCAAGTCTATTCAGCACTTCATTTAATTTAGCCTCCAATTGGTCCACCTTACAGGTAGCACCGTTTGGTTCTGGTGGAGTTTTTTCGGTTGTTTGGTCAGATGTGTCATTGTTTTCGCTTATCTTCCTGGTGATAGCGTTAGTTTTGGGGTTTGTTGCACCTACGTTGGTAGCAGTGCTTAGGTTGTTTTTGTAAGAGTTTATTCGTTGTTTTAATTTGTTTTTATTTTTGGCGTACATACTCCCGGCTTCAGAGGGGGTTTCCCCGCCTCGAAGTCGGGGTTTGAGGTATTCGCTGATTGTTGCCAGAAGTGCTTAAAGTTTTACTTTGGGATCCAAAGTAGTAATCCAAAATGGACTATTGGTCTGCGTAACTTAAGTCTATTCTTATAGGTTATTTAAGGGCCCTGGAGTATAGGGCAAATTAAAGAGAAAATAACTACGCAAATGAGACCCAAGCTCCGAAGAGCTCGGGCCGCCGCCCGACTTTGTTCTACCCAACAACGGGGATTTGGAAAAAAACCTAAAATCTTAATCCCTCGAAAGAAAACTCAAAAGATAGAGGAAAGAGCAGTTGGGTATTTCAACGGTACCACCACGAGAAGGTGCCGGGTCAGCTGGATACCTGCTCGTGAGTAGGTATTCCTGTATCAATCCTTGTCTACGACTTCTTTCCCTTCACCAAGCTCAATAATTCAATAATTTGGTACCAGTAAAACGTGGTAAAGGGAACAGTGAAAATTCCGTAGAGAAATTGATAATCGACCGAGTACAATTTTGACTGCAGTTGTTCCTAATTCATTAATGAGTAAAGCTATCCTAGCGATACATAGTTTGTATCACGTAGATCACAAGCATACTTTGTTCAAATTTAAGTTGAAATATTGGAATCAATTAGAGAAAACAATTGTGCGCAAATTTGTTCAGCATTGCGAGGTGTGTAAAATTATTAAAGCAAGACCTTCAGTTCCGATCAAAATTTTAACAGCTCCGATAGCTACAAAACCTTTCGAAGTTGTATCAATTGATTTGCTTGGGCCACTTAAAGTAACTGATAATGGGAATAAATATATTCTGGTTGTGATTGACCTGTTTTCAAGGTTTTGTCGTTTATATGCAATTTCAAATCGAAATACAGAAACAGTGATTTCTTGCTTAAGCAACTGTTTCTCGCTACTCGGGTACCCTAAGACGCTCATTTCAGATAATGCTTATGAGTTTAAATCGGTGGCTCTCAAACAATTTGCAAAATTACATGCCATTTCAAAAAGAGAAGTTTTGGCTTACAGCCCACATTCTAATGCAATTGTGGAGCGCAACAATAAAAAAATTACGAATCTGTTGAAACTTTATATTAATACACTTGTTAATGTAGAGTGGGACCAATTATTAGAAGTAGTAGAAAATGCCTTGAATAATTCTTTAAACTCTACTATTGGCGAAACACCAAGCTATATAATGTTCAACCGCGATACGTGTGCATATTATCAGTCTGACAGTTTCGATTCAGTCATTTACAGTTTTGAGGAAGAAATAGATTTAGTGAATATTAGAGCTAGAGAAGCCGTTCGAACAGTAGAAAATATACGAAATTTAATTATTAACAACACAACAGAGCGAAATCTCTATAGAAACCTTAAGCGGCGCAATAAGGATATTCAAGTTGGTGATAGAGTACTTTTAAGGAATCATAACAAGACCCATAAATTGGAACTAACTTGGATTGGGCCTGCGGTCGTCCAAAAGGTTAAACGTAGTTACGCTGATATTAAAATTGGATCTAAAATCGTTAGAAGTAACCTTAATCATCTTTTACCACTCAAACAAGTAAAATCTTTGAGTTAAAACGACGAATTCATTGGACTATATGACGTTATCACTAATCGACGAGTAACGTATTACTCTTTTACCGTTTTTTTTAAACCTTTTAACGTTGTTTTACCATTGTTTATCAATAATGTTAAGGAATATAATCATAATTTTAGAAGCGTTCCCTTCGCTATATGCAATATGCTTGCATTCATGTTAATCTCAGTAATCAATGCGTTGTATTTTTATATGTTAAGTTTACTGTTGCTTTATGCTCAAGTAATTTGATGTAATGTTTAAGCATTTAACCCAGAGGAATTTGTACTGTCTCGTTTAGCTGTCGCTAAGACGTTTCATTAATTTTTTTCTCGAATTCAGTCAGACATTCGTATTGCTGAATTGACAGTTTTAATCATGAACGGATGCGCCGACGGCGAATTGCAAATCGCTGAGGTTGCTGTTCACCTTGCGAGATGGGTTGTTTTGACACTGCGGACGTGTACCGTAGTGCTATTTTTGTTCCGTCGGAATGTCCGGCCATCAGCGAAATTACAGTCGTGGGAAAGGTGTCTTGTCACCGGATATAATTTTTTTCAATACGATCAGCGTTTATTTTCTTTATGCAAGACTATCGTGGTTGTCAAGGACAGTTGTCAGACAACCGAGAGTTGATACCAAATCGTATGTTGTATTTATTTTATTTAAACGGCCGTGCTAATCTTTCTGTATCTCTTCCTTGCAGGATTTACATGAACGCCTTCTACATGGGGGCTAAGGTATCATTGGTGGATGTGCAGACGCTATCAACGGCGTTAGCGAAGAACCAAGGAGCGAGTGAGGCACTTTTAAAGGACTTGATAAATACCAATGCCCGGGCAGATTATCTACCCGACTCGATCACGGATGTCATGATAATGGTGTTGGCATTAACGACAATTGTCCTGGGGGCAATGGTTTACTATACGAAGAGGGGCCTGGAGGCCTTGGCTGACCGAGCTGAGCGTCTGGAAGACTTTCAGCTAAGACGGTTACCACCTAGGGGAGCAGCTAGGTATGTTCAGCAAGATCAAGTCTGAACTATAGCGACGAACTTGGAAAGGAGTAAAAAGGAAAATTAATAATAGAAAAGATGTAGTAGAAAAATTATTTACTCTAAGAAAATTTAATTGACATTAGAAAAGTTATTTAAAAAAGGCGCGCAGTGAAATAGAAATTAAATGCGCGCAGTGATAAATTTAAACCTATGAGTTAATTTTAAGATGATTATTTTTTCATGATGACGTGTTCCTTCTTAAGATGTTCATTGAGGAATTTCATTATTTATTTTGGGTATTAGACGTTTTGATATTTCTAATTTTAATGTTTGTAAAAGGAAACAATCGAAACATGAAAATTTCTTTTCCCTAATGGTATGTAAAAATTTATTGCGATTAATTTATTTAATGTGTGAATTATTTCTCATAGGAGTTATTGCGAAAATGGGAAATTAGTTGCGATCATGTAGGATGTTGTTTTATTTTTTCGGTCTTCCGTGGATTATTTTTATCAATATGAATGGCGTTTGACTTTTGATCCTTACGACGTTTTTCATGGCTGTCAACGTGCAGTTTATTTATATGCACGGTAAGTCAGCAGCTTTGCTTTTTGCTTGTTCCCTTTGCTTTGCTTGTATGCTTTCTAATTATTAAGGTTTTGATTTTTTTTACATGCATTATTTTTTGGTTAGGAGTGGGTTAAAATTGAGTTTTTACCTACAATTTCCTTTTGGATGTTTGTGGTAAATTGGTGATATGGGTTTTTTTACCAAGGAAGGAATTTAAACATTATATCTGAAGGTACTAATAGAGAACGTTTTGGTTTATAGTATGTTTTTTTTTTCTTTTCTTGAAATTAAGTATCTAACTAAATTAATTTGGTTGTTCTTTCCGTGACGTATAAATTTTTTTTTTCCTGAGGATGTATTAAAGGTAATTTTTACTCTTTTGTTGGGTGATTGCGGTAACGTGTTTTGATTTATTGCGGAAATGTTAGACCATGCTCTTTTAGAGGCGCGGGGTAAAAGGATTAACGGTGATTAACGGTTCCTTCCTTTAACATGTTTTGATGTTTCCGTTGAAGTTACGAACATGTTTCCTTGTGTTTAACTTTTAGAGGCGTTTCACCTATAATCTGTGTTGCTTGCGTTTAATCTTTAATCATAAGGGCGTTAGCGGTTTCCCCTCAACAGTTGACTGCGGTTTTGTTTTAACAGTTTTACTGTGCGTGTTAGTTAAAGGCTATTAAGCCTAATGTATCGAAGTTTTAGAGCGAGTGTGCACGTATTATGTTCGCGAAGTTACCCTCGTTTGCTTGTTTTGCTTGAAGTATAAAGTGTTTGGTGAAGTTGATCTTGTTGATAGTTTGAGTTGAGATTGATTTAACGTAATTGATAACGATTTACGGTTGTAATTAACTTCATAATGTTATTTGATTTTGAATTGTCATTCAATTTGTCAATTAATTGTCAGTCATTATTTTTTTTCTCTCGTTGTATTTAAGCATGCTAGTTGATTGCGTGGCTTCTAGGCTTTTGATTAGTATGCCGATTTGAATTTCGAGTTAAACGTTTTTATTAGACTCGCTCACCAGTTGCGTGAGGGGGGGAACTATGTGCGGCATCTCCGCACATGTCTGTATCCCGCGTCATTCTGTATCTGTACGACGCTTATATAAAGGCTGCTAATGTCGAAGCCAGTTGCTCAATCTACCGATTCCCATCCTGCTGTCAACACCTAGTGGAATAAACTCGCCAAACTCACCATACTTGTTTCTCTGACCGCACACCCTCGCATCCGCGGAATCGCGATGCTAGCAGCTACTCGGAGGGTCGCGACAAACCGATCCACCATTTCTTCAGCAGGCAAATCTTCTGGGAACTCCCCCATCTGTGTCAAACTACTAAACGTTTCCCAATCAGCACGCTTAATAATATACCGCGGCTGCTGCACAGTAAGTTCGCTTGTGGGCAATGTGACAAAAATGGGGTTGGTCACTGCCACACAAGTCCTCTCTTACGGCCCAGACTAAGTCTGGCAAGATTTTGGGCGAGCTCAAACTCAGATCAATGGCAGACAACGAACCAGTCTGGATATGAAAATGCGTCGCTTCTCCGGTGTTTAGGATGCAGACATCGCTAGTAGTGAGAAGTTGCTCCACTGCCATGCCTCTTTGGTTGCATGAAGTATTTCCCCACATTGTGTGTTTGGCATTAAAACCGCCAAGTACTAAAAACGGTCGGGGTAGCTGATTTAGAAGATGCAGCATTGCTGTAGACGTGAGTTCTTCTCCAGGGGACAGATATATGCTGCTCACCGTGATGAAAGCGCCAGCGATGTTTATTCTCACAGCAAATGCTTGAAGCTCAGTGGCTACTCGAAGGGGATGGTAGGCAGCATCTCTTCGCACCAGGATCGCCAGTCCTGTCCCAGGAACGGGATTATCAGAGGGCGAGAAAGTTTCAATATCGTAGTTGTTTGGTGGATGCGGGGTATTATTTCCTAACATAGTTTCTTGTAAGCAAATACATATGGGTTGGTATTGTGATATTAAACCTGCTAGGTCACCATAACTTCGACGGTAACCTCGGCAGTTCCATTGGACGATATTATTTATTGCTGGAGGTGGCACTCCAAGGTTTCACAGGGTTCTTCATTACTGTCTTCTGTTCACTTGGACCACACGACGACTCTGCGTTTTTCCTCTCAGGGCCACCATCGCGACTGTGACGGCCAACATTAGGTGGAGGAAATTTCGGACAATGTTTCGGTATTGGAAAATTCCTTAACAGCTCCGTTTGCGGTCTCAAAGGGCATCGCAGTATGCCCTCTACAGAGGCCGATCTGTGACTTGTGCTATGTTCCAATCGTCTTTCTTTGCTTCTCACAGCACGCTGGACAGAGCTCTCATCCTCGACCGCCAGCCTGCCCCAGGATGTCAAGGCTCTCTTGGAGGCAGGGGCTTCACGCGAGTGCGCTTCGGAGAGAGATGGCGAAGATGGCGATTCTTGCTGTGGGCGTTTGAGACCAGTATTCGTTGTTGAAGTTTGTGGTATCAGTCGGTCCGATTTTTCACGGTCCGAGGATGCAGGCTTCTCCAAAGGACGTTCGTCGGAAGACTTTTCTGGTCTTTCGGATCTAGAGTAAGAACTTCGGGGTCTTTTATGTTCCTCATTTGGAGCGTCAGTCTGGGTTGCTATACTAGTCTGTGTTACGGCATGAGCAAACTCGCCTCCGACTCTCATCGGTATCTCCTCGCTGATGCGTGTTCCACCGGACTCAGCTGTCTGTAATTGCGGCTGACGCACGGCCGATGAATAACTATGTGTAGGGCGCACGTAGCGGCCAGAAACCTTCCGCTTTGCCTCACCATAGCTTACGCGCTCAGTAGTTTGTGTAGAAACTATTTCCTGTTCCAATTTATAGATAGGGCAGGACTGGTCACTGGCGGGGTGGGGCCCCTCACAGTTGGAGCACTTAGGTGGTAGAGTGCAAGGGAGTTCATGTGCTGTTCGAGAGCAGTGAAAGCAGACAGCTTCTTGTTTACGGCAGCTACTTGCACCGTGACCAAAACTTTGACACTTAAAACATCTACGCGGCTTGGGTATATATTGCCTCACCGGGCACCGCGTCCAGCCTATACTCACGGACTCAGGTAGGCGCGTAGAATCGAAGGTCAGTATGTACAACGAGGTGGGTATTTCAGCTCCGTTCTGTCTTCTTTTGGTCCGGTAGATAGATTTTACTCCACTTCTGGCAAGTTCTTCGAGTAGAGTTTCATCTCCGTAATTTGGTTTATTTGTATACCAAATAGTCCCCTTTGTTTCATTCAACCTTCCATGAGGAGCAACAGTGATGCTCACCCCAGTAGTAGTAGTAGTAGTAGTAGTAGTAGTAGTAGTAGTATTAGCATTGATTTGCTAGCGCTTCAGTAATTCGTACTATATCGCACCGTAGATCTCACAGTTTAAAATACAGGATTCACATCGTTACACAAAAGCACACCATATAAATGTTGTTCAAAGTTTGTCACAATAACCATCATGGAAACACAACAGCAGTCATCATAAAGTCCGCTTCAATTGCCACCCACATCATTGTCATTTTATAAGAGTCCTAGTTGATCTTTGAGGAGATCATCTACAGAGCGACGCACAATCCGCGAAACACAGGACAGCCAAAAACCCCATAGGGGATTTCAGCTGCCCACCCATTTATGACCGGGCGCCTTACCCACGCTGAAATCCCCAGAGGCATCTACGCAGCGCACCCGGCCATATTGTAGTTTAGTCATCCACATCTCAGACGTGAAAAGTTCCTTGATTACGCTGTCCCTTTCCTGGCTAAATTTGAGACATCAAGTTGCACTTCTCTAGAAACATTTTAGGCGCCGTCACACTGAAAGCTGAACGCTCGATTTCCTTGAGCATTCCGGTCATTACATCCTCATCAGGACCTCGCAGTCTCGGGAAGCACACATTCCTGGCAGCAGCATACCGGGGGCACTCAACAAGAAAGTGTTTGACAGTCAGAGGAACGTGGCACCGCTCACATCGAGGCTGCGGCTGTCGCTCCATCAAGTGCCCGTGCGTCAAACGAGTATGGCCAATACGAAGGCGGCAGAGTATCACCTCCATCCGACGAGGGCGACAACTAGACGATGTCCACTCACGTACGGTGGGTTTTATAATTCTTAATTTATTGTTAATTGTTCTATCCCACTCCTGTTGCCACAAGCTTCTCACTGCAGCCTTTATCCGTGGGTAGTAGTCTCGGAAAGGGACCATCGAGTTCAGCGTCTCCTCGTTTGTCTCCGCAGCCCGTTTAGCCTCATGGTCAGCTCGCTCATTGCCCGATACTCCCACATGTCCGGGCACCCAGCACAGCATGACACTCTTGCGTCTACTTGCAAAGTTAATTAGCATCACGACAATTTCAGCAATGAGCGGGTGCATACTATTATACATCTGTATGGCATCAATTACACTTTTTGAGTCAACGAAAATAGTGAAGGGCCCACATGGATACTCCTCAATCAGCTTCAGCGCCTCCATCACACCGTACAATTCTGCTGTGAAAATTGATGACTCTGGGAGCAGCTTCCTTGCACTGACCCTTTCCCCAGACACAGCAGCACATCCTGCAGCATCTCCCGTTTTAGATCCATCAGTGTAGAACTTTACAGACTTAGCGTGCTTTTCCATTACATGGTCCATAAAAATTCCCTTCAGGATGTAGTCAGGCACGGATTCCTTCTTGGGCATCCGGCATCCGGGGCAAAAACTATCTATAGGGACGCGCCACGTCGCAGTATTTTCTTAGAGTACTGGAAGTATTTGCATGGGTCTCAATTGCATAGCAGCTGTAATCACAGGGTAGTCCACAGACGAAGGTATGAAATAAGGAAAAGGCAGGTGTCGTCCAAGGGGCGCGTGCACACTAACCCATGCAGGAGACAACGGGACTTGTTCCAGCCTGGCTAGGTACTGCAAGGTTAGTTGCACACGTCGAAGCCACAGAGGAGGCTCTCCGCTCTCCACGCACAGGCTATAAGAGGGTGAGGATCGAAAAGCACCAGTGCTTAGCCTGATAGCTGCATGGTGCACTGGGTTCAGTTTAGCCAGAGTCGATTCTTTTGCATATTGATATACTATGCAGCCGTAGTCTATTTTACTCCTGATAAGAGTTCTATATAGTCGCAACAGCGTCATTCGGTCTGCTCCCCACGCTACTCCGGATAAACACTTAAGGAGATTCATTCTCCGAGCACACTCAACCTTGAGGGCTGCCAAGTGAGGTTTCCAGGTGAGCTTATCATCCACAGTCATCCCCAAAAACTTGACGCTGTGCGCAAAAGCCACCCGTCCCTCCCCCAGCACCAGTCGAGGGGGATCACATCGGCCACGTCCATGGAGCTAGGATATATGGAGGGAGCATAGCCGATTCCAATCGGGTTCAAATTAGCTGCAAAAGTTGGGAGACTGGGGCATTGGCAAGGCCCCACACGTGAGCCAACCACAGACGCTTGGCTGAAGTTGGCTCCTCCTCGCCTCCTCTACAACTCGTTCATTTGCCAAAGCAAGATTAGTACCGCTCCACAAATCGAAGGATGAGGTGCGCGTGCAAGTCGCTCTCTAATTTGTTATATTCAAGGGCCTGTAATCTTTACAGTTTTTAACTCTTAATGTATCTTTGCTAGTAATTTTGATATTATTAAGTGTCCTCGAGTGAGGAAACACAATTTATTATCTTTCGGAGTCTTAGAATCCCAAATTAATAATTACGATAAACTCAACAGCTGGAAGAGCAATCAGCGAGCATGTGCGCACCCTAGCGTAGTTAGTAGGTAACTGGCTTCCGTGCTGACGTCACACTTGCGAGACGGCTATTGGTTACCACAAACATGGGAGAAATCTCAAAAACTGGTTCCCTTCACAGACGGCTATGCTCCCTCCATATATACTCCCTCCACGGCCACGTCCCTGGAAATGAAGGCCTACAGTCTTCTCAGTAGAAAAGGTGAAGCCATGTTCAAGAGCCCAGTTGTTCACTTTGTTGATGGCTTTCTGCATTCTGCGAGTCACTGCAGGCAATAATGCAGATGAGGAGTACAGCATAAAATCGTCCACATACAGAGAGGCTAAAATGCCAGGGGGGAGGACCGAAGTAATACCGTTCAAGGCGACATTAAATAGCGAGCAACTCATGACGCTGCCTTGAGGCAGGCCTTCACGCTGAAGCTGCAGTGAGGAGAAAGTACCACCCACTCTAACACGGAAGGTTCTCTCACCAAGAAACTCCTGGATATACAAGGCCATATTACCACGGAGTCCATATCCATGCAATGATTTGAGGATCCCATATCTCCACGCAGTATCATAGGCCTTGTGCAGGTCGAAGAAAACACATACAGTCTGTCGGCGTTCTGCGAGGTTAGTTACCAGGTAGTTCTGTAGACGGAGCAGAGCATCTATGGTTCCGCGGTGTTGTCGGAAACCAAACTGTACGGGATTTAACAGTTCTTCAGCCTCCAGCCATCGCGTGAGCCGTACATTTACCATCTTTTCCAGCAGCTTACCAAGGCAGCTTGTCAGGGCAATAGGTCGATAGTTATCTGGGTTAGAGGCAGGCTTGTTGGGCTTAGCAAAAGCCATGATTGTTGCTGTTTGCCATTGCTGCGGATATGTGTGTGTGCTCCAGATTTTGTTGTATATATAGAGAAGGAATGATATTGCCGTATGATCCACATTTTTCATCATTTGATAGTAAACACCATCAGGCCCGGGGGCTGTGTTTTTGCACTTTTTTAAGGCACAATAAAGCTCTACCATTGTGAGGGGATCGTTGTAAGAGTAGGTGGAATTAGTCAAAAAATCAAGTGGTTGCCACTCTTGTTGACGTCTGAGAGCCAAGGAGGGATACCCGCTGATGACACGACAGAAGCTCCGAGCCAAAGCTTCTGTTACGCGATCCGGATCTGCCGTGAGAGAGCCATCAATTTCCAAACACAGTGACCTGTGTCCATAATTTCCCTTCATTTTGTTCACTCTCTGCCATACCTTGGCCATAGGGGTGTCGGTATTCAGGCCGGAGACATACTTCTGCCACGATGTCTTACGCGCTACATCCTTTACTAGTTGCGCTCGAGCCCTCGCTCGGTTGTAGGCGATCTTATGGGCCAGCTCTTTAGTTCGTTGGTAGCGCCGCAAGGCTCGCTTCCGTTCACAATTAGCTATTGCACACTCGTTGTTCCACCATGGAACACGATGTTTCTGGCAGCCTCCCTGAGACTTTGGGATGGCAGCGTCGGCAGCCGCACGCACTGTTCTGACAAAGTGATCGACCAGCTCATCCACACTGCAACTCTCATCTGGTTCTTCCATTCGCGAGCAGGATTCGAAGTTTTTCCAGTTTGCCTTTTTAAAATTGAGGCGTGGATCCACGGGCTCAGGTTGGTACCGTACCAAACTCAAAAGGATAGGATAGTGGTCACTACCACACGTATCCTCAAGCACAGACCACTGCGTATCAGGAAAAATGTCGGGCGTGCACATACTGACGTCGATTGCAGAGGAGGTACCGCTTTGTACATGAAAGTGGGTGTGGGCTCCGGTGTTCAACAGGCACAACTCGGTAGCATCCAAAAACTCTTCCACCGCTCTGCCATGCCGATCATTTATCAAATTGCCCCAACGAACATGTTTGGCATTTACGTCTCCAAGAATGAACGCTGGTCTTGCTAGTTGGTTACTGAGAAGGATGAGGTCCTGTGAGGTTAAGGGATCTCCAGGTGATGTATAGATATTGCATACGGAGACCATACGTTGCCCGATACACAAACGGAGGGCCAGGGCCTGTAGTCCAGTATTGATTGTTATTTTACTATAACCCACATCTCTCCGCACAAGTATTGCAAGTCCCGTTCCGGGCACTGGATTAGGCACCGGGGAAAAAACCTCAATGCAATAGTTGTTTGGGGGTGTAGGGTTCAGGCTTCCAAGAAGGGTCTCCTGGAGGCAAACGCACCAAGGTTGGTACTCCTCAAGGAGGGCCCTCAAATCTCCGTAGTTACGTCGAAATCCTCTAATATTCCATTGGATACAGGTGTTCACGGTTTACCAGTTCGAGATTTAGCACGCGTGGAGTCCTTCTCAGCACCCTCATTCAGAGCGGTTGCCAGATCAGGCGGCACGGGGCTTATGGGTCTATCATCCCATGTATGAATTGGCACTGCGGGAGGTAGCTTAGTTGGGAAGCCACGCGGGATAGGAAATTTCTTCAACATATGCGACGCGACACCCTCTGGGACAATTGTGACGCGTTCCAGAGAGCGAACACGCTGCGTCACAATATGCCCCTCACTATCCCGCTCAGACCTGCGACCGTCCGCACGAGGAACCGAAAGGTCACGTCCAGCGCTCCCCACAGCCCCACTTCCACTGCCGGGCATCCGCACGCCTGGTCGGGGCACTCTATCCACTTTGCATTCTGGTTCCGATATACCACCAGGCAGGGCTGCCGGCTCCGGCTCCGGAATAATCTTTGCCTGGCTTGGAAGTGCATCAAGAGCTCTTTCGGTGACTCTAGGTGCTTTTGCCACATTACCCATGTTGTTGCTGTGGGTCGGCGACGTGCCGCTCTGTGTACGCTTTCTCGAGGTTAATATAGAAGGTATTGTTCTCAAAGGTTCACCAGGTGTGTTTGGCTGGTCCGCCACCAAAGTTTCCGTTGGATTTCTTTTCGCTCTACTTTTGGATGCAGGTGGTTGTTCTTCAGTTGCAGATATTCTTGGGATGGCCGCTCCACCAGCACCCGGCTCCCGTTCCACTGCAGTATTCCTCAGCTGGCACCGGCCAGCAGGGCCGGGAACACGGTTGGTGGGCATCGCTTGAGGGGTTTTAGCCTTCTCTGCATACGTAACTCGGGTTTTATTGAAACGGCTGCCAACCACGCGCTTAGCCTCGCCATAGCTGATGCGCTGGTTTGTCTGCACCGCTAGGGTTTCCTCTTCAAGTTTATAATAGAAACAAGACTGAGAGCTAGCAGGATGTTGCTCACCACAGTTGGCACATCGGGGAGATTTGGTGCAGGGCAGTTCATGCTGTTCTTCCGCGCAGTTGACGCACACGGCAGGATCTGGCACCATGCCCAAAGTCCTGGCACTTGAAACAGCGGCGGGGCTTCGGCACATACTGGCGCACGAGGCATCTTGTCCATCCAATGTCTACAGACTGTGGTAGGTGGCAGCGGTCAAAAGTGAGGATGTATATTGACGAGGGCATCAAAACTCCCCGCTCGAATCTCTTGATCCGGTATAATGCTTTCACTTCGAATTGCTTCAGTTCCTCTAGGAGGCGGTCGTCGCTATACTGAGGATAGTTGTCGTACCATATGGTACCCTTGCACTCATTAAGTCTGTCATGAGGAGACACCTGCACGCCAACTCCCGCAAGGGACCGCAGGCCTAAGATAACCGCACTTTGGTGCTGGTTGCGCACCTCAACCAATAGACCGCCGTTCCGGGTCTCTGTTACTTTCGCAGGTCTGCCACCAAGTCCCCTGCACAGTTGACGATTGGCTTCAATCACGTCAACGTGGCTCATGGGCGATCCATCCTTGGTTTTAATAATGAAAAATCTTTTAAATTCCGTTGGGAGAGCTGCATTTTCGTTATCATCGACACTGGCCAGGGGCTCTGCAAACAAATGTTGCCGCCGAACACGGCGCTTGTGTCGGTGTGGTTGCACCCTTTGTCTCTGAGATGGGGGAACATGAGGTTCAAGGATAATATTCATTTTCTCAGACGGCCCGGCTTCAGCGTCACCACTCGCAGAAGACAGTGATGGTGGTTGCTGCGCCAATGGCAAAGTTGAGGAAGATTGAGTACAGGTGTCCGTGCGTGAGGGTCCAGTCGTCACCGAAGATATAGCGGGAAGATTTTCCATGTTGAGAAAAGGTAAGGTTTCACCTGTCACCCCGAGCCAGCACCTAAGACGGCCGCCTACAAGGGGATCCCTGATGTCGGGCACACGTATTCCCAACGGGAACGCTCGCTAGGTACAGGCATAGCAGTCAGAGTGACCAGGATCAGCAGGTTGATGCGCTTGACTAGTCGAAGGCGCGTTCCCGCACGCCAAGGACGTTTAAGCAGCCCCCCGCCTACCCAGCCACCCCTCCCACTAGCCCTCGCCGCATGCGACTTCAAAACTGGCAGGACGGGCCTAGGCTCCTGCCAGCCCCCAAGGAGAGGTCAGAGCGTGGTCCAGGAGAAGGCCAGGTCATCCGAAGAGAGAAAGTCAGCACAAATCCGTATCGAAGTCCAAGTCAGTAGGGTGGTCACAATGCTGCCATCTCTCTTCGTCTGACCCCTCAACCCAGGCCACTCTACCATGGTTGCACCTGGGTAGCACAGCCCTGGGCATCATAGAGGCAAGCAAGCCCCCTCCCCGCGACAAGGGCAAGATGGCGCGAGGGGGGATGCTCACCCCAGCAAGGGTTTGGATTCTTGAGATAGTTTTTCCCTGATGTTCATTTCGAACCTCCACAAGGAGCGAGCCCGTTCGCGTCTCTCTTATCTTCAAAGGTTTACCACCAATTTTTCGTTCAAGTTCTCTATTTGCCACAATTACATCCATCTCTGCTAGATTAGAACCATCGCTCGCGTTGATGGTGTAAAATTTCTTATAATCTGGATGTGTATTCTCATAGAGGGGCACATCTGTATGATATCTTTGATTGGTACGTTGGCGGCGATGTCCGGATGAGTTTTCAATACAAAAACTGGGTCGCCTTTGATTACGAGGTGGTATATATGGCTGAAGTACTAAATTTGTCTCGTCAGATTTTACGTAGGGTCCAGCGTCGCTCACTGCAGCAAGCTGCGATGATACAGGTTGCAACGGTGGAGAAGGGGGACGGTCATGTGAAGTTTCCGTTATGGTTCCTATGGTCCCAGCTCCATCTGCAGCAGCCGGCTGCAAGGGGGCAAGCCCCGATTTCAGAACAGTGCGGTGAGCAGGAAAAGTGTTCTTTGGAGATCTTTCCGTAGGAACCAAGAAGAGCGCCGGGTCATTTCCAAGAGATGAGGGGGATTTTCAGTAGTAGAAGCAAGCACAGGTTTAGGATTCTCTTTCGATAGGGATTTCTCCCTACCTATCCAGGCCGTCTCAAGCTGGAAAAGAACCCCTCGGGCGATCAGCAGCATTCTGGTGCATCTCTGCACTTTAGGCGGGCACACGCTGACCACTAGGAAGTAAAAACCTCCTCCCACCGTCGACCCCGGCCCGTGGCAGTCCCCAAGTACGCCCGAGGTAACAGAGACTTTATAACCCGTAACTGCCGGGGCCCGGTTTATATTTACATGGGAAACCTCACCCATGGTCCCCCTTTTGTCAGGCTGCTCCAGTTGAGCCAGCCTACCATGGTTGAACCTACCAGAACCGGGGCCCCGGCAGTATAGCCTCAACCTTCATTGCAGCACGCAAGCCCTCCCACCACGACAAGGTAAGGACATGGGGAGGGAAAAAAACAGGTGGGTTGGGTTTTTTCCATCCCTGTGCAATGAGGGTGCATCACAACATATGTTGTCCAATTCAGTAGAATGGCGTGCAGGCAGTAGACACTACATTACATTACATTGCTGAGAGACAGAATAACGGTCAGGATAATTTGTCTAAATCAGATCAGTACAACGCGAGCAATGGTCTATTACAATGATACGAGATGAAACAAATAGTCACGACCTTGCAACTAAGTCAAGATGCAACCTAATACTTTTCTCCAGATCAGTAGCAAAGCTCAAGAAAAAATGTAACAAAGAGAAGGCAAAGTTTCTGTTTTAAGCCGTTGCTGAACTGATATTAGCCACTGAAGAAATCTACAGTCATGTATAGGAGAAAAGATTTACCTTAGCTGATCTGACACATGGTATTATGCTGACATTTATCAACTGAAGAAAGTGAATGGGTACCATTAACGGTATTTAACAAGCATACTACACAGGGAAAGAGAAGCTTTTAATGTCTAACAGCTCATCAATAATTATATGAGAGTTAACCATAAATGCTTCACTTAAGCCCAACACACATTCTTCTAATGGCACGGCATCTGAACTCCAACAACGAGGCAACAAAGCCTACAGTGTCCGTCATTACGGTTGAAATGCTAAACCCTTGAGAGAGGCAGCTAATAGATTTTTCAAGGCTCCCAGAAGAGCACGTTGCACCAGCATCACTCACCGCATAGCCGAAGTGAGCTCCGAATGTGCCGGTCCAGGATGTGAACATGCAAAAGAGGCCGCGTCTGATGGGCCGCGGTATCAGAGTCTGCTGCTGCTCCACTGCACATACAAATTTACAGTCACTTTTCTAAAAACTCAACTTCAATCAATTTCAGTCACTGCTTCACTGCACACGCACTTTTCTAGTAACATTCCTTACAAAACCAAAAAAATTCAATCACACACCTTCACTTGCAATGGAAATTCTAAGATAACCAGGATTCAGAAGCGATTAAATTATATATGAATGAACTGACATGTGAGCAACTTTAAACGTGAACCTTATGAGTTTCATTCAAAGTTATTCTATAATTTTCTGATATTTGACATCTGTGAGAGAACCATTATTCTCACATTTAATGCCTTTAGTTAATTGATCAATCATTCCATGATATCAATATCAAAAATGTTTTAGCTTTTGAGAACTCATATGAAGTTACAATAATTTGAAAAACCATGCACATAAGGACATTGCCACGGCACAAAACCTATTGCCTAGGTCAAAATACAGAAGTAGTTCACAAGTATGTTAAGAAAACCTTATACTACAAATGAATTACAATCTAAAGAACGCAGCAGGTAAGCTAAACACAGAACTTGAATAACGTACATCAAATGAGTACCAAATGAAAACACAACAAATTAATGCTTCTACAAAGCAAAATAGGACACACCTAATTTGTTAAATCAGAAGTCTTAAGAAGGGAGTTTTACATCATTCTTTAACCTCACGAGTCACCATTACGACTCGCATGGGATTAACATTGGGGATTTAAATATTAGTTTAACCTTTCGAGTCACCATTACAACTTACGTGTGAAGCTCTTGAGGATTTTCCTCACAAACTTGCAGAAGAGGACCTTGATCTGAGAGAGCAAGACGTTCTCTCGGTCCCAGTCGCTCTCGAGGTAACATCGAGCGCCGTCCAGGTAGTCGAGGTAATGCTTCAGTAGAGACCCTGTGTCGCTGTCCAGCACGCTGTCACTGCAGGGCAAACACCGATGCACATTACAGTCGAGTCTCAAATTCCATGTCATCTTATGCAAGCCATATCTTATAAGGATAAAATTAGTCCCAGTTATTCAACTAACACTACAGTTGACTCAAGCTATGAATAACCGATGTCAATTTTTAGCTGCATGAGTTAAGCTTCACAAAAGATGATGTAAAACTCTAGGATCGAGTCTAAATACTCCCTCAACTGCCACACTGATTTAGTTTTACCGTGAGTTACCAAGCCAAACAATTTTTAAACAACCTATATTTACATCTTAGGTTAAATGTACCCAGGATACTAAAGCCGTGATTGTGAGGTTGAGCCTCACAGCTCTTTCAAGATGGACAATGATTAAGACAAATCTGTCCCAAAGACAAGTGTGAGTGAGGGGTCTAGGAAAATATTGCAAAGCATCTACGTTGCGTTTCGGGAAATGCCACACTCGATCAGCGTAAGTTCATTTACATCGTGCAGACAAAATTAAGAATTAAAGCTACTAGCAAATTTGTGAAAACTGAGATGAGGATTATTGAATCGTGTCAAGCTATTTTTATCCAACCAAAAAAGGTTATAAAATACGAGTATTTATGCCATCATAAGTAATTTAAATAAACAGAGATGCAGGGACTACCAGCACAGCGAGTGTCGAGGCCCAGTAAGAGGGTTAGAATTACCACACAAATGAAGAAGTCACGGCAAACATGGTGTGAGTCGGATGAATGTGACGACACATTTCAACAAACATCACTCAAATATCTCCGGATACAAACAGTATGGCACAGTTAAAATGTAAGTTAACATAGAACTAAACCGAGGCAATGACTACTCAGCAACAAACAGCTCCTTGTTCAGACAAGCATTATCATGGCACAATTAAACTAAAATCTGTCCCGAAATCTCCACGGGAGGTAGGCAGCAGTAACACGGGAACATCATCTCATAATTGAACCAAAATCTGTCCTGAAGTCTCTACGGGAGGAAGGCAGCAGTAACATAAGACCATAATCTGTCCCGAAGTCTCTACGGGAGGAAGGCAGCAGTAACCTGAGGGCGAAGGTTTGTGCAGCGGCGGCGGCATGGAAGAGCTTCATGAGCTGTAGGCGGAGGGCGTCCCTACGTCTACGACGACGCATGTTCTCCTGCTTCCTGTCCAGGCTCTCGCGCACGTTGCCCACCAGCTCCTCCATCACGTCGCTGACGCACACACAAAAAATTTAATTGATCAAAATGCAACAGAGTATCAGGTATATATAATGGGCGGTAATGGTGATAAAGGCCTCGAAAACTGCTCTATTTCAGCAAGAAGAATGCTTGGTCAACATAACTAAAACCCTAGAGCACCTCTGAGCGTGCTAGAAAACTGGGAAACAAAGATTTCTTTATTCTCTTAGATAAAAAGATAAATTTCCCCCCAAAAATGTCTCTGTTTGTTTGAAAATTTAATTGTGAAGAGCTTAAATACGTATACAAACAAACAATCAAGTCCTTTGAAACTTTTTATGCATCAAAACTTACAGAAATCGGCGTTACATTCACAAGAACCAACTGATCACACTAGAAAAGTAAGAGAAGCGGCTAAAACGTCCCACAACATTCTCATTCTTCAGCAACAAAGCACAAAAAATGCACGGCGTGGCGAAACAACTTTGCTAAATTCGTGAGCAGTCATTAAATTCAAGAAACCAATAGCAGAACATGCTACGAATCTGAACCTGGCCAGAATTCATTGCCATTTTATTCAGGCGTCGGGCCAGAATTTGTTTCTTTTTTTAGGAGTTTTATCAGAATTCGTTTCCTTGATCCTCAGGGGGTGTGCCGGTACACTGACCCGAGGGCGTGGTGATTGATGTTGCCGAGAGCGAGGCTGGCCACGTCTCTGACCTCCACGAGGTCGCACCGTAGCAGCGGCACCAGCAGCTTGTACAGCTGGGGGGGAGCCACCCCTCCACTGCCCCCTCCTGAGCCCCCACCACCGCTGCTCACACCGCTATCAGGGGACGAGCTGTAAACACGCGAGTTTTGCCAAAAGAAATGACCAATATTGAGGGGATTACATATGGAGTGAAAGCAAGGATATCACGAAAAAATATGAGTTGAAATAACAAATGATACTTCGTTCTTTAACAATTAGTTCCAGAGAGTATTTGGGCAGGAGACAGCGGGCAGGAAGGTTGTTAACAGTATGCGAATGATCAACCAGCGAAATTTGCTGAAACGAGCCACTCCAAGGAAAACACAGGTAGAAAAGGAACATACAACAGGGAGCGAGTCTCTAGTAGTTTATGAGACTATGAGGTGTAAATTCTTTCTTTGTTCTTAGTAGAATGTTGCAAGGTTTTGAGAGGCTATTTGATAGCATAAGAAGCATAAAAAGCAGTCCTATCTCAAAGAAACTAATTCGTCCACAATATGGCTTTTCAATAAAAAGGAGACACAACGGTCCTAAAGCTGGAACTCAGTTGTTCTAGAAGACTACAGTTCCAATACTCCTTGGAAAAATGAACAGCAAGACATTGGAGACGAAGCAAAAATTTTCAAGAATATTGTCACAGATTGACGACTTGCAGGATTATCAAGAACTCCAAAATTTACCTGAAGTCATTCTCTACTCCCACCTCATCATCCACTTCTACATCCGAAGTCACCAATTTCCCCACCCACACCACGTTCCAAGATCATCTTTTCATTACCCAGAACTTGTTTTTTAAGTACAATACTAACCCAACACTGATGTCGGGAGAGGCACAGCGCTGTTGCACTGGAGTAGAAGAAGCAGAGGACACTGTGGCTGAGATGGAGGAGCTGGCGACGGAGGCGCTGACGGAGGAGACAGAGGGCACGACGCGGCACGCCAGCACCACGTAGTTACGCCACAGGTTGAGGTACAGGTCCCGCTCACACACCGGCTTCTTGAGGGTCGTGGCTGAGCGCAGCAACGAAGCGCGGTTGTCGTTTGGCTGTCTGAACAGGCAACAAACGTTTGCTCACATCACGCGCTTCTATTTGATTATTTCAATAATTTAAATGCGATAAGCGTGCAGTGAAGTTTTAAAACTAATCAAGAACTGAACAAACAGTTGAAAAATATTGAAAATTGAACTAAGTGTTGAAATGAGTTGGAAATTGAACAAAGAGTTGATGAGAGGCAAAAATTAAATTAAGTGTATTGAACAAAAAATTAAATCTCAACAGGGAGTTCTTTATCACACTTGAATTTAAGAAAAATTCTCTAAGATCTAACAAATTTTAAATCAGAATTGAGCGTATCAAGTAAACAGAAACAAACTTCAACCACACCATACGTTAAGGACAACATTCTAACCTAACCCTATACTAAATATTCTAACCTAACCTATACTAAACCTAACCTATACTAAATATTCTAACCTAACCCTATACTAAAAAAAAATTGAGAGCGCTCCTACCTTGGTGTAATTCAACACTGCTTTGATATGAAACACAACCAAAATCATCACGTGTACCACAAACTAAAAGCAGCCAGCTCCCTAATAATTTATGCACAAAATGCAGGTCCGCAAAGTGATTATAAAAGAGCTAGAAAGATAGAGCGGATCATGATTAGATTTGATCACAAGTAAGTTAGTTTAAGCCTCCCTAATCACAACAAAGGTGTTCCGAAGAGAAGAAGGATGGATGAAGGCACCATTTAGTATGAAGTAAAAAACACAGAATATCAATGCTCATAAATGCTTACCCACAAGATCATCTGCGCATAAAAGCAGCAAGATAGGAAGGAAGTTTATGAAATAAGGTAAAGGTGAAGAAAAAAGTAATAGGTGCTGAAAAACGCGACAGGTGTGAACTGTTAAAAGATGAACTGAAACCAAAAAAAAATCCTATTCTATTTCAAAAAAAGGGGAGGATATCTAACCTTCAAGTCGGAACCTCCCATTTTCATTTTGGAAGTGCAAATTTTCGTTGACACAATAATTGCAATCCCCCTGAGGGCCTGTAACAACAGAAAAATGCCATCCCGTCAACAAAACGCAGGACACCCAACTTTCAGCTCGAAATTTCTCATTTCCCCTCGTAAGAGCTAATTTATAACAGACACAAAAATCACATCCCTTAAGAGGTTCCTACAATGAATGCACCACAACTGACAGGGGGTCGATGGTGGGGTAGAGGTTGGCGGCGCGGGTATAGATGAGGGGCCAGGTGTGCGCCACGACGCGGGGGCACTGAGACAACACGCGCTCTGGCTGCAGGAATCCCAGCAACACCTGCACACAATAGCGTCCTCTTGCACTAGATGTACGATGCATACAGTCCAACAGGAAAAATTGTCAAATATAAAAGTATCCTCTTGTACTAAACAAACGATGCATACAGCCCAACAGGAAAAAGTGTTCAACATAAAAGAGTACTCTTGTACTCGTGACCGAGGCATTTTCACTTAGACACTGTACTAAACACACCTAAACGCTCTGCTTGTATGCCGTGTTTTGTATGTATCACGCGCGGTAGCAAATGCTGTCAGCGGTTTTGCCTGCGGGTTGCCTCTGTACCTGCGAATTTGCTGGAGTCTCGTGTGCTCAAGTTACCTGAGTGATCAGGCGTTTTTTGTGGCAACTCATCACCCATTAAAGTGCGGATTTGACCGGTTTCCCCTTTTAGACGATTTTCAACTGTTTCTAATAAGCGTGAGCTTTTAAACGCATTTAAGAGTACTATTTAATAAAGTGCAATTCCTCCAGTGAATTTAACCACGTTTTAATAAACTATTGAAAACTACCAGAACTGTTTAAATGTAGACCCTATTTCAACTGCATCAAAAAGCGGAGTTCTTTAAAACAGGGAAAGAAATGATTAAAGACTTAGCAAAATTATTTTAAATTGAATTGCAGTCGATCGTCTGTCAGCAATATAAAAACGTGGCTAGTTGTCCTGATGGAGTAGTTTTTCGTAAACGAGAAGAATAGCTTAAATGGTCACATAACTTGGTGACTGAGCAAGAAGTTTTCCGGCCATACACTAAATGAACGATGCATGCAGTCCAAAAGGAAAAATTGTCTAAAATAAAAGGGTCCTCTTGTACTAAATGAACGATGTCCAACAGAAAGAACTGTCAAAAGTAATGAGTTATACACTCAATCTTAAAGCTCCAGTTAGTTCGTATATCAGATATGTGTCATGAGGAGCATTTTATTCAAAAAATCGGTATTTGCTTGACTGCGTAAAACAACAAGGTAGCACTCGGTTAAAGAAGAGTAAAGGCATGTTTACTCTTATAACAATAGTTTTCAAACATACACAAGTAAAATTGGACCATAGCGCTATGTCGCACTCATTCATTTTTGTTGAAAATGGCGTGCGCTCTTCTTCAAATCCAGGACTAAAGCCCAATAAGAACCAGGGTTGGCACATAAAAAACCCACCCAAAAAAGCCCAAAAAAACACACGTTAAAAAACCCACCAAATAGTGTTTTTTTGGGGGGCTTTTTTGGGTTTTATTAGTGCTATTTGAATTTCACTTGTTTTCCAGCTCATAGAATCAAAATGAGCTAATTATTTAAATTGTCAAAAATTTGTCCAAAGCATTTGCATGACAACACTATGACAATAAATATTAAAAAAAAACACTGAAAATAAAATAAGAAAAACTCTAATCACAAAAAAAACTCGAGGGGCTAGTATATTTCGATGAGTTCCATTTCCAAAATAAAAAAACAAAAATTAAGAAACAAATGCAGTTTGATTATTTGAGAGTAAAGAGACTTCTGAATTCTACCTCTGTCTTCTAGACTATGTAGACCACTACTACAGTACTACTGTATTTATCTTTCTATATCCACTGCCATTTCATCGTTGTCATCCACATCATGATCATTTGCGAGTTGGCAATATAATGAGACCAATTTCTGCGCGCATTCCAATCCTAATCTATTCCTCAATTTATTCCGCACTGTTCCAAATGTTTAGAAAATGCTCTCAACGGATCCTGAACTTGCAAAGCAAGAATGAAGATTGCGTATAAACTTGCAGAAACCCTCTGCCAGTGTTTTTTTTAAGAATCTGCATTTTTTGCTGTTTCATGTCTTGAATATCCCACCATCAACGAGTAGTCATTGTCTTAGTGATATTCTTGTTGAACATGTGTTTTGGGAAGATGTTGGAGTCCTTCAATTTATACAAATAAATCGCACCGATCAACTCCGGATTGTACTCAGCCAACCACTCTTCAATATCTGTCTCCTGTGAGAGCTTTGCCTGAAATAAGTCTAACAATTATAGTCAGATGGGGTAAGACACGACCGCAGCCATCATGGGGTAAGAAAGTAAATAAACGACTGGCCTATGGTGAGCATTCAAGCTGCACTGGAACAAATTTGACGATGGAATCTGTTAGAGCATTTATTTCTAATCATTTTAGTGTTTGTTGCTATCCTGTACTGCAAAATGTGATTTTTTTGACAAATTTTAAAAAAAAATTTTTGGCATGTCACTACATGTTGTAACATGTAACAGTGTGGTTGACTGACTTGACTTGCGCTGCTAAGCACTCCAGCTCACACAATACATATGTTAAGTTGTTAACAGCATGGTTGTTAAGTGATGTGCAGCTGTCTTGCTTCAAGTTGCTTGTGGTGGTTACTTATGATCCGCATGGTGCTTCCCTCTCACATGACTTGGGTCTGTCTGCTGCTAAAACAACTTACTATGAATTGACAAGCATAGCAATTCGCTGTGCACATCTTATATCTTTACAGACTGCACAGCTATGTCCCTATGCATATGGTAATTGGTAAATGGTAATTGTGATGGACAAACTTAACTCATATATGGTTCAAATCATGTTATACTGCATATAATAATGTAATATAATGTTGGAAATGAAGTAATCAAATAACAATATTTACTCAATAAATAAGTGTATATAAATCTGGAAAAGAGGCAACTGGAGCTATGTGAATAACTCTTTTAAACAAATACAGGTATTACAAAAAAACCAATAAAGCCCCAAAAAAAACAATAAAACCCAAAAAAACCAATTTAACCCAAAAAAAAACCACGTGGGTTGGGTTTTATTAAAAAACCCAGGGTTTTTTCCATCCCTGATAAGAACTGAAGTACAAATTGGAGCTGTTTTACAGATGTCATAAACAGAGCTTGATATGGAATTTTAATCTTAAGAAGCAGCCTCTTCCAAGCCCCATGCAGCTTTTTTAACCATAATGATAGATTAGATTATATTATTAGTTAGTTTAAGCCTCCCTATCCGCAACAAAGGCGATCCAAAGAGAGGAAGGAAGAAGGCACCATATAGTATGGAGGTAAGGGAACGCGGAATCCATGCAGAAAGGGCATAGAAACAGTAAGATAAGAAAGAAGTTCATGAAACAAGATCAAAGTTGAAGAAGAAAGTCATAGGTAATGAAAATGCAGGACAGCAGTGAACCGAAAAAAGATGGTTCTTAACATAACAAAAGCATTTTATTTCAACAAAAAGAAGGCCTACCTAACTCTCAGCTCGGGTCCTCACATTTCCCCCCTGGGAGCGCTAATTCCCATAGATACAATAGTTGTGTCCCCCTGAGGGAACCATAATGATATTGGGCCACAAAAAATGCTTACAATTTTACACTAAAAAGAAACGAACTAAGCGTGAAATCCACAACAATAACCTTATTTCACACCAAGAATTGAGTGAGCCTTTCTCCCCGAGCATTAGTCACTCGTCACTCAAAACAACGGGCTTTTACGAACATTTTTCGTTTTGTTTCACTTTTATGTGCATTTAATGTTTTTGTTTTCCTGTCGTAGGCCTTCGGTTTTGTTCTGTTTGAATGTGCATCCTGATTTTCTAATATCATGTACTGCAACAGCAGCAGTCAGGTGCATTGAAAGACCAACCAAGACATTCCAAAACAGCAGTCGCAGTTTCCCTCTAATGAAGCACTGTCAATGAAAGGAAGTAGTCCCATAACGTCACCTGTGGCCACACGTCAGGCTGGGGGACGTGCCCTGTGGTCTTGTCAACGTCGGAGGTGCAGCCCGTCCACACGTTGCTGGTGCGCTCTGCCAGCCACTGCAGGTCAGGGCTGCCACCGCTGCCACAGCCAGCCGCTCCCGCACAGCCGCTGCGCTCCGTCGCAGCCACCTGGCAGTTCACGCTGTCCACCACACTCGCGCAGTACCTGCACTCGTGAATAATGTCAGTCAGCAACTTGGTAGAAGAACAACATAAGTGGATTTGTGTACTGAAACGATCCATGTCAACTCCTCACCGAAAAAATTATTTTGATTTTGGCAAAAATTATTCGTAGGTGTTATTGCAGAAAAATTACATTCTCAAAGAAACTTTCACGCATGAAAACCTGCGCAGTGAAGGCTGAACCCGTCAGTAAGGATGCTCATTCAACATGCTGCAGATAGCGTTTGCATAATCTAACCATTCTTTCTATAACCCTACCTCATGTACCAACCTGCACTCTCAAGTCCCAGCACTGTCCCTACAGTAGAGTGCTAACCATCCAGTCTCACAGACACATTGCGTTACCAAACTTCTGCGGTACATTATTATTATAATTATTATATAAGAAAGTTTTAGCCTCCCTTAACCACGACAAAGATGTTTTAAGAGAGGAAAAATGAAGGCAACATTTAGTATAGAGTTGAGGGAATGCGGAACCTATGCACAAGGTGCACAGAAACAATAAGCTAGGAAAGAAGTTCATGAAACAAGAAAAAAGTTGAAGAAGAAAGTAGTAGGTGCTGAAAAACAGGATAGCAGTGAACCGAAAAAAGATGGTCCATAACAAAACAAAAACCTATTTTATTACAGCAAAAAGGAAGCCTACCTAACCTTTAGCTCGGGCCCTCACATGGTTCCCCTGGGAGCGCTAATTCCCATAGATACAATAGTTGTATCCCCCTGAGGGGACTTCTGCGGTACATAAGTGTAATATCTTGGAATTTCAGCAAGATATAAGGTTTACTGGACAGCACTTGTAGATCGGTTAGCCTAGCCGTAAACTAGGCAAGAGGATAGCAAAACGAACAGCAGGACTACTGGTATTGTACTGATCTCAAGTTCACACAGCTTGCTCTTAAGTCTAGTTCGAACAATGAACTTCCGCCCGGCAGTAGGCGCGCTTCCGACCTATCCGGCGCTTGTAAATACCAGGCGCGCATCGGCGGTTCCGCCGGAAACTCCGAGCGAGCGAGACTCATAAATCTCCGCAGCCGGAACCTCCATAAATATCCCAAGAGCGTCACTATACAACAATTAGTTTGCGAAACGGAGCTTCACTGAATCACTTCGTCGTTCACACACTGAATACTGACTGAACAGGTTGAAGTTGCATCAAAATGTAGTACATCTAAATATTTCATGTTATTAGATAGTTATTTCCTATCTCCTTTGAATCTGAGACATTTTTTCAACCTCTAAAAAAAATTTAAATAATAGTATAATTTGTAACACTTTACTCCTTTAGCCAATTATATCTATCGGATCGAAACCTCAGGAGACTTTAGCTGTTGGGTCTTGGGCAACGCTTCTTTTAGACTAAGATGAAAGTGACACTGTCTAGACAAGAGAAGCTTCAACTTGTTTTATGAACGTACAGGGAACAATTGATTCACCCTGAGCAACCCATCAAAACACATTATAGCAATCAAAACTGACGACGGCCGCAAACAAAGCAGGAGGAACGATTTCAGAGCACCGAGTCTACAACTAACTACACGCTACAGCTAAGGACGGCATAGACTCGTCTCACTCACTTGTCGAGGCAGTCAAAGAGTGAAGCGTGCAGAGGAGGAGCAGAAGCAAGGCTGGCGGTGAGGAGTTTGAGCTCCTTCAGCAGCAGCACCGCCAGCCGGCGGGGCGGAGACCTGCAGCAGCACAGCATCACCAGTGACACCGCCTCCCCCATGCACACCATGTCCAGGTCGTCGCCGCGCTGGGGACATCACAACACATTGCACACCGGGACCTACCGACACACTTCGCCTGTTCTGTTTATGTTTTTGTTCTGCTTTGATGAGCATTCAATGTTTTTGTTCTGCTTTCATGTGCCCTTTATCCATTTTTTACTCTGATTTTACGTACATTTTGCGTTTTTGCTTCACTTTCATGTGCATTTCATATTTTTTTTGCTTCTGTGTGCATTTGCTTTTTGTTTGGTTT
Source organism: Morinoia aosen (assembly GCA_030386875.1). Lineage (NCBI taxonomy): Eukaryota > Metazoa > Arthropoda > Malacostraca > Amphipoda > Talitridae > Morinoia > Morinoia aosen. Next base: position 61,120,446 of record CM059571.1, on the reverse strand, counting down.
GAATGAACATTCCGATTTTGCTTTTTTCATGTACATTCTAATTGTCTTAGCTCAGTGGGCAAGTGCATTCTGAGCAGTGAACCAGAATTGAACATCTCATGGCCTGATCATAGGTAAGAAAAAGAATAGCAAACTTGATATTTATGACGTCATTGTAACACCGAAAAATTTCTCTGTCCACAGAATTCTAAATAAAAGAATAATTATCACAACTTTTACGTGAATTCTACACAATCTTCACACAACGCAATAGTTCTGACAAGTATCTACTTTCAAACGGCAGATATTGAATCATTAATTAAAATTCACGAGAGTTACTGTACGTACATAAAGAATAAAAAGCCTGCAAAAACCACATCAGTCGCCACATTTCTTCGTCCATGAAAATGATAAGCACCTCTTCCAGGTAAAATAAATAACGAGAATGAAGTTAACTCTTAAAAAAAAGCGATAGCACAGTAAAAAGTAGAATTTAGCTGCGCAGCTGTTTGCTTTTCTTTGCAAATCAAAATTAAATGAAAAAATAACCTTCACTCTTTATACAGAGAATAAGTTTAGAAATTTTCAAATTCATTCTGTTCCCTGAGTTGTATCAATCTCTATAGATAGGCATCACAAATACCTATTGCTTATAAATTTATCCCAATATATAGAGCTCATTCCCATCGAGATATTATGAGCTACACCACCACTAATTTTTGGCCCTCCTCAAGTATCTACAGAAATTATTGTTGCTTTCCACGGTATCTTTTTCAGAAATTGGGTTCCGAACACATCGACTTGTTGGGCGCCCATTATATTATGAGCGGTTTCAAATGGATCACCTAGAATCACTCTTTAAAATTGTCAGAAAACAGCTTCAAAGTTTGGCAACTTAGAAACTTTTGAATCTAGTACACTAATAAAGGTATTCAGATATTGTGTGACTATCGTTCTAAACCTACAACTCACTCCAGGCTCCAGGCTGCAAAATTAAAAACCAACCTGGGGTAGCTGGACACTCAAGAATCAGCAAGTTCCAGACTATAAAACCACCTGGTGCAGCTGGACACTCAAGTATCAGCAAGTTCCAGACAATAAAACCACCTGGTGCAGCTGGACACTCAAGAATCAGCAAGTTCCAGACTATAAAACCACCTGGTGCAGCTGGACACTCAAGTATCAGCAAGTTCCAGACAATAAAACCACCTGGTGCAGCTGGACACTCAAGAATCAGCAAGTTCCAGACAATAAAACCCCCTGGTGCAGCTGGACACTCAAGAATCAGCAAGTTCCAGACAATAAAACCACCTGGTGCAGATGGACACTCAAGAATCAGCAAGTTCCAGACAATTAAACCACCTGGTGCAGCTGGACACTCAAGAATTATCAGTTCCAGACAAGCAAACCACCAGGTGCAGCTAGACACTCAGCAAGTTCCAGACAAGCAAAACACCTGGTGCAGCTGAAGGCTTTGGAGCTGCAGTAGATGGGGCGGCGTGCGGGTGCTGACAGCAGCGGCAGCGGAGGAGGAGACACAGAGGGCGGAGCGCCATGCCATGTAGAGCTGCAGCAGCATGCGCAGCGACGCGTCCACCAGTTGCGGGAACGCGTCACCCACGTCACGGATGATGAACTGGATGTACCCTGGCAGAAAAATGCAGTCTTCAATAAATTTACGCTGAATGAGAAATGCGTCATATAATCATACACAAAACGTGTACGTTGCAATGGTTTCATTCATTACAAATTTAAGGGAAGAAGCTGAAGGGTCGCATATGCAGATGAGCACCTGGATAGTCTTGATAGATAACTTATCATGGTAAGCTGGCTGTTTAGATTCTTAGACTGATGAGAACATACCTCTACTGACATCAGTGAATTATGTTCATTATTGCTAAGAAAGACCGAGTGAATATTGATCTTCACCGGACAGTCTCAATGTAATTGTACCAGCAAAACAATAATAGCCTCATCCGGGAGTCAAATTTTCACTCCTTTAAATTTAGCTGCAACTCAAACCTATTCAGTCGAGATTAATCAGCCCAAGCTCTCATACTAGAAGCAAGGCTCAAAATTCTCTCACAAAGGAAATCACTTCACGCCTCACAGATGATACTGATGAATTATGAAAGTACAACTACCAAACTCAACAAATAAAAACTTCATAACTGAACGTTGCTTCTTCAAAAAGATATAATTGTTTTGCTTCGTAAATACCAACCAATTAACCATCTATTTGTACCTATATATTTGATGATCTATTAAAACAAAACAAAGCAGCTAAACCCCACGCAATTACCTATTCAATGAACGATTAAAAACAAAAAAAGCAGCCAAACGACATGCCACAGACAATGAAGAGCCAAGCAAGCCGCAAGCCTGACCATGGATAACTTCATGGCGCCACTCAGGGAAGTCGATGACGAGGGCTTGCAGGCTCTGGAGGGCGAGGCCCCTAAGCTCCTCATCCATGTGCGCAGTGAGCCTGGCAAGCAGCTCGACGAGCTCCTGGCCGCTCATGCCGTCAGGGATGAGGCGAGGCACGGCTGCCACGCACGTACGGAACAGGTCCATCTTTGCCTTCCGTTCTCCTCCGATCAGCTCGTCCGGTTCCTGGCGCACAACAGTGATAAATCAAGCAGTGGTTTTTTTGTTACTGGTAAGAATAGCATCACATTCTAGCATAGCGTTATTGCGTGTGTGACTGGGCTGTCATGCTTGCGTGCTGTGTCTTCAGTTCAACATGGTGCCTATTTGTACATACGTCACAGATGATACGAAAGGACATCTGAAAACTGTGCAGAACAACAGAATTCCTAAGGACAATGGCACAAGGTAGGTACTTGATTATTTGCTATCAAGTGAAGTTAATTTGACCTTTTCCAGTCAATTACAACTTGCTTCATACATTCGTATTTGTGAGCAAAATATCACCCAATTCCTTGCTCAATTTACCATTAGTCTCCTTATTACCCTTCACACCTCATTATAAGTTGTTCAAGTAAGTAAACTATAAACATTTAGACATAATCATTATAAATTAAAACGTTGGCATCATGATTACCTTAACCCTACACCAAACCAATGAACACCAACTAACATGCGTGTTCCCAGTAAATTAACGCAAGCAAGGAAAAGACGCAATAATGCATGATGCTCGCACCTTGTTCACGTTGTGCGTGTTGGTCATCATGAGGGGCTTGCCGAACTGAGTGTCAAGGGCCTTGAGCATGTCATTGAAAGTCTTCCGCACCAGCGGGTAGTAGGACGCCAGGCCGATGTTCCGGGCCGTGTCTTCAGTCAGCATCTGGAGCAAGAAAGTAGGCCATCATGAGCCTGGTGGCGGTAAATCTATCAAAGAACACAGTGAAAATTGTGGATAGACCTAGCGTTGAGTTACGGTCTTCTCCTACACCAAAGTAGATAAATATGTGCAAAGAATGTAAATGGAACAATAGTGAAGAGGCAATGCAGGAGTAATGAACCAGCAATGAAGGAGTGATAATGCAGCAATAAAGGAGTGAGGAAAGGGTAATATGCATAAATGAGTAATAAAGTAGCAATCCTCATGAGCCAATCAAGAGACAATAAAGAAGCAATGACTACTTGCATGTTAGTTTTAGCCTCCAATTGCACAACAAAAGTTTTCAAGGAAGGGATAAATGAAGGCACCAATTGGTATGAAGTAAAGAGAATGCAGAATCTATGCACAAGGTGTGTTCCAGTACAGGATCCCCGGTAAATAGAAACAGTACGTTACGAAGAATGTTTAGGAAACAAAATAAAGTTAAAGAAAAAAGTCAGAGGAGATGAAAAACAGAACAGCAGACAAAAGAATGATGGTTCCTAACAAAACAAAAAGCATATTTTATCTCAACAAAAAAAGGCCCACCTAACTCTCAGCTCGCTCAGGACCCTTTGGGAAGGCTAATTTCCAGATATACAAAAGCTGTATTTTCCTGAGGGGATGAAGAAGCGATGAAAAGGCAATAAAACAGCAATGAAAAATGAATACATGACTAACTAATTAAGAAGCAATGAAAAGGCAATGAAATAGCAATGAAAACAGAATATATAACTAAAGAAGCAATGAAAACTCAATAAAACAGCAATGAAAAGTGAATATACGACTCAAAAAGGAGCAATGAATAGGCAATAAAATAGCGATGAAAATTGAACAAATAACAAGAAAATCAATAACGGATCACTAAACACGCACCTTGGAGAGGAAAGTTTTCTTAACCCTGAGCGTGTTGCCGGAGGGGAGGACAGCGAGGGTGCGCGGCATGGGAGGGTCACCCTCCTTCTGCTGCAGGCTGTCCGCCACCACCAGGAATGCCCGCAGGCCGATGGCCATCCTCTCGGGGGACAAGATCACCTTGATGGGGCGCCCCACGCTCAGCAGGTCGAACACGATATCCCGCATCGCAAAGTCCAGGCGCTCCTGTCCAGGTAGATTAGATGTTAGTTTAGGCCTCCTTAACCGCAACAAAGACGTTTCAAAGAGAGGAAGGAAGGCACCATTTACTATGAGAGAAGGGAACGTGGAATCTATGCACAAGGTGCATAGAAACAGTAAGTTGAGAAAGAGTTCGTGAAACAAGGTAAAAGTAGAAGAGGAAAGTAGTAGGTGCTGAAAAATAGGACAGCAATGAACCCAAAAAAAGTGGTCCTTAACATAACAAAAAATATTCACTTCAACAAAAAAACTCTCAGCTCATGACATCACATGTTCACCTTGGGAGCCCTAATTGCTCAAGATACAATAGTTGTATGATCTTGTATCCCCTGTGAGGAGTCGTGTTCAGATTAAGCTAATTTTTACTGTGGTGCTTTCAAGTGATGGTCCGCCCATAAAGAAGTAAATATTAGGTTTCATAATCTTACTCAATTCTTATGGTGATGGAGTGAGTCGAAGTTTACATCATGTATTTTATTCTTGTGCGATTTCTAAATCTTGATATATAGTTGAAGTTCTACGCTCAATAAAAATTTTAAAAACTTACTTTTCATTTCTCAGTACAAATGATAAGTAATCAATATTTCGCTAAAATTACTATTAGCAATCACTATTTCACAAAATAATGTTCTTTTTTAGAATTATATCAAGAAGAACTTGAGCATAAGCATTGCTTTTCAAGTCATATTTCTCATATACTTCTAAGTCATAATTTTCCAAAACTGAGTTATTCCAGTACTGAAGCACCAGGATGTCCCAGTACAAATTACCAACGCCCCACAGTTGAGCACCCAGGCAATACAAATCAGACCTGCGCAATGAACTGGATGATCTTGACGAAGATGTTGAGCGGCGTATCACGAGGCACGACCGTCTTGGAGCCCTTAGGGAAGAGGGAGTTCACGATGCTGGCCAGACGCGAGTGTGTGGCCGAGTTGCTCTCGCACTTGATGCGGATCATGTACACCCACAGCAGCCGGTACAGCGACTCTGAACACCAATGTGCATCAAATTAGATTATCTTACACTAGATTAGATGGCAATGTAGATCAAATTAGATTATCTAACACTAGATTAGATGGCAATGTAGATCAAATTAGATTATCTAACACTAGATTAGACGGCAATGTAGATCAAATTAGATTATCTAACACTAGATTAGATGGCAATGTAGATCAAATTAGATTATCTAACACTAGATTAGACGGCAATGTAGATCAAATTAGATTATCTAACACTAGATTAGACGGCAATGTAGATCAAATTATATTATCTAACACTAGATTAGATGGCAATGTAGATCAAATTAGATTATCTAACACTAGATTAGACGGCAATGTAGATCAAATTAGATTATCCAACACTAGATTAGACGGCAATGTAGATCAAATTAGATTATCTAACACTAGATTAGACGGCAATGTAGATCAAATTAGATTATCTAACACTAGATTAGATGGCAATGTAGATCAAATTAGATTATCTAACACTAGATTAGATGGCAATGTAGATCAAATTAGATTATCTAACACTAGATTAGACGGCAATGTAGATCAAATTAGATTATCTAACACTAGATTAGACGGCAAGGTAGATCAAATTAGATTATCTAACACTAGATTAGATGGCAATGTAGATCAAATTAGATTATCTAACACTAGATTAGATGGCAATGTAGATCAAATTAGACTATCTAACACTAGATTAGATGGCAAAGTAGATCAAATTAGATTATCTAACACTAGATTAGATGGCAATGTAGATCAAATTAGATTAGGGTAGACTAGATTAGATTGCAATGTAGATCAAATTAGATTATCTTACACTAGATTAGATTGCAAGGTAGATCAAATTAGATTAGGGTAGACTAGATTAGATTGCAAAGTAGATCAAATTAGATTAGGGTAGACTAGATTAGATTGCAATGTAGATCAAATTAGATTATCTTACACTAGATTAGATCCAGATTATCTTACACTAGATTAGGGTAGACTAGATTAGATTGCAAGGTAGATCAAATTAGATTATCTTACACTAGATTAGATCCAGATTATCTTACACTAGATTAGGGTAGACTAGATTAGATTGCAATGTAGATCAAATTAGATTATCTTACACTAGATTAGATCCAGATTATCTTACACTAGATTAGGGTAGACTAGATTAGATTGCAATGTAGATCAAATTAGATTATCTTACACTAGATTAGATCCAGATTATCTTACACTAGATTAGGGTAGACTAGATAAGGTTGCAATGTAGATCAAATTAGATTAGGGTAGACTAAATTAGATTGCAAGGTAGATCAAATAAGATTAGGGTAGACTAGATTAGATTGCAATGTAGATCAAATTAGATTAGGGTAGACAAGATTAGATTGCAATGTAGATCAAATTAGATTAGGGTAGACTAGATTAGATTGCAATGTAGATCAAATTAGATTAGGGAAGACTAGATTAGATTGCAATGTAGATCAAATTAGATTAGGGTAGACAAGATTAGATTGCAATGTAGATCAAATTAGATTAGGGTAGACTAGATTAGATTGCAATGTAGATCAAATTAGATTAGGGTAGACTAGATTAGATTGCAAGGTAGATCAAATTAGATTAGGGCAGACTAGATCAGATTGCAAGGTAGATCAAATAAGATTAGGGTAGACTAGATTAGATTGCAAGGTAGATCAAATTAGATTAAGTTACACTGAATTAGATTACATACACTAGGTTAAGCCTCCCTAATTACAAAGGTATTCCAACGAGAAGGGATAAAGGAATCATTTGAGATAGAGTGTAAGGAGAGCAGAATCTATGCACAGAAACAGCAAGTTAGGAAATAAATTTCTGAAACAAGATAAAAGTTGAAGAATGACGTAATAGGTGCTAAAAAAAATCGACAGCAGTGAAACAAAAAAAAGGTCCATAACAAACAAAAAAAGTCAATTTATTTCAACAAAATTCCTACCTCAGCTCGGGACCTCACATTTTCAATGAACCAAAAAACTTACTTCTTTTGCTAGAAAGTTCTGGCTGTGAAATATCACTGTATGCCCTCTAATGGGAATTTTTTCTTCAACCGAGATTGGTAGTTGTCTATCAAGTATCAATTATAATATTTCTTCACTCGAAAATTTTGACAATCCCAAGCTTGTCCTGCAAATAAAACTGAAAAAAAATTTCTATAGGCCTCTCCAGGGGGAATACAAGCAAGAAATATAGAAATAGTACTTATCTCTTGGAAACCAGGAGTACGCGTACCATGAGATTGTATATTCTCTTGTTTCTTGACAACTGGTAAGCTATTATTACGTAACCTATCACTAACCATTTATTACATTTAGACAATTTTAAAAACAAATTTATGCATAAAGAAATATGCATCTCTTCTTTTTTACTCTACTCGCTTTCTCCCTTCCTTTTTCATTGCTGGCTAGTTAACTCTGTTCAACGTTCTACTAGAAAAACCAATATAAAAAATACTTATGTTCGGCTGTAACAGGGAGCATTTTATTAATTACCCCTTTCATAGACTTAAATGTTTCCGTTCACATGCATTCACTAATATGATGAGAGAAGAAAATCGGCAACCACACCTGTTGATTATGTATGAGCTAGGGAGAGGGTGGCAGGAGGGGCTCTATTCATCAAGACTGTTTTTTCATTTAGGATTAACGAATCTTACTTCAAAAAATTCATATTTCTGGAAGGCCTTTCAATGAAGGTAAACCATAGGAGCAAAATATGTATACAACTTTTTTCCAAATGTATCTTTCCATAAAAATAGAAACATGTGAGCGCTCTCAAACGGAAATTGAAAACGTCAAGTAAAAGATGCTTGTTTAATTTCCACGCCCGAAATATCTCAGCGTATTTTCATCTAAATGTTTCATTGCATCTTGAGGGGTTTTCATCCATCAATGCAAAACGTTCAGACTCGAGCGTAGCACTGCTACACGCTGTGCTGCAGCACCACACCCCACCAGCTACATATAACACGCGCGTGACAGCAACAGTCAACTCCTCCCAGTTGTTTAGTCATTCAATATAATGCCACATAAACCACTAGGTCACCCGCAATTAACGCTGCGTAAGACATCTATCGTTCTCCATCTAACGTCTTATTAGCCACAAAGTCAATATTTACAGTCTCATACGCCACATAACTTTCCGTCCTTACACTGGACTAGCCACGCACACCCCTCGCCCAACGCAACCCTGGCCGTCTTTTAACGTCGCATATGCCACATATCCTTCCTTGCTTGAACTATACTATTCCCACCAAACCCTCACCTAATGCCACTCTGGCCATCTTGGGATCCCTGTTCTTGAGGTGCTGCAAGCACATGGTGAGGAAGTAGTGCCAGTTGGAGAGGAAGAAATTTTTCTGAGAGACGCAGAGCAGGCATGTAAGCAGCGGGAAAATGGCCAGCTTGTGCTTGTTTTTGGTAGCCGTGTCCAATGTGCTCGAGTAGAGCATCTCCACGAAGTTCTTCAGACACGGAACGTTAACTTCGTTTTTCACCGCCTGTGTAATGAGAGAGCAATGACATGATGCGCTAAAACATCAAAAACTAAGAGTACTTATTCCAGTCTACTGGAATTGTTTGCCAAGCAAAGAAGGTAATTAACAATGGCATTGTTCATTCAGGTACAGGAATTCGAAGTCACCCTGCATAGGTACTGCAAAGAAGCAATGCCAGCTAAGCAATGCCAAGGAAACATGCCAGGAAGAACTTTAGTAATCTTCTAAATAACTCACTGAAAGGCTGTGTTCACAAACTTGAGCTACAGTAATTTGACCAACTCAATAATTACGGAAGAGAATAGGGTAGTCAAGAAATTTCAAGGCTACACTGAAAACCAATTCACAACTCGAAACAGAACACTGAAGTACGGAACTGACAGGTTTACTCCGCATACATTAGCGGTTACATAAACGCTACACTGAGCAATGAGACAGTAGATAATCAAACTCACGGCGGCGACGGGCACAAGGATCTCGACGAAGAGCCCAGCGAGGGCGTGCTTGATGTCCTTGTCGCGCACCTCGAGGAAGTACTGCGCGCACTCCTGCATGAACTGGAACGAGGCCTCAAACTCCTCTATGGGCACCATCTGCACGCAAGCGATGCTGCGTCAGACGCTGCTACTGCCACTTAGGCATTAGGGTCTCTTTTGATTTGTTATTGGTTATTATTACTGATATTCACCTCATGTTAATCCCATTACGTTACATTACACTGAGGAATGGGTATGAATACATTAGCCAGAGTTCATGATGAAGACCTAAAGCTCCACGTAAATAGAAAAAAAGACCTGACATGGACATACGTGTGCAAACTTTGGAAAAATTTACACATGTCATGAGGCAGAAAGAAAAATTAGATTAGCTGCGCTTGTTCTCCTGCACAAATCAAACTGTTCCTTCTTCGTGACGTTTGGGAGTAGGAGAAGTGGCACGTCAAACTTGCATTCCCAAAGTTGGATTTTTTTTCATACCAACGTATTATCAATCATTACATAGTACATCAATCCTATAACTGTTATTACCGAAACAAACCATTGCGCCCGCACCTTGACTCTGAAGAATTTCATGCCCATGAGCAGAGCCATGATGTTGTGGGTGGTCTGGGTGCATGACTCCCTGCTTCTGAGCTCCTTGAGCTCGAGCATGAAGCGCCGCCGCACACTCTGGAACCGCGACTGCGCCAGCACGCCGATAACCTCCGCGTACAGGTCCGCTACCACGTTGATGTTCGCACAGTTAGGGTTGTTCTGCACCCTGAGAAATGAGAAGCAAGTAGTTAAAACGTGTATTGATGTAGTATATAACATTGGGTAGAACACCTCAGCGTACAAGTCCGCTAGAACGTTGATGTTCGCGCAGTTAGGATTGTTTTGCACCCTGAGAAATGAGAAGCAGGGAGTGAGAACGTGTACTGATTTAGTATGTAACGTTGTGTAGAACAAGCTCCTCCGCAAACATGTTTCTGACAGCCTTCAGTAGAGTAATTACGAGTAAAAACTTTGAAGATATTTTATCATAACGTACATCAATTGTTGAAAAGCGTTCAATGAAGGGTATGGTTTAAACAGAATAAAAATGCAGCAAATAGTTTCTGAATTATATTGTTCTTATTTCGGGTTCTATTTTTCGCGAGCCCCAATGTACATGAATTGATTAATATAAAATTTAGGAATTTATGAACATAGGAAAAAAATTGATGGATTTAGGATAAGAATTGATGGATATAGGATAAGAATTGATGGATATAGGATAAGAATTGATGGAATTAGTATGAGAATTGATGGAATTAGGATAAGAATTGATGGGTATAGTTTAAGAATTGATGGAATTATAGTATGGGAATACATGGAATTATGGTATAGGACTTGATGAAATTATGGCATAAGAATTCATGAAATTATTAGATAATAGGAATTTATGAAATCATGGTAGAGAAGTTGTGTTCCAGGGTTGAGCAATGGAATGCGCCTCACCCATCACGGTGCCTGAAGTGCTTGAAGGCGAGATCCTCGATGGTGTGCACGAGCTCGTCATGGCCGGGATGCACAGCGAGCTGCTTGAGCACCTCTATGAGCACCAGGCACAGCACGAAGTCGACAGCCAGGTCGCGTCGCTCCGCCACCCCAGCGTAGCTGCTGCTGCTCTCCGTCCTGACACAGCAACAAGCTTCCGTTATCATAAGTTGTGTATAAATTGTTCCGTCATAAATTGTGGGTTTTGATAGAACACAGGGGAGAAGTTCTTTCCTTGGCTCAAACTTACATCATATTGACAGAGGAGTAATCATAATATTCTGCTGATACAGGATGGGCCAGAAGTAACTGGCCCACGCTGTATTAAAAGCCGATTTTGATAAAAGCAAGGGAGCAAAACACCTGCACTGTCTTTGGCTAAACACAGGGTTATATAAAGGGATTTAGTGAGATCTCATGGGATAAAGGGAAAATTGAAGCTGGTAAGTTCACATCGTACTTAACTAACATAATTTTCCCGTACTTATGAAATATATACCTTTTTTAATCGTTTCAATGCTTTGACCGCAACGTGCGCCCTCGGTGGTCACTGACTGGATATTCATAGTGCTAATGACTGACCCGTAAACAAAAATTAAATTTTCATATACACTTAATCGAAGCTAAATGAAGGCACGTTATAGTTAATGTTTGCTATTTTCAAAATTGCTTCCTGAATGTCTTTAAATTTGAGTCTAATATTGAACTTCAGTTTGTGGCCGATAAACTACAACTTCAGGATTCCTGACCACTAAAAATTGCCGACAGACGATTCACAATGGACTGTGATGTTGTTCAGTAAATTGTTTCCAAGTCATTATTCCGTTTCTTTCCTTTTTACGGAAATCATTGTTTTTCTATGCAGTTGAAATGCCTATAGTAAAAACAGTTCCGGTAATTGGTGATAATTTATTAAAAACGTGGTTAAATTAACCGAAGGAATTGCACTTTATTAGGTAACATTTTCAATGCGATTAAAAGTTCACGTTTATTGACACACAGTTTTAAAAAGATTTAGAAGGTGAAAAACTGGCAAAGACCGCACTTTAAATAGGCTTGACGACTTGAGACTAGGAAAGTCCTCGACTCAGGTAGCTTAAACACACGAGCTTACAGCACAATTACAGCTAACGAGGCAGCCCGCAGGCGCAAGTGCTGACAACACTGTCAAACCTGACAACCGCACGAGTTGCTCAGAAACACGGCGTACGAGTAGAGCATATAGGGGCAACAATCCACGCATTAGCCTGCGCGATACACACCATAAGGTCTGCACCCTGCCTCGCTCTCTCTAAGACTCCTGACTGACCGACTTTCAGCCCAAACTTTGCTGCCGCTGCAGCCAGACTATTTCTTAGCTTGGCGCTTTCAGTAAGGTGGTCTACATAAAAAAATGCCTCGGTCACACCCCCCAACGCCATCTAACAACAAATTTAAGGCGGGAGGTATGTAACCTTACAACGTAACATATTTAAAACACAAGACAATAGTATAGCTAGGTAAGACGATATACTTTGATCTAAAACAATCTTATTATGCAAAATTTTATTATGCTAATACTATTTTTATTATGCTTTATTACACACAGGAAGGATAATTTATTCAATCAACGAGTTAAAATTTAGAAACTATTCAACAATCGCTGTCTGAATCGAATCGAGAAGACTCTGAATTCATCTCGCAACGAATATGGTTTGAAAGGTCCGGCCCATCCGAGACAGAAACTCGCTCGAAATCACGAATATCTTCTGGAAGCTGGAAGTCGCCTGTCGACCCACGATACGTCTTCTTCATATCGAACTTGAACGCAGAGTCGGCACCGAAACAAGGAAACTCTTGCCTCGCGCTGTTCAACGCAAGTGCTCCGACTAACACTTCCGCTGCTTTCCTCGCCGAAAATCTCGTCCAATGCTGCGAGGAGCATTGACTATTTTTCTCAGAGTCACGTCGAGGCTTCAACTGGGCTGGAGCTGGAGCTACTTTCTCGCAATCGAGTCTTGAACCATCCATGGCTGGAACTTCGCTAGTTTCATCGCTTAAGTTCTCCCACTCCAAGCTCTGTTGCTCGTCCGTCTGACTCAATTCTTCGTCTGTTGGTGAAGCTGCGACAGCCTGAGTTGCTCGCTGCTGCTCCTTTGTTGCTTCACAAATCTTGTCAGCCAACTTCGACAGAGACAAGCCCACACCGCCTATCATCGTGAAGTCTGGGAATGAACTTCGCTCATCCGGTAAAACCGGGGTTTGTGCCACCATCTCGCTCGTCTTTTGGAGCCGTCGCCTGCTGCGTCTGTCTCGTATCTGCTGCTCATGTCGAGTGTCTGCACCAAAAACTGTGCCGTCGTCTTCTTCGCCGTACCGAGGTTTAAGTTGATTAAAATGAGCCGTTTGTGAATTAAAACCATCGAGCTTCTTTATTTTATAAGTAACGCCATTTCTTTCCACCTTTTCGATAATGAACGGACCGTCAAACTTTGGTGAAAATTTATTACTTGAAGGTAAATGAGGTAGTTTCTTCGCAACTCTTTGACCGATTTCGTATGGCTTGAAATTTTTATGAGGAAAACGCCAATAAGGCTGCGACAAAGGAATAGATAGTTTATTTGCAATCTCGTTGAAAAAGTCCGCTGGAGCATGACCAGTCTCGGAATGAAGCGTATTATTATATATAATTAAAACTCTTGTAAGTTGATCTGTCCATGGCGTCTTGTTCTCTTCACACGCTGTAGCTAGCAAATTCTTAAGGGTTGCGTTGAGCCTTTCTACAGCACCGTTGCACTGCGGAGAATACGGCACTGTTCTAAAATGTTTAACTCCGTGCCTTCTCAACATCGAAATGAAGGGCCGCCCTCGGAACTCGGGACCGTTGTCTGAGATTACCGTCTCCGGAAGCTTCACCAGGGTGCTAAAAACGGAGTTTTCCAAAGCTCTGGCAACTGTCGCTGACTTCTTGTTTCTAATCACGACTGCATTGGCAAACTTCGTGTAGAGATCGATGCCAACCAACAAGTACTTCGCATTGCCTCGCCCTGGAGGAAGTTCCAAGAGATCCACAGCGTATTCTTCATACGGAGCTTTCGGCATACGTCGATATTGCGGCGCTCCACCTTTTGCTTTACCCTTGAACCTTTGACAGATGCTGCACTCTCTGACAACGTAAGCAACGATTGGTGGGAGTCTCGGACTGAAGAAATGTCGTAACATTGCCGCTACCGTTTTATCGCGACCAATGTGTCCTGATTTTTTATGGAACTCTCTAACCATGCTTGGAAGATTTCGAGCAGGGATCACCGACACGCGATGAAGGCCTCCATACAGCACATCTTCATTCACCACCAACGTGTCGAAGTATCTGAGAAAAGTTCGTCCGTTTTTAAATTTTAATAATGCCTTCTTGATTTCCGATTCTGAAGTTTGTTGCTTTATTAATTTTATGAGCAACGAAATAAGAGGATCCGCTTCTTGTAGTTTTTGAAGTTCTTCTGTAGTAATGTGCTGAGATGTTTGATCAATAATTGCGTCCTTTTTATTTGTCAAAACAGGAGCTTGTTTAGAATTTGCAGAATCCTGAGGCCTCCTTTTACACGAGATTCGCGCTGACGGCGTCACTGCAGCCTCTGCTGTCCCATCGTCCTCAAGCTGGTACAGCACCTGGGAAGGCTGAACTTCATGCACAGGTGAGTCGTCATTTGATTTGATCATAGTGTCTATATGCTGAATTAATATTTCATTGATAGTCTCTCCGTCTGGAAGAAGTAAATTGAAGTGCACACCACGTAAACTTTGTAAATGAATGGTAGGATCACTGGGAGAACTTTCAAATTTAATAACACCGATGCCGTCTTCATGAACACTCACATTCACTTTAAATCTTTTCACGAAAGCGTCCAACAAAAACCACTCTGGCAGAACACCACTTTGTCGCATAATTTTCAGCTTCCTAATCGTACTCTTGTCACAAGAAAGTCCTAATGCACGAGGGTTCTTTAAAACTAAGTCCACAGTCTCTTCGCGAATAGTAACATGTTCATCTACACTGTCACACAATCCTAGCGAAAGCGCTTGAAAAAGTGAATCTGGGCCACCAGGAACTAATTTTACCTTGTGCCCGTTCAAAGAAACGCAATAGTTCTTGTCCACATCCTCACTGCTAATAGGAAATTCCACAACTCGAGACAACGCATCTGCAACAACATTGTCTTTTCCTGCTACAAATTGAATTTCGTAGTGTCCACAATGCAGTTCTTCGTAAGTTCTCATTAACCTGGCGTCTACACTTTTCATATTGTTCAAATAAGTTAATGCTCTGTGATCAGTCCTAATGATGTACTTCTTGCCGTAGATAAAAGGTTTAAATGTTCGTACTGCCCATCGTAGTCCAGCTAATTCTCGTTCTGTCGCGCTGTAATAAGATTCAACTTTGTTAAAAGTTGTGCTAGCATAAGCTATAACTTTCTCTTGGGAACTTTGCTCTTGCGTGAGCACGGCACCCGCTCCTACTCCACTGGCGTCTACAGTAATTATTAGCGGAGCAGCATTCTCTGAAAAATCGGGGTAGCTTAAAAGAGGTGGATTTGCTAGAATTTCTTTTAATTTGTAAAAAGACTGACTGCATTCTTCCGTCCAAACTAACTTATTTTGGGAAAGTAGTTCATTCAGTGGTTTCATGATCGTGCTGGCATTAGGAATGTGTCTACGGAAAAAGTTACACATACCGATAAATCTGCGCACTTGCCGTTGCGTCTTAGGCTGAGGATACTTTAAGATCGCCTCGACATTTGCTCCGTCGGGTAGAATTCCATCACGACTGACTTTGTGACCCAAATACGTCAGCTCACGTCGGAAGAGCTCGCACTTCTCGGGTTTGATCTTCAATCCATGCTGCGCAAATCTGGACAACACTAAATCACAGTTTGTCACATGTTCACTGAAATTTCGACCTGTTACAATAATGTCGTCGATATACGTAATCGCTATGCTCCACGGAATTCCCGCTAACACGAGCGACATCAGTCTCATAAAAGACGCTGGCGAATTAATAGTTCCCATAGGCATTCTAGTCCACTGCCAATGTGAATCACCCGTTGAGAACGCAGTATACTCCCTACTTTGTTCATCTACTTCTATTTGATGGAAACCTTTCATGAGATCAAACGTACTGAAATATTGTGACCCTTGCAAATTTGATAAAGCATCAATTAAATTAGGTAATGGGAAAGACTCCGGCTTTGTGACCGCATTCAAGCGTCTGTAATCTACGCACAGTCGTAAAGTATCGTCGCGCTTTCGGATTGGCACCAAAGGGGAAGACCAAGGAGAAGATGACTTTTCGATTATTCCACGCTTTTCTAATTTTTGTAACTCTAGCTCGACTTCGTGTCTTAACGGACCTTGAAATCGCCTATAGCGTTGCTTATCAGGATCATGGCCCTGTACATCAATGACATGTTTAGCAGTAGAGGTGCATCCTAAATCATACTCGTGCTTAGAAATAGCTGTATTATTCTTATTTAACATAGCTTTAACTTCCGTTATCTGCGCATTCGTCAGATCAGTTGCTGAAAAATCGAACATTTCACCTACGTCCGTGCATTCATCAACAACACTACTCACACTGTTAATTTCATCATCATTATCACTTACCACAAAAATACCGACTTTCGTCTTCGGTTTTACTACCGCACGGCACGGGTTTAAGTTCATCATTTCTACTACAACATGGCCATTTCGAACACATCCTAGCGAATAAGCCATTTGAATGTCTAAATTTTCTTCCGACACTACGTTGACTGGCTGCAAGTACCCACACGTATCATCCGGAATAGTTACGTCTGACACTTTCACTTTCACTAGTCGCCTGTGGTTAGCTGGAATGACAATTTTATTTAAGTTCGACACCACACATTGCATTTGCAGACCCGGCTTAGTTTTCAATTTCACTGGGTAAGAAGGCTCATTCGGAGGAGAATAGCACAATTCACGTCGCACAGTATCAACAATCATGAAATGCCGCTCTAGATAATCTAACCCTAAAATTAATTTCTGGTTTGTCACATTAAATGGTACAACTAGAAGGGTGTGATCAGAGAAGAGCTCTTCAATCTCTATTCTTACTTTTATTTCTCCTATCACGTCGATCGTGGACAAGCCAAATCCCTGTAATTTACTTTTTAATGGACAATTCACTGGGGAGCTAAATCTCAACTTTTGAACACAGTCTTCGGAAATGACAGATACAGATGCCCCATTATCAATAAGCGCGTCAAAAACAGTCCCATTAATTTTTACTGCCAAATAATAGCAACTACTACTTTCAGCGGAATGTTTAGTTTTCATCAAGAGATTTACATTTGCCGGGTCAGAGCTGTCCACCGTTGGCTCCCGACTTTCAACAGCGGAACTTAGTTTAACGCTGGTTTACTTTTACAGCTAAAAGACTTATGATCTGTCTCGCCACACCAACTACAAGCACCAAATTCCCGCTTAAACTGTCTACACTGAGCCAGAACATGCCCTTTACCGTTACAGAATTGACACGTCACATCACTATCTCTAGTTCTGGGAACACGAACTGAGTAAGACTGCCTTCTCTTTGGACAATTTTTCGCGAAATGCCCGGGGTCATTACAAGAAAAACACCGTTTAGTTTGAGGCACAGTAACAAATTCTCTCAAGTTAGGATATTCAACTGAATCTTTACTCGACGCGGAAACTTCTAACTCGTCAGAACTAGGTTGAACAGCAATTGCTTGCACAGGCATAAACTTCACAGAAAATGGTTCTAAAGCAGAAATTATTTGCACCATAGTATCAAGGGAAGGATTTTCCCGGTTTGACATTTGCATACTAACTTGAGATTTAATATCGATAGGTAACGATTCTACGGTCAATGTGAAGTTTAATGCAATCACGGAAAATAATAATGCCGATCCCAGGAATCTCTAAAGGAACACATTTCAGAACGTTTTACATGAATGACATTCTGCTCGCTGATGCGTTATTTTCGAATAATTGAACTTTGAAGTTGGCCTTGGCGCCAAAGGAAGCGAGCGCGTGAAACGGAATTTAATTAATAACGGAAGCTATTACAAACGTAAAGAGGTTGGGTCGTGAGGGGGAGGCACAGTTCTTCTACTGCAAATTATAAATAAAGCTTCTAACCCACCCATTAGGGTGACGACCGCAATCTTGTTGACATCGGGTCCAAAATGGCGGCGCCCATGGTGGTCGCCATGTTAGACCCGATGTAAACAAGATTGCGGTCGTCACCCTAATGGGTGGTTTAGAAGCTTTATTTATACTTTTCACTAAAAGAACTGTGGCTACCCCTCACGACCCAACCTCTTTACGTTTGTAATAGGGGGTTAGCTTCCATTTTTAATTAAATTACGCTCGCTTCCTTGGGCGCGCGACGGCCAACTTCAAAGTTCAATAATTCGAAAATAACGCATCAGCGAGCAGAATGTCGATCATGAAAAACGTTCTTAAATTGGTTCCTGTAGTGATTGTTTGGAATATAATTATCAATTTCCGTGATTGCATTAAACTTCACATTGACCGATTCTACTAACTTACTCATGATCATCTTGTCTCTTTCAGGAATGGATCCGAACGCTGATGCTGCAAGACCTGTTAGTCTCATGGCGTAGATGAGAAACGTTTCTCCTGGAACTCGTTGTGACGTCATGAAGGCTGAGATTCTTGCAGTGTCGAAAACATCTCGAGGCGTAAACAAAGAGATCAAGTTCTTCTTCACATTCTGATAACCTAATCTGCTTGCACCCATGGCACTCAACGCAGACTGCGCACTACCCATAAGCAACGCACGCAAGGAAATGAGCCAAGCATCACTGTTAGTCTCCTCAGGACCGTACGTATGCAACGCATACACTTCGAAAATCCTGAAAAATTCCCTGATGTCACACGATTGAGAAGAAGGATCGAAAGGTGGAGGAGGCGGCTGAACACGCCTATTCATATTAGAAACAGCATCCGCTAAACGACCCATCACAAATCCCATATCTGATGAATTACGCTCACCGCCACTTCCACTGCGGTCCGACGCTGAAGAACCAGCAGCTCCTGAACTAGGCATCTTGAATTCTTAAAGTTCAGTTGAAAAATGTTCACTTCCGTTATTATATTAATAGTTCACTGAAGTTCAAACGCGATTTACGAACACTAAATTTTCTGCCACAGATCACTGCACTGCCCTTAGGAGAAACACAGGAACAACGAATCACAGTCCAATTAGCTCGACAATCCCATACTTCTGACACCAAGTTTGTGGCCGATAAACTACAACTTCAGGATTCCTGACCACTAAAAATTGCCGACAGACGATTCACAATTATTCCGTTTCTTTCCTTTTTACGGAAATCATTGCTTTTCTATGCAGTTGAAATGCCTATAGTAAAAACAGTTCCGGTAATTGGTGATAATTTATTAAAAACGTGGTTAAATTAACCGAAGGAATTGCACTTTATTAGGTAACATTTTCAATGCGATTAAAAGTTCACGTTTATTGACACACAGTTTTAAAAAGATTTAGAAGGTGAAAAACTGGCAAAGACCGCACTTTAAATAGGCTTGACGACTTGAGACTAGGAAAGTCCTCGACTCAGGTAGCTTAAACACACGAGCTTACAGCACAATTACAGCTAACGAGGCAGCCCGCAGGCGCAAGTGCTGACAACACTGTCAAACCTGACAACCGCACGAGTTGCTCAGAAACACGGCGTACGAGTAGAGCATATAGGGGCAACAATCCACGCATTAGCCTGCGCGATACACACCATAAGGTCTGCACCCTGCCTCGCTCTCTCTAAGACTCCTGACTGACCGACTTTCAGCCCAAACTTTGCTGCCGCTGCAGCCAGACTATTTCTTAGCTTGGCGCTTTCAGTAAGGTGGTCTACATAAAAAAATGCCTCGGTCACAAGTTCAACCCATTGCAGAAAATAGAATAAACCATGCAAAGTACATTGATTAGGTAGAAGGGTGAAAGTTAACGTTAGGTCAGTGCATTGTGGAAATTTGTAAGTTTTAGGTATTGCTGAACATACAGAGCAGTAACCAGCTAAAATAACAACATTAAGTTCAACATAAAGGGAAAACGTAAGCAAATATCAAGATCTGAGTGGAATTGAATGCAAAGATAAAATTTATTCCCCCATCCAAAAAATCAGGTAGGATAAACTTGGTTCGTTCTAAATTTTCTAGCAATGAAACAGAAGTTCAAAGGCTGCAAACATCTACCTTCTGAATTACACATTGTACCATCTACATCCCCATAAAAAAACTACACAACTATGCATGTTGGGCAGTAAAGAAATTCAGTAGAGCATGAATGCAGAAAAATAAACATTCCCTCACCCTTTGCCTTTGCTGAGGTCCGTCTTTGTCTTGAGATCTGGAGCGCCCCAGTCCTGCACGCCCTGGCGGTGGTACCTGGGGACATCAGAGCAGCTTTACTAGCGCGCCCACACCCTCACATTGCCTGGGGGTACCGTACGGTGTTCCTACAGAAAATTGTATTTGCCCTCTATATAAAAATGATGTACAAGGGGATATTGAATACGCCGATGAAACGCCTCTGTAGCGTCTTTGGTGGTAAAACGTTGTATATAATAATAATAGTGTTCCTTTAGAACCTGCCCTGTAGGTGGTAGGACATCCCAAACTAACATATGGCATTTAATAAGGAGAGCTTTACCGGGTTTCTAAAGTTATCATAGCATGTCTCTGAAATACATCAGGAAATTCTGACAGCACGATATCTTCCTACAGAGCTTGTCCTCTAGGCGGAGGGACATCCTACGCTAAACTGTACAGTGTGGCACAGAAATTAAGCATGGATTTGGCTTACGTAGTATCAGTAAAGGAATTGAATGGCCCATTATACAAGTCCATTATTCAAGTTATGGATATAACTAGTAAATCATGTAAAACTTATAACTAAGATAATTAGGTAAAGCCAATGATATTACTTCAAAAACCACAAGTTCTTTTTGCGCCACCCTATAGTATTAATAAGGAGAGTTTCACAGGATTTCCAAATTTACAACACCAACTCTCTGAAATCAAAACATGAGGAAATCCTGATCTAATAATATCTTCCATGGCTATGCATACAAATATAACCATAATGCTATTGCTGATGTCTACTGTCTCCAAATGCTTGCTGCTGTGTGCTGCATCAACATCTAAAAGTTACATAACATGCAATAAACATTAGGGTTATTATCAGATGCATCATAACAGTAACTACTCGTATTGTCAGCTAAGCGTCATGTTAATGCCGTAGTGCACACAAAATAGAGAGTTCACAAGCAGGTCACACTCACCAGCTGAAGAGAGCACGCAGCAGGGAGGGCAGGCAGTGCTCCGCCACGCTGCCAAAGGCCATCACGAGCTGGTCAAACTTCGGGTCCTCACCGCGCTGCAGGCTTTTGGCGATGCTGCGCTCCTGCAACACGAGTGTGCTTACAGTCAATGGTTCTTGGAATGCAACCTCACCTTTACACAGTGGAGGCCTGCAGAGTTATGCTTAGATTTGATTTGATGATAGTTTAAGCCCCTCTAACCGCAACAAAGACGTTCCAAAGACAGGAAAAATGAAGGCATCATTTAGTATGGAGTTAAGGAAATGCAGAATCTATGCACGAGATGCATAAAAACAGTAAGTTGACAGAGAAGATCATGAAACCAGATAAAAGGGCTAAAAACTGGAAAACAGGACAGCAGTAGATCAAAGAAAGATAATCCTAAACAAAACAAACATTTTTTTCATTTCAACACAAAGAAAGCCTACCCAACTCACAGCTCAGGACCTCTCATCTTTCTCCAAGGATCACTCATTCCCATAGATACAATAGTTGTATCCCTCTGAGGTGATGCTTACATTAAATGAGTTGTGTCATGGGAACAGAGGGAGAAGTCAACCGAAATATGAAGCTAATGTCAATGTAGGGAAGCATTTTCAAAACATGACTGCAAATCAGATGATGCAGATGATTTGAAATTGATCGTTGCATACAATAACGTCTTGATACCCTTGTTTTTTTTAGTATTTTCTTTCAAAGATTGAGGAAGTTGATGCTTCATATGAACCCCCATTTCATGTGAAAAGATGATCAATTAAGATGCACCTAAGACGGACAGCAACTTTACAGCAATAGAAAAAGATACAAACAAAATAACCAAGAACAATCATAAAAAGTACAATTTTGGAAGAACAATATCAATGATATACAAAAAATATTTAATGCTGAGCATTTCTCAAAATTTTTAATTCCTATTCACAATGAATCTATAAAATTTCCCAGATTACCATAATCTACAATCAAATAAACGACAGTTAGCAGAAATGCTGACCCATCACACCTGGAGGAGCTCACCCATCACACCTGAAGGAGCTCACCCACCACACCTGAAGGAGCTCACCCACCACACCTGAAGGAGCTCACCCACCACACCTGAAGGAGCTCACCCACCACACCTGAAGGAGCTCACCCGCTACACCTGAAGGAGCTCACCCACCATACCTGAAGGAGATCACCCACCACACCTGAAGGAGATCACCCACCACACCTGAAGGAGATCACCCACCACACCTGAAGGAGATCACCCACCACACCTGAAGGAGATCACCCACCATACCTGAAGGAGATCACCCACCATACCTGAAGGAGCTCACCCACTACACCTGAAGGAGCTCACCCACCACACCTGAAGGAGCTCACCCACCACACCTGAAGGAGATCACCCACCACACCTGAGGGAGCTCACCCATCACACCTGAAGGAGCTCACCCATCACACCTGAAGGAGCTCACCCACCATACCTGAAGGAGCTCACCCACCACACCTGAAGGAGCTCACCCAGCACACCTGAAGGAGCTCACCCAGCACACCTGAAGTAGCTCACCCATCACACCTGAAGGAGCTCACCCACCACACCTGAAGGAGCTCACCCACCACACCTGAAGGAGCTCACCCACCACACCTGAAGGAGCTCACCCACCACACCTGAAGGAGCTCACCCACCACACCTGAAGGAGCTCACCCATCACACCTGAAGGAGCTCACCCACCACACCTGAAGGAGCTCACCCAGCACACCTGAAGGAGCTCACCCACCACACCTGAAGGAGCTCACCCACCACACCCGAAGGAGCTCACCCACCACACCTGAAGGAGCTCACCCACCAGACCTGAAGGAGCTCACCCATCACACCTGAAGGAGCTCACCCACCACACCTGAAGAAGCTCACCCACCACACCTGAAGGAGCTCACCCATCACACCTGAAGGAGCTCACCCATCACACCTAAGGAGCTCACCCATCACACCTGAAGGAGCTCACCCACCACACCTGGAGGAGCTCACCCATCACACCTGATGGAGCTCACCCACCACACCTGAAGGAGCTCACCCATCACACCTGAAGGAGCTCACCCACCACACCTGAAGGAGCTCACCCACCACACCTGAAGGAGCTCACCCATCACACCTGAAGGAGCTCACCCACCACACCTGAAGGAGCTCACCCACCACACCTGAAGGAGCTCACCCACCACACCTGAAGGAGCTCACCCACCACACCTGAAGGAGCTCACCCACCACACCTGAAGGAGCTCACCCACCACACCTGAAGGAGCTCACCCACCACACCTGAAGGAGCTCACCCACCACACCTGAAGGAGCTCACCCACCACACCTGAAGGAGCTCACCCACCACACCTGAAGGAGCTCACCCACCACACCTGAAGGAGCTCACCCACCACACCTGAAGGAGCTCACCCACCACACCTGAAGGAGCTGACAATCATATCAGAAAGAACAACATAATAAAAAAAACAGTCCAATCAAACC
This sequence comes from Morinoia aosen, assembly GCA_030386875.1. Taxonomy (NCBI): domain Eukaryota; kingdom Metazoa; phylum Arthropoda; class Malacostraca; order Amphipoda; family Talitridae; genus Morinoia; species Morinoia aosen. The sequence goes on along the minus strand of CM059571.1, from coordinate 61,096,596 downwards.
TCAAGCCCAATTGAACCTGAAAAATCGCCCAATTGAACCTGAAAAAATAAACGCTATTTGAACCTGAAAAAATAAACGCTAATTGAACCTAAAAAAACAGCTTATTGAACCAGCAAATGCTCACCAAAGGTTCCTGCATGACCATCTCTATCTTGCTCTCAACCGTGACTGTGAACTCAGCAAACAGCGTCCGCATCACAAACTCTCCGGGCCTGGGTAAAAGAAATTTCACATTACTGTAATAACACTGGTTTAGGTTTTTGTACACATTGCTATACAAAAATAGATGTTAGTATTCAAGAACAACAGTCTGCAGCAAATTAAATTGAAAACCAAAGAAATAAAGAGCAAAAAGTTCATTTGAAAAAGCTCCACCAACACAGAACATAAAATAAAAAGCAGCACTCAGTTGACTCAACTGCTGTTACAGATAGATATTAGAATACTGTACTTATTGTGGTTTCTCACCAATTATATACAAGGCCTTTTGTATCAAAACATTTTAAAAACCAATGAGTTGAACTTTTCTAGTAACTTTTGGGAAAGAATCTGTAGTTCTTTCTTTTCCTTTTCTGTTCATACATAAGTTGCACTACATCAGTCACTTGAAAGATTGCAAGAAAACAGAGGAGGAAAGATACATCAAGTATAATGAAGAGAATAACTATTGATCTTGCCCTGAGAAGTCAAGGGAGCCATTTAATATGCTGATGTAATCAAAATATGCTGAAGAGGCCAGACATCTCTGCACCAAGCTGTGCCCACAAGCTAAGCAGGCAAGTGCTATTTCATTTTCCAATAATAAACAAATAGTAATAATTCTATGTGTCCAAGTGCAAGAATATACCATTATTTTATTTCATAGTAAACAAATATTGTACTTTTAAAAGGAGACTTCTAGGGAAATCTCACATTTAACCCTTTAACGTCCGAATTTTTGTACTCATATTACCGTTAACACAACCACCGTCACTAAACTGGCGCTGGCATCTGGCAGTCACCGATATCAGGATGGGATAAGAACTGCCACTCGGCAGAGAACTTCAAAGAACACATTAGGGAACTAATTGAATAAGAAATAAAATATATTGAAGGGGAATTTTGAAAGAGGGCACTGGTGTCCTCTGGGGCGTTAAAGGGTTAAGATAAAAGGGAGAAACTGCGTTAAAATGTCCATTATATTTACCACACATATTATTTATTTATTGTAATAAAGTACATTTTAATACCGGGTCTCTATTTTCTGCATTTCATTACCATAATTTGCTTGTGCGTGAAGTAAGTAAAGTGCTGGATATTTCATTACTTGAAAATTGTTTGAAAACAAGTTGATCACACACAAAGAAAGATTATGTCAGCTTAAGGGGGACAACCCAGTGATTTTATATTTGCAACCGATTGTTCTGAAACTTACCCAGTAAATGTAATTTTTAAAAAGAAACACATATTTGCTCAAGTAACCTTTTCGATTTTGGCTTTAGTTTTTGAGAAAATGGGAAATGCGTTAGTTTAGGGGAAATGGGAAATGCGTTAGTTTAGGGGAAATGGGAAATGCGTTAGTTTAGGGCAAATGGGAAATGCGTTAGTTTAGGGCAAATGGGAAATGCGTTAGTTTAGGGGAAATGGGAAATGCGTTAGTTTAGGGGAAATGGGAAATGCGTTAGTTTAGGGGAAATGGGAAATGCGTTGGTTTAGGCCCACCTAACCACAACAACAGTGTTCAAAGAGAGGAAGGATAAAGACCCCAATCAGGATTAAGTAAAGGAAATTGGAAATCTATACAAAAATTGTGGTCCCACATAAGATACCCAAGCATAGAAACAGTAAATTAAGAAGGGAGAGGAAGAAAAGGCAAAGAAGAAATAGCAACGAAGGCATGAAGTCGGAAAGAAGTACACATGAAAGATGGAAGTCTTCAAGGCCTATCAATAGCCGAGGCAACCCAACAGAATCTCCTTAAGGGGTGCAAATCCTCCTGACACCGGATAGACAAAAACCAGCACAGAATAACACCGTGCATCAACACTAACAAGTTTGATGCTCAGATCCGAGAAGAGTCACAAAGCATATGAGAGAAAACTAGAAAAGTAAGACAAGAAAAATAAAAGAAATGGGTCAACAGCATTGAGAGGGAACTCAGAAGATACCAATCCAGCTCACTAAATGACATCTGAGAGAGATTGAGAGACATAAAATTTGGTTGCTAAACGAAAAAGTAGCCGCACCTGAGGTTGGTCTCAGAGAGCTGGGAAGAGACGGCTGGAGGAAGCTCCTTGCGCGCTCCCCACGGCAGCAGGCCGCCATTCAGGGAACTGCTCTCTGGTTATGCAACTTATCATCAGTCTTATTACATCAGAAATTACAACTTACAGAAATTAGTAAATTATTGTCATGTGCCAGCCAATAAAATCCCCTCCCCCAACATTCTGTGAAGAAGTGAGCCCTGCATTTAATTGAGAGACCTCAGTTTTCTAATTTTTAGTTTCCTCATATGGAAGCATAAAGCCTGCTCATTTTGTCGTATGGTTCCTTAAAGATGAATTTTTCAAGTAGCATGAAGAATACTGAAAGACACAAACACTTTCAAGTCAGATGTTTCAATGAGAAAGTAAAAAATAACTTCTACATTTTACAGGAATCACCATGTTATTTCAAAATACAAGTTTTAAATGAGAAAAATTGGAACTCATGAGATTAAACACTTTAAAAGATCTGCGAGGGTAAAAGTGCAACTTCAGTTTTCTTCCCTAAGGTATGTATTTTCTGAAGCCCAAATGGAAGGAAAACTCAGAATTAAATTTCTTACTTTCTTAAGAAAATGAAGTTACATTTATAAATTATAACAACAGAATAAAAGGCATGATATTGACCCCAACATTTTTAACAGACCTGTACTTTTTTTTCTCTGCAGGCCCCCCTTCTGCTGAGCAGACCCAGATGCAGCAACAGCAGATGCATCACCAGCAACAGCTGATGACTTCACAGCCTGACTGTCTCCCCCAGCTGTTGGAGCAGAGGTCACCACCTGCGGCTGACCACCTGACTGCTGTCGCTGGAAAGCCGTGCTGGGATGGTCTGGCAGGTCATCCATGTCATCGTCGGTGGTGACATCCGGGGAGTCGTCATGGCTGCTCTCCCGTCCATCACCGGCACTTCTCTCTCCCACATCAGCCACTGTGGTCATGACAAACTCCAGATTAACTAAGCACCAACTGGATTTAATGCATGATTGTAACTCGCATTACAAGTAATCATGCATAGCAACTTCAAATTAACTCAGCACCAAATGGATTTAAATCACCATTGTAACATAAATCAGAGGTAATCATGCCTAAAAAATCATTTCCTCCAAGTATATATTAAGCATATAAAGCAGTAAATTTCATATTTAGCTCAAAAGAGAAAAAAATGCAGCAACTTCTTTCAAATGATCCTAATTTATCATGTAACTAGAAACACATTCACATACAGCAAATAATGAGAGGTTTTCAAAAATGCGCGAAACAGGAAAAAGTACTTCACAGTATTAAAATGTTAGACAAAGACCTGCTTGTTGACACTCAGTCAGACATTGAGCTCCAGTGTTAGGGTCATCTTCAGCATAGAGAAGCTTGACAAGCGTTGTGGTGATGCGTTTCACAGAGTTCACACTCATCAAGTACAGTTCATCACACATGAACACTTAAGACTTCAATACATCAAGCAATACAAATAGTATTCAAAAAAGGTTTAATTTTACATGGTCATCTAAGCACTTAGTCTAGCTTGTAGCCAAACAAAGATTGTTTTCAAAGGCTGGCTACCATAAGTAGTTGGAAGAAGGTATTTTCAAACAGCTGTTACTTTTGTGTATTACAAAGAGAGTTTCACAGTATACCCATGAAAAACGTATTCATTAAATGGTATCAAGAACAGTGAGATATAATTTGCTGTATACTTCATAATTACTGAAATATTACAAGAACAATCCCACAGAGTTGCAACATCTCAACCAGAACGCTCCACACACACTACAAAGATGCAACTCCCTATGCACACATGTCAGTACATTTATTGATAAGCATCACAGCAACAGATAAGCTCTGATAACAGTACTATAGAAACAAAGTGCAATGGCTCCTATCTCACAGGAAATCAAAACACCACATTTTCCATATGTTATCAGAATTCTTGTCTGAATTGCTTATGACTGTAGCATTTTACTCCATGAGCTAACCAGTGAGAGTTTAAATTTGCATGCTTGGGTTTAGAGTAAGAAGAAATTCTGTAACATAGTAGAACTCAGATCAGAGAAATGAGACTTTCATAATGCTGGCTTAATGACTACTTGTAACAGATGTCAACCCAATTCAAAGTGAGCCTCATCATTCATTCATTAAAAGTCAATGATTATGAAATCTTACAACATGAAAACAGTGTATTATTTCCTGGATAGAAATTAAAAAAGTATTTTCAAGACATTATGTAAACTGTAATAAGGTAAACAATAATAACACATCCATAATAAAATCAAGTTTCTAAAATAATTTATCAAAACAAAGCCTTTTCTATGCTCTACGAAAGTTAGAATGCTCTTCCAACCTGGGAACACTTCACCATATATCTGGGTACTCAAATCTCTTTTAGGTGCCCTACAAAACATCTGGGGGCTCCAAATCCCGCCTGGGGGCTCCAAATCCCGCCTGGGGGCTCCAAATCCCGCCTGGGGGCTCCAAATCCCGCCTGGGGGCTCCAAATCCCGCCTGGGGGCTCCAAATCCCGCATGGAGGCTCCAAATCCCGCATGGAGGCTCCAAATCCCGCATGGAGGCTCCAAATCCCGCCTGAGGGCTCCAAATCCCGCCTGAGGGCTCCAAATCCCGCCTGAGGGCTCCAAATCCCGCCTGAGGGCTCCAAATCCCGCCTGAGGGCTCCAAATCCCGCCTGAGGGCTCCAAATCCTGCCTGAGGGCTCCAAATCCCGCCTGAGGGCTCCAAATCCCGCCTGAGGGCTCCAAATCCCGCCTGAGGGCTCCAAATCCCGCCTGAGGGCTCCAAATCCCAGCATAGACACCCAGAAATTCTGTCTGGGTGCTCTACAAAACATTCAAGTGCTCTAAAAATTCTCTGCCGTTTTTAAACACATATACAATCTACACTCCGCCAGACGTGCACCCCACTCCGCCAGACTTGCACCCCACTCCGCCAGACTTGCACCCCACTCCGCCAGACTTGCACCCCACTCCGCCAGGCTTGCACCCCACTCCGCCAGGCTTGCACCCCACTCCGCCAGGCTTGCACTCCACTCCGCCAGGCTTGCACTCCACTCCGCCAGGCTTGCACTCCACTCCGCCAGGCTTGCACTCCACTCCGCCAGGCTTGCACTCCACTCCGCCAGGCTTGCACTCCACTCCGCCAGGCTTGCACTCCACTCCGCCAGGCTTGCACTCCACTCCGCCAGGCTTGCACTCCACTCCGCCAGGCTTGCACTCCACTCCGCCAGGCTTGCACTCCACTCCGCCAGACTTGCACTCCACTCCGCCAGACTTGCACTCCACTCCGCCAGACTTGCACTCCACTCCGCCAGACTTGCACTCCACTCCGCCAGACTTGCACTCCACTCCGCCAGACTTGCACTCCACTCCGCCAGACTTGCACTCCACTCCGCCAGACTTGCACTCCACTCCGCCAGACTTGCACTCCACTCCGCCAGACTTGCACTCCACTCCGCCAGACTTGCACTCCACTCCGCCAGACTTGCACTCCACTCCGCCAGACTTGCACTCCACTCCGCCAGACTTGCACTCCACTCCGCCAGACTTGCACTCCACTCCGCCAGACTTGCACTCCACTCCGCCAGACTTGCACTCCACTCCGCCAGACTTGCACTCCACTCCGCCAGACTTGCACTCCACTCCGCCAGACTTGCACTCCACTCCACCAGACTTGCACTCCACTCCACCAGACTTGCACTCCACTCCACCAGACTTGCACTCCACTCCACCAGACTTGCACTCCACTCCACCAGACTTGCACTCCACTCCACCAGACTTGCACTCCACTCCACCAGACTTGCACTCCACTCCACCAGACTTGCACTCCACTCCACCAGACTTGCACTCCACTCCACCAGACTTGCACTCCACTCCACCAGACTTGCACTCCACTCCACCAGACTTGCACTCCACTCCACCAGACTTGCACTCCACTCCACCAGACTTGCACTCCACTCCACCAGACTTGCACTCCACTCCACCAGACTTGCACTCCACTCCACCAGACTTGCACTCCACTCCACCAGACTTGCACTCCACTCCACCAGACTTGCACTCCACTCCACCAGACTTGCACTCCACTCCACCAGACTTGCACTCCACTCCACCAGACTTGCACTCCACTCCACCAGACTTGCACTCCACTCCACCAGACTTGCACTCCACTCCACCAGACTTGCACTCCACTCCACCAGACTTGCACTCCACTCCACCAGACTTGCACTCCACTCCACCAGACTTGCACTCCACTCCACCAGACTTGCACTCCACTCCACCAGACTTGCACTCCACTCCACCAGACTTGCACTCCACTCCACCAGACTTGCACTCCACTCCACCAGACTTGCACTCCACTCCACCAGACTTGCACTCCACTCCACCAGACTTGCACTCCACTCCACCAGACTTGCACTCCACTCCACCAGACTTGCACTCCACTCCACCAGACTTGCACTCCACTCCACCAGACTTGCACTCCACTCCACCAGACTTGCACTCCACTCCACCAGACTTGCACTCCACTCCACCAGACTTGCACTCCACTCCACCAGACTTGCACTCCACTCCACCAGACTTGCACTCCACTCCACCAGACTTGCACTCCACTCCACCAGACTTGCACTCCACTCCACCAGACTTGCACTCCACTCCACCAGACTTGCACTCCACTCCACCAGACTTGCACTCCACTCCACCAGACTTGCACTCCACTCCACCAGACTTGCACTCCACTCCACCAGACTTGCACTCCACTCCACCAGACTTGCACTCCACTCCACCAGACTTGCACTCCACTCCACCAGACTTGCACTCCACTCCACCAGACTTGCACTCCACTCCACCAGACTTGCACTCCACTCCACCAGACTTGCACTCCACTCCACCAGACTTGCACTCCACTCCACCAGACTTGCACTCCACTCCACCAGACTTGCATTCCACTCCACCAGACTTGCACTACACTCCACCAGACTTGCACTACACTCCACCAGACTTGCACTACACTCCACCAGACTTGCACTACACTCCACCAGACTTGCACTACACTCCACCAGACTTGCACTACACTCCACCAGACTTGCACTACACTCCACCAGACTTGCACTACACTCCACCAGACTTGCACTACACTCCACCAGACTTGCACTACACTCCACCACATGCACTACACTACACCACATGCACTACACTCCACCACATGCACTACACTCCACCACATGCACTACACTCCACCACATGCACTACACTCCACCACATGCATTATACTCCACCTGACATATACAGCTCACTAGTTTACACATGCTACAATTCACCAGACACTAATTATGCTCCTCCAGACATTTTAAACACTCAATATTGGCATCTGCTGCTCTCGTTACAGTCTCTTACCTCTTTTCAAATGTGTGTAAATCAAAAAATTACGCAGAAAATGATGTTTGTGCAAGATTTTGTTAGCACCTGCCACTTTACCCGTCTAGTTCACAATAGTTCCAACATTTAAAAATGGATCTAATAATAATGTCATTGTTCTTTCGACACAAATGCACCTTCATCAGTCATATAGGAATTGCATTGAAAAAGCGAACAGTTCTCCAATTAAAGCTAAGTATTAAACAAGACATGAAATTTGCAGGATGTTTTGTTGAAAGTATTACATAAAAGCAATAGAATGGTTGTCAGTGAAAGCAATACAAATTTAACAGCATCATTACAAGCCAACCTAATTTATTACCTGCTGATGATGAAGTTAAATCAGTGAGTTCTTCAGCATCAGACATATTTCAATCAATGTCATTTCGGTTCACTAAATAAGCCAAAGAAATTCAAGCCAGGTTTCACAAAAATAGAATTTTTCTCATGAAGGCGTTTTCAAAATTCTGCTCAGGGAAAGTTTACTCAGTTAGTACATATGCTTAAAACACACAATCATAAAAATTGATGTACCCATCAACCATATTTTCACATAGCAAATTTTTGCAAATGCTCACAAGGACTAGTCAGAAATGCAAGATTGACTCTAATTATCTTCTAAAGCTGCTAAGAAATGCATAATTTTCTACAGTAAAACAATGCCATCACCAATACAAAAACAAGCGATATTTCTTCACAATCAATTTTCTAACTCTCAGTAAAGAAAAGTTGTACACACAATATATACTACTTTAGCAATCTTACTTATACAGTTATTTTCTAGGTATGAAATGCAGCAAAACTTAACCTCTTGGCGGAAGTTATGTCTTTGCCCTTTATGGGGAGACAGTGAGTGAGACATGTGCTAAGTGAAGCAGCTCTCCACATGCAATTCTCTCCAAGTTAATGCATACTCGCTTGTTCAAAATCAAATTATCTCAAAACTGCTCCAGATGAAACAAAAATACAAAATTTATTAAAAAAAGAGCTTTTCCATCATTAGAAAATGAAGTAAAGTATTTAACACTTTGACAGCAATTGGTTAAACTCAAGTGCAATGTTCAACTAAGATTTAGAGTCAATTGCTGTGAGGAGTTTTAGAAATAACAAACAATTAACTGAAATGCACCTTCATTCAGCTTCAAGTATACATGAAAAATGAGTTTGTGACAACTGGACAGTTGGCAGCATTATGAAAATCCTCTCTGTCGCCACTGATGGCACACTTCACGGTCAATATATTAATCAACATTTTTATACTTGATAAAACATGCAACACTTTTATACAGACAATAAACTTAGACATAAAGAGCACATTTTGGTAAATGTTATGAAGAGGACAATAATGGATTTTTGCATTTTGTTACTCAGATAGTGGTAATGAGACCAAAATGAACAACTTTTCTCCTATGCAGTTTCTGTTCCAAATGGGTATTTAGTAAGTTATAGCGGTGATGTAACTTAAGTTAACCAATCTAACCAAACCTAAGGCAACCTAACATAACTCAACATAACCTAACAATCATTGGAGTGCATTACAGCCGTCGGAACAAGAGATTCCATCAGAGTCATCCCTCAAAAGAATTTTTCTTGTGCTTGGAAGACTAGAACAGCAGTAAGTAACCTACTGCTATAACTCTTTAAATACTCATTGGTGATGGAAAGTGCATAGAAGAAAAATTTTTTATTTCAATCTAATTACTACTATAGAAGTAACATAAATGCAAAAATCAATTATTGTCTTCCTCACAAATACCTACATTATCACTCATGGTGTCTTTCCTTTTTAAGCAAAATTAAGTAATAATTTTACAAATTTGTAACCTGAATTATGTACACCAATCATTATTAAAAAAAAGTTATAATTTTTCTAAAAAATTTCTGCTTAACCTTAGTATCTTAAAACCTACACTAAAACTTTCCACTATTAATATTATTCTTCTGAATTCAAGACTAGCTAGCCACAGTAAAAATAATTCCAAAAAAATAAAAATATAAAATTTAAAAATAGATTTTATGAAATGGAAAATCAATTTATGTCTTCCTGATTAAAGGGCTTCTAAATTCAAAATTATAATTTCCATATTGTTATTTGATTATGATTATTATTTGCTTTATAGAGCTTGATTTATGACTTCTAGTCTTCTATATTAACACGTTAAGTGCGGCGTGACCCACCGGTGGTCATTTAGGTTATTTTCATAATGCTGCTGGCCGACCAGCAGTCACTGACTCAAATTTAATAAATACTAAATGAAAGTTAAATGAAGGCATGATCCAGTCAATGTTTGCTATTTTCAAAATTTCTTACTACAATTGACTCTAAATTTGAGCTGGATATTGAACTTCAGTTTAACCCGCCGCACTTAACGTGTTAAGCAATTGTAGTTTCACATATGGACAAAAAAATTTATGTGTTGAAACAAAAATTTCTTTTGCCATAGTAGTAATCAACCCTTGATAAGATGGACCTCGTTAATCTAGATATCGGATAAGACAGACCTAGTCCACGGTAAAGGGGGGTTGTCCGAGTTACTGGCGTTAGTGATGAAAGTTGCCAATAGATGGCACGCGCATCGGCCGCCACCGCTCCCGCCATAGTTCAGTTTTTTTACCCCCACCATATTCAAATGATAGTGCTGTGTTGCTCTCACTTTTGAGTGAATATTTCTATGTTTAAGCATAATTGAAGCTTCCGTTTTTTTTTTCACCATGTCTTCAAGATCCATATCTTTAAGAGCTAATGCTTCTCTTAGGAAAAAAGTGACATTATCTGTGACCCAGAATATTTTGAAGTATACAGCAGTATAGTGCATACAGTATAATATATTATATATTTTGGCCTAATTAAAATGATTATTTTTGCATATAGAGGCATATCGGTTATTCCGGACAATGGCTAATCCGGACCATCCTTCTCCCAAGTAGTCCGTCTTACCGAGGGTTGACTGTATATTGAACAAACTAAACAAGCAAAAACTGCAACTCCTTCGTGCTGCAACTGCTGTCCTCATTAAATCAACATATTTTTTATACTTCTAGAATATACTAGGCTAGTCAAAATCAATTGGAGACTCCCATCCAGTTACCTACAGAACACACTCAACAATTTCCCTATTAAAACTTTGTTCCTCTTAAAAAAATTCGTAATTGTAAAAGGATACTTATTGATTTTCAAATTTTTTTTGCATTTATCATGGTAATTAAATCAAAATGAACAGCCTTTATTATATGCACTTTTTAGGGGAAATGAGTATTTAAGGAGTCCGTCTGGGTAAAACAAAAAGTCCGTTATTTATGGATGGATTTCTCTGAAATTTTCACAGTAGGTGTGAAATGATGCATAGATCATTTGTTATTTTGACGAAATTTTTGTAGCTGCACTTTTTTTTTTTTTAATATGATAAAATAGGGGGGTTTTGTAAAATCTATCTCCTTCTACAAATTTGAAGTTACAGAACCAGTATTTCGTTTTTTGATTGCTTATATGTCTATATAACCATAAGCAATAGGGAATTTTGATAACTTCTTTTTGTGGATTTTGGGAATTGAAAAAAATAAATGATATTTTTCATTTTTTTTTTTCATGTGGTGTAATTTTCAAAACAATAAATGTATCAAAAAATGCTATTGCTTATGGATACACCTTGCTAAGCCCTATCGAATGGTATATAAACCATTCTCGTAGCTCTAAAATTGTGGAAGGAGATAGATTTGAGAAACCAATATCAAGTTTCCAGAAAAACGGGTTTTTCACAAAAAAATTGTTTTTCTTTTTATCTTTTGAACTACAGGGTTTTCTACAATGAACTCTTGAGCGTTTGTAGCTCTTTTCAAGCCCTTTTGATTGATATAATTTACATTGCTGTAGCTCTGTAACTCTGGGAAAAAATAAACAACAAAAGAGAATAGGTATAATTCTTGAAAAAAATTTTTTAATTTTTCATTTTTTTCGACCAAAATACGTTTTTTTGTCTAGTGAACTTCTTTGTTTTATAGCTCTTTTCAAGCCCTTTGGATTGGTGTGCTCACCACTGCTGTAGCTAAGATACTGCAGCTGTCATCGAGCTATGAAGGAAAGCTGCTGTATCATAGATACAGCAGAACAGCTAAATTCTGAAATTGTCAAAAATTATAAAAAAATATCTACTCAGCATTAGAATGTTTCATTTGAATAATGGAAGCACTTTGAGTAGCCCATTAACGAACTATAATGCCATTCCCGCAGAGAAACACGCTCAATTGACCCCCAATAATGAGGGGGGGGGAGGGTTCAAGGTCACTCCACCCCCATCGCTTTCCCCCCCCTCTGGTGGGCGCACTATTCGGAGTAGACGTAAACGGAAAGTACCAATGGAAGTGCAAGAAAATGCTCTATTAGATGCATATAAAAACAGAAAATCAACACATATCCTGATTTCTACCCAGACGGTCTCCTTAATGAGTAATTGCGGTATGATAATTTTTATCTTTCATGGCTCAAATAAACGTCAAATGAACATTGAAGAGAGGACAATAATCAATTCTAGAATTTTTGTTATTTGTATACTGATTATTAGATCAAAATAAATCACTTTTTTATGTACTTTAAGTTGCAAAAAATATTAAACAAGTTATAGCAGTAATTGTCAGCTATGTATAACGGTAAAACAGCTAAGTAAACATCTGCAAAATATAACTGCTGCTGCTCTCCGAGAAGAAACGCTCAACCGCAGTACATACCAAAACTGAATTTTTAGAAAGAGAATAAAGTCTTCTTTCTGAAGGTGCAGGTTAGTTCAATGTTTAAATTGAATTATTTAGATAGCGTAAGTCCCCAAAACGTAACTTAACGTAAAAAATGTAAAGATTTTTGCTGCTTGGAATACTATAATTGCCATGAAAGATGGAACTAACATACCGCAATAACTCGTTTCCTTCCAAAAGTGCATAAAATAAAAGTTGTTTATTTTGGCGTAATTTCTATGATTTAAGCAACAAAATTTTAAAAATTGATTAGTACTTTCTCCTTAACATTTACCAAAGAATTTAAGATACAATATTATACTTTTAAAAAGTACTTAATATTTCCCAACCAAGAGTTATTGTCTGTTGATGCAAAAGCATGTTTATTTTCAAATATATAATTGGTAAATCTGAAGGATATGACAGTAATTAATTTCTCCCTTTTTGGTGCCTAAACATAATTAATTAAATCAAAATAAACAAGTTTTCTTCTATGCATTTTCCGTCTGAGATAATTATATTACGAGTTATAGCGGTAGGTTTAGTTTCGTCTTAGATGATGAATGCGCTCAAATAAACAGCTACTCATCGATTTTCGAATTTTTGTTGCTTTAATCATGATAACATCGAAATAAACGACTTTTCTTCTAAAAACTTTTTTCTTCAAATGAGTATTTAACGATATATAGCGGTAGGTTTAGTTTCGTCTTTGATGACGAGTGTGTCGAAAGCAAGACTCTGCCATATCGCGCGATCGATGAATTTTTTTCCGCTTCAAACACTAGAGTTGCGGTAAGTCATTTACGGCTATAACTAATAAAATACTCATTTCAGATGGAAATTGCATAGTAAATATAGTCAATATTTACTTTAATGTTGTCAACGATTTTCATAATTCCGTTGTGAAGAATCAATAATGGAACACATCTAGAAACGTTTTACACGAATGACATTCTGCTTGCTGATGCGTTATTTTCAAATTATTCAACTTTGAAGTTGGCTTTCGCGTGCCAAGGCAGCGAGCGCGATAAGCGTAATTTAATTAATAAGGGAAGCTAAGCCCCTATTACAAACGTAAAAAGGTTGGGTCGTGAGAGGGAGCCGCAGTTCTTCTAGCGAAAATTATAAATAAAGGTTTCTAGTGACGTCCGTTTCAGTCGACTCCAAGATGGCGGCCACCATCTTGGGTACCGGGTGGCCAGCATTGAAGTTGACGTAAACGGACGTAACTAGAAAACTTTATTCATAATTTTTACTAGAACTGTGGCTCCCCCTCACAACCCAACCTCTTTACGTTTGTAATAGGGGGGGTTAGCTTCCGTTTCTATTTGAGAACATTGACTGCTTTTGCGCAAATAAGGCCATTCAGGAGCGCCATTCGTATATAACTTCAAACTTAAATACAGTGGTACGTTGGTACTCGATCGCCTATATACTTGACCAAATCGATTCTCGACCAAAAAATTTGAGTAGAAAATGCTTCGGATCTTGAACAAATTTTCTATACTTGCCTAGCCGAGTCGACCCGAACGCGCTCCTCGGCCCTTCTCGGCCAGCGGGTAGGCGTCAGTTCGACTCTGACTGTGAGTGAAGTAAGACCTACGCAGTTTGTACGAGTACTGTATTTCTTTCCAGATTTAAACTTTTAGTGTTGCTCTAGCCCTCAATTATGGGTCCAAAGAAAGACAGTGATAAGGGGAAGGCAAAGAGGAAAATAGTGAGGACCACTATTGAACTGAAGAAGGAAATTATTGCAAAATATGAAAGTGGTGTATGAATGTCCGACCTCGCGTCGCAGTACGAAATGGCAAAATCAACCATTTCCACTATCTTGAAGCACAAGGAAGTGTTGAAGAAAGCTGATGTTGCAATGGGAGTGAGAGGAATTAGTAAGCAAAGGCCTCAGATAATGGAAGAAAAGGAGAAGTTGCCTCCTATCTTCATCAAGGAAAAGATGTTGGCAGGGGAGAGCATTAGTGAAGCTCTCACCTGTGAAAAAGCTCTTCAAATTTACAAAAATGTATTGAAAACTACTGGAGGTGAAGGTGCTAGTTCATTTACTTTCAAGGCATGCAGGGGATGGTTTGAAAAATTTAGAAATAGAACGGGGATTCGTAGAGCTACCAGGCACGGGGAGGCAGCCAGTTCGGACAAAGCAGCGGCTGAGAAATATGTTACAGAATTCAGCGAAACCATCAAGGCTGAAGAGTGTGGTCCTGAACAAGTATTTAACTGTGATGAGACGAGCCTGTTTTGGAAGAAATTGCCGGCCAATACGTACACCACAAAAAAGGAGACAAAAATGCCTGGTCACAAGCCTATGAAGGACAGGCTAAGGCTGTTATTGTGTGCCAATGCTAGTGGAGACTGTAAGATCAAGCCCTAATTAGTGTATCATTCAGAAAATCCCTGTGTATTCAATAGAAATAACATCATAAAAACTAAGTTACCAGTTATGTGGCAAGCTAACACTAAGTCGTGGGTCACAAGACAAGTTTTTACTGAATGGATCCATGAAGTGTTTGCTTCCCAAGTTAAGGCATACCTCAGAGGAAAGAAGTTGCCATTAAAATGCCTTTTAGTGATGGACAATGACCCTGCACACCCTCCAGGTCTAGAGGATGACTTAACAGATGAATACAGTTTCATCAAGGTTAAGTTCTTGACTCCCAATACTACTCCCTTACTCCAGCCTATGGACCAACAGGTAATTGCTACCTTTAAAAAAATGTACACCAAGGCCCTCTTCCGAAAGTGTTTTGATGTGACATGTGATACCGTTGACCCTTAGAGAATTTTGGAAAGATCACTTTAACACGTTAACTGTGATGGGTTAAACTGAAGTTCAATATTCAATTAGAATTTTAATTCAAATAGCAAACATTAACTGGATTGGGCTTTTGTTTATCATTCATTAAGTATTTATAATCAATGAGTTAGTGACTGCAGGTGGGTCAGCAGCACTTTGAAAACCACCTAAGAGACCACCGGTGGGTCCTTTGCAGGGAACGTGTTAATATCCTCAATTGTGTTAACATAATAGACCAAGCTTGGGGTAACGTCACTTATAGGACATTAAACTCTGCATGGCGAAAACTTTGGCCTGAGTGTGTACCTGAGAGGGACTTCGAGGGTTTCCAGTATGAGGCTGGTCCAAGCACTGCTGCTGTTATTCCTGCTGGTACATGCACTACTGAAGAAAATGCTGTCATGGAGGACATTCTTTCCGTGGGAGGAAGTTTGGGCATTGAGGTCAACAAGGAGGACATCGAAGAGCTTGTGGAAGGCCACTCTTCTGAGTTGACCACAGAAGAGTTATTGTACCTGTAACAACAGCAGCAACAAGATTTGGTTTGGGGGCATGAATCCTCAGAAGATGATGATGTAAGAGAGGAGGCTTCCAGTGCAGTGATAAATGACATGTAAGCTAAGTGAGATGAGTTGCAGGCATTTGTTGAAAAATACCATACTGATACAGCAGTCAGTAACCGTGCTGTGATAGTTTTCAATGACTTATGGCGCACTCCCAAAAAATAGTGCAGAAAAGGCAGAAGCAACTGACAATGGACAGGTTCCTTCTTAAAGAAAAGAGGCAGGCTACTGCCCAGCCAGATTCACCTTCACGGATGAGAGAGAGAAGGGAGAAACCCCTGAAGGCGCGTTACCTAGCGTCATCATGGAAGGGGATTCCTCTTCCAAGGAGTAACCCTCCCTCCCGTCCTCTCCACATCCATTACTGTATGCCATCAACCACTCTCCAAAATGTAAGTAAATAACACAAAATGGTTTATAATGCTTTATTTATTGTTATCATGTACTGCTTGCGCACATTTACGTCTTCATTGTTGTTTAGATACACGTTCTTATAATAATTTAGGTATTTTTCTTAATGGTAAGAACAAATTAAATTACTTTCCATTATTTCTTATGGGAAAATTGGTTTCATTGTTCGAACAAATCGGTTCTCGACCACCACCTCAGAACGGATTATGGTTGAGTACCGAGGTACCACTGTATCTCAAAAACCAAGCATTTGCGAGCATATTGCCATTCATGTAAAACGTTTTAAAATCGACTACATTACCTATCTATGGCATAAAAATTATGAAAATTACTAACATTAAAGTAAATATTGACCTAATAAACTTGTGGTCAATATCGAGTTTAGGTGATGTTGGGAAATGAAGCATTCCGTTTTGAAAAATCAGTAAAAGAGCCCATTTAAAAGCGTTTTACAGGAATGCCATTTTTGGCGCTAATGCATTATTTTTGAATTATTCAACTTTGAAGTCGGCTACCGCACGCCAAAGCGAGCGCCTACCAGAATTTCATTAATAACGGAAGTTAACCTCCTATTACAAACCTAAAGAGGTTGGGTCGTGAGGGGTAGCCACAGTTCTTCTAGTGACAATTTTAAATAAAGGTTGAAAGCAACCCATGAAGGTCCTGTTAACAATTGTGTTTACATTTGCTCCATGATGGCGGCGGCCGTACCAAGTGGCGCCATCTATGAGCTGACTGTAAAGGTGACGGTATTGGGTGGCACCATCTATGAGCTGACTGTAAAGGTGTCAACGTAATAATGACAACTAAAATAAAGTCAAAAACAAAAAATACAAAAAATAGTACGTTAACTTTGTGTTATTAACTGATAACAATATTTCTTATTATTTTATTAACAATTTCTACAAAGTTCTGGCAAAAAATTTAACACCTCATGATCCGAACTTTGCCTTTCCCGACCCAACCTGGCCATACTTTGTGTTGCACATTTTGCGCGGGAAAGCAATTTTACCTATAACTTTAAAGCTGAATAATTCTAAAATAACGCATCAGAGAGCAGAATGTCATTCATGTAAAACATTCTTAAATGGGTTCCTTTAGTGATTCTTATGAATAAAATTCCCATTTCCTTTGATTGCATCACGCTTCATATTGACCTTGATTACTGTCATCCTTCAGACTTAACATATAATTTAACACAAAAAGAGGTTTGGTAAACTAAGTAGAAAACCATTCAATGCCAATGCTAGGTAATATTCAACTCTTATGCAGCATAAGGTTAATTTTAAACTTAGTATATGAAAACAATAAATACAACTTAGAAAATTTTAATTAGTGATGTACCGATGTATCGGTATCGGCAGTATCGGCCATTTTTAGTGGTATCGGTATCGGTATCGGCAAAATCCGGCCGATACTTTACCGATACTTTCCAATATAATGTATTTTATTATCAAAATTAAGGTCTTAAATCATGAAAGTAAAAGTATGTAACCTAATAATACCCGTTGTGTGTTTATTTACAATTTGGTGTCCGCTTGTTAATAAGCATAGGTTGTTTGAGTTTGCGGTATCATGGATACCGAATTCCTCAGTGTAACATTAAAAGATGACGTTTCCATGCATTTAAATATTTGACATTTTATCAGGATAGGTTTTGTTAGGATAGGTTAGGTTAGCTTAGATTAGGATAGGCTAGGTTAGCACAGGTTAGGTAATACTGACAGAATTTTTTCTCGGGTCCACCTAGCTTAACAATGACATTCTCCATGGAATTTCCACGGGTCCTGCTACTATCTAATAATACCTTTGGTTTATTTGGATTCCGCTTCTTCCATTTTTTTTTGTCACGCTCATAAGGAGAGTTATAGTGACCGTATCTGTGATACGAGTTTCACCAGCGCGCAAGTACAAGAATATTTTTCATTACGGGTGCTATTAGGATGGACACATTCGTTGGGCACCACATCTGGAATATTTTTTAAAGAAAGTTAGTGAATCCCGTCATTTTTGACGGGCTGTGCGTACTTGTAATCAAATAAAGAGCCTATTCATACCTAGTAAATTAGTTAGCTAACTGTTGAATTATAGCATTTAATCAGGCCCGCTAACTGAATTCACTACTTTGAATTCCCGATGAGTCACGTACGGTCATAACTGAAAGCTATGTAGCATGAATAGCTAAGCCCTGTAGCGACATAAAATTATTATACTTTTACGACTATAACCTATATAGTTTGACCTAATATCCACTTCTTAAAGTATGTGACAGGCTAACAAAAACCAAACTAATTTAATAAAGTTGAAGGTGCATTTGAAAGTTTTTGTGAATTTAGTAGAGAAGTAGCCGAAAATTCTATTTTAATTTGGCTTGTAAATCGTCATACTCGTATATTCCGAAGCTAAGAATTTATTTTAATTTAGCAAGTATATCGCTGTTCATAACGAATCTTGTATTTTTCTTCTATGTCAAGATGTTTAAAAAATCCACGAACAATCTTATAGTTGAATACATCTGAACGGGTCAGTTGATTGCTTTAATCTCAACTTGATGAGGAATTTAAAAACGAGGGAAATTCCAAGGAACTTGATCATATTTACTGGGAATACGTTTCGGAGTCCAGATCCATCATCAGTTCGTAAAAGTAAAATTCATTATGACTACAATAAAAGAAAATGTTGTGTACAGTCACTCAAGGAAATCACGAAAACAAAACATAAATCAAAACATGTCCCAGAGAAAATAAAATCGACAAGGTCTACTTACAATTTGCAATGGGTAGGAACTGTCAGAATTTTTGAGGGCCGGTTTTCGTTAAAGAATATGTAGCGACTCTAAAATTCCGAGGTCACTTGTAGTTTAAGCCGAATCTAAGATTTTGAAGACCGCAGAGAATATCGGTACGTTGCATTTTACAGCGTGATTACGTACAAATTGTGCGAATTGGTTCCCCGTGCGGAAGCTTCAACCCCGATGTTCTGCCATTCTGATATAAAAATTTTTTGCCGTCATGCCGACGTACGATGATGTGCACTGCATACCACTGTACAACTGTAAGAATAAATCAGGAAGGCTCGCTTCTCTATCAAAAGCGTATCCTTGTCTTGTACCGGAATTGTATAATTTTAAGGTTGCTTCTTTTTTCCGGTACAAGGATACGCTTCTGATGGAGATGCGAGCCTCTCTGGTTTATTGTTAACAGTTGTACAGTTGTGTGCAGTGCACATCATCGTACGTCGGTATGACGTCACGTTATTTTTATAACAGAATGGGCGAACATCGGTTCGAAGCCTCCGCGCGGGGAACTAATTAGCTTACTCCTCACACTCCGCAGTACGTAATCACGCAGCTAAATACAACGAACCAATATCCTCTGCGGACTTCAAAATCTTATATTCGGTTTCAACTGCATGTGAACTCAGAATTTTAGAATCGTTACATATTTTTAAACGTAAACCGGCCCTCAACAGTTCTGATAGTTCCTACCCATTACAAATTGTAACTAAATAATAGTTTTGTCGATTATAGTTTTTCTGGGACATGTTTTAATTTTATTTTTATTTTCTTGATTTCGTTTAATGACAGTATCAAACATTTTGTTTTTTCTTCTATTGCAGACATAATGATTTGTACATTTACGAACTGATGATGGATCTGGACTCCGAAACGTATTCTTAATAAATATGATCAAGTACCTTGAAATTTTCGTTTTTAAATTCCTCATCTTATAGATGGTTGCGTGTTTGTGGATATTTTCGGTTTCGGGGCTTATCGAATTTTACTATTTTTTTTCTTCACCAAAGTATGTACTCGTTTTTGGTGTGAATAACACGAAAATGACAACCCTTTTTTTGAGAAACTATTGTTTTGGTCCACTTTTGGAGCCAGTTGCTATTATAGCTAATCTACATTACGTTGCAATACAATTAGAAACGCAAATCTATTGAATGGATTTCATTTTGTTATTTTTCTCGACAATATAGTTAACATAGCAAGAGCATTTTATTTATCATAATCGGAAACTTTATTGTAAATATTTTTATATTATTAGATATATTAGCAAATAATTTTATTATAACCCCCATGTAGGGCTTATAATGGTTTTATTTTAATACAAGTGTGCACGGCCCGCCAAAGATGGGATTCAATACCTTTCATGAACGAATTTTCAAGATGTAGATGACAAACACATACAATATATCCATCCTAACAGTACCCGAACCGTGATGAAAAATATTCTTGTACTTGCGCACTGGTGAAACTCGTATCACAGTCACGGTCATTATAACTATCCTTATGAGCGTGACAGAGAAATGGAAGAAACAGACACAAAACAAATAAACCAAGGGCAAGGGTATTATTAGGTAGCAGCATGACCCATGGAAATGCCGAGGACAATGTCATCGTTAAGCTAGATGGACCCCTGGAAAAATTCCGTCAACATTATCTAACCTATGCTATCCTAATTCTATGTCGAGACTCGCACCGCCACAAAGCACGTTCACGACGCGAAGGCCTAGCGATCGTCATTACATGGTAGCAACTGCGGTTTTTGTAGGCCCTACACCACTAATGCGTTGTCCACTGTTGCCAATACGTAGAACAGAAAGTCGGGTAGGTTTAAAATTTTAATGCCGAGCACATATGCACAAGAACACACAAAGTTCTCTTGACTCGGAGTTCCCCTCCAGTGACAAATCACCATAACTCAAAAACGATTACTTCGCGCACAGCCATTCTCAAAATTTCTATATATAATATGTCTTTTAATTATTCAATATGGCCTGAAAGCAGCACAAAAGCGACATGGTTAGGAAAATGGGCAAATTACGGCGATCACAACAACCTATCCAATACTACTAACCTATCCTGATAAAATTTCAAACATATCAATGCATGTGCAGACGATCTTTCAATGTTACACTGAGGAATTCGGTATCCATGATACCGCAAACTCAGATATCCTATGTTTCTTAAGTAGCGGACACCGAACAAATACATAAACAAACATACAACGAAATACGTATTATTAGGTTAGATGATTGTAAAAGTATCGGTATCGGTAGTAGTATCGGTCAAAGTATCGGTATTTTCAAGTATCGGAGTATCGGTATCGTTATCGGCCAAAAAATGGGTATCGGTATCGGCCAAAAAAATGGTATCGGTACATCACTAATTTTAATTGAGACTAGGGAAAACATAATATTGAAGAGTCATGAATTATATGACTTGATAATAGCAGAAATCATAAATGAATTTCCATCAAAACAATTTTTACAATATAAAACAAGTATATAACAACAGTGTCAAAATCAACCCCCAATACTACAGAGCGGGGGGAGTTTACTAAAAATATTTAAACTTCAATAAGAAAGTAGTGTTGTTCCAATGCTCAATGAAACACTTTTTAGTTTTTACCAGAAATTCCATACTTGAACAAAAATGTGAATCTATAAATGGGAAAAATAAATGCGTAATAATATCGAAATTTATCAAAAATTTTTGGAAGAATTACCATAGTTTTACTTATATTTGCAATTACGTCAATGTAGTCATTAAGTAGGCTAGGGCAATTATTCCTTGCGTGTACACTTAGTCAGAATAGTACTTAGCAGGTAATAAGAAAAGCACATATTCATTGCACCAACAGCTCTAGCCCTCCAAGTGTCCCATTCTTTCTCCTAGTACGACCTATCTTCTTCTTCTTCAGGGGGGATCCAGGAGGATCTTGAAAGTCGATGGATTTCTTCAGCAGAAGTCCGTGCAACCTGACAGCTTGTAGAGGTACTTGAGAGCAAAAACAGCTCCGAAGAGCAGAGAAATCAGGTTCACTTCAAATGTCAAATCTCACATGCATAAATCACTCAAGGAGATCACAAAGTCTTCCATCTGTTTGTTGAAGTTATGAAGCAAATCACGGAATGAAGAATCCTTGCACGAACGCAAGATGAGTAGTTACCACAGCCAAGAACATTTACAAGACAGGGTTCCAGATTAAATCTAGAGAGACACATACTGAGGTTCACTCGAGCCAGAGCATACCTTGGGCACACCTACAGGAAGTGCTCAATTGTCTCAGGAGTGAAGCATTCTGGGCACAGTGAGCTAGGGTACATATTAAATCTATTCAGGTGAGCAAAAACACCAACATGGCCAACTCGGATTCAGCTAACAATACATTGGAATTTCCTTGCCAAGTCAACATCTAATCGAAACTCTGGCTTCCTGCTCAGCTCAAAATAGAATCTCCCCTTTCCAGAGCTCTCCACCTGTCTCTGCCAGCACCCACTCCAATGATCTATCATTCTCAATTTTAGTTGGTTCACATTCTCCTCGTAGCTGAGCTGAGTAAGAGCTGATTTGGAATTTCTGTGGCCCAATTTTGCACATTTATCAACAATTTCATTACCTGCTATTCCAGAGTGAGAGGGAACCCACTGAAGTTGGATGCTGGATGAGGCTTCTAGCAAAAGTCTTTGGATAATCCTACTAACAATTTTATATGATGGATTAACAAGATTACAAATAATACTCAAGGCGCTTTTGGAACCACTAAAAATTATCACTTTTTGGTTTAGCATGTTACTCCTGATAAATTTGATTGCTTTCAGGATAGCAAACAGCTCCGCTCCAACTATTGAGTGGCCAGGATTGAGCAACCAAGCTGTGGATAATTTCAGATGTGGAATGTACATAGCAGCAGATGTAGAACCTGACTCTAGTTCAGATCCATCAGTATACACCTTGTAGCTATCGCCATATTGCTTCACAACATAATCCTCAAATTTTCTATTGATCTCGTCTGAACTAAGTGACTGTACGTCCGGAAAGGATGTGCAGACGGGCAAAGTGGGGAGTTCAAATGAAGCAACAGGGAGATCAGTGTTTACTTCTAGGTGAGGGAAGGTAAATCGGATGCTATTCAGTATTTGAACTCTTTTAGAGGAAAAGAAGCTTTTACAGGATGAAGCATATAGACCAATTTTTGAAACAAATTCTGAAGGGTCACTGCTAGAATTGCTGTATCTCAAGCACCACTTAACATAGAGAAAATACAAGTACAGCTTGAGAGGCATAATGTATGCTTCAGCCTCTATTGAAGATATAGGAGATGTCTTTCGAACACTCAATATACATCTGAGGGCTGAGTTTTGAATTTTGTTTAGCAAATTCAAGCTCCTCTCCGAAAACTCCGGGAATTTTACATACCCATATACAAGTTTGCTTCTCACAAATGAAATGTACACTTGTCGCAGTAACTTTTGTGAGGATCCCCAGGAGACCCCAGACAACGCCCTAAGTATCTGCACTCGTCTTTGCCCATCAATTTTAAGATCATTTAAGTGAGGAAGAAAGGTAAGCTTTGGAGCATCAAAGACAATCCCAAGCACTCGTTGAGTTTCTGTCCTACTAATATGCTTGGAATTCAATATCAAGTTGAGTATTGGAACAATTTTCTTTTTGGTAAAAACCTGATACTTAGTTTTATTTGTATTTACTGTCAATTTCCATATTGAGAGACACCGAGTGAGTTCATTTAAATACTCCTGCATCGTCCGCTGTATCTCCGCCGGGGATCCCCCACTTGTGATGATAGTGATATCATCTGCATATGAGACACATTCAATTTTCTCCATCTGGGGTAAGTCATGCAACATTACATTAAAGAGATATGGACTCAAAACTGTCCCCTGAGGTAGGCCACACGTCAGAGTTTTGTCTTGCGAGTACACCCCCCAACTCTCACTCTAACTGCTCTATTTGCCAGATAAGAACGCAGCCAAAGAAAAGTACGCTTGCCACACCCTAATCTCAACAGCTTATAAAGAAGACCAGCATGCCACACAGTATCATAGGCGCTCTCTAAATCAATATAAACCGCTAAACAGTAGCCTCTACTGGAAAATGCACGAGTAATAGCGTTCTTAATTAGAGTCATGGCATCACTTGAAAACACTTTATTGGCTTCGAGGAAGGAGGTCAGTCTGTTTTTGATAATTTGCTCCATGACCTTAGACAGACATGATAGCAGGGTTATGGGTCTATAGCCCTCAGGAGTTGCCTGATTTTTCTCCGGCTTTGTAATTGGACAGATTATACCCAATTTCCAAGCCTTAGGGAAGTACCCAGTAAAATAACTAAGATTGAACAAGTAAAGGATGTAGTTCATAATTGAATCAGGTGCTTTCAGTAGAAAAATGTAAAGAATTTCCTCATATCCAGGGCTTGTTTGTTTTATTTTTTCCAGATTTTTATTAATTTCACTCAACTTCAGACTGGAGTTATATCTGGACTCCTCTATTTCAACTGAAGATATACTTGAGATGGTGTTCTCCACTAGTGTGCTATGCTTATCTCTAACACTTATCTCATGTCTGGTAAAATAATTCAGTAATATAGTTGCTTTACCACCTAAGTCTTCTGCAATGTCACCTACCTCCACTCGTGGACTTACAGTGCTACCCTTCATTGAACGGATTAGTCTCCAAAGATCTCCCACCCCAGTGGTGGAGTCAAAGCCACAAATGAAATTCTTCCAGCTGTTTTGCTTTTTCTGTTTTATAATGTTTTTTGCTAACACCTCATCCCTACGATAAGCGCGTAAATTTTCCAATGTTGGGGATTTGGCCAGAGCATTGCGGGCTCTGCGTCTCCTTGCTACTGCAAAGGCACATTCATGATCCCACCAAGGTGTTCTGCGGGTAACTCTCCTAGCTGTTGAGGTTTTAGGAACATTATTATGGGCAGCATTTACAAGTTTACGGGTTATTTCAGCATTTAGCTCATCAACTGAAGATGGTTGAGTCAAATTTATTTTATTATGACACAGTTCTTGCTGGAAGCCAGCCCAGTTAGCTGCTTTGATGATCCACCTTGGAGGGTTCATAGTATCTAATTTTTTAAGAACTACACCAAAGGAACACTCAATGGGAAAATGATCACTGCCAAGATCTGCACCTCTTTGCAGGGAGCCACAGGCCAAGAGGGTTGGAGGAACTATGCACAAATCGAGAGTGGAGCAGGTACCTGTTCTGGCATCTATATAAGTAGGAAGATCAGGAGGGTTAAGTATTCCCAGCAAATTATCATCCATAAGCTGAATGAGGTTCCTGCCAGTGGCATTCCATCTCTGTCTGGGGTCCCAAAGCGGTGCATGGGCATTAAAATCACCTATTATAATAATTAGTTCACCTAATTGCACAAAGTAATGATTAAGCTCATCAACAGTAATATTAGCATTTGGATTGTAGACATTTAGAAGATCAAGATACCTATGAAAGGAGAACACCTTAACACATAAAAATTCCAATTTTCCATTAGGAAAGAGATGGAGTTTTTTTCACAAAAATTTATATCATTTCTAATTACAAAACATATACCACCTCTATTACAGTTTTCTCTATGTAGCCACACACACCGATATCCAATAAATTTTGGTTCGTGAGCATTGATCCAAGTCTCACACAAGCAAAGGATGTCTGGTTTTTTGGTATACAAATAAAGTTTTACTTCTAAAAGTTTACTTTGCAATCCATTGCAATTAAATTGAGATATTTGAAAGACCTTTTCTGACTGATCACTTCTTTGAATAGCTTGGTTACATATTTTATAGTTATTTTGCATTTTTTCTTTGTGATCAGTCCTTGCTGTTTAGTTTCTCTGCGTTGAGCAAGGTTTTTTTTCGGAATTTTGCTTGGTTTAGTAGGTCTGCCTTTTTGGCTAGACTCAGAAGAAAAATTTTTATCTAGAACTGCATAATTATTTGAGGGTGTATCGCATTTATCTTGGGAGACTGTAGAATTATGATACTCATTCAAAAGTTCACTGCATATTTTCTGCCCAAAATGATTTCTTATCATAACTAGAATCAACAAACTACTCTCACGTCTGTTTTCAAAAGTTAAATTTAAGGAAAAAGCTTCTACTATGAATTTACCCAAACGAGTAAAAAGGTCGTCAATCATGGTCTGCATATACGACTCAATCATTTTCTCAACAGAAGATCTCAAGTTAACAGAGGAGCCTCCATCCAATTGAGCATCCTGACCTTCCAAACTGTCTGCCACTATATTTTGATTAGGTCTATTACAATTAACATTGGGTTTCACAATATTCAGTCAATACACTATGAAAATCTCTATTACAACTCTGGTAGGGAACCTTTCGTGGCAAGTAATAGGACCCCTGCGACTGATGGATATCAACCTGAACAACTTTTTTGGATTCAGTACTCTTCAACAGTGAGGTATAGGTTTTCTTACCACTAGTATCGATTGCAGTTTGACTGCCAGGAGTGTAATGATTCAAGGATTGTTCCCCACCTGTAATTTGACTGAACTCATGAAGACTTTGGGAATGATTTTCCACAATTCTAGGAGGGCTTCTAATTGATACCTCACTTTCAGATAACACTTTCCTACGTGCCTCCAAAAAGGATGCACCTTCTTTCATTTGAGATCTGATCTCCAAAGATGTCTTAATTAGAGGGCAATACCTGGAACTTGCCACGTGAGCTCCCCCACATTTTGCGCAGCACGGAACAGTAGCATTACAATTATCTTTTGCATGATTGCCACTACATATGAGGCAACGCTCCATTGATGTGCAGCCACTGGCAAAGTGACCATGGCGCTGACATTTGTAACATCTCAAAGGGGGAGGAGAGTATGGCCTGACAGAAAAGTACATGAAATCAATTTTGAGGGATTTCCTTTTCTGCAAAGCCTACCTTAACACTTTGGGAGACCTTCTTCGGTCAATGTGAAGTTTAATGCAATCACGGAAAATACGAATTCCGATCTTAGGAATCACTAAAGGAACCCATTTAAAAACGTTTTACGTGAATCATATTCTGCTCGCTGATTCGTTATTTTTGAATAATTGAACTTTGAAGTTGGCCTTTGCGCCAAAGGAAGCGAGCGCGTGAAACGGAATTTAATGAATAACGGAAGCTATTACAAACGTAAAGAGGTTGGGTCGTGAGGGGGAGGCACAGTTCTTCTAGTGCAAATTATAAATAAAGCTTCTAACCCACCCATTAGGGTGACGACCGCAATCTTGTTGACATCGGGTCCAAGATGGCGGCGCCCATGGTGGTCGCCATCTTAGTCCCGATGTAAACAAGATTGCGGTCGTCACCCTAATGGGTGGGCTAGAAGCTTTATTTATAATTTGCACTAGAAGAACTGTGCCTCCCCCTCACGACCCAACCTCTTTACGTTTGTAATAGCGGGTTAGCTTCCGTTTTTAATTAAATTATGCTCGCTTCCTTCGGCGCGGGAAGGCCAACTTCAAAGTTCAATAATTCGAAAATAAAGCATCAGCGAGCAGAATGTCCTTCCTGTAAAACGTTCTTAAATGGGTTCCTTTAGTGATTGTTTGGAATATAATTATTAATTTCCGTGATTGCATTAAACTTCACATTGACCCCTTTTTCTTTCCATTAACAAATTTAGGCAGTCTTACCATTTACAGAGCAGTAAAGTTGTCACATTTAATGATAGGTACCAGGTCTTCAAGGTTTACTCCCCAAGATAGGCTACTTCAGATGTTTCTGCTTGAGGTTTGTAACATTTGACAGCGAATTTTCCAATATGATCTACGTTAGTTAAGGACTCTTTCAAATTCTGCCTGTGATGCATCTTTGAATTCTACTGCCTAATTATATTTCTACGTTTGTTAACTCTTACATCTTTACACTATCAAAGTTTAGTACATCTTTTAATCCTTGGGCTACTCCAAAAGGATCAAGGGTCATTTTTCTTTTGGAGGCACCAATAAATTCAGTAGATTCAAGTGGCTGAGAGAAAAGTAAAGTACACATTTTGCCTTGAGATTCTAATGTCTTATTTTTTGGGTAGCCAGGAGTTTTGAGAGGAGAGGAAGAATTTCTGGTCTTTTTTGGTATTTCACATTCAGATCCTGAGTCAGGATTGTCTTGATTTGCTCTTTCTCTTTTGTTGGACTGTTGGTTCACTTTGAACCAAGTTCCTTGGATAATAGAATCATCCATGCATTCAAGGTCTCCTAAGTTACTTCTGGGAGGTGAGTGACTACCACTCCCCTCCTCCAAAATGACCGGTTGTGAGTGAGGCATATCTCTATCATCAGATTCGTCCTCTTCCCTCAAATCAGCATAACGATTTGTTAGAGGCAAATCTGCCATCGTTAGATTATGTAACCCCCAGAAGGGGGTCACACACAAATACAATTATTAGCTAACAGAAATTTATAAATAAAAACACAAAAATTAGTTACAAGATGAACAATAATGAAGTCAGGCTTGGAGCCTACCTCAAATGAAATACCGCTACGCAGCTCACCCCAGATGAAAGGGAGAGAGCCAGTTGCGGGTACAATGAGAATAATTAATGTATCTAATTAGCTTTAATTACGGATAAATCTATAGGTTATTCGCAAGAGCTCGGCAAAGGCAGTCTTTCCTCGATGAACGCAACTGTCTCTCTCCTAATACGACCTATGCCTCATATAGGTGGCTCAACCCTGTGACGCAATGAACTTTTTAGGGGAACGTTTTACCTAAACTTACTTTTCCGCAGAAGAGGACTTTACTACAAACCCACTACGTCCTTCGAAATATGAGATAGTGGAGTCAATTCATCTCGAAAAATGTCCTGTAATCATAAGTGAGAAACACAAAATAAATCAAAAAACCGTCTTTAATGAATGAAATTTGTTTTCAGTCCCATCACTGTATAATAAGTTTGTCCATCGCAGGCCTCATGACTTTAATGAAAAACTGCATGAGGAAGAGGGGATGACGAAAGATTATTTGGCGTTTTTCTGAGGTATGTGATCTTATTGTCTTACTCCTTCTGCTTGGAACTATTCTGACGTTGGGGTAAATAATGACCGCTTGTACACCATCACCGCTTGCAAGGTAAGAGTGACTCTTTTTATGTTTCGATGGTCGGGGTAGACTTTACAACAATACCCAACAACCAAAACGTAAATAATCTCGAGAAGTACGTTTAAGAGCACGATAAAGAGAAGGGGAATGACGACAATTTATGGACTCAGCTTATAGATCTTTATTGGAAGAAGCCGGGAGGACCGACGCGTTCTTGATTAACTGAAGAACATGACTGAGGTGGTGCAGTCCGTGCAGGCAAAGGCTCCGGCGAGTGATGACGTTGACAGGGTGTGCGTGAGTGTGTTTTGTGGAGGTCACTTTCAGAGTGCGGGCAAATTAACAAGCCCGAGAAATCAGTGGAATTTCAGGATAAGCTCCAAGTCTGTTTAATTCTGAGCAGGTGAATGAAAATCAATTTGAGCCGTGATTGATGTTGGTAAATCGATCTTAATTGGTTTTGAAGTTTAAGATCATTACACGCTGAAGACAAATGTCCGTGGTTGGAGAAGTTTAATATTTAGCCAGTAATTAGATAATATACCAGGCTGAAAAACAGCTCGAAACCGAAGTGAATGCAAGGTAAATAAAGCCCGGGTAAAAGTCCGGCTCACTTCAGAGCGAAGGGCAAGGTAAATGGTGAAACTCAAGGCTGAGTTAAAGTAAGGCTCCAGGTGACTTAAGGCTCAGTTGAATGTAAAGCTCGAGGCCCAGGGATAATGTGTTGTGGCGTTTGTTAACGTCAAAGAAATCTGGAATCTTTGAAGACGCTGAATGATACGTTCCCGGAGAGGCATCAAGGAAAATCCACACAACTGTCATCCCTAGCATTGCAACGGTAAATTCCCATCACGGAGAAACCCTGAGCTTTCATACAGATTTAACTCGAGCTATTTATTGCTCTTTTTGTTAAGCTCATGAAGAATAAGGATAGATTTAACAGCTGGCAATAGCTCTTTCTCTACTGCTCTTGATTTAAAAATACAAGCATGACATTTAAAAGAATTTTGATAGGGTCATAATTGTTATTCATATTATGAAAACTACATGTGATATAAGCGCACGATCGGCGATCCAATTTAAGCACACGATCAATAATAATACGAATGAATATTAATGAATCCCGTAATTTATAATATGCCCGTACGAAAACCAACAGGCAGTCTGTGGTGTTCTCCTTCAGGCAGCTTTACACTCCGGGCAGACTTGTGAATATCTATTGACTTGTGAATATCGATAGACTTGTGAAATATCTTTGCCCGAAGTGAGTGCCTGAGGTGCAAGCGAACCCGGCAAGGAGAGGAAAACACAACTGGAATAAACGCCGTATTATCATGAAGATCGCCGACAATAATGGCACAAGGGAATATTACAGTCGAGTAATACAGTGACAGATGACGTCTTGGCGGACCGACGGTTGTCGGGGGGATGCTGCGTGGTTGAAGGACAAGAGCAGACCGGTGAGGCTGCTTCTGGCCGAGTGTCTCCGACCAAGGTGTACCAGAGGCGGTAGCAGGGAGCTGGTGCGTTTAGCAAGCAACAAGACGTGGCGGCTGGCAGTCGAGGAGGCGGTGAAGGCGACAGGTGAGGTGCTGGCGGAGCGTCGACTTAGTGTGAATATCAGGGACGCTGAGAGTGTACTGGGTCTGGGGGGGGGGGCGGTGACAATAGGAAAGAAGAGAAGAGAATTAGAGTTTGGCCCAGTATGCCAGAAGAGAAATAGGAGGAGAGAAAAGGAAGGGATAGTGGAAGAAGAAAAAGGCGCTTTACGCATAATTAGGTGATCTTGTGCATCTTGTGTTTTTCATACTGCTAATTAGTTAATATAATAAGGGAAAAGTACCCATCAGGGCTTTTTATGCTAAAAAATGATTCATGTTTTCTGTTGTGCCGCGTCTACTTTGCTCTATTGTATTATTATATACGCGGTAGAGGGCGACATCAGCAATCCGTACATGAAGTGAATTTAAATTTAAGCTCAGGCAACTTGTGCTCATCTACAATACCCTATATACATACACTATATATACATATACTATATACTGACATATACATATATAATATTTTTTTTTTAGTTTTTTTACATATATATGCATATTTACAAATTTTACATACATATACACACATTCATACCCGACACGTGCACCAACAATTTTTTTTTTCCGTGCATATATATACATACCACACACACAGCACAAGAACACACAATAGTTATATACATCCCATACTCAAGCACCTACAAACATACACACGCACCAGACGATACTCATGCACACCAATATGCATATATACATCATTTTTTTATTTGTTTTTTTTTTTTATTTTTTTTATTTTTATTTTTATTTTTTTTTCTTCAATTTTTTTTTCTTCCATTTATTCATTCATTTATTTATTCATTTATTTATTTTCATTTATTTATTTATTTATTTATTTATTTTAATTTTTTTTTCTTCTATTCATTCATTTTTTTTCCACTTACACTACATTCTAGCTATCTAAACAATTACACTTATCTTACCTACACAGTAAGCATTACTTAACATTTCATTCGTGGTACTGAACTATGACTTAGGCCTATCCAGTTATTAAGCAACGGTATAAACAATTTAATATCTACACATGTACATCATCTAGTGCCTATGATAAATGTATGAGTTTTTACCTATACACTATCTTATTTACAAGTTTAATCTATTCTTACGCTAATTCCACCTACCATACCTACCTAATTCCACCTACCATACATATATACATACATTTCAAGTTAATTATTGTTCTCAACATATATACAATTATAGCGTCTATGCACATCATACATTATATACACCTAGATACAATTTTGCAGCCATGCACTTAACACTACATACCTTTTTTACAGAAAGGCTATTGAATGATTAGAGGTGCAAGTAAACAGGAATTTAAGAAGTTTTTAAAGTAATGAAAAATAATTAATGAAAAAAATTTTTTGTCAGTGCGATTGAAATGAAGTTAAATGTCTGGGGTTTCGGCTTCCCACCCATGGGGGGGAAGACCGTCCTACCGCTCGCCAAAACCCCAGAAAAACAAAAAATAAATGTAAATGAAAGTATTTTTGGTCTTCCCCCACTTCCTCCGAAGAGGTTTTAGAATTTGTAGGTTTTTCGTATAGATATGTTTGTTAATTATTGGTGGTTCAATTAAACTTTGGAGGGGGAGGAGGGGCCATTGCGAGTAACCTTGAGCTTTTGAATCTGGAGTTTTGTTCTGAGATGAGGTCTGGTGGGAAGGTTAGACTAGTATACAGGTCGGGGTCAAATTGCTGCATATTGTTCCAGATTTTGTTTGCGTGCTCATGCAACAGTATATTGATGGGAGGGACCTTTAGTTGTATGTGCATATATTCAGATGGTATTGCGTCTATTAGTGTGTTGCCTGTGATGAATCTGAGAGCTTTGTTTTGAACCTTTTGCAGTTTGGATATTGATGATGCTGATGCTGTGTGTAATGGTATAACCGGGTATATTAGTGGTGATCTTACGTAGGCCATGTAGAGTTTTAATTTCGTTTTTGTGGACATATGAGTGAAACGGAGAATTCTGTTTAGGTTTTTGTACGCTATTGCTTGTCTAGTGGAAGCCTGAGATGAAATGCCTTGTGACGTTATGTTTAGTCCTAAAACTTTGCCTCTATTTGTGTATGGAATCACTTGGTTGTTTATCATTACATCAAGAGTTTTCCTTCGACTGATTGGAATAATGGCAAATTTGCTGGTGTTGGTTAGGATTTTCCATTTATTTTCTAATGAATTGATCTGTTCTATTGCTTTTTTGGTTCTTACTGTTGCAAATCTCAACGAATATTGTCCGGCTTTTATTTGGGTGATGTCGTCTGCGAAACATATATAATCCGTATGTGGTAATGGAGGAGGTAGATCGTGGGTGTAGAAGCTGTAAAGCGTGGGGGATAAACATGCTCCTTGGGGTACGCCGGTGTGCAATGCGAATTTGGGTCCTATGTAATTTGCTATTCTTATCGCTGCTGTTCTGTTGCTCAAGTAGTTGCTCAGAGTCCGTAAAAATAGAGGGGGAAGATTTTTTTGCGATAATTTAAAGATCAAGCCAGAATGCCACACCTTGTCAAATGCTTTCTTCACGTCTCTCAAACAAATGTCTATCCTACACTTTTGTGCTAGTTTGATTGATATAGTTTCGTGAAGTGTTGCTAGGGCCGTGTAAGTTCCTCGGTTGCATCTAAATCCATGTTGCCTGCTGTTGAAAAGGTTCTGAATTGTGAAAAAATTTGTCAATCTGTTATTTAGGATTTTGTCTAGTAATTTAGCTTGTACATCTAGGAGGGAGATCGGCCTATAATTCTGCACTAATTTTAGGGATGAATTTGGTTTTGGTAAAAAAATCATTGTTGCATGTTTTAAGCTGTCGGGGAAATAGCCTGCAGATATAGACATGTTGAAGATGTAAATGAGAAAATGTATCATGTTTTTTGGGAGGTTTTTTAGTTGCAGAGTGGTTATGCCTCTTACTCCTGGTGCTTTCTGCTTAAATGATCTGAGCGCGTGCAGTAGCTCTTCATATGATATAGGGGGAAAATGAATTGGATCAAGTCTGTTAATATTTCCTGTTATGTGAGTAACAATCGAATGTGCTATATTGTTTATGTGATTATTTACTGTTTCAATATGTTCTCTGTCAAAAAATGGTTCGTCCTGCTAGGTAAATATTTCCTCCCAATGCTCTCTGAAAATAGGTTCTTTTTCTTGTGGTGTGTGTAATTGAATTTTATTGTTTTCTATGTATGGGACTATTTGTTTTGAGTTTTTCCCCATCATCCTCTTGCAGGATGACCAGAATGCCTTCGGGTCCTCCTGCAGTTCAAGATTCTTAATTAGTTCTTCCCAGGTTTCTTGATATTTTCTTTTGTATGTTTCCTGTAGTTTGGTTTTGATTACGGTCAGGTGTCTATTAAGTTCTATGGAAGGGCCGTTTGTGTAAACATATTGCATTGTTTGCTGGTATTGTGCTTGTAATTGCAGGGTTTCATGAGTTGGTTTGATTCCTGGTATGATTCTGTGAGTGATAAGTGGGATCGTTGCTTTGGTGGCGTCCAATACGTGTTTTGTCCACATTTCCAAATAATGATCTATTTCTTTAAGCGTCGGGTCCTGTTTCAATGGGGGTGTGACTGTTGAAAGTTTCTGTCTATAGGCTTGCCAATCTGCTTTATGAAAATGTCTTCGAGGTTTTATGGGAATTTGTATTGGATTTGCCGATATTGTTGCTATTATGGGAATGTGATCTGATGGAGTGATTGGTCCCGGCTTCAAAAAGATATTGTGGTAAGCTTGTTTGTTCTGCAGGACTATATCTGGTGAGGTGGCACTATTATGAGTTATTCTAGGGGGAAAATATGGTCCAACGTATGTGCATTTGTGTCTTGTGATTAGATAGTAGAGATGTTTCCCCCTATTATTCCAGTTTGTGTATCCTGTTATATCGTGTGCTGCATTAATGTCACCAAGAAAGTAAGTTGGATGAGGTCTGTTAAAAAGCGTATGAAAGTCTATGAAATGCAGGTAGTCCGTTCTGGGGGGTGTATAAGTAGTGCCTATTGTGATTGGTCCTTGGAACGTGTCTATTGGTACTGCCATTATGTCTGAATGAAAATTATCGTGAAGTCTGTATGAGATGTTTTTCTTGATAGCTATTGCTGTGCCTGCGTAATTTTCGTTCAACTTATTTGAATAGAATGTATTATAATTGAAGATCTTGAGAGGCTGATTGTTTGTGAGGCAGTGACTATTGATGAGTATGATATCTGGGTCCAGTGTATTATATATGTTTGATAGAGTGATTTTATTGGTATTCCAAGATAGTACGTTGTGTTGAATTATTGTTATTTTCTTCAAATTCATTTTTGAGCAATTAATTTTTTCGGTTTCTTAGTGACTGCTATTAGTGACTGGTGTCTTGGAAGATTTATGAAGTCCTCGTGGGGGATGATGTTTAGTTTGGTTCTTGTGAACTGTACCCTGTTGTTTTTTATGTATTCCAGTAATGTTTGCGATCTCATGTCTTGAACTGTAAATTTTAATCCTTTGTCATTTTCTTCTCTATTGAGTTCCTGGATGTACCATTCTGTTGGGGGATTTTCTGGGATTGGTGAGTTATCGATGAAATTTCTGTAGAGTTTGATATTAAGGTTGTGCTTATTGTCCAGTACTATGCTTGAATTTCCAATATCATCACTGATCCTACGCTTTGATCTCGCCTCCGTTTCCATGGCCTCCTCCATGTGCTCCTGCTCACCATCCAGAGACACATCCACCGTTTTTTGCTGGTCAGTTTCCGTTTCCTGTGGTGCTGTTTCTGATTTGTAGTAGAAATTGAAAATTGCGGCTGAGTCACGGTCTGGAAAAGTGGTATTGATATTGAAGTTCATTTTTAGGGAGTGTGAAAGAAGGTCACTAAATTTCTGTGTTTTATTGAGGGCTGCTCTATGTGCTTCCAAAATGATTGCTGTAAGTTTAATTTGTGTCTGTGATGTTAGTGTGAGGGTATGTTCTGGGGGGTTTGTTTGTAGTAGAAAAGAAAGAAAAGAAAAGAAAGAAAAACGGTTTATTTCCAATAGAGATCGTACAAAAGTACCATCATTGGTTTTTAAAATATCTTAAAATTAATACACTTAGATGACACACACACACGAGTATTGAAAAACTCATGTCACTAGTCAAAAGAAATGATTGAGGGCAATGAACTCCTAATCTAGCTTAGTCTACATTTGATAATACATGTAATGATAATTGTAAGAGATAACACAATTTCATGGACGATGCATTTTCATTGTGGGGTGAAAACACTTTTGACAGTTTACATGTACATGACATAAAACTTCGCAATTCTTGACGCCAGGAAATAATATATGAAATCGCTTGTTTCGGTCAATGTTCACAAGTGTCATTTTAAGGAAGCATGAAAAAAAGAAATATATATATATATAAATATATATCCATATACACACATATGTACACATACGTATGCATGTGTGTGTATATCCATACACACACTCACAGACACACACACGCACACATATATTCATATGTGTACATATAAGCATGAGGACCAAGAAGATTATAGGTTTTGTATTTCTGATTCAACAATTTTAACATAACGGTCATTAGTTAACAAGCATTTTATTTATATATAAATGGATGATCGCACAACAAATGTATAGTTTTTACATGAATGCTTTACAATACTAAAGATATTACGAGTTAGGTAATGTTACAAGTTGAGAGTGCACAGAAAAAAGACCATTATCTCTAGTAAAATGCTAGTTGTCAGTTTAGTACACATATATGTGCACGTATACATGTAAATATTTACACATACACATGCACACATATACCCACGCACATATTTACACCTAACTCGTAAGCATACACAAATGCATTTCTATGCATCGAGGCAATACATACGCATTCTACAGAGTGTCATACGCATAGCGTGGACACGTACACATTTACACAAGTAAGCATGTGCGCAAATATCAGCGTAAACAAGTCAGTATAAACCAGAATTCCAATCGAGGGAAACGGAGAAAATATCTTTTATTATAGCATGAATTTTATAAAGTTTCGTACTAAAAATAGTGGCACAAAACAGTCTACTTAAGTCAGAAACATGAAAACGATTGTGGGACGTGAATAAGAAAGAAAACATCAATGTCCTATAAAGGTTTCATATTAGAAAAAAAATCACATTATCCTTGAAATATGGCGCAAATTGTCGTCAATTGATAAACAAACATAGGTATCACATTATTATAAGCATATAACTATAAGCCGAATAAGTATATTACTGCAGTATAAATGGATGATCACACAACGAATTTATTTTTTTTACATGGATGCTTTACAATTTCATATTATAAAAAATACATTATCTTTGTAATATGGTGCAGAATGTCTGTAATTGATCAACACACACACACATAGGTACCATGACGGTCTAGTTTGATGCTTGCACAGAAACGGAGAGGAATGACATAAAATGCACCTTCGACTGGTTCATCTACTCTAGTGCACACAGTTGTACGTGCACATATACACACCCATATGCGCACACACACCTATATACGTACACACTTATACAAGTAAGCATGTCCGCAAATGACAACGTATAGGCGGTCAAATCATAATACCTACGCATACTTCAAAACTGTTGTTTGATGTCTTGAATTATAAAACAATGAGCGAGGGAGATTGTTCAGCAATGGAGATACCAGGTAAATGAGATTCGTCAGTACTCATTCAGTATGTTCTGTAACTAAGGATTATTATTGAGACACAAGATGACGAGTTATTTTGGCTTTAAATTCTCTCGGTCTTTGAGGGACTTTAATACTCAGGGGAAGTTTGTTCCACAGTAAGGCGCCTGATATGGACAGAGCCTTCTGCCCTAAGTGAGATGAACGATAGTTGACTAAGACATTATTGTTTCTGTTCGGTTTTTGATTGGTTACAGTGGGTGGATGGAAACGCACTATCTCAGCATTGCTCTGAGGAAGATATAACGAGGAGAACACGTATTGGGCCTTCTGCATGAGGAGCCTTTCTTGGATAGGGATCCAGCCGAGTTTATTGAGGAGAGGGGTTACGTGATCACTTCTTTTGAAATTACCGTTGCATACCACCTTGGCTGCAAAATTCATGCATTTTTGTAAGTCCCTTTGAAGGTATTGAGGTAAGTCTCCCCATACTAGGCTGCAGTAGTCAATGCGCGATAACACAAGGGATTGAATGGCTAATAATCTGGATTTTTCGTCTAGCATACTTTTTATACGATGAAAAAAACATTAAAGTTCCGTAGATTTTGTTGCAAGTAGTCTCAACGTGAGATTTGAAGGACATATTTCTATCGAACCAGATACCTAGATTTTTAACTTTTTCTGATGCATTTTTTTTATCATTTCCAACTGCAAGAGTAAGATCTGAAGTTTTTTTAATTGCATCTTTGGATCCAAAAATAATGCATTGTGTTTTATTAGCATTTAATTTGAGACCATTTCGGTCGTACCATGATTTCAGGCTAGTCAGTAAATTTTCTGTGGTATTTCTGTGGTATTTTAACTTGCGTCTGTGGTATTTCCGATACAGAACTTGTTATTGCAATTTGAACATCATCTGCATACATTGAGATCCGTGTGTTAGAAGGCATTGGAGGGAAATCATTAATGAAAATAGAAAACAGTAGCGGACCAAGAATGGATCCTTGGGGAACACCAAAATTGTTTTGAATGAAAGGGGACAATTTGTTTTCTATGCGGACTGCATGAGATCGATTTGACGAGTAACTTTCAAACCATTGCGTGTCTATTCCCAAGTTCAGTATTTTACGTGGAAGTCTTTCATGGTTGGACGCTATCGAACGCCTTAGAGAGATCGAGTAGTATCAAGAGTGTTACATTCTTTTGATCGATGTCACTGTATATTTTTTCAGACATATTGAGCAGAGCGTCTTGAGTGCTAGTATTTCTTCTATAGGCATATTGATTTTGGTGGAGTAAATTTGACTCGTCCAGGTGAAATGACAGTTGATTTGTCACCACTTTCTCCAATAGTTTGGACATGACAGGCAAAAGACTGATGGGCCTGTAGTTAGATGCTGTATTTAGGTCACCACTTTTATGCAACGGTCTAATAATGGAGTGTTTCCATTGGTTTGGAAACGTATTGGTTACTATTGATGTATTAATTATCAGACGAATCCAT
Source organism: Morinoia aosen (assembly GCA_030386875.1). Lineage (NCBI taxonomy): Eukaryota > Metazoa > Arthropoda > Malacostraca > Amphipoda > Talitridae > Morinoia > Morinoia aosen. Next base: position 61,057,788 of record CM059571.1, on the reverse strand, counting down.
GGTGCTGTAACAGGGAAACTGTCTTTGATATATTGAAGACTGATACCATCATGTCCAACTGCCTTTGTGTTTCTTAGTGAGTAAAAGATGTTTCGTAACTCTGGTAAATCGACAGGGCGTGGTCTCCACTTGACATCAGTCCTCGAGGGTGCAGTGGGGCATGAATTTTCAATTGTCGTTTCATCTGGATTGGTACACACCTCACTGAAAACTTGAGCCCCTACTTTTGAAAAGAATGTGTTGAAATCCGTGGCTGTTGCCAAGGGATTTTCAAAATTACTTATGCGATCTAAATTTTTATATGGGGCTACCTCACTAATGATTTCCCAAGTTCGCTTCGGGTTATTTTTAGCCGTTATCAGTGCCTGGTGGAAGTGAGTTTGTTTCGCTTCAGTGATTTTCTTTCGAAGAATTTTTTCATGTTCTTTATATCTCTTGTATAAGGTACTGTTTGATCTAGTGTTTTTGTACTCTCGCAAGTTAGCTTTCTTTATTCTGCTCATCTCTTTAACTTCGTCAGTAATCCAAACAGTCCGTTTTGGCTTGGTGTTTTTGGTGACGTAAGGTGCACATTCGTCGAGAGCTGCTGTGAAGTTCTCGTTGAAAATTGACACTTGTATGTCAACATCGTCAGATTGCATCATTTTCTGGAATTCGGTAGACCTATCGAGTAGTTTTTCTTGAAATAGTTCTGCTGAATAGTGCCTTTTCGAGCGATAGGTCATTAAGCGGTATTTTTGTCTTTCCTTCGCAATATTAATTTCACATTCTATAGAGTGGTGATCGGAAATAGAAGGTGATATTACTGTACTAAGTATTGCGGTGGGATTATTTGTGATTGCTAGGTCGAGGAGAGTTGCAGAGACTTTAGTGATGCGAGTCGGTTCTTTGACCATTTGTGATAAGCTTAGTTTATACAATAGTTTGCTTAGCTGATTGTTTTTGTCCGTTAGGTCAACATTGAAATCTCCGAAAGCAAAGAATGATTTTTTTGCCTGAAGGATTTCTTTGAAGGTTTCCTCTATGAAATCTAGTGTTAGATTTAGGGGAGACGATGGGCGCCGGTAAAGGCTGCCAATGATTATTGATTTGTGTTTATTTATTTGCACTTCTAACCAAACCATTTCAATGCCTTCGCAAACTTTATTCGCTAGTAGTGAAGATTTTGAGTACATTTCTTTCACAAAAATACAAGATCCACTACCTCGGCTGGTTTTAGCGCCATCGTAGCGGTACAACACGTAATCAGGAATGTTAAAAAATGGACTTTGGGTTCGTGAATCAAACCATGTTTCTGAGACACACAAAATGTCAATTTTTTCAGTGACCAAGATTACTCTGATTTCATCCAATTTACCATTCAGGCTTCGAGCATTTACATGCTTGATTTTGATTTCACCTATATTAGCACTCTTTTTAAAGGTAGCGAGGTTACTCTATCGATGGGATCGTTCAGGGGATTTATCGATTTTGTCTAAGTTGCCCAGGGTGTTTGGCCCAGCATCTGCTATGTAAGAAAGTCTACTATTTGGCTGGGCAGCGGCACTTTGTCAAGATGAGGTAACCCCGGTCTGATTTTTGCCTTGTGTGACAAGAGCACTGTAGTGATCGTTTTTACGATGGAGCAGTAGTGGAGGGTTATTATTTGATAACTCTGAAACGGGAACGACTGATATTTTCAAAACACAATGATCTCGTTCATCCAGGACGAGAAGTTTTTGGTCTGTCACATATGAAATGATTAGTGGTATAAGGTCTACAGCAGCTTGGTCAAATGTTTTTCGTCAATGTAATTATCTATGAGGTTTTGCATGCCGCCACTGTTCTTGTCAAAAAACTTAGCATATGTGCTGTAGTTTGCTTTACTCTCTGTTTTGATTGCAGCCTTTAGGGAATTGTAATTCCATTTTGATGCTGGTTGTTATGTAAGTAGATGAGCTACTGCGTGGAGGAGGCAGTGTCCATCGGCTTTGGTGGGAATCAGTTTTATGTTCCATGATCGTTTCAATTCATCCATTGTGGAATTCATGCATTCACAAATGGGGCTGGAGACGTTTTTTTCGCACTTTTTTCGTCATTAAGAGGTTCTGAGAGGTGCGGGGAATTTACGTTTTTCTGGCTCTGAATTCCCGTTCTGTGGTGATTTCTCGTATGGGGATTTGCAGAGAACTGAGAAATGCTCGTGCCAATTATATTTTTCTGGTGATGATTGTGCATACCATTGGGTAGTGGATTTTCCATCGATTGTCGACTGCAATTTTGCAGCGATTTCTCTCTTCCTGTTGATTTTACTGCTTCCGAGTATGTGATTGGATGTTGATTTATACTCGTGTCTGAGAGGTGCTTTTCATCCTCTTCATCACCATTGGATAGCAATGAAAACCTATTTTTTGTAGGCACTCCGCAGTTGTTTGTGGCGGATGCAGGAGAGGGCTTGTTATATGAGGGCAAACATCGGGAGGAGAGGGGAGGAGAGGGTTTGTTATATGAAGGCAAACATCGGTTTATGCTGCTGGAGGTTTCACGTGGATAGGCGGTCAACTTAGAACAATCATTCAACTCATTTTGCTGTTTTGAATAATCATTAGGGTATTCAATTTCTTCATTCAGATCATGGGAGTTTCTGATACAGGAGATAAAATGTGAAGTTAGTCTCAAAGGTGATTTTAGAGCAATTTGTTGAAGAAAATGATGCGTGTCTTCTCGCGTAACGGGCCAAGTGCGGACATTGTTGTAAGCTTCATCAACAGGACCGGTTTTTACATTTGCTCGCAGCGGAATCAGTTTAAGACCAATTTTTCTGCACAGGCTCGATGCCATGTACAATTGCTGCCCACTGCAGGCACTCACCACATAAATACGAGAAAGAAGATTCTTTGTCATGATCAAATTTTTTAATTTCGTGAGATTTTGGGACGAGAGGCTCAAACCTTTGAAACTAATTATATAGTTCCTGAAAGGAGGTGCGCGTTCAATCTCATCATAGAGATCATTTAGACGTTCCGAAGTTATGGTCTGAATCCTGCATGCACTATCAATGTCATCTCTGTTGATTTTTGTGAGACTATTGTCTCCAACGAGAAAAGTGTCTAAAGGGGATTTCGCATAAGGATGGTTACTCGTAGCTACCACCGGCGTAAAATCATGAGCGCTGATAGGATAATTTAAAGCTAAAAGCTGTTCTGTAATCACTTGAATATTTGATACAGTGGAAAAAATCGACGCTGGGCTTGGGGGACAATTTTGTCCGACGGAAACACCAACGTCATCGTTAGAGCGCGATAAAATTTTGGATGTGTGCAATCAGTCAGAAAGTAAAAGGGGTAATTTTAATTATAATTTTAATGATAAATTGTGTGTAGACCTTTCAGGTGGCGAAGTTATGTTTGAAAATGCATACGCAGCAGCTGATACTGGCAGTAAAATACCTCAGAGCGTAAACTGCGAGGATAACGTAAGATTTTCAGTGGAGAAAAATACAACAATACCTGTTACCGCTTTTGATGGGTACTTACATCCTCTCCAAATGACCAGTTCCCAAACTATTCACGAAATAAATAACACGCTGTCTCTTACAGCTGCATTTCTCAATAAAGCTTTGAGACAAAATTGTCCCCCAAGCCCAGCGTCGATTTTTTCCACTGTATCAAATATTCAAGTGATTACAGAACAGCTTTTTGCTTTAAATTATCGTATCAGCGCTCATGATTTTACGCCGGTGGTAGCTACGAGTAACCATCCTTATGCGAAATCCCCTTTAGACACTTTTATCGTTGGAGACAATAGTCTCACAAAAATCAACAGAGATGACATTGATAGTGCATGCAGGATTCAGACCATAACTTCGGAACGTCTAAATGATCTCTATGATGAGATTGAACGCGCACCTCCTTTCAGGAACTATATAATTAGTTTCAAAGGTTTGAGCCTCTCGTCCCAAAATCTCACGAAATTAAAAAATTTGATCATGACAAAGAATCTTCTTTCTCGTATTTATGTGGTGAGTGCCTGCAGTGGGCAGCAATTGTACATGGCATCGAGCCTGTGCAGAAAAATTGGTCTTAAACTGATTCTGCTGCGAGCAAATGTAAAAACCGGTCCTGTTGATGAAGCTTACAACAATGTCCGCACTTGGCCCGTTACGCGAGAAGACACGCATCATTTTCTTCAAAAAATTGCTCTAAAATCACCTTTGAGACTAACTTCACATTTTATCTCCTGTATCAGAAACTCCCATGATCTGAATGAAGAAATTGAATACCCTAATGATTATTCAAAACAGCAAAATGAGTTGAATGATTGTTCTAAGTTGACCGCCTATCCACGTGAAACCTCCAGCAGCATAAACCGATGTTTGCCTTCATATAACAAACCCTCTCCTCCCCTCTCCTCCCGATGTTTGCCCTCATATAACAAGCCCTCTCCTGCATCCGCCACAAACAACTGCGGAGTGCCTACAAAAAATAGGTTTTCATTGCTATCCAATGGTGATGAAGAGGATGAAAAGCACCTCTCAGACACGAGTATAAATCAACGTCCAATCACATACTCGGAAGCAGTAAAATCAACAGGAAGAGAGAAATCGCTGCAAAATTGCAGTCGACAATCGATGGAAAATCCACTACCCAATGGTATGCACAATCATCACCAGAAAAATATAATTGACACGAGCATTTCTCAGTTCTCTGCAAATCCCCATACGAGAAATCACCACAGAACAGGAATTCAGAGCCAGATAAACGTAAATTCCCCGCACCTCTCAGAACCTCTTAATGACGAAAAAAGTGCGAAAAAAAAACGTCTCCAGCCCCATTTGTGAACGCATGAATTCCACAACGGATGAATTGAAACGATCATGGAACATAAAACTGATTCCCACCAAAGCCGATGGACGCTGCCTCCTCCACGCAGTAGCTCATCTACTTACAAAACAACCAGCATCAAAATGGAATTACAATTCCCTAAAGGCTTCAATCAAAACAGAGAGTAAAGCAAACTACAGCACATATGCTAAGTTTTTTGACAAGAACAGTGGCGACATGCAAAACCTCATAGATAATTACATTGACGAAAAACATTTTGACCAAGCTGCTGTAGACCTTATACCACTAATCATTTCAAATGTGACAGGCCAAAAACTTCTCGTCCTGGATGAACGAGATCATTGTGTTTTGAAAATATCAGTTGTTCCCGTTTCAGAGTTATCAAATCATAACCCTCCACTACTGCTCCATCGTAAAAACGATCACTACAGTGCTCTTGTCACACAAGGCAAAAATCAGACCGGGGTTACCTCATCTTGACAAAGTGCCGCTGCCCAGCCAAATAGTAGACTTTCTTACATAGCAGATGCTGGGCCAAACACCCTGGGCAACTTAGACAAAATCGATAAATCCCCTGAACGATCCCATCGAGATAGTAACCTCGCTACCTTAAATTGTAAGAATTGCATGACACAAAATGACAAATTGTGTACACTGACGGGCAGGGTTGGTTGTAGGGTGTTAGGCCCAGCTCCAGTATGCCAGACAGATATTCAAGTATTACGCAACCGGCTCTGTAAATAATGTCCGCCGGAATTTAATTCGAGTAACCTAGGTACGCGACAAACCCTCTTGAATCCGGCTTGTCTGAAATTCGAGAGAGCGAAAAAAAGAACCGTCAGCTCCCTGGAAATTTGGAACCTTATTATTTGATATTGAATGCTCTGCAGCCAACCTTGTTTCTGCTAATAAATCTTGAAAAATAATCGAATATTATCATCCCCTGAGGAAAATACCAACGACTAAAATAATTAAACTTTGGCATCCCAACGCATGCTTCAAAGTCTGATTTGTACTCGTGAGATATTGCAGAATAAAACATAACTTGCAAGGTGAGAGTGACTCACACAACATTAGGATACACTGAAGTTTGTATGAGTTAAATTAAACATTGGATTGACTACTACAAAGCACAACTGCAGTTAGGATCTACAAAGCAATTGACACGTATTGAGTTATCCAATTTTTTTTAAATTTTGGGATCAGCAAAGACAAATTTAATTTTTTGACCCAAGCTTTCGGCTAGATTAGCTCTAGCCGTCATCAGGGGAACGATGTAATTTTAAACAAAACCTCTTATGGTATCCGCGGGTATCTAGTATACAAAACATTTTTTTTTTATTTTTACATGCAAGCCGAAAATCATTGATCAAGGGCGACTGATGAGCATAGGAAGAAACTGCGGGGGGACATCAAGATGACGATTAATTTTGTTAGGTTCCTAAACACTGTACATTGCTTCGACAATTTTTCGAGCGTATTAATTTTTAACATTTTATAATATACATACATTTTCAAAATCAAAAGAATGGTTATCTTCTTCGGAATGCTAATAGACAAGGGATAACCTATTCTTCCTCTGCACATTCTTCGCATGCTCATCAATTCGTTGTTAAAGATTTCTACCCGTTTCCCCAATGTAACATGCTTCACAATTTTTACATTATAATTTATATATAAGAATACTATATATATAAAAATTGTGAAGCATGTTACATTGGGGAAACGGGTAGAAATCTTTAACAACGAATTGATGAGCATGCGAAGAATGTGCAGAGGAAGAATAGGTTATCCCTTGTCTATTAGCATTCCGAAGAAGAAAACCATTCTTTTGATTTTGAAAATGTATGTATATTATAAAATGTTAAAAATTAGTACGCTCGAAAAATTGTCGAAGCAATGTACAGTGTTTAGGAACCTAACAAAATTAATCGTCATCTTGATGTCCCCCCGCAGTTTCTTCCTATGCTCATCAGTCGCCCTTGATCAATGATTTTCGGCTTGCATGTAAAAATTAAAAAAAAATGTTTTGTATACTAGATACCCGCGGATACCATAAGAGGTTTTGTTTAAAAATACATCGTTCCCCTGATGACGGCTAGAGCTAATCTAGCCGAAAGCTTGGGTCAAAAAATTAAATTTGTCTTTGCTGATCCCAAAATTTAAAAAAAAATTGGATAACTTAATACGTGTCAAGTGCTTTGTAGATCCTAACTGCAGTTGTGCTTTGTAGTAGTCAATCCAATGTTTAATTTAACTCATACAAACTTCAGTGTATCCTAATGTTGTGTGAGTCACTCTCACCTTGCAAGTTATGTTTTATTCTGCAATATCTCACGAGTACAAATCAGACTTTGAAGCATGTGTTGGGATGCCAAAGTTTAATTATTTTAGTCGTTGGTATTTTCCTCAGGGGATGATAATATTCGATTATTTTTCAAGATTTATTAGCAGAAACAAGGTTGGCTGCAGAGCATTCAATATCAAATAATAAGGTTCCAAATTTCCAGGGAGCTGACGGTTCTTTTTTTCGCTCTCTCGAATTTTAGACAAGCCGGATTCAAGAGGGTTTGTCGCGTATCTAGGTTACTCGAATTAAATTCCCGCGGACATTATTTACAGAGCCGGTAGCGTAATACTTGAATATCCGTCTGGCATACTGGAGCTGGGCCTAACACCCTACAACCAACCCTGCCCGTCAGTGTACACAATTTGTCATTTTGTGTCATGCAATTCTTACAATTTACCTGTTCATGCAGGCATCCAAATCGTGTGTAAACCTCAACTGATTTTGTGATTTACTTGATCAGATGCTGTGATAAATCTCTGTTGCAGTGAATAGATTTTATTGAAGATTAAGATGTAGCGACAGTAATTAAGTAGTCTAATATTTCGTGTGCCATTCTTAGTTGAGTTTGATTATGACGACCTCCGTAACTGTGCAGTTTACGTTGACTTCGGAGATTAAAACGACCAAAAATACGACTATTCTTCGACCTTCCAATGAAAACCCGTTTAACTTGTTCGCCACTTGAAGATCGTCTGCGCTAGACCAATAGGCGAGCAGTGACAGTTTGGTGTCTTTGGTGCATCCACAAACCAAAGGGGGAATAATAATTTTGGTTCTGTTGCTCGCCTCGAAATAAATATACTGGATTGTACTTCCTGACCCCAACCATGAACAAATGAGGCCATTAGCAAATATTTCTGGTAATATGTTGGGTCAAAGAAAACGAGAAACGTTTAATTGCGGAAGAACATGTAATTATGTCATAAAAATATTAAAAAATTCACCTTAGTTATCAGGAAAATGAACTCTCAAATCCAATGATAACAAGCTCTTATGTTAATGTAAGTGAAAACTGCCAAAAAGCGTTTTCCATCAATGCATCACTGTCTTTTATTTTTGTTATTACATGTGCTTATGAGCACTATCAAAGTTAGCATAAATTGATTATGCGAATATGAGGACATTTTCATATCCTTTACTCAATCTTTGATGCAACGTTGAAATGGGCTGTTATAATACCCGTGTACGTTTACTAACTTAGAATCTTTCCATTAAGACGCTTTAAAGACCAATGGTGATTTTTGGACCCATTTTATTGGAAATAAACCTTTTTTTTCTTACTAATTCTATCCCCTTAGGCAAAAATATTGTATAATACGAGGCCTGTCTAAAAAGTATCCGACCTTTGGCCAGAAAAAATATTTCGAATACCTGTCGGAGTTGGGACCCTAATCCCCTTCAAAGTATGCCCCTTGTGCTTGCACACACTTAGCCCACCGATCCTTCCACTGCTGGAAACACCTCTGGTAGTTTTTTTTTAGAATGGTGTTCAGCTCCATCGTCGCATTGCGTAGCTGAATTGCGCATTGAAGACAAAAAATGTACTCTCGTCATTTCTGGAAGGGAAATACCGCAATCTCACGCAAACGAAATCTGTAAGGATACAGTCTGCAAACTCCTGAAGGACAAGATCAACATTGACCTCTCCGACACTGATATGACGTCAGCTACAAGAATGGGGAAAAAACCAGTAACTGGGAACGTAGATCAAAGAAACATTGCATTTGAACTAAAAGATTACAACAAAAAACGTGAAATTCTCAACGCCTGCCGAGAAAAGAAACCAAAGTTCTTCTTCATAAATGAATACCTCATACCTTCACGAGCTAACGCCATGTACATTCTGAGGATGGCCAAAAGGAAATTCCCGGATAAAGTTGGAACCCCAAAAACACAGGATGGAAACATTTTCATATTTAACCCCGGAAACCCTGATTCAAGACGCCGCGAGATCAACACGCCAGATGACCTCGAGCAATACCTGATGCAACAACTCAATATGACATCAAAACAAGTCATGGGTGACTAGACTAGGTGATCTCCTCAATTTGATTGTCAGTTTTCGTGCTAGTTTAACCCCAATTAGATATCATATCAGCTTATCCTCAACTTGATGTTAGCTTAACCTGAATCTATACAAATGTTTAACAGATGTGTTTGTAAACATTTATGATAGGTGTATGTGAACTTTTGCAACAACGCAATCAGCAATTCTTACCTCCCAATGTTACTGTGATTTTTTTTTTTTTTTCATTTTTTACCACTAAAGTTTTTTTTTATTACGCGTAAACCATATTAGCTGATTATATCATTGTCATTAGGTGATCCCCTAAATTCCCTAGACTAGGTGATCCCCTAAATTAGTCAATTTCATTTTCATCCCCTAAATATGTCAACTTCGTATTAATTTAACCTCAATTAGGTATCATGTCAGTAAACCTCAACGTGATGCTCGTTCAACCTGAATCTATACAAGTGTATAACAGATGTGCTTGTAAACATTTATGACAGCTGTGTGTGAACTTTTGAAACAACGCAATCAGCAATTTTTTACCTCCCAATGTTACTGTGAATTTTTCCTCTTCTTAACCACTTAAGTATTATTACGCGTAAACCATATTAGCTGATTATATCATTGTCGTTGTAATCTTCTTATAATCTGATAATCGCTTCTGCCCTCCACTGCCATCGTACAACCATATTAGCTGATTATATCATTGTCGTTGTAATCTTCTTATAATCTGATTATATCATTGTCGTTGTAATCTTCTTATAATCTGATTATATCATTGTCGTTGTAATCTTCTTATAATCTGATTATATCATTGTCATTATAATCTATCAGCAATTTTTCACTTACCAATATTACTGTAAATTCTTCCTTATTTACCACTACAGTTATTATTACGCGTAAACCATATTAGCTGATTGTATCATTGTCATCATAATCTTTAAAACTTATTCCCTCTTATGTGAACTTATGAAAACGCCCTCAGCAATCTGTTTGCACCAATGTAGTGATATCGAACTCCAATATTATAACAAATAAATAATAGATGTGTGTGTAAACATCTATGACAACTGTGTGTCACATTTTGTAACATCGCAATTAGTAATTTTTCACCAACCAATATTACTGTGAATTCTTCTCTATTTACCACTACAGTTATTATTACGCGTAAACCATATTAGCTGATTGTATCATTGTCGTCATAATCTTTAGAAATTTATTACCTGTTGTATGTGAACTTGCGAAAACGCCCTTAGCAATCTGTTTGCACCAATGTTGTGATATTGAACTCCATTATCACTCGCTCATGGACTGAGTTTGTGTGTACTCACGAAATCGCGCTAGATTTTTCTTTTTTACTCTATTCTCTCTTACTTAATAAGCTACTTTTTAGACTGAAATATCCCTTTAAGCTTGACTCTGTATTTCGTCTTAAGCTCTATAGTACCTAATTCTTACTTTTACTTATTTTAAATGACTGATCACCCTGTAATATTTGAGGAAATCGATCCAGATTTCAATCATTTGAACAGAATATATCCAAACCTAAACGACTCTCAAGAGTGTAGGTATACTAATATATCAGAATTCAACGAAACTATACGAATAACTGACCGAGATTTCTCACTCCTGTGTTGGAACTGTAGGTCACTCTATCCAAAATTGGAAGAGATACAATGTACTATTACTGAACTTAAATATAACCTAGACGTGATTAGCTTCACCGAAAGCTGGCTAGATGACTCGACTAAAGACATGATTCGATTTGAAAATTATCATAGTTACCATTCGCTAAGAAAAAACCAGCGGGGCGGAGGCATCAGCACATATATATCTAACCACATAGACTCGAGAACCATAGCAAGTGCAACCATGAATCAGGATCATATAGAATCACTCTTCGTAGAACTTTTTAGAGATGGTAAACGCATTGTGCTTGGAACGGTGTATAGGCCTCCTACAGCCTGTCCTATATCCTTCCTGAATGAATTGAATCGTATTATTTCTCAGTTCAACAGGCCCTTATACAATGACATAATAATATGCGGTGACTTCAATTATGATCTACTGAAACATGAAAGCCATGAACCAATCTCTAATTTCCTAACTACCTTTCAGTCTCAATCCTTCCTTCCGATCATTACAAAGCCTACACGAATAACCTCAGAGTGTGCTACGCTGCTTGACAATATCTTTATGACAGACCCTAGTGATTTTCTTGCTGGAATAATTACTTCTGACTTATCAGATCACTTCCCAGTTTTTCTTATTAAGAAAAATGTCTATATTGCTTGCACCAAGGCACGGGCTGAAACTTACTCATATCGTAAAATAAACGAATCAAATATTGAAGAAATGCGCACCGTTCTAGAAGAATCAATGCCTACATTGCACATCTCTCAACAAAACAATAATACTACGAGCATTGATGAAGCAGTAGTAAAGTTGACTGAAACTATAATGACCGCATACAATCAGTGTTGCCCAATTGTAACTCGTACAGTTACCCCGAAAAAAAAACATAAGCCCTGGATTACCAGAGACATCGTGATAAATATAAAGAAACGTCAAGCGTACCTAGCCCTCCTTTGCGAAGGACGAATATCTAGAGAAACATATAACCGATTTAGAAACTATGTAACAAACCAGATAAGAACATCAAAAAAGAACTACTTTACGCTCAAGTTTACTCAATTCAAAACTGACGTTAAAAAGATTTGGCATCTCCTTAACTCCTGCTGTAAACCGAATAATGCCGATAAAAAGAAAATTGAATATGTTGTTCAAGATAATGTAAAATATCATGAGAAGAAAGAAATTGCTAATCTCTTTAACAACTTCTTCGTAAACGTAGGGAAAACAATAGCTGATGGTATTCCAAGTGAACCTACTGATCACCTGGAATTTATGGATCATATTCGAGAACACAACTCCTTTTTCTTTACGCCTACAAACTCCTCCGATGTAATTACGTGCATAAACAACATGAAAAATAAATCGAGTGGGTTACAAACGTTTCCGACTAAAGTACTTAAAGTTATTGCTGACATTGTAGCCCCACTGATATCAAATATTATTAACCAGTCTCTCTTACTAGGCACTTTCCCGAACTCCCTCAAAGTTGCTAGAGTAACCCCTATCTTTAAAAGTGGTGAAAAAACCTGTGTAAACAATTATCGACCTATCTCCATTCTACCAATTATTAGCAAAGTATTCGAAAAGATTGTGTATAAAAAAGTGTACTCTTATTTTGAACAAAAATCATTTCTTTACGATAAACAATACGGTTTTCGCTCTAAAAAATCAACAACACAGGCTATAATAAATCATTTACAATTCCTCTATTCTAATATAGATGAAGGAAAGCCTGTCTTCTCTGTATTTCTTGACTTCCGAAAAGCATTTGATTGTGTGGACCATAAAATACTATTATCGAAACTACACTGTTATGGCATTCGAGGGATTGCCCATGATTGGTTCAGATCATACCTAACAAATCGGAAACAATACGTTGTCATTGACGACGCAAAATCAGACCCACAGACAATTAGCCATGGAGTTCCACAAGGATCTGTTCTCGGGCCTCTCTTGTTTCTGATTTTTATCAATGATATTGTAAAATCTACATCATTCTTCAAATTCATACTTTTTGCCGATGACAGTACGCTTTCTGCGGTCCTTCCGAACCAAAATCCTGCTATGATTGTGGAGAGTATAAATACTGAACTTCACAAGGTTTCATCGTGGCTCAAAGCTAATAAAATAAGCCTAAATATCGATAAAACCAATTATATTACTTTCTCATACAAGAAAGATGTATCTCTCCCATGCATTAAAATTGGCGAAGGTGAAATCGAAGAAACCAACTCATGTAAGTTTCTGGGCATCATAATAGATAAACATCTGACCTTCAAAGAGCACATCACTCATATTAGTTCTAAATTATCAAAATCAATCGGAATCCTAAATAAAGTTAAAAATTTTCTGCCTGAAACAGCTTTACAAATGCTCTACCGAACGCTCATTTCTCCATACTTGCAATACGGAATAGAAGCATGGCACGGAACTGATAAAAATAAAACCAACAAAATTTTTACTCTGCAGAAAAGGGCTGTCAGAGCGGTAAAGAACCTAGAATATAATGCTCACACAAATGATTCTTTCAAAAATTTACAAATACTTAAACTTTCGGATCTATACAAAATCTCCATCTGTAATTTCATTTACAAAACATTAAGAAATGATGGCGACAATAGCCTAAGACAATTATTGACTGCGCAAACTGGTCATCACGACCATTTAACCCGAAATAGAAGTAAATTCATGCTTCCTTATTATTCAAAGGCCAGGTCGCAACACAGTATTCTCTTCGTTGGAACCAAAACTTGGAACTCTATACCTGCAGAGATCCGTGAATGTAATTCGTACAAAGTATTCAAAAGACATCTTGAGTCTCACTTCCTATCAGAATACTAGTAGTGTAAGATCACCGTGTCGAAATCTTGCCTCCTACATGTAACTAATGATAATGTCATAATGTAACTTGCCTTGTGTACCATAACCAATCTTCTCTCTGCTCTTGAATCGTTTTATCGAACATACTGTTAAATATAGCCGACTTGTAAAATATCGAGTTAATCATCTCAATGATCAGTCTAATGCGAAACTAGGTTAAGTGAACTAGGTTAAACTTTTGTACACCCTAGAATAGCGTGATGGTAGGATGCCCTAGAAGTCGCTGAACTTATTCGGGCCCACAGGTAGCTATACTCAAATTTGACCATTGTACTAGACTTAAGTAAAACTCTACCTCTGTATCACCTACCTCTGTATCTCCTGTGGTAAATAAATTGTTTAAATTGTTTAAATTGTTTAAATTGCCTGTTTGACTCCTTCGATGCTGACTGTTTTCTTTGATGTCCGTGGAATTGTGCATCACGAATACGCACCGGAAGGACAAACAGTGACGAAGGAGTACTATCAGGATGTTCTCCGGCGACTTCGTGATGCAGTTCGGCGCAAAAGACCAGACATGTGGACTGCGAACAACTGGCACTTGCATCACGACAACGCGCCCGCACATTCATCCCATTTGATCCGCAATTTCTTGGCCAAACATGGAATTACGACCGTTCGCCAACCTCCCTACTCTCCAGACCTGGCTCCTTGCGACTTCTGGTTGTTTCCAAAATTGAAGACACCACTGAAAGGATCCCGTTTTGAGAGTAGAGAAGAGATAATGCGGAACGCGACGACAGAGCTGAACACCATTCCAAAAGAAGACTTCCAGAGGTGTTCCCGGCAGTGGAAGGATCGGTGGGCTAAGTGTGTGGAAGCACAAGGAGCCTACTTTGAAGGGGATTAGGGTCCCAACCCCGTCAGGTTGTTGAAGTATTTTTTCTGGCCAAAGGTCGGATACTTTTTCGACAGGCCTCGTAATTGAATGCCAAATTATATTTCATGTGACTAAGTTTAGTTATTTGAGTAGAACTGGTTGAAAAAAATCCAACGTTTTTAAGACCAACCAAAATCGGATTATATACAATTTGTTGTCCTCGCGGTGGCACAGCGGTTAAGGGATCGGACTTGTATGTTGGAAGTCGCGGGTTCGTATCCCGGCGCTGGCACTGCGATTTTCCCTGTTGGGTATAACGGAAAGCTCAAGCACAATACCCCACTCGACCCAGGAGTCGGAAATGGGTACCGGCTTTACGGGGGAACCGTCATGGTGTCCTATATGTAGGGTTAGTTATAAGACATTTGAAAAACCAATGCTTAAGATCATTTGTATCAGGCTTGACTGGAAATAAAGCATCCCAAAGATGCCGATGTTTGTTTGTTTGTTAGTTTTAAGTAAATTAAACAACATTGCACTAAAAACGAAGGCAACGAACAACTCAAGGCTAAGTACGAAATGATAAAAAACGATTTGAGATTGAAGGTATTTTTTCCTGCTCATGTTAGTTCCCTTCATGCAGTAAATCAGAAAACAAACAAAAATTGTTTCTTGGTCAATGGAGTGTCAATGAAATGCTGAGAATAAGGCATCGTGCCCTGCTTAATGTACCTTACTACATGTTCAGAAGTTAGAACCAACTTAAACAATCAGTCAGGACGAGCAACGGCGTGTTAGAAGTACACTATACAGTCGAATTGTTCAAGAAAACGATGGTCAGTTCTTTCTCTCATCAGGTCTAAAGGGCCGTTTACACTGGTCTACATTTTGCTGCAGGCTCGCGTGTAGACGCCTCGTGTGGAGCTTCACAAGAGCCATGCGCGTTAACACTAGACACCATTGGAGCGAGCCATGGAGCGCGCGCTGCTCAACAGGGCTGCCACTCTAGATATTATATAGCTAGATCTAGATGTTTTTGCTGAAGCCTAGATGTAAAATTTCGAACCTAGATATTAGCTATAAAACCTATATAGTTTTTTCAGCATGCTAGAAATTTTCTAGCTAGAATTACAATTAAGCTATGTATATGATAGATTACTGTAAATTCGAATTAAGAATTCACCATAATGGTTGGTTACTACTTCATTCATATTATATTTGTTAATTTACTTAAGCAAATTGTCTGAATAGTGAAGCAACCATATTCTGATCTTGTTATGTTCAGATTATGAACGACACCAAGACGGCTATTTCACGGTTCATGAGCTAAAGCACACTATCTCCAATTGCAAAACTAGCGATGATATAAAAAATCATGGAATAAAATGCACATACATTATCAAGAATGTATTGTGGGCTCATTTTGACGAAAGACTGACCAATTATATTGGTAACAATGAGTTCAGTTTATTGTTGGATGGAAGCAATGATATTTCTATCATGAAACTACTTGGTGTATCAGTTATATAGTAAAGCAATGCATCTAATAAAGTAGAATCAACTTACTTAGCAATTGCAAAATTATTAAAAGTGATGAAGATAGCGGTGTGAAAGCCTTAAAACAATTGTTGATAAGTAGGAATCTGAGCATTTATAATTTGTAATACTATAGAGACTGACCATTCTGCTCGCAACACGTGTGGAATTGAAGAATATTTGGATACCAAGCTTTATTAGGGTAAATATCAGGATACTAGATAATTCATATAAAGATAAATTGCCTAATATAAAGCAATTTATGATATAAATATCCTTATATGCTATTGTTCAACTAATTTATTATAGTAGATAAATAATTAATTTCTAGATATATTTTTGGATGCTTTATTTTTGAATCTAGATGCTTCTCGATATTTTTTGAGGTCACACTAGATTTTTTTGGTCAAACAAAAGTGACAGCCATGCAGCACAAAACCAGTCAGTGTGGCCTGCTGCTATGAAATATGGATTTCTGTAGACGAGCTTGTGTGAATATTGTTGATGCATCGTAAAGCTCTTTTTTATTTGCATGAGTGAAATGTTACTATATTCGTCCATTTTCATTAAAATAAAATGGAAAGCAACCTCCTTATATTCGCAGCTTTTAGTCTGCCAAAGGCATTGATGGGCTTAGTACATTTCAATTAAAAGCAGTGTAGTTTCTCGCGGCAGCGTTGAGTCAGCCATAACGGGTGAGCAAGAGGCGCTACCTCACTTGATGACTACCAACTGCACACTGACGAGTGACCGGTCTAGAGCTGCGCCTCTCACACATGCGGCGCTGCACGGATTCGAGCAAAGCGAATCGGGAATTTCGAACACACACACACAAATATGAACCTCTGTGGTGAGCCTCGTCTACACGAGTCGCGCCTCACGGCCGAAATGTCCCCTAGTGTAAACACCCCTTAACAGTCGAGGTAAATTCCCGGCTTTAGTTCCTCACTCTTCTACAATCATTAAAGCTTGAATTTGATACATAATCGAGTAATATTATACTATAGTACGCGTACACACAGTTCAAAAGTTTAACCTTGGCGTATACTGTGTCATACCACTCGCCTGGAGTGATAGAAGGGGTTCCCAACCTGGATGCGAGAAAAGTCCAGGTGAATTATAGGATAGTGGCAAAATGTTGGCATTTTTATTTCAGGAGGTGCAAAGTTTGGATGAAATTTCTTTGAAGGTGCGGGGCGGTAAAAATTTGGAAACCCCTGGTGCAGAAAGAAAGAAGGGAAAAAGAAAAACATTTTATTTCCAATAAAGTACAAACATGAAATGTCGATACATTGGTTTTTAAAACACCTTAACATTAATATCCTTAAATGATTATAACACATTGGTATCGTAATACCCGTGTAGAATGTTGAAACAAAATGATTGATAGAAAAGTACAATAAAAATGAGTTCCTTTCCTTGCCTAATCTGATTTTGAACTAAGAGAGCACAATCCTCGCGAAACTCATTTGAAAAAACACTTTCATTAGTGCGCACAAGTATTGAAAAATGGAAGCGAAAAATGCATTCAAATACCTTATCATAGAGACCCTTAATTGATATTTATACATGGTTATCGTAACACCCATGTTAAGTGTTGAAACATATGATTTAGATCCTTAATTGCTATTCATACATGGTTATCGTAATACACATGATAATTGTCGACACAGGATATAGATAGAAGCACATGTTAATAAAAAATAAGCAATAATATGTATAAAAGGATCGTTTGCATTTGGAGTGCGGCACTGAGTTTCAGTTTCTGTGTTTCAACTTCTAAGTTTCAATTTCTGAAATTTTTGCTAGAAAGTAAAAATTTATCTTATTTTACGTTCGCTAAGTCATTCTAATATTGATCTTACTTATTCCTGTCGACTACAATGAGCATCACAACTGTTGGTTCCATGCAGCGGAATGAAGGTTGCTTTTCCAAAATTAGTAGTACTTCATCTGTGGTGCCCGGAAATGGAAATGGAGCTTATTATTTTTCTAATAAATTATCAACTCCAAAATCCAAAAATTCCTTTCGCCCATCCGACAACACTTCACCCCCTCTTCCGGTGATGCCCCGCATCCGGTCATGCATCTACATTTGGTTCCGCTTCACATTAGTTTATATCCTACATCCAGTGAAAACCCACATTCGGTCCTTCATCCCTATGTAAGGTGTCCCAACGATAATATTTGCTATAAAAAAACACAAAATGGTTATGATATTTCTTACTTACGCTAATAGTACTGGCGCAAAGAGTTCATCGGGGTTAAAGACATGAAAAGTATTGTTTTACATTGCTAGCTGGTGAGAGTTCGAGGGTTCGAGGGTTCGAGCTGCAGAGGGTTCGAAATCCTGCAAAGCCCGGTGTTTCTTCACACTGGGAAAAGGATAAAGTTAGCTACAATTCCCCTTCCTACCCAGGTGTATGAAATAGATACCGTCTCTACTAAAGGTAACCATCTTCACGCTCTGCTGTTGATTATAAAGAATTAAAAAAATAACATTCACGGGGATCTACATCAACTTACATGGAATAATGCACCCTTTGTCCGCTTTGCCGACTCAACAACCAAGACTATTCGAGTCAACGCGGTTGTACGTTAGACAGTTTCTCAGCTTAAAAACTATTTTAAATTCTGCTTTGACACAATTGACGAGGAATCCAGTTGCCATGTGGTCAGTATCTCGGGTTTTCCTTCACGCTGTTGAATGAATTTCCAGAGTAAAAAAACCAATGAAGCTTTTGAAGAAGGTGTTTAGAACAACTACCATTATTTGTTAAATAAAATTTAAGTCATGCTCACCCATCTTATTTTTTTCGAGGGCAACTAGAGAAAATCCAACCACGCTCCTTCTTGAATTCGCACGGGTACGATGAAAGTGCATGAAGGATGACATTTAGGGCAATAATTCCATTCGTAGAAACGATATAAATAGAATTTTTAATTCTCCAACATCGTACTATCCACACTCTAACGATAGATAGACGTTCAAATTTTGGCTTCGTTACAACTATACCGTACAATCTTCTCACAGCAGCAAAATTCAAAATATTATTCTTTTTGACGAATTGTCAGCCACTCGTTGAGAAATGAAAGTATGCCGCATGAGATGGATAGATTCCTAAAGCACAAATTGTATTGAATTGTTAAAAGTGAAGTAAAGTAAGGAATAAATAAATGAGTTCTGTATTTGAAACACACACGCGAAACTCTCTATCCGCCCATGCTACATGCTCGTATGGGAAGCCCTAAATTAATTTAAATTTCATAGTTGCGCTCCCATATCTGTTAAAACGTCTTGAAGTGATAAATTTTTCATGGTTTTAACCGTTTTATATCCAAATTTAGCCATGGTTTGAGCGCATGAGTTCTGCACGTCATCTAAATCACGCACTGACAACTTGGTTGTCCAGTGCAACAAGCGCTCTTTCGACACACGGGACGTGGTCCACGCCTTGTCTACCTCTTTGGTTGA
Organism: Morinoia aosen; assembly: GCA_030386875.1. NCBI lineage: Eukaryota > Metazoa > Arthropoda > Malacostraca > Amphipoda > Talitridae > Morinoia > Morinoia aosen. Next base: position 61,038,258 of record CM059571.1, on the reverse strand, counting down.
GTGAGTCAAGACAAATTTCTCCATGGACTCTGTAAAGTTTAAGCCAACTATCTCTGTGAGAGCCCTCGCTTGGTTCATCACGTCATTCATCAAGTCCTCATACCTCATCAGTTGGATGTGATCGGGATACAATTTTTTCAATTTGGAAAAAGCCTGCAAGTCTTGATCCATGTCCTCACAGAGGACAGATGGTAGATAGCAGTCTTTGTGGCTCGGCTTGCACCATTTTACCGTCGATCTCCTCGAGTTGATCACAGCTCTTGGGTCTCTGACGAGGTAGATTATCTGCAGGTTTGATGAAACGGGACTCTCAAGGAGTGGTTCCATCAGCGCCAATGGCAGCCTCACCGTCTTGATGAGGGTCCAAGGAAAAAGTTGGCAAGCCCAAGAAAGAAATTTCGGATCGAGGCAGAGGTTTGGCGGTCCTTTGCAAAATTTATTGATGTCACCATCTATCATGGCTGGAATTTTCTTCACAGTCTTGAGGTATTTCACATTCGTGAACCTGTTGATAAATTAATTGAAAATTAATTAATTAATTTATTCTAACATCTGTTCTTAAATAAGCGGAAAATAAGATAGCTAAATGATTTGATTGGCTTGAATCAAATCAGATAGGTGAAAAATTTTCCGACTTTAAGGAGCGCATATTGCGGTACCATATCTCTCACATATGGGTTTGCAACATCATGTATTTGGTACAAGAAGAAAAAATATTACATTTGTATTTCTACTGAAAAGGCTACATTTTAAATTGCATACGAGTATAACTCATCGAGTTTTAGAACAACGCAGCATGATACCTTGCGTGGAATTGTAGAGATTTTATTCATGTTAGCTTGAGATTGCTATTTCAGTTTCGAAATACATTTTGTGCTTTACTAGTTACTGAATCTTATATAAGGCAACCAGGCAAGTTTCAAAAGATATAACTTCATGCTTGCTGCATTTACTTAGGTGAGAATACTGCAGTCCATGGTTTGGTTTTTATTGCCCAAACTGTAATGTTGTACCTCTACGATAGGTAGGGGTAATGAAATTTTTAATTTCTACCTGTACTGCTGAAGGTTCTGACAAGTCCTACTACACTGAAGCAGAAAACAAGTCCCACCTACACTACAGCAGGTCCCTCCTATCAAGACCCACCCGCACTGCAGCAGGTTCCATCAAAACCTACCTACATTACACCAGGTCCCATCACAACCCACCTGCACTGCACCAGGTCCCATCAAGACCCACCTGCACTGCAGCAGGTTCCATCAAGACTCACCCGCACTGCAGCAGGTTCCATCAAAACCTACCTGCATTGCACCAGGTTCCATCACAACCTACCAGCACTGCAGCAGGTTCCATCACAGCCCACCTGCACTGCAGCAGATCCTTCACAATACCCAGGCCTTCAGCAGCATTGGAGCCGCGCGCTCTGCGGAGATCGAGGTGGGAGAGAGGCTCGTATGCGTCCATTATAGAGGGGTGGCTGTCAAATAATTGCTCCGTGAACGTAGATCCAGACCTCCAGGTTGTCACTATCACCACCTGGTACGGGAATAACAAGGATAGTTTTTACAATCAAGTTGACTTATATTGTTTTGTTTATTGGTTTTTCAAATGGCATATGGGTGTCACAAAGCGCAATGACGGTTGCCCATGGTCGAGCAGGTATCAATATCAATCACCTGGGGAAGGAGAGCAATTGTGGCTGACTCTTTTTCTTTTCCCAATAGAAAGAAATACCGGGCTCCGTGGAGTTTCGAACGTACGAAACCTCTTCACAAAGAGCAAGTGCTTTTAACCCCTAAGCCACAATGGCATTGTAATTTAGACCTGAAACTGACGATGAGGCCCGATTAACAATCTAAAATCCGAGAAAATGAATTTCGCTGTTTCGTCATGCGGGTGCCTGGCTGTTCCATTGTAGAGACTCAGTCTCTCGCTGCTACAACCAAACCTCAAGCCATCGCACGGAACTTCACGTGTCAACTCGTCAGGGGGGGGGGGGGGGGGCGGTATCAATAGGAAAGGAGAGAAGAGAATTAGAGTTTAGCACAGAGTGTGCCAGAAGAGAAAAAGGAGGAGAGAAAAGGATACTGCAAGAAGAACAGGCGCTTAACGCATAATTAGGTGGTCTTGAGCATCATGTCTTGTATATGCTTACTATTTAATTGGGATAAGATAATGAAAAAGGGAAAAGGTACCCGTCAGGGCTTTTTATGCCAAAAAGTAATTTGTCTTTTTGAATTCTGCCGCGTGTGCTCGCTCTACTCTATAGTAGTATTTCGTTCAGCGGTAATGGGCGACAAGAGCCATCGGTACTAGGGTGAATTAAAATTTATCCTAGAGTAATTTAATGCCTATCTACCAGTAACCTAAGACATCATACATATGAAATCGTACACCTAAATACACGCAATACAATAGACAATACAACATAGAACAATACATGTGCCCGCTTTTTTATTATTTATTTATTTATTATTATTATTTTTTTTTCATATTTTTCATGTTTTTTTTTGACTCGCCAGCGCGTGATGCTCATTGGTCGAGACCCCAGGATTCCACCCCAGTACTTCCTGTCTAGACCTATGAGAGAGTTACTCGTGCGAATACCGTACCCCGAGACACCACCCCCAAACCAGCCAACGGTAAGATTCGCTGCTGTGCCACCATTTCTGAAACGAATCGTGTATAAAAAGAAAAAGAAAAAAAGAAAAAACAGTTTATTTCCAATATAGATGGTACAAAAGTACCATCATTGGTTTTTAAAATATCTAAAAATTAATACTCTTAGATGATACACACACACGAGTATTGTAAAACTCGCGTCACTAGCCGAAAAGAAATGATTGAGGGCAATAATGTACTCCTAATCTTGCTTAATCTACATTTGATAATGCATGTAATGATAATTATAAGAGAGATAAATTATAAGATGCAAGTTAAACCGAGTACAGTCTTCACTCGACGGTCTTAACTCGATACTTTTCCGAGCAAAAGCTCGAGGCTGAGACTTCTCTCTCCATTTTCACTCTATTTTTTTTTTCTTTCTATAATGTTTTTGATAGTTTCGATCTCGGGCTTTGAGCTGAAGTACGACTTCGCCTCACTGGATGAAAACAATATAGCTTACCCTGCTCTTAGGATATGACGAGCCGACAGTTTAGGCTTACAGTCTCTGCACTCTCATCTCGACTCCTTGCACTACAATTTGGTTGATGCTTGGTGAAAGCCCTCGCTAGCAAAGCTGAAGCCAATTCTCACGCACGAGGTCCTGATTGGCAACGGAGCCGGTCTAGTCACCAATTCGAGTTCGCTCAGCACGACACACAGTGACTTGGCCGCCGCCTTGCAACTGGCCACACCTACACGTTTGTACTGACGGACGTCACCTCAAGCCTATCGTGGTTCAGCATAATCTGCTACGTGCAGTCGTTGAGCTTGGCTGCGGTACTACCAACGACCTCACCGGCAGTCTTGAACTTAAATCGAACTGCTGCTAATTCGTTTTTTCCTCGTCTTTGTTCTCCTGTAAGGTGCAACTTGAACGAACTCAATCATTTGATACCATATCCCCAGGAACTATTTTTTTCAGTCAAATGAAGGAATGACATGGGATATAAAAGTTTCTTTTCGGTAGGACCTCGATTATAATTGATCTGCACGTATATGATGTGTTTTAAGATACGACTGAATTAGAATTTCTTTACGACTGACCTAAGCGAATTCATAAATTACATGGCATATCTTGAAGTTTATTGAATTTATTGATTCCGAAGCCAATGCTAGAGTTGCATAACATCATTGAGAGTAATTTGGCAAAAAACAGACCTTCTACCACACCTGCACAAAATTTGCCAAATGCCACCGTGGCCTTGATATAACTTAATATCTTCCACATCATCAGTGAAAAGAAGACTAACAAGCCACCATTTGGTGATTATATCGTAATTCACGATTATGTTCAGATTGAGTTGTGAGTGAATACTCGACATAAAAATATCGACATTGAAAGGAGGTTCGGTGTAATCGTTCATTAAGCTTTAAAGTTACGAGTGGTGTTACCGGTTATACTGAGCCAAGCTCAGCAATAGTGCGTCGAAGTTTCTTGAGTTATACAAACCTGAAGGTGGAGTCGGCTTTATTCAGTTCCCAGTGTTTGAAAATAGCTGAACGGCACTTTGAGGAAGTCGGCAGCGAAATCCTCGGTTGCTTGACAAGCTCTCGCATTTGGTGAACTCATAGAGGCGACTATACTGTATTCATTGACGGCTCAGGATCTCAAGGGCAAAAGCTGGCTACATGGTGTTGCATTAGTTAGGATGTACTGCAGCGCATTTTATACTGAAGGGAGACGGTACGTGAATATGATAAACATTGGGCGCATAAGGATAGCTGAGAGAGAAACTAAGTGAACTTAGGTCTCGAGCTCAGCGATAAACGTAGATTTCAGCTACGCCAGAAGTGAGAGCTCTTGCTCTGCTTATTGCAGCAGGAAGAGGTGAGGGCATCGTCATAGTGCGCTGGGGCAAGGCTTTTTTTTCTAAGCCCGTGGTTGAGATTAGTGTATAGAGCCGCAAAGGAAGAAGGGAGAGCTTGGCATTGTCATATCTGCGATGAATAAGGCAACGAGCTTACGCGCACCTTTTGAATAGGCCTCACCCATGTATACTCACCGAGAGTCTTAGACGCAGCGATTGGTCCTCCGGGGACTAGATATATGTATGGTATTTGGATGGGTAACGCGAACTCAAATTGTAGTGTGGAATCACAGCGTAGGAATACAGAGCTTGAATCTAGGAAATACGATTGATCCACCTGGGGTGGTGGCTGGTTGCATGGTATTCGTACGGGTAGCTCACTCTCAAGTTGTGTCCAGGAGTCACAACAGTAAAAGAATAACAAACATGTCACCATTTGTTGGTGGAATACTAATAAAAAAATATGTAGCTTAGCAAAACATACAAGGAGATATATGGTGACTAAAGAAATGGAGTGAGCCAGCCAGAAAAGTAAGAATCCATTGTCTCAGAAGAACGATGCTCCAAGAATGACATTAAGCACATGATGACGAGAGCTACGATAAGCTAGCAATTCTAATACATGGCGATAAATTAGCCGTTCGTAATACATAAATGCATCAAAAGACGTTTCAGTCAATATGGCAGCCCCCCCCCCCCCCTTTCACAGTTACAATAAGCCCAAAAGATTCCATTTCTTTACTTTTGCTTGCCTTAATCTAGCTCGAACAATCAGAATTGATGTGTCTTCCTCCACGTCTCACTGAACTTGGTGTTTGTACGTAAGAAGGAGGAGGAAGTCAAGTCGGCTTGTACCTGGGCGGGGGGTGGTCGGGAGGGGAAGGGGAGCGGCGTTCCTTTGATGTACGCCTGCAGCAGCTCGTGGTACGTCACTCCAGTCACCTCCGTCAGGATGTGCTCCTAGAAAATGCATTTTTTATTGTTTCAAATAACACACTCTTAAGTCTCAGTTACAGTGTATTGGTTGTACTCACAAATGACGTAACATTTTAAGACTGAAAAAGAGTTTCTTTCAGTGCCCAAAAGTAGACTGTTTTTAAAGTAAAAAATCGTCTTTTTTAGTACTAAATAGACTATTATACTTAGTATTAAGTAACGTATTGTCCTTCTTGTCAAAAAGCGTATTGTTTCTAGTTCCAAAATGTTCATTGTTTCAGAGTCATAAGAGAGCGCACCGTTTCTAGTATTAAAAAGCATACTATCCTTAATAAAAAATCAGGTATTTAACCCCTCAATATCGGCAATCGTCTTTAATAAAACTGAACCAAGTAGACTGTACCTTTTGCTTAATAATAAAACATTTTATCACTGTAAAATGTTCATAGTTGAAATACCGGTAACGTATTTTGCTCTTAACTAAGATGTCGCGTTCAATCCAACGCAAGAACTTAGAGTTCTCACTCTCGCAAATCGTCGCGATCCTCTCTCGTTCATGCACAAAGCGAGGGTTGCCCATTAACCCCAAGTGACAGCTGTGACATTCTCTTAGGATAACCTTAAGTCCACTTCGTGAAATGAAGATGTGAAGATGTGCAGTGAATGGATCAGCTACCTGTGTGGTCTGTATAGTGATTACTTGACGTCTGAACACTCAATCAAATTCCTATAATTCCTTTTCACAGGAGAAGCAAAATAAAGTAGTGCTCTTTTTAGAATAACCTCAATATTAAGTGTCAAAAGCACGACTAGTCTTTGATACCTGCCTTCAGGAAGACAGCTTTCCATTGTTCGTAATTTGAAGACCGAACTCTTTGTCCAATATGCGAACAAGACAACGAAAAATTGAGTAAGAAATTTTCCTCTAATCTGTCTTCGAAAATGACAGATCAGTCAAAAATATTATCCTACTTACGTTCATTTTACTCAGTACGGTAAATTATTGGAACTGCAACGCATTTCCTATTCACAGGATAACAAATTATGTCGGAAAGTCTCATGTTCCGATGAAAGAACAGAACAAACTTAAGTTTGAAGTTGATATGGCGGCAGCCGTGGAACCGAAAATCAATATTTGCCTTCAGATCTGTAACTGCTGGCCAATGACATGATCATGGCAACGGACTTGCAAAGACCTTGATAATTCTCTAACTTTTCGCTGAGTTTTTCTTTGGTTTGGATGCCACGCATAAATTAAATGGAAACTGTGCTGAGTTTGAAGGAGCCAAGTGCTGGAGTGTCATATGAAGTATGTAATTCAAGCGCCAGTTTCTAATTTTCTGTCTATTAAACTTCAATAATCAAAAACAAATAAACGATAACACATGTCAAAAGTTACGTTGGCTCAATAAGCATATGACGCCGCCGATGAAGACGGTTCAATCCTGCCTTAACTTTTTTTAGCGGAGCCACTCATGGTACAGGATCTATTTGGGCCGCAAAAATCATATATCCCCCGGTGAAAAAGTGAAACAGCGAATATTAGGCTTAGCCATCTGTGAAAAAAACTATTGCCTTCAAAACAGACAGAGCCCCTCAGTCCTGTCTGGTATTTACGCGTCCCTCAACTCAGTGTGGGTGACAAGTGGCGTTGAGTGAAGCTTTGCGGCTGGAGGATGATTTGCCGCAGCAGATCTAGCGAAAAGCCAGGTGAAAGAATTCGAGTGACTTTGGTTTCGTTGTGAAATTCTCTCTGTCTTCTTATAAGCGTTCCAGAAACATGTTTAGCAGTAATTTGCTGAACTGATCATTTGTGTCTAAGGAAGCAACTAATTTGCAGCAGTGAAACGAGGTAGCAGTAAACGCCAATCTGCTTTAGCTATGAACATGCTAGATATACAGTGGTTATCTAAGGAGAAATCATTTTCAATTCGAAATTACTTGAATTTACATGAAAAATTATTTCAAAGTTCAGTAAAAATTCATTCGTTCTGATGGGTATTGTAGTCTCAACTTAACTTGAACTGAACCCTTACTCGAGATAAACTGATATTTTTCAAATGTGCAGCAGTTGAATAAGAACGTTTAATGTCTATTTTAACAAAGGTTACGATGCTGTTATTACAAGTTTAGCTCCACAGAAGCAGACAGTTCAACGGTCTATTATCTTCAGGTTTATGGACTGTGGCCCTAAACTTCTTTACTGCAATCATTTTCAACGTATTGAGTGAAATTGCAACATTTGCGCACAGTTTTCACTTGAGCAAGAAATTGAGAAATTGCTAGATAGGACAGCCCCTAAACTCACAAAGGGGCTCTTGAGTTCCATTCTTTCTTTTCGAAGTCTTCACTGCCAATAATTTACGTAGAGGAGTGACAAGCGTGAAATTTCCGCCTGCCGCGTGAAAATTGGGCAAATTACAATGACAACCGCAGAAATTGTCTTGGCGGGAGTAATAGACAAAGAATTTCGCCTGTTCTGGAACGAATTTTTACTGATCACTTTTTTTTCTATTGAGCACATCGTGCTAAACTATACAAACGCATAAACTATATTTTAAACGCATTCCACATGTTTGAGATTATTCAAGGTTATTACAAACCGTTATTGAAGTAATTTTTATGTTGCAAATTTGTGAATGTGCATTAAAATGAAGTTCATGACCTTCTTCTCTCAAACTTCGAGCTGTTCTTTCATCTGTAATACTGATAACAGTACTGTTGTGCTGCTATCAAACGTTCACTTCTTTTCTAATACATGTTAAACAAAGGTCGAAGGCACTCGAAGAGGTACTGAATAAATCAAGCAAAAACCTTTCCATCGGCGCCGGAAATAACTTGAACTGAAGTCAGTGATAAAATTATGCCCATTACGTGACTTCGGAAAAATTATACGCTGTGTGACATGGAGATTTTACAGTGGCGATAAGTTTGGTACATGTTTAAATGAAGTCTGTGATGTTGGAGATAAGATATCCTGTCTATAACGTGATGCGGGCACCCACCAGCGTGGACGATAAATGTACATACAATATTATGGCATCACAAGCCACATGCTAATAGAACGAAACTAATCAGCACTCAAGTTTTAGTCATTCACAGGTTTCAAAAATCCAAAGGCTTATAACGTTCATGTTTATATAACCCTGACTTTATGTGTTTTCGTGTGTTTAGGATTCACGTTATTTTGCTATGCTAACGTATGAAAACTATGAACGGGATTATTTTGCTCATAACCATTTCCATACCAATCCTTTTTTCCCAAAATGCAAGTAAAATTATCTGAGCAAAAAATTCAGTCCACAGACGTTTTCTAATTTCTTTAATGCGTACTGGTACACCCGCTTATATATCTCTTGTGCTCAAATTTATAGCTCAACAGTTTCCGTCACTGCGGAGTGCGGATGCATGGAGGTTCAAAACAAAAGTAAAGCTTTCGCTGAAGAGAAGAGAACACTCAAGTAACCAACCTTTCTACATGATATGGCTGGGTCCGACGTACCACTATGCTGGTATAGAATGTTGGTCGTGATTAAATTTTTGGAAGTACATACTGAAACTCACGCGTGCAGGAAAAGTTGGTAGACAACACGGTAGAGGAAACAATGTAGGTTCAAACCAGTCTTTTTTGCGTAGACGGTGTGGTTTTGCTGACGTCACGGCAACGAACCAATAGCATCGGGCATAAATTGGCTGCATGCATCGGGTATCAAATGGCTGCATGCATCGGGCATCAAATGGCTGCATGCATCGGGCATAAAATGGTTGCATGCATCGGGCATCAAATGGTTGCATGCATCGGGCATCAAATGGCTGCATGCATCGGGCATAAAATGGTTGCATGCATCGGGCATCAAATGGCTGTATGCATCGGGTATAAAATGGCTGCTTGCATCGGGCATCAAATGACTGCATGCATTAGGCATAAAATGGTTGCATGCATCGGGCATCAAATGGCTGCATGCATCAGGCATAAAATGGTTGCATGCATCGGGCATCAAATGGCTGCATGCATCGGGCATCAAATGGCTGCATGCATCGGGCATCAAATGGCTGCATGCATCGGGCATAAAATGGTTGCATGCATCGGGCATCAAATGGCTGCATGCATCGGGAAAAAAATGGCTGCATGCATCGGGCATCAAATGGCTGCATGCATCGGGTATAAAATGGCTGCATGCATCGGGTATAAAATGGCTGCATGCATCGGGCATCAAATGGCTGCATGCATCGGGCATAAAATGGCTGCATGTATGGGCGTAAAATGACTGCATGCATCGAGCATAAAATGGCTGCATGCATCTGGCATAAAATGGCTGCATGCAGATGCTCAAGTGCGGCACTATATCGGATTTAAAGTGGTTGTCATTACAATGTTATTTATTGTCATTACAGTGGGACAATTGAATATAAAGGTGTTCATTTTGAGATTTGTGAAAACGAGCATAATTCTGCATTCTAGTGGAACACTTATTAGAGTGTAATTATTTATAGATGATAATCATCGAAAAATGAAAAAACTGTGTTTAAACTCTAAAAAGCAAGTCAAAGGGGCAAATTTTTTTTCTTGAAAAAGTCAAATTCAATTATGTTAACAGTTTTTCACTCAAGCAAACCTAATTTTATTTGGAATTAGTACAAGTCAAATTTCAATATGACGAACTTTATTTCAATTGGAACAACTCTAATTTAACTTTATATCGATCGAACATTCAATAGCGTGGTGTAGCCGCCACATTAATAATAAGAACACACGGTTGAGCACACAAATCCAAAATCAGCACTAAATATAAATAACACTGCAAAGATTGAAGCAAAGCCTGATGTCACGATATCTTATGTGATATTAATATTTTACTGTTATTATTTAGGATATGTTACCTCCTTCAGAGCTGGAAGCAAGACACAATAGGCACAAAATCACGCACAACATTTTCACATGCATCCACAACGGCTGTTGTTATTTAGGATATTTTATTTACATAGAGATCTTAAATATTTTCTTCTGCGTTGTCGTATCGTATGGGGCAGGAAAATATTTAAAGAAGCTCATGGAAAATTTTAATTGTTGTAAATTCAATGACGTAAAGTCTTGCAAACGAAGTTGAATAAGTTATCATTCTAATTGAATTAATTTGATCAAAAATCTATTTGAATGTATTCATGTATACTAAGTCCTCATTCTAACTTTAATTTTTTTTTCAAATTACTGCTGTCAGCCTTATTTCTGTGGAATTTACTTCCAGAAGTTTTTATAAAAGGGCTTATATTAATTCGAAGCAGCTGGGTGTTTTGAAAAGTTTAACTCGAATGACGCTAGCCTCTCCACTTCCACTACTACTTTTACCACTATTACTTGTACCTTAAGAAAACAGGTAATTTCAACTGCCTGAATCTGCCTGCAAAAGAAGGAACTTGCCACTTGAACATCAGTCTGCTGGCCCTAAGAACAGACCACGAGCATGGAATACGTTATCACTAGGATAAGAGGGCTCAATTAAATAATGAAATAATAATAATAATGAAGGCATCTACGGATGCTTTATTTCCAATGAAGCCTGATACATATCACCTTGTACATTGGATTTTCAAATGCCTTATAACTAACGCCAGGACGCCGTGCCGCTTTCCCCCGGTCAAGACCGGTACCCATTTCAGACACCTGGGTAGAGTGGGGTATTGTGCTTGGAATTTTTCTCCTATGCCCAACAGAGAAAATCGCCACCGCCAGCGCCGAGTTTCGAACCCGGGTCTCCGCCGCACGGCGGCAGAACCTCTAGCACATGGAACACATGGAACAGAACAGATAAGATTAGACCTCTCATCATTTCAAGTAAGATATCCGGCGTTGTTCTCTTCCTACAGAGTATTCACCAGAAAACCTAAGGACTTCGCCTACCATAATTTCCAGATGTTAATAATATTCTTCCCTTTTAAGTCTGAAAGCGTTGGGTGAAGTACAAGTCAAATCTTGATACAACCTGAGTATGAAGAGAATTTCCGAGCACATTTACCTTAAGTGAATTTCTAGGGAGTGTTCAAGGCGCATTCACCTTAAGCGAATTTCTGGGGAATGTTCCGGGAGCATCTACCTCAAGTGAATTTCTAGCTAGGGTGCACCTTTACCTCAAGTGAATTTCTAGGGAGTGTTCAAGGCGCATTTACCTCAAGTGAATTTCTAGGGTGCACGTTTACCTCAAGTATATCAAGGGGTTTCCTCATATATTCCGGGTATGAGGCGTTGGTCGAGATATGCCTCCAGACAGCCTCGAATGAAGGGGGCAGCCTCTGATGCGAAATAAATCGGGTTGAAAGAATTATTAACATCTTGAAGAAAATTCTGAGCAGTTTTCGTGTTGTCTGGTTTTCTGGTTTAGCTAATTACGATTGAAACACAAATGCTTCTTGCAAAAGAAAATCCCACAATCAAAGCAATATAATCAAATAGGAAGCGAAGGAATTTGTAACTTTATTTCAATCATTAAATAAATAAGCCAAGCATACAAAGCATGTGTTTATATTTACAAAAATATGAGCTCTTAGTCATCCAAGTACTCAACTTGTAGCAGAAATACTCAGTACTGGAGCATATCAAGAGGAAGTCAATAAAAATTGAACAACTCTCGCATTTTGATACAATATCGATCAGCACGAGAAACAAAGCAACTCCAGGTAGCTTGACAACGTCAATCACGCGTACATTATGTAAATTCAATTTCAATTTACTTCAATTGCTAACTCAAAGATAATTCAAACAAAAAATCGAAAAGTGACTTTTTGATTTTTAATCGTTTAATGCAAATAAATACGTATAAAAATTCAAATACACACGAAAGTAAAGGAAATGCAAGATAATTTATCGTGTTTATAGTACTAGAAGGAGACCAAAATTATTTTGGAAAGATAAAAACATGTTGAAAACAATCAAGGAATTCACGAGAAAATGTCTATTTCTCTTTTATTAATGAAGCATATATACAATGTGCTCGGTTGCCAACTTATTCCTTCTAAGCAGATCACATAATTCCATTATTATAAATTAATTTACGCATGGGCAGTGTTTAGTCGTGAAAAGTAGAACTTTAGGCAGATGGATGATGTTTTCCTCTGTCATTTAATAACAAATTCTATGTTTTCTTTCCCCCTTTTTCAGTTTTCTTTTCCTCTTCCCCGTTTTCTGGACAAATCTGTTTTTTTAAGCCTTCCCGCTTTTTAGAGCAAAGCTATAATGAGAGGAGCTGGAGCCAACGAATGCCAGCCAGAACGCTCTGACATCGATGCATCATACTCTGCAATTAGGACGTCAAGACTCCGTGGAGCCGTAGCGAAATACTCGAACTTTGTACAACTCATGAACAATGAATTTCACACTTCACGCGCAGCCTCATTATTATAAAATATAATATTGACTTTTAAGTGATTATTTTGATCATTTTTGAACAATTACGATTCACTCACAATTTTTCTTATTGTATTTTACATGGTTGCTTGTACGACTGAGGTTGTGTGGAGTAGAATAGGTAATTGCCATCGTATTTTGTAGTTAGTTTCAGTCTCACAACATTAGTGAGCTCCGAAAAGTTATAAAAGTTAATCAACGAGACTTCGATAATGGTTGAACGATCCACATCTTGAACGTGTTCTTTGGAATTATTTCGGTAAAAAAATTCAGTGTTAAGTATCTCAGGAAAAAATCTTACTTTTCTATTTGAATGCCATTCATAATTTTGACCTACTTCTATTCTTGAGAACCGAAATTCATGGTGTGAATACTTGAAAAAGTCATACCCGTTTCACTATCTTGATTTATATTAATTGGAGGCAAATACTTCAGAAAACAGTTCAGTACTCGCAGGGTTGATTCAAGTGTGTCGTGAAAAACATAATTTCTCTGATTAAAGGTATTTGTTACCAAACGATAGGTCGATTTTAATTTGAAAATTGAATTTTAGTAGCGAGTCACAAAATGAGCATAGTATAAATACTTTGAAATTGACAATCACGCATTGACAAGCTCATAAACATTAGTTTTACTAGTTTATTATAAAAAAGCAGGTTTCCCAACTAATACTACTTTTATTTTGATTAATTTCCCTACATTATTTTCGTTTCACTAAATTAGTATAATTAAAATTATTCATAGTTTTATATTAACCTCTCCTTCCCGGTTCTTATTTCACAGGAAGGTATATTATGGTAGAATTATTCTTTATCCTCATTTACTCTCTCTCCAATACTTATTTTACCTCGCTGTACATTGTGGTAAATTTATTCTTTGGTCTAATTTACTCCTCACCGCAAAGGACCGCTCTAGAGTTTCGACTGTTGCGTCAGACCGGGTGGAGGGAGTGGCGTCTGTTGAGAAAAACAGTGCGACGTTGAAGCTTCTAATTTTTAACCAGTTACTCAAAAATGTTAGCTAAGTTTTGAATAGCAAGCTTTGAAGAGTTTCGTTCCTCGAATAAAACTATTATAATGTGTGGGCTAAGGAGCGTGAATCTCACGAGTAATTCTGTCCATCAGTGAATTCATGCTAGTGATCACGGTTGTAATTCTACACGACTACACCTTTGTTGGTAACTCAATGTTTACTTTTTTGAGAATCTGTCTAATATTTCTGAAAGTTTCTACCAGGTGTATTAGGGTAATTTACCTCACAATCAGCTGCTGAAAGATAGGAGCACAAGACAAATGTGCCGTCGATGAATTTCAGGGATTTCCACATGAAGACAACATTATTACTGGACTAAATTGTGCAGTGTTTGTCTGCGCGCCTCATTCAGTTTTGACTCGCTGTGTTTAGTTTTCAAAGTTTCATAACTTGGTGCATTTATGGAATATATCAGCCTTTTTTTTTTTTCCTGACAGAAAGATTTCCGTTTTTGACAGATAGACAACCTTTACTAAGCGTGATGAATGCAGTGACTGGTTTTTGACCAACAAAGCAAGTTTCTTTCAAACTTCGATCAACGTACTTCAAACACATGAAAAATAGAATGATTGTTGAAATATTTGATCAATTTGAAACATTCGAAACACATTTGAGTTTGAGGATCGGACGATTTTGTCGCACACTCCAGCACGGGATGCCTCCTTTTGGTCTATAAGACATCGCTGCGTCCACTCACCTGACATCAGGGGATTTTCAATATTGTAGATGAAAACCATAGACAACGTGAATGCCCCAACGCACAGCCCCAGTAGACATTGCCTTGTGCCGATGACCTGTAGGAGACATGTCAATGAGCGATGCGCAAACTGAAAGTCACCAGTGTGCGAAAATACGCCGAAGAAAAAGAAAAAAAATACGGCGTTGTTTTACTGCGTACAGATTTGTGTTAGTTGCTTACTGCGAGTCTACTGCGGGATTATAGTTTGACATAATACTTCTACTGCTTGTGGCTTTGACTTTTATATATTTTCCTCTCTTAAACGGATAACTTTATAAAATTTTTATTTTATACTCTGTTTATCCTTTCAATAAAAAATAATTCTTCATCGTTGTAGGAGGTTCAAAATGTCACTCCAAACCGATTCACCGAGGTTACAAGGACGTGCCAGACGAATAGGCACGAGGCTCACAATGCCAAACAAGACGGATTGACAGAGGCTCGCCACGAAGTCACTTTACTTCATTGAAATCGTGTGACGCGAGGCATGTTGCTTTGGTGGCTGAAGATATACTGTACCTGTGTTCTTGGGTCTGTACCCGTGCACCCTACAGGACTGTACCTTTGTATCTGGATCTGCGTCAGTGTCCCTGAAACGGTACCTGACCACAGGGGCCTGTACCTGTGAACCAAAATTACAATTTTGCATTTGACGCTACCTGTGCGCCGGACATTGGGTCCTTTTCCTTTGACTGTAGCTGAGTAACTGGAACAGCGCTAGATTTCAGAGACTGTATCTGTGCACTGGGAACTGTACCATCACTTTGTGAGCTGTGCCTTTGTGACTTGACACGTTCTCTGCCGCCGGACGCATACGTGCGTCCAGCGGTCTCATGTTAAGTAAGGTTGTAAGAAGCAGACTTTAAAAAACGACTTTACTGTACGAAAAAATGCATCTTTCCTAAGCACTATGGAATTTTACCTCGTGTACTTGGATTTCTTCTAAAAAAGATGTTGAAATAATTTAAATGCTCTTTATTCACAACGTTACATAAATGAACAATTCACCTAGTGGTACTCTTATGTATGCCCCAATAGGGAGTTAACGTGTTAATGCAGACGGTTTTGTTTAACGTCTGCGCTTAAGTCTGTGTGTGTGAAGCTATAAATGCGATGCGTACCTGGTTCTTTACCTGAAGATCTGAAATTGTACCTGACCACTGGTTAAAACCAGTATACTTTTCTCATCTTAAATTGGCTGTACTCTTCACTTATGTTTCAGCTTATCTTTCTTTCACTAATGCTATTGCTTGTAATTCTGTCTGTCCGTTTTTATCTGACCGCGAGGACTTGTGTTTGTACTCGGTGTACATTAAAATTAAAATTGTTAAGCGTCTTTTTTGCCCATGTCTTTATGCGGATCTATAAATATGTGCGTCCCTGCACTTACCGTACGAGTGTGGCCAGGCTTTTGTATACGGACAAGTGTGCTGGTATGCCTTTTTCTGCATTATCGACTCGATAACTCTATGAGTATCCCAGTGTTTCTGGTCCCCGCATCTATGCATGCCGGTCACAGGCTCTCTGCACCTCATTCGTACTGAAATATTTATGACTAATACTTAACTCTTTTAACGTCAGAATTTTTTACTGATATTACCGTTATCACAGCTACTATCTTTTAAGGGGCACCGGCATCATTTAGTCACCGACATCACAACGAGGAAGTGACTGCCACTCCACCATGAACTTCAAAGAACAAATTAGGGCAAAAATTTCACAAGGAATAAAATATATTGGAGCTGTTAATGAAAGTGGACTTCGAAATCCACTTTGTCGGTAAAGGGTTGATGTATGATTTCCCCAGTCGCAAACAACCACGCTTTCTTCAGGTGTGTGTACAAGCAGCTGAGCTGTGCGCCTTCGTGCAGAAGTCACTAACCAAGTGTCAGAAAATGACCATTCATGTGAGCAATAATTATACGAGTGTTTTAGCCATTAATTTGTTTGCTGACGGCTTTCGTTAGAGTGGCTTATTCGAGCCAAACAGTTCTGGCGACTGTGCCAATTCCAAGTCAATTTGGTCAAAAGTGAAGTTTGTTTTTGCTAAATTTAAACTGAATTTGGTCGAAGTGAATTCGAATTTGATCAAAATGAAAATCAATTTGGTATAATTGAAATTCATTCTGGTCTGAATTGAATTTAGTTCTGTTAAAATTAAATTTGGTCAGAAAGAAATTCAATTTTGTCAAAATTCGATTAAATTTAGCATAAATGAAAATCATTGCGTAGAGTATAAGTAAATTTCATTAAAGAACAAATTAACTCCGTAAATAATTTTTTTCTTGGAAGAATTTATATGATGCATAAGCTCAACATAAGACAAGATAATCTAAGTATGGAGTGTTAAATGCAACCGGAAACTGCCACCCTCATTGACACATGAACCACCCTCGTGAAGGATACCATCACCACTAGGGTTGCAGAGTCTCAAGCATTTTATCCGACTCTAGGGATAACTAATGTTTGACTCCCATTATTTTGATTCACAAGCGTACACAAGTATTTCTATAGCAAGATAGAAATATTATCAATCAATATGGTTTATGTTTTTACAATATTTTCATCATTTAAATTTATCAATTTTGATGTTGGGTATGTTTTAAACGAGGCGGAGCATTTTTTCGACTCCGGCTCCTAGGACGCAAGCTTAAACGACTCTGACTTCACCAACAGCTTCCAACTCCACAGGACTCTGACTTCGCAACCCTGCTAAAGCCACTTACGCTAGCATTTGTTGCACTAACGTGGGCTGAAAGAACCACGATATGTTTTAGGAAAAGTATGCTCCTGTCGAGAAACCTTACAATATATGTCAACATCCAAAAAAGTTTCCTTTAGACAAATTCAATTTCGTTTTGACCAAATCGATTTTCACTTCGGCCAAATAAATTGTAGATGTGACCTAACTGAATTACTTTATGACTGTTTTGAATTTCATTTTGACCAAATCAAATTGGAAATGGTATAGTGGTAATGCTAGCTATTGAGTTTTACGAATAGTTCTCAAAAAATGACGGATAACAGCTATGACAACTATGAAGGGTTTAAGCTGGTTAATATAAACGAAACGAGTGTTGATAAAAAATGAAATCGTGCATGAGAACGGATAGTATTCGGGTCTTGTGCGTCGGGCTGCAAAGCATTTACTTGCAATAAATTCACATAAAATCAGTAAAGCTCAAGGAATTTTGGGGGGAGACCAATTTGGTACTGCATGAAATGAGCGTTGCGGCGAAGGTGACAATTGATTGACGTGAACCGAAATACAATTGTACAATGAAACTCACTGCAGGATATGCAATGCCGTCATCTTGGAGCTCGCATCTGGCATGAGTTTTTTAGATTGTGTCAATGTACTTCATATTTAATGAAGATAATAAAACAGGAAAAAATTATAAATCGGTTCTTCCCATAATTGTAAACACTAATTTTAATACATTATTTCATGGACGAATTTCATTCGTTGTTTGCTATGTTCTTTCTAAAAAACACATTTAATTCAAAATTTGGACAGCGTAGGGGTATTAAAGCCAAGATACGCTTTTCCGTAGTCTCTCAAACCATCAAAATAAAGACTCGTTAATTATACAACCAAAAGATCGTTCAATATACAACTAAAGTATTGGCAAATATACAACTAATGTATTCTTAAATACAAAACTGAAACATCGTTAAATATAGAACTATTTTGTTGCTCAAGGCCTAATTTTGAGCGTGCCCATCATTTCCTATAACATGCATGAAAATTTCATCAAGAAATGAAACCTCAAAATGTCATAGAAAACATCGGCCGACTGATTTAAATCAAGGGTATGCAATCAGAATGCATACAGAGATCACCATTCATAAAGCTAAGCATAAAGCGATTCTGTTTTTGTCACTTCTCACCTGCATGGCGATGAGTTCAGCATCCGTGTTCCGGTCGTGTAGACTTCTCACGCCTGAAGTTAGAGTTTATCTTGAGAAGAAGCTCGGATCTTGAAGCTGATGATATTAACAGGCTTCTGACCTCTTAGCTGATCTTGAAGAAGTTAAGCTGATCTTGATGATCGATTTTAAACTCGCTGACTAATCTTGAAGTTAATGTCGGTAGGTTGAACGTTTTCCGTGCGTAGGTTTTCGTAGATTTTCTCTCTTGATTCTTGGTGGTTTAATGCTCTGACTGTGCCTTCTGCAGCGTTTGTCTCTCATTACTCAAGGGGCTAGTTCACTGAATGGAGTTAAGAAAATGGCCTTAAACTTTCATGATTTTACACATGGCTAATGCGATCTGACACGATATAGAAGAATTCCATTATCAGGAATTATCGCTTATTATAGACCAACGGTGAATTTTTGTACTATATTTTACAGTATAGAGGTTTTTGGGAACAGCAGACAACTTTCGAAATGATGTTCATGTCGTAGGGCAACTGATACTATAGGATGGTGGCTATTAAAATAACATACGGGTCCATTTCAAAAATTACGAACTGAAAGGAATAATACAATATTAAGCTAAGTATACGCTGTTAACGTCATCACTTATATAGTGAAAATTGGGCGAATTGTTATCTTAAATGATTTACACACTCTAACGAAAGTGCTGAAAGGAACTGAATTGCTAGCCAAATACCACTAGAAACAGAGCACTAAGCACATACATACAACCTACCACTGCGCACGGATGCACTACTCGAGCAGCACTCACGCAGGCCACTACAAACAAGAGCCCTACTTGAAGCTCAGCTCGTGCTCAACAATATCGCAACCGCGGCTTTTTGGGTCATAAAAGTATCACTGGAGAGCATATATCACCGTAGCCAAGATAGCATGAGCTGTTGTCTTTTATTAGCTGGATTTTAAGAGAAAGCAGCAGGGGAAGGAACTATATTTTAAAAAAAAGGAATGTTTATGCCAACCATGCCTGATACTCGTATACATCATCTTGCACATTGGTTTTCTTCAAATCTCTTATAACTAACACCAGGACGCAATTACGGTTACCCCCGGTCAAGCCGGTACCCATTTCCGACACCTGGGTAGAGTGGGAATTGTACTTGAGTTCTCCCCTCTTCCTAACCAGCATCTGATCATCCGATACCTCATCCACCGGTACGGCATAGTTCGGCCATCTGACGGCGTGGGACGTACCCGAGCCTTGTTGGGGCGCCAGTTACCGGGTTGAGAGGAGGGCTCTAGGTACCGTACGAGGGCGAGTACGCAACACCACAACGCCAGTTACCGGGATAAGAGGAGGGCTCTAGGGACTTTGCGAGGGCGAGTACGCAACACCACAACGCCAGTTACCGGGATGAGAGGAGGGCTAAGGGTACCGTGCGAGGGCGAGTACACGCCTGTAACCATGCAGTGCCTCCCCACCGCAAGGAGACACTTCACGAGAAAAAAGAAAAAAAGAAAAACATTTTAACATGAGCAGTAAGTCGCGGTACTTGTCTCATGTCGTACGTCAGCATCAAAGATTGCTCAGTTGAAGCCTACTGAAGTGATCCGATCCCTCCTGAATAAAAATAATGCCAAGGATGATATCAGATCGGTGGGGATTGCGGTCTAGAGATATCATATCGGGGTGTATTAGTTATTTTGGAGATATAAGATCGGTGTGGATTAGTTGGTTTGGAGAAATCAGGTCGGGGTGTATCTGAACAGAGGTAGTTCAAGCATCTGAACTGAGCCCTGCTACAGAGGTAGTTCAAGCATTCGAACCATGACCTAAATAAACACGCTTGCAGAGGCCGTGACAAACATGACTTGTTTGTTATCCGTCAAAACTCCAGGTTGATGCTCTAAATATTCCGTGCGCTGAATGCTGTACGGCCTGAGCCAATCAAGAGCGCCTTCAAATTACGGTTTAAGAGTCGGGGGCTTATGGTGATCGATTGTCAGGTGCGAGCAGAGAATATTTTTTGAGATGAAAGAATGCTGAAGTATTCTAGGGAAGGATGGATTCAACTGCAGGCAGGCAAAATATGAATGTTGGCTGTGGACAAACCAAACCGAAATTAAGTTGAGAGGTATCCGATCCTAAAGGGATCGGAAAGGCCGTGGTTTGCCGCATCGGAACTGTCACGGCCTCCGTTGAAATAAAATCGTCAGAGCCTGTTTTTTATCAGCTGCAAATCAGAACTTTATTACCTATACAAGTGGCTTACAGAATTACGTTGTAAGCCACTTGTAGAGGTAATAAAGTGGCTTACAGCATTCTGTTGGGAAATTTTTCTCGGGTTTTTATTGTCACGACGTTACACTCATTTTATTGGCCGTCTAATAATCGCTCTTCTATGCCGGAGAGAGACAGAATGATTTCTACTCTTTATTCGCGTTCGGTTCAGTCAGCTTTCCTTCAACAATGGCGTCACCTGGATGTGACACATAAATAAATACATCACTTAAATGAGGAATCAGGAATCACAATTGATGAGACCAGTCGTACCTGTCGAGTACATGGCGTAAGTGTAAGATATAAGGTGTTCAGTAGATCCCAATTCAAGATTCGACTTGACTCAGTTCACGTTATGAAACAATGACGATTATCTCATAAGTTCTACAGTGAATGGCGGAATGAGTGTATCGGATTATGATAGCAGCGAAAGCTCATGTTCTGCTCCTGTTTTTAAAAAATTGTTGCAGTGAAGTTCTCAATCGCAGTAACATTTTGAGTTTTATGTAAAGCAATCTGATGTACGCTAGACTCTTCGAGCTAAAGTTTGACCGAATGAGACACGCAACACGCCATGCTCGGTGGGGTCAGCAAAAGCATAATGTTTTAATGGGAATTATGAAGCACTGTGGTAAGAATTCCATATTTCGCATCTCCTATTTGTTGTAGAGGTTCGTTTTCTGACCGTATCCACCGTTGCTCAGCGTCACTGGCATACTGTCTTCAATAAGCGTTGATGTGCCGCTTAGTTCTGTGTTGTATCGAGGGAGCTAGCGTCGCACATGAGGCAGAATACATCTCAGTTCCATTTTGAAGCCCTCGTGAATAATTAACGTTTTGTGTTGATTGTGGTCACTATTAATACAGTATCGTTCGTATGCAGCCAGGTAGAAGCTTGAGATCGGGCCAGGTGATAGAGATCGATGTTGGTAATATAGAAATTGTGTTGTAATAATCGCTCTGGATATTGAACTTGAAATCGCAGGTTACAAATGACGAGAAGCCCAATGCTCATTACAGAAATGCACTATAACATAGAAATTCATGACTCCGCATCGCAGTCTTTATGTGAAAGAATGAAATTCCCAGCGCTAAAGATAATCGCTTGAAAAACATTGGTGGTTATCGGATAATAAAAGCAGCTAACAACGGAACTGGTGAAATTAGGTTACTGAATAATAACAAGATGCTTAAAACAACTAGCAAGAATAAGGACTAAAAGAAAAATATCTCTCATTTCCCAGGCTCAACACTCGCATTGCGCAGAAATTTTTAAACAAAACGAAGTTCAAATGCCTTCATCGACGAACTCGATTATCTCGTATTAGCTGACTATCCCGAGTTGTTTCATACCAGCTGAATATCGCAAGTTGTCTCGTATTAGCTGACTATCCCGAGTTGTTTCGTGTTAGTTAAATATGATTAACTATAATGATAGTTAACTATCTCAAATTAACTTGTGAGGTATACGTACCTGTTTGATAGCTTGCTGTTCCACTCACGTCATGTAACAACCGTGGACTTATACTTCGTACGCACCGTACTTAATTGCATCTTTCCTCAATTATTGGTCTTATCCATCCGATTACAGGGGCAAAATTTCTTTTACATTTCCTGTCATTACCATGACTTTAGACAAGACTCTGGCCCTGTGCCGGGAACTCCCAATCGTTAACACCACATATTTGTTGTGCTTTTCAGGTCCATCACTTTTTGCTTCGACATTTTACAAGGGTATTACGATACCGATGTTTAATTATCAACTAAGATGTTATTGTTAAGATATTTTTAACAACCATTGTTAAACATTTCATGTTCTAACTTTATTAGAAATAAACTGTTTCTCTTCTTCTTTCTTTCATATGAACTTCCTCATCGATCACCACCTCTTGACGTGAAGTCGTTCCCAGGTGTAGTGAACCTTTGTCTGCAAGATTATATTCTTCCTCCCAATCAATACGTTCTAAAGCTACTTTCATCATTCAGGTCTCTGGCTGCTGGAACATTCTTCAATTTCTTGTCAGCTAAATAATTAATTGCACTCTTGGCGTGTTTCTGAACCAAAACTTATCTCAGAAAACGGGGTTACATGATTTTAAAAATGTTTTCATGGATACTCTGAATTCATCCATTTTATAAATTTGGATGTTATATATTTACATATACATATACATATATATTATATTAATAGCGCATCCTTAATATCTCCGCAAAATCGTGCCACGTATCTGCTGCGCCTCAATTTTCTTCACCAACACTAACTGCGCGAATCCACAATTGATCCTGTAGTTGCTAACCTCAACTTACATATGCAAATCTTCACTGGTGCAGGTATAAATTGGTTTTAATTATATCACCAGTATGATGCTTGATACAAGTTGCAAATAACGTGGAGTAACTTTTATCAGTATTAGTTGAGGTTAAGATATGAAGGGCACCATTCGGAGATCGAGTGTGCGTCCCATCTCTCCCCTATATAGCTTGGGACATGACTGGAATAACTTACACGGATTTGAAGTTTAATAGGTTGGTTTCGCTAATATTAATTTGGTTGGGAATACGTCTTTGGGAAATTTCATTTACGAGATAATATGGAGGTTATCGAATTATTTTAAAGATGACTTCGCACAGGTTAGAGTAAAATGAGCGGCCATTTAAGGTGATGTTAAAAATGCCAAACCTAAAAAATGGTTGATACATTTCATGGTGCCAATTTTATTTTTCAAATGTCATATAGTGAATATGATACCAACACACCATGACGATAGCTGCCAGTGTAAGCAGTGCCCTTTCATACACTTGGGTTGAATGAGGAATTATGACTAGGTTCTTCAAAGTTACCCACGACCAAAGTCGTCCATCTTCGCAGCACTATTAGTTTGGAGTCAGTCTTTGATTTAGGAAGACTTTAGTTCGATCACAGTTGTTCGCCACGGTATTTTCACCAGACTGCAGCAAACGGTAATAGCAAACGGGCAAAAGAAATAGGAAAAGATAAAGAAGGAACTCTTCTACTCACTGAACTTGCTCTTCACTCATTTTCTCTTCTTAGGTCAAAAAGCAGAAAAAAACACCTGTCCATTTTGATTACAATGTTGGAGCGATCAATCAACACGTTTCTCCTTTTGTCCACAGAGAAAAACCATCGGGCTCCCCCTGTCAGGCCCAGACCCTCGAGTCCCTGTGCACAACTGTATAAATGCAGTTGTGCGTTGTGTGTGTCGACGTATGTCGGCTCAACAACCCGTACTTTACGTGTCAGACTGGCAGAACAAGTCGAAATAAGTTCGAGAATTGGGGTTCGGCTTAGAGGACGAGTGTGATGTTAGAATTTCCGATTCTGATTTATCAATTTTAGGATCTGCTCTTTATGTAAAAAAACTTAGAATTCTCTGACCTCTTTATATATACAAGTAAAAATCCAATTATGAGAGGCAGAGTGCCTTTCCCTTAATTTTGTTCGGGCAAGTGTAACTTTAGGGAACGCTTTGTCGCTCACTTTTCAATTAGGTCCCATTATGCTTTTGGTTCATTTTTTCTTTACCTAGGTTCAGCTTTTAGGATATGGCTGTCTCTTTGCAATTACTGCTGCATCAAAATCTTTAGTTCGGTATTTACATTTCAAGGAAAAATTTTTGAGCGTGTATTTAGGGAAATTTTTGCATTCGAACAACCCCATCACTAACATTTTTTCGCCGGTTGCGTGCAGATATCAACGGAAATTCAATTCAATAATAAATGACTAACCTTGTTTTTAACTGTGTTATGTAGCAGCTTGAATGAAGAGCCTGTAAGGTTACAACAACCAAAACTATGAATACCAAGTAGCTAAATAACTAAATTATAAATAAATATGGCACTGCTTGCTGGTCATCGTTTGAACACATGAATGAATTTATCATCGATAAAGAAGTCTTTGATATCAATGACCATTAATGATCACCCCTGCTATGTTATGAGTCTGCCGATAAAGCATTACTCTAAATAAGTATGAAATGCACAACAGCATGCCCCGCATCAAGCACACTCCCAATGCAGAGACATTAAGCAAGCCATAACGACTACAAACATATCTAATTGCGATGAATTTCTATTTTCCCCACGTGATTGCCCCTTTTCCTCAATGACCTTCGTATGGACGCGAGTCATGGATTTGAATAGCGCGAATTGTTGCCTGGCGGTGAAGCCTCCTGCGATATTAATGGTAATCATAGTCGTACGTCACTGCAGGCCTGGCTATCGTTTGTGGAACACAAGCAGTGTATAGAACTTTACTTGCCGCACTTTGAACAATGTTGGCGGCGTTAACGATTGGATGCATGCAGTGAGTAAAGTGCGAACACTGTTGTGCGTACACTGCGTAACACGTACGCTGTAGTGAACGAACATTATGTTGTACGAACATTGTGCTGTACATACACTGCACTACAGGTACACTGTGCTGCGCGTACATTGTGCTGCTGCATTGTGCACGTGCTGTACGTTCACTGTGCTACACGTACACTGCACTGAACGAAAATTATATTGTACGAACATTGTGCTGTACGTACATGATTCTACACGTACTCAATGATACTCGTATATTGTGCTGTGCGAACACTGAGCTACACGTACACTGTGCTGTATACGCACACTGTGTTGTTTATAGATGAATGAGTAATTATTTTCACTCGTGAAGCGCCATGAGTTACCCACAAAGCATCTTCGCTACACATCGTGATGCGCACATTACTTCTCACGCTCAACTCAGCTTGCTTTGCTTCTTGACGCGTCTCAGCACGTCGATCACGCATGACGTTGCGCCGCCCCACAACTCTCACTCTATACTAACTTCAATGCTACCCTGAGGGCGGCTGCCCTCAGTATCTTCAAAGAGTTTGTACATTGGTCCTGAATGCTGCGTCACCCTGACTACGTGCTTTGACATCTTTTGCATGCTTCACAGGCAGGCCCTGACACACTGTACATCACACACCTGTACATCTTAGCTCACTACACAGCATACCCAGGCACACAACACATCCAGACTTATAACTCTGCATACCCAGACACACAACTCACCTGGACACACAACATAACCAGACAGACAACTCAGCACATGCGGACACTACACAACACATCCAGACGTATAAAGCAACGTACCTTGACATGCACGTCACATTACACCTGTACACTCAACACTTCTAGATGCAGAACACAACTCATTATAATAAAATGTGCCGTGAAACATAAATCATAATCCGAAATGATGTTTGTCGTTTTGATAAACATAGATAAAACAACACACCCCGACACAGACATCAAAATCTATAAAACAACGCACCTCGACACAGACATTAAAATCTATAAAACAAAACACCCCGACACAGACATCAAAATCTATAAAACAACGCACCCCGACACAGACATCAAAATCTATAAAACAACGCACCCCGACGCAGACATCAAAATCTATAAAACAACGCACCCCGACGCAGACATCAAAATCTACAAAACAACGCACCCCGACACAGACATCAAAATCTATAAAACAACACACCCCGACACAAACATCAAAACGCACCTGACACAATATAGCCTATCCAGGCATGCAACACCACACACCCAGACACACAACATTATACATCCATGCCCACAGCACATCGAAACACAACCACACACGCCCAGACATTCGTTACACAGCAAGAGCTTTGAATTCTTTTTTTCATCAAGTTGCAGAATTTCCCTGGAGACATTGAGCAGTCTGTTTAGAGATGTCCAAGCTAGGCCTTGGTTGTGAGTGAAGGAAGATACTGAAAAATTACGTTTCAAAATGTCGTAAAATTAGTTATTCTAATCGATAACTTATCTATCATGGAATCTAACAAGGAAAAATTTTCTCGTGACATTGACTGGGGAATGAAAATGTTATGGCTCATGTCAGAGGATGAATTTAAAACAAAGAAGTCAATAAAAAAGTACCGCACTTCCATAAAGTTGGAGCGGGTGTAAACCAAAACAGGTCAAGTAGGCAGTGAAGTTGAGGGAGGGAGGTGTTTAGTATCTTATCTACCTCGATGTCAAGAACTCTGTCCGCACTTCTGTACCTTGTTGCCATGATTCTGCCGCGGGAAAAAACAATAAAATAAAAAAAACATATAATTGATTTCTGAAAGGTTCTGCTATTTGCCTAACTCAGCAATTACATTCTAAAAATAGAGACCTGGAAATAATTCCAAAGTTAGTGTTATATTCAAATAGTTCCAAAGTTCATAAAAAATAGAAGGTTCTTCATTTTATAATAACTTGATATGATGAGCACTGAAATACTAAAATAACTGCTAAGTGAAAGCAATATAAGCAGTTCATTTTCGTTAGCAATACTTCAGTAAAATGATTTCTTAGAACCATTACAACGGCCTGGATGAAATATAATTACTTATGGATCCGAGAAAGTTAAATGACTTGTGGAGCATCTATAGTGGAAACCTTATTCCACGTATGTAATTTCATTTCATCAATAACACTTGAGCGTGCTCTAGACTGATCGAATAGTTGCAAGCGTCAGAAAATTGAAAATGATGTAAATTTAGAACGTCATATTAATGATTCAAAAAAGAATTACGCATTCTAGATTGGACTGCCGATAAGTTTCATTTCAGAACGAGGTGACAACCTAGCATTTTATTGCCCGGCTACCTAAATTTTTGTTAACACGATCAGCTCCAGGAACAGAGCGATATTTTCTTCTTATTGCTGCAATGCACCCGTCTTTGGCGAATTCAAAAATTGGCAACTCTTAAGCTAACATTACCAATTTCACGGAAATCGATATCGCTGAATTACCCCAATTCCTTGTTTTTTGACCTACATTAACTCACTTAATTTTGGCCTAGAAATCGATGCGACTTGAACTGCCCGGCTGAGGAGAAACTTTGGACCGACATTCATGGCTACCACAGCGCACGACGGTCGGTCGGCTTCGCATACCAGGAATTCATACCAGGACTGCATACCAGGACCGCATAACAGGAACGCATACCAGGAACGCATACCAGGAACGCATACCAGGAACGCATACCAGGACCGCATACCAGGAACTCATACCAGGACTGCATACCAGGAACGCATACCAGGACCGCATACCAGGACCGCATACCAGGAACGCATTACAGGAATGCATAACAGGACCGCATACCAGGAACGAATACCAGGAACGCATAACAGGACCGCATAACAGGACCGCATACCAGGACCGCATACCAGGAACGCATACCAGGAACGCATAACAGGACCGCATACCAGGACCGCATACAAGGAACGCATAACAGGAATGCATAAAAGGACCGCATACCTGGAACGCATAACAGGAATGCATACCAGGACCGCATACCAGGAACGCATAACAGAACCGCATACCAGGAACGCATACCAGGAACGCATCCCAGGAACGCATAACAAGAACGCATAACAGGAACGCATAACAGGAACGCATACCAGGAACGCATAACAGGAACGCATAACAGGAACGCATACCAGGACCGCATAACAGCAACGCATAACAGGACCGCATCCCAGGAACGCATACCAGGAACGCATAACAGGAACGCATACCAAGAATGCATACCAGGACCGCATACCAAGAATGCATACCAGGACCGCATAACAGGAACGCATACCAGGAACGCATACCAGGAACGCATACCAGAAACGCTTAACAGGAACGCATAACACGAACGCATAACAGGAATGCATAACAGGAACGCATAACAGGAACGCATAACAGGAACGCATAACAGGAACGCATAACAGGAACGCATAACACGAACGCATAACAGAAATGCATAACAGGAACGCATACCAGGAACGCATAACAGAAATGCATAACAGGAACGCATAACAGGAATGCATAACAGGAACGCATCCCAAGACCGCAAACCAGGACCGCATAACAGGACCGCATAACAGGAACGCATAACAAGAACGCATAACACGAACGCATACCGGGACCGCATAACAGGAACGCATAACAGGAACGCATACCAGGACCGTATAACAGGAACGCATAACAGAAATGCATAACAGGAACGCATACCAGGAACGCATAACAGGAACGCATACCAGGAACGCATACCAGGACCGCATAACAGGAACGCATAACAGGAACGCATACCAGGAACGCATAACAGGAACGCATAACACGAACGCATACCAGGAACGCATACCAGGACCGCATAACAGGAACGCATAACTGAAACGCATACCAGGACCGCATAAATGGAACGCATAACAGGAATGCATAACAGGAACGCATACCAGGAACGCATAACAGGAACGCATAACACGAACGCATAACAGGAATGCACAACAGGAACGCATAACAGTAACGCCTACCAGGAACGCATACCAGGAACGCATAACAGGAACGCACAACACGAACGCATAACAGGAACGCATAACACGAACGCATACCAGGAACGCATAACAGGAACGCATACCAGGAACGCATAACAGGAATGCATAACAGGAACGCATACCAGAAACGCATAACAGAAACGCATAACACGAACGCATAACAGGAACGCATACCAGGAACGCATACCAGGAACGCATACCAGAAACGCATAACACGAACGCATACCAGGAACGCATAACAGGAATGCATAACAGGAACGCATACCAGGAACGCATAACAGGACCGCAAACCAGGAATGCATAACACGAACGCATAACAGGAATGCATAACAGGAACGCATACCAGGAACGCAAACAGGAAGGCATAACACGAACGCATAACAGGAAGGCATAACACGAACGCATAACAGGAAGGCACAACGCGAACGCATAACAGGAACGCATACCAGGAACGCAAACAGGAAGGCATAACACGAACGCATAACAGGAACGCATACCAGGAACGCATAACAAGAATGCATAACAAGAACGCATAACAGGAATGCATAACAGGAACGCATACCAGGAACGCATAACAAAAATGCATAACAGGAACGCATACCAGGAACGCATAACAAGAATGCATAATAGGAATGCATACCAGGAACGCATACCAGGAACGCATAACAGGAAGGCATAACAGGAACGCATAACAAGAATGCATAACAGGAATGCATAACAGGAACGCATGACAGGAACGCATAACAGGAACGCATAACAGGAACGCATAACAGGAATGCATACCAGGAACGCATACCAGGAACGCATAACAAGAATGCATAACAGGAACGCATAACAGGAACGCATACCAGAAACGCACAACAGGAACGCATACCAGGAACGCATAGCAGGAACGCATAACAGGAACGCATACCAGGACCGCATAACAGGAACGCATACCAGGAACGCATCACAGGAACGCATACCAGGAACGCATAACAGGAACGTATACCAGGAACGCATACCAGAAACGCATAACAGGAATGCATATCACGAACGCATACCAGGAACGCATACCAAGAACGCTTACCAGGAACGCATAACAGGAGCGCATACCAGGAACGCATAACAGGAACGCATACCAGGACCGCATAACAGGAACGCATAACAGGACCGCATACCAGGAACGCATACCAGGAACGCATAACAGGAACGCATACCAAGAATGCATACCAGGACCGCATACCAAGAATGCATACCAGGACCGCATAACAGGAACGCATACCAGGAACGAATACCAGGAACGCATACCAGAAACGCATAACAGGAAAGCATAACACGAACGCATAACACGAACGCATAACAGGAACGCATAACAGGAACGCATACCAGGAACGCATAACAGGAATGCATAACAGGAACGCATACCAGGAACGCATAACAGGAACGCATAACACGTACGCATAACAGGAACGCATACCAGGAACGCATACCTGGAACGCATACCAGAAACGCATAACACGAACGCATACCAGGAACGCATAACAGGAATGCATAACAGGAACGCATACCAGGAACGCATAACAGGACCGCAAACAAGGAATGCATAACACGAACGCATAACAGGAATGCATAACAGGAACGCATACCAGGAACGCAAACAGGAAGGCATAACACGAACGCATAACAGGAAGGCATAACACGAACGCATAACAGGAACGCATACCAGGAACGCAAACAGGAAGGCATAACACGAACGCATAACAGGAACGCATACCAGGAACGCATAACAAGAATGCATAACAAGAACGCATAACAGGAATGCATAACAGGAACGCATACCAGGAACGCATAACAAAAATGCATAACAGGAACGCATTCCAGGAACGCATAACAAGAATGCATAACAGGAATGCATACCAGGAACGCATACCAGGAACGCATAACAGGAAGGCATAACAGGAACGCATAACAAAAATGCATAACAGGAATGCATAACAGGAACGCATGACAGGAACGCATAACAGGAACGCATAACAGGAATGCATAACAGGAACGCATACCAGGAACGCATAACAAGAATGCATAACAGGAACGCATAACAGGAATGCATACCAGGAACGCATAAAAGGAACGCATACCAGGAACGCATAACAGGAACGCATAACAGGAACGCATACCAGGACCGCATAACAGGAACGCATACCAGGAACGCATCACAGGAACGCATACCAGGAACGCATAACAGGAACGTATACCAGGAACGCATACCAGGAACGCATAACAGGAATGCATAACACGAACGCATACCAGGAACGCATACCAAGAACGCATACCAGGAACGCATAACAGGAACGCATACCAGGAACGCATAACAGGAACGCATACCAGGAACGCATAACAGGAACGCATACCAGGACCGCATAACAGGAACGCATAACAGGACCGCATACCAGGAACGCATACCAGGAACGCATAACAGGAACGCATACCAAGAATGCATACCAGGACCGCATACCAAGAATGCATACCAGGACCGCATAACAGGAACGCATACCAGGAACGAATACCAGGAACGCATACCAGAAACGCATAACAGGAACGCATAACACGAACGCATAACAGGAATGCATAACAGGAGCGCATACCAGGACCGCATTCCAGGAACGCATAACAGGAATGCATAACAGGAACGCATACCAGGAACGCATAACAGGAATGCGTAACAGGAACGCATAACAGGAACGCATAACAGGAACGCATAACACGAACGCATAACAGGAATGCATAACAGGAACGCATAACAGGAATGCATAACAGGAACGCATAACACGAACGCATAAAAGGAATGCATAAACGGAACGCATAACACGAACGCAAAACAGGAATGCATAACTGGAACGCATAACACGAACGCATAACAGGAATGCATAACAGGAACGCATACCAGGAACGCATAACAGGAACGCATAACACGAACGCATAACAGGAATGTATAACACGAACGCATAACAGGAACGCAAAACAGGAATGCATAACTGGAATGCATAACACGAACGCGTAACACGAACGCAAAACAGGAATGCATAACTGGAACGCATAACACGAACGCATAACAGGAATGCATAACAGGAACGCATAACACGAACGCATACCACGAACGCATACCAGGAACGCATAACAAGAATGCATAACAGGAACGCATAACAGGAATGCATACCAGGAACGCATAACAGGAACGCATACCAGGAACGCATAACAGGAACGTATAACAGGAACGCATACCAGGAACACATAACAGGAACGCATACCAGGAACGCATAACAGGAACGCATACCAGGAACGCATAACAGGAACGCATACCAAGAATGCATACCAGGACCGCATACCAAGAATGCATACCAGGACCGCATAACAGTAACGCCTACGAGGAACGCATACCAGGAACGCATAACAGGAACGCACAACACGAACGCATAACAGGAACGCATAACAGGAACGCATAACACGAACGCATAACAGGAACGCATAACAGGAACGCATACCAGGAAAGCATAACAGGAATGCATAACAGGAACGCATACCAGGAACGCATAACAGGAACGCATGACACGAACGCATAACAGGAACGCATACCAGGAACGCATACCAGGAGCGCATACCAGAAACGCATAACACGAACGCAAAACAGGAATGCATAACAGGAATGCATACCAGGAACGCAAACAGGAAGGCATAACACGAACGCATAACAGGAAGGGATAACACGAACGCATAACAGGAACGTGTCGAGAATATGTTCAGAATGATCAAATTTTGCGAATTAAAAATGAAAATTCTTGTAAGTGTGTGTAATGTAACAAATTTGTGCTTACGTAAAAAGTTGTGTCTTGAAATATCTCAGATAATCCCAGCAGCCAGGGGGGTCGCTTCAACATGAATGTTTTATGTCGCTTCAACATGTATGTTTTTTACGCCTGTATGTTTTTTTTTCAACTCAGCAATGTTAGGAGGCTGCGATAAGGTGCGAGAGCCAAACGATATATGTTTACAGTGTGTGTTGTCTCTGGAGGGGACTTTGGCAAATCTTTCATTAGGGCGAGCCCTTGGAAAACCTGAGACGTGCGGAAAAATGCCTACACAAGCGCGAACAAAGTCGCCTTCTTGTCAAAGATAAATCGACACATAAATCGCGACCCTTGAGCTGCGAGAGTGAACGGAGTAACGGTTTCGAAGGAGCCTGAGCGTGGGATACAATGAGGCTAAGAAAAAATAAATAAAGACGAACTGCGGGACTACCAATGAGAAGAGATGTGGGTGGTCACTGGCAGGGTCTGAGGATTCTCATAGGCCGAAGGTGAGAGTGCACAACCCTCGAAGAAAATGCGCCAGGGCTCAAGGCGTCTGAGGAACAATGGACAGTTCGACCGGCGAAACCGTAACGTGAGGTGCAACCAAGAAACGCGGGTGTGTTCACAATAACAAGCGTGCTTAATGCAATAATAAGAAAAGTGGCTATATTGAAAATTATACTAAGTTTCACGCTATAATGTAATCCAGAAAGTAACACATTCTCGTTTCACTTGCAGAAAATTTACGTGTTCCCGTCATCACGTTCACAAAGGGGAAATTTATCAAAACATAACCCACCGTGGGAGTTATTGATGGAACATGGAGATGCTGCACTAGAAGGGAGGGTAAGAGATGCATTTCTTAAAAAGAAAGAGTAAAGATATTGTTGAGATAAATATTGCGATAATTCATTGTCATTCAGTCATTGATGCGCTTAAAAAGTAACAAGTTAAATTTTTATCTTTGACAGGCGGGACGGTTATTCAGTCATATGTCTGAGGATTGATCAGCTCGAATGAAGGGAATCGACGTGTGAACATGCTGAAACGGGATGAGCAAGATGACGTCATCACTAGACATTTTCTGAACAGTGCATAAGATAGGCCTTGAACTGAAGCGAGTTGCGGATGAATTCGGTGGTTGAAGTGACCTTCGCCTACTGGCTGTTGGGAGTACTTAGAGATTGTAGGCATTATCTGTGTTATGGTTGGATGCATAAGCAATCTGCGGTTAAAGGCTGGCCAGCCAAATTTCTGTGTAATTATGTGCAGTAGGTCATTTGACGTATGCTATTTGCTTTCATTACTAATTAGCATTGTTCCTAACACCAATCATTGTGTGTGCGCTCATTGATGTTTGTATCACGTATAGCTGGGAATTATAAATGTTAAGCATAGTTCACTCTGTGTATCATGCCCCACAATATTAGAAGCAATCCATCGTAATGCAACGGAGGGCGCCCAGAAAATGCGCTGCGTAAGTGGGTCAGCGATCCCCGGTGAGTACCTTTCCTTTTTTTAGTATATGTGCTGTAATTGCCGATATTTATTCATTAATTTGTGTTGCATATGTATACTTTGGAGGTGGGCCATTCCTCAATTCCGAGAGCCGAATCTTCCTGTTAATGAAATGTTAACAAGGAGGTGAAGGGTAACTTTCTCGTGACATCGTAATTTGGTGAGATCAACACGATCGCTTTGTAATATTTTGCGAGTGTAGTATAGCAGTTGCATTGTATTTTTTGCGTTTGTTATTTCATGTACAAAACGTACAGAAATTCAGTAGAGGTACATGTCTCGTAGTGAAGATTTTCTGTGTTCCGGTGTGAGAAGCCAGCAAGCACACGGCCATATAGATCAAGAAAGTGAAAGTGGTTATAAAAGTGATAAGTTTGAGTGAGAAAATTCTGGTGTGTTCACTCGATTAATTTCAAAGTTTCAGTAAAAGTTTTACAGTGAGTAGGTGTGGAAAACATTTGAGTGATCGCAAATTTTTGAGTTTTTGGAGAATGTGAATTGGAGAAGATCGACAATATGCCGGCGCGCGGGAGAAGGAACAACGACCGCAGAAATGCGCCAGCAACGCCACCACGACCCGAAGAGGAAGCAGTAAACATGCCCGTGGTAACGAGTTGCGTGGGGGCCATTGGTGCTAAATTCAGGAGGGGCGATAATGTGGGGGAACATATGGCAAGATTGAAGTTTTGACGGGTAATCTGAATAACAGTGAGCAGGTGAAAGCCTTCTTCCTTTGCCTAGGTCCACAAGAGGCAAAGGAATGCAATCAAATAATTGATACACTAACGAACCTACGAGAAGCAGAAAACTGGCTGCGCTCTTACGCCGACCAGGTCGAACATCCAACTCAAGCGCTGTTTGAAATAGTAACCAAGAAGCAAACAAGCCGGGAAGGAGTTTCAGAGTACCTGACGCGCCTGGAAAGGCTGTACAACGAGAATTATCTGGAACATCCGGAACGAATCCTTGTAGATTTGATGTGGCTCGGATTAAGGGAGAACATCACAAGACCATTTCGAAGTGATGCGCGACCTACGACAGTACAAGAACTGAGAGACATGGCAATCGAGGTGGAAAATCGACGGATAGTACCAGTGCCAAGGGAAACGACAGAGAAGAGGGAACCGGAGAGAGAAAGAGCGCAGCGAAGCGAGAGGAGGCCACAGCATGAGACTGCACGTGTCGGCCATACGATGCGGCATTCACCACAACGGCCTAGAGGGTACCGCCATGAAGTGCCACCCTGGAGAGAAAGGAACAGACAGATACGACACTCTCCTTATCATCGAAGAGGAAATTATGAAGCACCCCACTGGAGCGAAAAGGGCAGACTTAGGAGTCAGCAGCACCAAATATACTACGCAAGAAAGCCACAGCCGCATTCGGAAGCACCACCTGCACCTGCAGTGGACTTAGCCCAGTATAGAACAGTGCCACCGCCGTGCGTAAACTGTGGAAAATTTGGGCACCTAAGGGCTGATTGCAGGGTGCAACAGTTTGCAGGACAGCCAAAAAACGGAATAGGAGACCGTTAGCTCCTATAATAAATCCCAGCGTAATACTCCAAGTGAATGGTACACCTGTTACCGCACTTCTTGACACCGGAGCAAATATATGCTTGGTAAAAGAGCGTGTGGTTGCGGGGATTAAAAATGCTAGTGTAAAAGGAACATCCACTGCATTAAAGACAATTGGAGAGGAACCCGTACCAGTGCTGGGAAAGATTAATGTGCCAATCAAAGTTAACGGTCAGAAAATTGTACAGAGATGCTTTGTTGTGAAGGAAAATGCATTCCCAGGAGACCTGCTAATAGGGGTGGAAGTAATGAACAAAGTCAACGCAAAGATAGACTTCGGAAAATGTAGGGCATCCTTCTTTGGAACTCACGTGAACATGTTTTCAGCACCAGGACACGCTTCTCCGAAAATTCTGTGTGTAACGCGGGAAGAAAAATCGGTAACTCTGGCTGAGGACATTACAGTGAAGCCTCGCACGCAAGCCATGGTAAAGTGCCGAGCAGATGGCAAGTTTGAGGGAAAGGAAGTAATTTTAGAGCCTAGAATTAAATGGGCGCCTTACGTCGGAGCCACCGCTGCAAGGGTACAAAACGGGTATGTTTTGATGCCTGTACTTAACCCTTTTGCCGAAGAAATCGCTCTGACCGAAGGAGCAATAATTGCAACATGCCACGAAATCGCGAATGAAGATGCAACTGCAGAAGAAAACAATGCGGAAAATAGCGAAGCAGAAGATCACCGCAGAGAGAAGCGCTTCCAGCAAATTGATGAGCTTGACCTCAGTCACTTGGTTGCTGAAAAACAAGAACAAGTTAGGAACCTGCTGAAGGAATACCACAAGAGGATTAGTGCAGACGAGATGGATATTGGCAACATTAAAGGAGTGAAATACAAAATTTTGCTGAGTGATTACAGGCCAATTCAAACGAAAGGGTGGCGTATTCCGTACACCAGCCAAGAAATTATTGATAAAAAGGTCTCGGAGATGATTGAAAGTGGAGTTGTACAAGAGAGCACAAGTGCTTGGAAGAACCCCCTCGTGCTCGTGAAGAAGCCTGGAGGAGGTCACAGAGTTTGCCTTGATTTGCGAGCTGTAAACATGCGGGTAATAAACGAACATTATCCGATTCCACACATTGTAGGGACACTGGAGGAGGTGGCTGGCAAAGAATACTATTCCATTGTCGATGCAAAATCAGCCTTTCATCAAATTGAGCTCGATGAAGAAAGTAAGCAGTACACGGCATTTCAGACTCGACAAGGCAACTTCGAATTCTCTAGGCTACCTATGGGACTCAAGTGCTCAACATCAGTGTACCAGAGAGTGATTTGTCATGTTCTGAAAAGGCAACTTGGAAAATTCGCCGCTATTTACTTGGATGATGTGTGCGTTAGCTCTATGACTTTTGAGAGCCACCTAGAAAATTTAAGGGAAGTGTTGCACGAGTTTCAATGTGCCGGAGTAAAAATAGGCTTAGACAAGTGCAAATTTGCGCAAAAACAAGTGAAGTACCTAGGATGTTACATCAGTCGTGAGGGACTTATTCCAGATCCCAAGAACGTGGACGCAATGCAGAATTACCCTAGACCGACGACCGCGCGCAAAGTCCGATCCTTCGTCGCAGCACTCAACTTCTACCGGCGGTTCATTCCGCATTTCGCTACAACAGCTGCACCCCTTAATGCTCTGACAAAAAAGGGGGCAAGGTTCAAGTGGGAGGAAGAACACGAGCAAGCCTTCTGCAAACTTAAGCAACTCATGATAGAAGCTCCAGTTCTGAAGAAGCTTTCTCTAAATGAGACGTATTACTTGAGCTGTGATGCCTCAAATGAGGGCTCTGGCGCGGTCCTTGCGCAAAAATGTAATGGTAAGGAACAACCGATTGGATACTTCAGCAAAAGATTCAATGATGCTGAAAAACGTTATTCAATCACTGAACGTGAAGGATTAGCAGTAGTAGCGGCTGTGAATCACTTTTCACCTTACCTGTACGGCAATAAATTTGTTGTGATTACGGATCACACGGCTCTCAAATATTTGTTCAAAGGTAAAAACACCAAGAACAACAGAATTATGAGATGGGCCCTTACACTCTCTCAATATGATTTTGAGGTGATTTATCGGCCAGGAACTCAGAACGTGGTGCCCGACGCGTTGTCGAGAAATATTGCGAACGATAACGAAGAAGAAAATCGAGACGACGAAGTCCCTAAAACAGTGTTCGTCACGACGATGTTAGATGAAACTCCCAATGTACAAGAGGCGGAAAGTAGTTTGCAGAAAGAAAATGTGAGAGCAGAACAGTTGAAAGATCCCGTGTGGGGGCCAGTACTGAGGTATCTTGAAGGTGACAAATCAGGGGACGCTCCAAGTCTCGCTCTGAAAGCCGAGGTCTTCACCGACGGAGGCATATTGTATTTCAGAAAGACACAACGAAAGCCTAATAGAACAAGGCACTTGATCGTTGTGCCAGACGCTCTGAGAGAAGCAGCAATAACGTTAGCGCATGACAGCACAATTGGTGCACACCAAGGTCGTGCTAAAACGTGGAAAAAGCTAATGGAGTTCGGGTACTGGATTAACATGGCGCGTGACGTTAACAAGTACGTCGATTCGTGCATGCAATGTCAGAAACGGAAGATCAACAATCGCATTTGTGTTAGCATGGGTTCATTCCCTGAAATTGACAAGCCTCTGGATAGAATAGGAGTTGATTTAATTGAAATGCCTGTCTCGAACGAGGGACACAAGTACATCCTAACCGTGGTCGATCACTTTAGTCGATATGTTGCAGCGTTTCCGCTCAGAAGCAAGACCACTGAGGAAGTAACGAAAGCGTTGACTAAGTTCGTTACTACGTACGGCACAGCCAAGACTCTCATCTCAGACAGGGGCACCGAGTTCACGTCAGCTTTGTTCAGAAATGTGTGTGAAAAATTGAAAATAAAATACTACAACACTTCAGCATATCATCCCCAATCAAACGGAATGACCGAACGTCAAAATCAGAATATCAAGACTGTTTTATCACACCTTGCCTCCAACGATCAATCTTCGTGGCCTGATGCACTTCCTTGGACATGCCTGGCACTGAACACCAGCTACCAGAGCGTCATTGAAGAAATTCCGTATTATTTATTTTTTGGTAGGGACGCTGAAATTCCTGTGGTTGACTGGTTAAAAACCCCTCGCATGGATTACTCTCTAGGTGAGAATTACAGTGCCGAGGTAAGCTTACGACCCCACAATGCGTTCAACATGGTGAAGGTAAAATCTAAAGCCTCACACGATAAATCGGTGCAGTTAAAGGAGCGCGGAGTGAAAAACAGTCAGGTGCAAGTGGGCGATATTGTCTTGCTGCATAATCCAACGGGAAAGGCGGAAGTTGCAAATACATGGCCTACCGATTGGGTCGGCCCTTACCGTATTACAGTGAAAACAGAGACGAATGCCACAATAAAGGCGCTCTATAGTAACTGCGAGAGAAGAGTTCACCTCGATAGATTGAAAATTGCCCACTTGAGAGGTGAAGCTTACCCCTGCAACCAGAATGCCGCAGCGCCGCCAGATGCCGGATGCGAAGCTATCGACAGCGAGGACGAAGATATGCCAGAAAACGCTGCGAATGAACAGGCTACGTCGGTGACGCAGCGAAAATATAACTTACGTTCTAGGTGTAGGTGAATCGTCGGCCAAAAATGATCAGCTGCAATGAATTAAGTTCATGAATTTTTGATTTTTCAGGATGTTTCCTTCGTGTGTAATTTTAGATGTGTTCTTCAATAGGAAGACGTGTTCGAGTTTCGTATTATCATAGTTTGCACTCGCAAGAGTGAGATGTGTTTTTCAGTAGTTGTATGTGTTACTAGCTGTGGGTGAAGTTGAATTTCTGCTCACGAGCGATCTTGTTGGAAACGAGAGGCTTGTAGGAGTGTTCTGATCTCACGCTGTACTTGAAATTTCATTCTATGGTTGCTAAGATAAGAGAAATTGAGCTTTTCAGTAGTTTGCTGTCGTGTGCTTCTCAAAAGGAATGCCATGTGACTTTTTGTAGGATGCTTATATTCTCGCCAGCTTCTCGTGAAGCGTGCGCGCTTCACACGAAACAGCTCTAGCGAATGAATTAAGTTTCATCAGAAGTTCTTAGGCTGAGGCTATCTCAGGCTAGCTGAGTTTATCTATACCTTTAGACCGTTCATTTTCACAACGGGGAAAATAAGTTTAGCGTCTTATTGAAATTTCGTATTCTTATGTACTGTAGCGTTGAATTTCTGACTCTGTGTCTTACTCTTGCCCTGAAAGAATATCGTAAATACGGTATTCCGGAAGGAATTATTCTCCTCTTACTCTGTAGAAGTATAGTACATTTCTTTTCAGACTTAAGGAATTAATTTCTTGGTAGATTAGCGTAGTATGTACTTCAGCAAAACCAGGCCAGAACATTGCATAACACGAATGCGGCTCATATAAGCAGCAAAACCAAGGAAACTCAAGTGGAATACAAGCAATTATTTTGCAAGAACGAAGAAGATAGAACAACAACACGACATGGGGGACACATTGCACCTGCATTGGAGATGTTTAAAAGGATTGCCCAAATTCAAGCGTTGCAGTGAGAGGCGACAAAGACGAATGTATAGCTGGAAATTTCACATCATGCTTAAGAAGGACGCCGGACGCACAAGTAATTACCTCGGAGCCGCTTGTGGTTGAGCTGTAGCTAAGCCAACTGGCCACTAACAAGCTAGAGCAGGAAGGAGTTCTCGACTAATTGGCACTCATGCTTCGAAGTGGAAAGCACCACAGAACGACGCAGCAACAGCGTGAGGACGGAAGAAGGAGTGAAAATAAAGCAGATTATTTATTCTAGGGTGCCAAACTGTAATAGCGTTCAAAAATGCTTTTATAAAAATGGGCACTCTTATGAAACAGTGACAGTACTTTGCATTGTTGAGTGTTGTAACTGACTTGAATAATGTGGAGTTTGCGTCGCAACATTTATGCCTGGTAAGGCATTCCTGAAATTCGAATGCAAGTTCCTGTGAATTTTGACTAGGCAAATTATCACATTGGAATATTGAAGCCGCACTTTTAGGCATCTCTATTTATACGTGAAATAAAAATTAAAAGAGATTACGTCGGATAGCCTTTGAATGATACGTACGGTCTTCAAAGAATATTAACCCATGAAATTCTCGCATAAATAAGAATGTTCACTCGGAGAAAATGAAATATTATTTGTGTCTATCGGATTCCACGTCGACGTCAAGGAATACTGAAGGGGAATTCTACAGGATACCAGCGTGAACTGCGCAGGATTGTGCCTCGGAATACTTCAGCATTACTTCGTGGGATTAGGAACCCTATCGCGAAGGGAGACTATATTGAATGAAATTATCGACGATTCTACTCGTATTCTTCGACAGGTCAACATAAGTTCCTGATCTGCCAATTCGTCTGATCAACGAAGAGGCATTCATGAGTAATCTGCCGATTAAAAATTGGAGTTTGAATAGACGTCATAAAAATATATGTGAAACATTGCACTTAACATGATTTAGTGGTAATTTGAATCGTGATAATGATACATCTTACAAAAGGAAATCGTGCAGTTAGTGTGGTGTATAGAAATGTTATACGAGTCTGGAGATTGGGCTCGCAATACTTCCTCATGAAATTAAGTACCCATCTTCAACGCGTGTGTGAAGCTATTGAAATGCCAGAAGAGAAGCATGGAAAGAGAGCAAATTCGTCAACGATACCAAAGGAATCGACATCGAATAGTCAACAGCAGCGTCAAGGACTTGGACAACAGAATATGCAAGCGGGAATTGAAACCTATGGAGAGTAAAATCATCGATACTTTAGGATGTTTGAGGAGTGGGAAAGGTGCCCGTGAAATTTTGTGAATGTTATTAGGGTTAAGTACCCAAGTATTTAGTACGCACTTTACTTCGGCGGGAAAAACAGATACATCGGTTAGAAGAACACGACACAATATATCACGCTTTGGCTGATAGTAATGATTGTAGTGTTAATTGTAAGGTACCCTGTTTCTGCGGAACAAAGTTTAGATGATAATGTGCTTGAGTAGAATTTACCATGTGTGTCTTATATTGGCTGCATACTGTAGTACTTATTATTCAATAAATAGCTGAAAGCTAATGCAAAAAAAAAAAAATTGTCAGGCCAATTTTTTTTTTAACTCTAGGAGGGCCGTCTGTCGAGAATATGTTCAGAATGATCGAATTTTGCGAATTAAAAATGAAAATTCTTGTAAGTGTGTGTAAT
Organism: Morinoia aosen; assembly: GCA_030386875.1. Classification (NCBI taxonomy): domain Eukaryota; kingdom Metazoa; phylum Arthropoda; class Malacostraca; order Amphipoda; family Talitridae; genus Morinoia; species Morinoia aosen. The sequence continues at coordinate 60,995,962 of CM059571.1, read as the reverse complement.
GTAACAAATTTGTGCTTACGTAAAAAGTTGTGTCTTGAAATATCTCAGATAATCCCAGCAGCCAGGGGGGTCGCTTCAACATGAATGTTTTATGTCGCTTCAACATGTATGTTTTTTACGCCTGTATGTTTTCTTTCAACTCAGCAATGTTAGGAGGCTGCGATAAGGTGCGAGAGCCAAACGATGTATGTTTACAGTGTGTGTTGTCTCTGGAGGGGACTTTGGCAAATCTTTCATTAGGGCGAGCCCTTGGAAAACCTGAGACGCGCGGAAAAATGCCTACACAAGCGCGAACAAAGTCGCCTTCTTGTCAAAGATAAATCGACACATAAATCGCGACCCTTGAGCTGCGAGAGTGAACGGAGTAACGGTTTCGAAGGAGCCTGAGCGTGGGATACAATGAGGCTAAGAAAAAATAAATAAAGACGAACTGCGGGACTACCAATGAGAAGAGATGTGGGCGGTCACTGGCAGGGTCTGAGGATTCTCATAGGCCGAAGGTGAGAGTGCACAACCCTCGAAGAAAATGCGCCAGGGCTCAAGGCGTCTGAGGAACAATGGACAGTTCGACCGGCGAAACCGTAACGTGAGGTGCAACCAAGAAACGCGGGTGTGTTCACAATAACAAGCGTGCTTAATGCAATAATAAGAAAAGTGGCTATATTGAAAATTATACTAAGTTTCACGCTATAATGTAATCCAGAAAGTAACACATTCTCGTTTCACTTGCAGAAAATTTACGTGTTCCCGTCACCACGTTCACAAAGGGGAAATTTATCAAAACATAACCCACCGTGGGAGTTATTGATGGAACATGGAGATGCTGCACTAGAAGGGAGGGTAAGAGATGCATTTCTTAAAAAGAAAGAGTAAAGATATTGTTGAGATAAATATTGCGATAATTCATTGTCATTCAGTCATTGATGCGCTTAAAAAGTAACAAGTTAAATTTTTATCTTTGACAGGCGGGACGGTTATTCAGTCATATGTCTGAGGATTGATCAGCTCGAATGAAGGGAATCGACGTGTGAACATGCTGAAACGGGATGAGCAAGATGACGTCATCACTAGACATTTTCTGAACAGTGCATAAGATAGGCCTTGAACTGAAGCGAGTTGCGGATGAATTCGGTGGTTGAAGTGACCTTCGCCTACTGGCTGTTGGGAGTACTTAGAGATTGTAGGCATTATCTGTGTTATGGTTGGATGCATAAGCAATCTGCGGTTAAAGGCTGGCCAGCCAAATTTCTGTGTAATTATGTGCAGTAGGTCATTTGACGTATGATATTTGCTTTCATTACTAATTAGCATTGTTCCTAACACCAATCATTGTGTGTGCGCTCATTGATGTTTGTATCACGTATAGCTGGGAATTATAAATGTTAAGCATAGTTCACCCTGTGTATCATGCCCCACAATATTAGAAGCAATCCATCGTAATGCAACGGAGGGCGCCCAGAAAATGCGCTGCGTAAGTGGGTCAGCGATCCCCGGTGAGTACCTTTCCTTTTTTTAGTATATGTGCTGTAATTGCCGATATTTATTCATTAATTTGTGTTGCATATGTATACTTTGGAGGTGGGCCATTCCTCAATTCCGAGAGCCGAATCTTCCTGTTAATGAAATGTTAACAAGGAGGTGAAGGGTAACTTTCTCGTGACAAACGCATACCAGGAACGCAAACAGGAAGGCATAACACGAACGCATAACAGGAACGCATACCAGGAACGCATAACAAGAATGCATAACAAGAACGCATAGCAGGAATGCATAACAGGAACGCATACCAGGAACGCATAACAAGAATGCATAACAGGAACGCATACCTTGATCGCATAACAAGAATGCATAACAGGAATGCATACCAGGAACGCATACCAGGAACGCATAATAGGAAGGCATAACAGGAACGCATAACAAGAATGCATAACAGGAATGCATAACAGGAACGCATGACAGGAACGCATATCAGGAACGCATAACAGGAATGCATAACAGGAACGCATACCAAGAACGCATAACAAGAATGCATAACAGGAACACATAACAGGAATGCATACCAGGAACGCATAACAGGAACGCATACCAGGAACGCATAACAGGAACGCATAACAGGAACGCATACCAGGACCGCATAACAGGAACGCATACCAGAAACGCATCACAGGAACGCATACCAGGAACGCATAACAGGAACGTATACCAGGAACGCATACCAGGAACGCAAAACAGGAATACATAACACGAACGCATACCAGGAACGCATACCAAGAACGCATACCAGGAACGCATAACAGGAACGCATACCAGGAACGCATAACAGGAACGCATACCAGGACCGCATAACAGGAACGCATAACAGGACCGCATACCAGGAACGCATACCACGAACGCCTAACAGGAACGCATACCAAGAATGCATACCAGGACCGCATACCAAGAATGCATACCAGGACCGCATAACAGTAACGCCTACCAGGAACGCATACCAGGAACGCATAACAGGAACGCACAACACGAACGCATAACAGGAACGCATAACAGGAACGCATAACACGAACGCATAACACGAACGCATAACACGAACGCATAACAGGAACGCATACCAGGAACGCATACCAGGAACGCATACAAGAAACGTGTCCAGAAATATTACTCTCATAAAACATTTTTGGAAATTTTGAGAAATACTCTCGTAAAATACATTTTTGGGGAAACATGCTCGTAAAATGTTTTTTTGGGGAAAAGACTTCACTTCATGAAAATGTCAAAAAACCGTTATCACTGGTATTCTTGAGCGTGTGAATATAGCAACGAAAGTGTACCCGGGTGTAAGGTCAATTCTTCACTGTTCTGTCTAAAACAAGCAGCGATTGTTTTAGCGATATCTCAAGTGCGAGCTCGACACAAGAAAAGCTGAGCTGGAGAAACGTGTGTATAATATTTCACGGCCTCAAGAGCCCAACATTGATAAATGCCAACCTTGCGACCAGCACTTCACCAGACTGAGAGCGCAGACATCGTGAACGACTCAAACACACAACACACATCGAAGCACACACACACACACACACACACACAAAACAAGCGCACACATCGCACACAGGGCGAGACTTCGGAGGGCAAGAGGCGGACGTGACGTAGGGACTGAGTCCCACACGACCTGAGCCAATCACCGCTCGCCAAAGGAATGACGCGAGAAGGTGTGTCTGAGCACACACCAATGGGAGGCCCAGACGTCAGAACAAACAAGAATTCCGCCAATCAGGATACAGATGATGCCTCTGTAGAATAGAAGCTTCGAGACTAATCTCGAAACAAGGAAGCGAAACGTATATAAGGAGGGTAGATGAAGCCTCGGGAGGATTTTTTGGGAACGCACGTGAGATACTGCGTACGACGTCTGAGAGTGCACCACACCGCAGGTCGGCCTCGCCGGCTGGCCTTCTTCTACCAAACTGCAATTTGAAAGTACAAGAAACTATAAACCAGCCTCGCATCGGTGATCGTTATGAATAAACGCGTCGGAGATTCAACCAAGAGCATTCAACATCTGTGCATCGGGGTCGAACTCACAGTCAACTTCAGCGGCAGTCGTCAACATTGCAAATGGCAAACAGTTAAGTTCGTCCACCAACAATGCGAAGAGCAACGCGCAAATCTACAGTGAAGTGGCTTACCATCGAAACCCTTAAGACACTCCAGGCACCACGGCGGTTGTGAACTCGAGTTGGAATGCGGCAGCACGAGGAGGGAGCGGCAGAAGGCACCGCTGCAGCCCGGACAAGACATCAGCCTACGCCAGCAGCAAGCCTAAGCTACGACGTGGAACATCAGCAGTGAGCAATAGCATCGGCAGTGAATATCCATCAGTGAATCATTTATTATCAAAAGGGCGAGTGTTTTATAGTTGTGAGAGCTCTTTTAGGTGGTGATTGAAGTTCAATTTCAGATGTAGATCAGCACACAGAAAAGTGCTTTTCAAAGTATCGCGAAGAATCATCTAATTTATAGGCAATCGATTTCCTGTGTTTATTGAGTCGAGAATCGACTTCCCGTTGTATGATTCGACACCGTGTCACAATTCCAGGTTAAATCGTGATGTGTTATTCTCGCAAATATTATGATTTGTGTTACTGTGGAGCCGGCTGTTTTGTGTATGCGTAAATCGTTGTCAGCGATGGAGTATGTGTAACTCGAATTTTCGGTAAGCATCATATTTATGTCAGTGCCCTTTCAAATCATTTCGTTCCCATGCCTTGTGTGTTTATCCACGTGTTTCCCAAATAAATTAATGTAAATCTTAATAACTCTTTTATTCTCCATGTCTGGTATGCAGGTGTACGCAAGCATAAAGGATAATACTATAACATGTGTGGGGGTTGCAATTCCCTCAGCGTATGGGCAAGGGGGGTCCTAAACCCACCCTCGTCTCCGCATCGCAACAAACGCATAACACGAACGCATACCAGGAACGCATAACAGGAATGCATAACAGGAACGCATACCAGGAACGCATAACAGGACCGCAAACCAGGAATGCATAACACGAACGCATAACAGGAATGCATAACAGGAACGCATACCAGGAACGCAAACAGGAAGGCATAACACGAACGCATAACAGGAAGGCATAACACGAACGCATAACAGGAACGCATACCAGGAACGCAAACAGGAAGGCATAACACGAACGCATAACAGGAACGCATACCAGGAACGCATAACAAGAATGCATAACAAGAACGCATAACAGGAATGCATAACAGGAACGCATACCAGGAACGCATAACAAGAATGCATAACAGGAACGCATACCAGGAACGCATAACAAGAATGCATAACAGGAATGCATACCAGGAACGCATACCAGGAACGCATAACAGGAAGGCATAACAGGAACGCGTAACAAGAATGCATAACAGGAATGCATAACAGGAACGCATGACAGGAACGCATAACAGGAACGCATACCAGGAACGCATAACAGGAATGCATAAAAGGAACGCATAACAGGAACGCATAACAGGAACGCATAACCGGAACGCATAACAGGAACGCATAACACGAACGCATAACAGGAATGCATAACAGGAACGCATAACAGGAATGCATAACAGGAACGCATAACAGGAACGCATAACAGGAATGCATAACACGAACGCATAACAGGAACGCATACTAGGAACGCATAACAGGAACGCATAACACGAACGCATAACAGGAATGCATAACACGAACGCATAACTGGAATGCATAACACGAACGCATAACACGAACGCATAACAGGAATGCATAACACGAACGCATAACAGGAATGCATAACACGAACGCATAACAGGAATGCATAACAGGAACGCATAACACGAACGCAAAACAGGAATGCATAACTGGAACGCATAACACGAACGCATAACAGGAACGCATAACACGAACGCATAACCGGAACGCATAACACGAACGCATAATACGAACGCATAACACGAACGCATAACAGGAACGCATAACAGGAACGCATAACACGAACGCATAACAGGAACGCATAACACGAACGCATAACAGGAACGCATAACACAAACGCATAACAGGAACGCATAACACGAACGCAAAAAAGGAATGCATAACTGGAACGCATACCAGGACCGCATACCAGGACGGCATAACAGGAAGCCATACCAGGAACGCATAACAGGAACGCATAACAAGAACGCATACCAGGACCGCATAACAGGAACGCAAAACAGGAACGCATACCAGGACCGCATAACAGGAACGCATAACAGAAATGCATAACAGGAACGCATACCAGGAACGCATAACAGGAACGCATACCAGGACCGCATAACAGGAACGCATACCAGGAACGCATACCAGGACCGCATACCAGGAACGCATAACAGGAACGCATAACACGAACGCATAACAGGAATGCATATTAGGAACGCATACCAGGAACGCATAACAGGAACGCATAACACGAACGCATAACAGGAATGCATAACAGGAACGCATACCAGGACCGCATAACAGGAACGCATACCAGGAACGCATACCAGGACCGCATACCAGGAACGCATAACAGGAACGCATAACACGAACGCATAACAGGAATGCATATTAGGAACGCATACCAGGAACGCATAACAGGAACGCATAACACGAACGCATAACAGGAATGCATAACAGGAACGCATACCAGGAACGCATAACAGGAATGCATAACAGGAACGCATACCAGGAACGCATAACAGGAACGCATAACACGAACGCATAACAGGAATGCATAACAGGAACCCATACCAGGAACGCATAACAGGAACGCATACCAGAAACGCATACCAGGACCGCATACCAGGACCGCATAACAGAAACGCATAACAGGAACGCAAAACAGGAACGCATACCAGGACCGCATAACAGGAACGCATAACAGAAATGCATAACAGGAACGCATACCAGGAACGCAAACCAGGAACGCATACCGAGACCGCATAACAGGAACGCATACCAGGAACGCATAACAGGAACGCATACCAGGACCGCATAACAGGAACGCATACCAGGAACGCATACCAGGACCGCATACCAGGAACGCATAACAGGAACGCATAACACGAACGCATAACAGGAACGCATACCAGGAACGCATACCAGGAACGCATACAAGAAACGTGTCCAGAAATATTACTCTCATAAAACATTTTTGGAAATTTTGAGAAATACTCTCGTAAAATACATTTTTGGGGAAACATGCTCGTAAAATGTTTTTTTGGGGAAAAGACTTCACTTCATGAAAATGTCAAAAAACCGTTATCACTGGTATTCTTGAGCGTGTGAATATAGCAACGAAAGTGTACCCGGGTGTAAGGTCAATTCTTCACTGTTCTGTCTAAAACAAGCAGCGATTGTTTTAGCGATATCTCAAGTGCGAGCTCGACACAAGAAAAGCTGAGCTGGAGAAACGTGTGTATAATATTTCACGGCCTCAAGAGCCCAACATTGATAAATGCCAACCTTGCGACCAGCCCTTCACCAGACTGAGAGCGCAGACATCGTGAACGACTCAAACACACAACACACATCGAAGCACACACACACACACACACAAAACAAGCGCACACATCGCACACAGGGCGAGATTTCGGAGGGCAAGAGGCGGTCGTGACGTAGGGACTGAGTCCCACACGACCTGAGCCAATCACCGCTCGCCAAAGGAATGACGCGAGAAGGTGTGTCTGAGCACACACCAATGGGAGGCCCAGACGTCAGAACAAACAAGAATTCCGCCAATCAGGATACAGATGATGCCTCTGTAGAATAGAAGCTTCGAGACTAATCTCGAAACAAGGAAGCGAAACGTATATAAGGAGGGTAGATGAAGCCTCGGGAGGATTTTTTGGGAACGCACGTGAGATACTGCGTACGACGTCTGAGAGTGCACCACACCGCAGGTCGGCCTCGCCGGCTGGCCTTCTTCTACCAAACTGCAATTTGAAAGTACAAGAAACTATAAACCAGCCTCGCATCGGTGATCGTTATGAATAAACGCGTCGGAGATTCAACCAAGAGCATTCAACATCTGTGCATCGGGGTCGAACTCACAGTCAACTTCAGCGGCAGTCGTCAACATTGCAAATGGCAAACAGTTAAGTTCGTCCACCAACAATGCGAAGAGCAACGCGCAAATCTACAGTGAAGTGGCTTACCATCGAAACCCTTAAGACACTCCAGGCACCACGGCGGTTGTGAACTCGAGTTGGAATGCGGCAGCACGAGGAGGGAGCGGCAGAAGGCACCGCTGCAGCCCGGACAAGACATCAGCCTACGCCAGCAGCAAGCCTAAGCTACGACGTGGAACATCAGCAGTGAGCAATAGCATCGGCAGTGAATATCCATCAGTGAATCATTTATTATCAAAAGGGCGAGTGTTTTATAGTTGTGAGAGCTCTTTTAGGTGGTGATTGAAGTTCAATTTCAGATGTAGATCAGCACACAGAAAAGTGCTTTTCAAAGTATCGCGAAGAATCATCTAATTTATAGGCAATCGATTTCCTGTGTTTATTGAGTCGAGAATCGACTTCCCGTTGTATGATTCGACACCGTGTCACAATTCCAGGTTAAATCGTGATGTGTTATTCTCGCAAATATTATGATTTGTGTTACTGTGGAGCCGGCTGTTTTGTGTATGCGTAAATCGTTGTCAGCGATGGAGTATGTGTAACTCGAATTTTCGGTAAGCATCATATTTATGTCAGTGCCCTTTCAAATCATTTCGTTCCCATGCCTTGTGTGTTTATCCACGTGTTTCCCAAATAAATTAATGTAAATCTTAATAACTCTTTTATTCTCCATGTCTGGTATGCAGGTGTACGCAAGCATAAAGGATAATACTATAACATGTGTGGGGGTTGCAATTCCCTCAGCGTATGGGCAAGGGGGGTCCTAAACCCACCCTCGTCTCCGCATCGCAACAAACGCATAACACGAACGCATACCAGGAACGCATAACAGGAATGCATAACAGGAACGCATACCAGGAACGCATAACAGGACCGCAAACCAGGAATGCATAACACGAACGCATAACAGGAATGCATAACAGGAACGCAAACAGGAAGGCACAACACGAACGCATAACAGGAAGGCATAACACGAACGCATAACAGGAACGCATACCAGGAACGCAAACAGGAAGGCATAACACGAACGCATAACAGGAACGCATACCAGGAACGCATAACAAGAATGCATAACAAGAACGCATAACAGGAATGCATAACAGGAACGCATACCAGGAACGCATAACAAGAATGCATAACAGGAACGCATACCAGGAACGCGTAACAAGAATGCATAACAGGAATGCATACCAGGAACGCTTACCAGGAACGCATAACAGGAAGGCATAACAGGAACGCGTAACAAGAATGCATAACAGGAATGCATAACAGGAACGCATGACAGGAACGCATAACAGGAACGCATACCAGGAACGCATAACAGGAATGCATAAAAGGAACGCATAACAGGAACGCATAACAGGAACGCATAACCGGAACGCATAACAGGAACGCATAACACGAACGCATAACAGGAATGCATAACAGGAACGCATAACAGGAATGCATAACAGGAACGCATAACAGGAACGCATAACAGGAATGCATAACACGAACGCATAACAGGAACGCATACTAGGAACGCATAACAGGAACGCATAACACGAACGCATAACAGGAATGCATAACACGAACGCATAACTGGAATGCATAACACGAACGCATAACACGAACGCATAACAGGAATGCATAACACGAACGCATAACAGGAATGCATAACACGAACGCATAACAGGAATGCATAACAGGAACGCATAACACGAACGCAAAACAGGAATGCATAACTGGAACGCATAACACGAACGCATAACAGGAATGCATAACAGGAACGCATACCAGGAACGCATAACAGGAACGCATAACACGAACGCATAACAGGAATGCATAACACGAACGCATAACACGAACGCAAAACAGGAATGCATACCTGGAACGCATAACACGAACGCAAAACAGGAATGCATAACTGGAACGCATAACACGAACGCATAACAGGAACGCATAACACGAACGCATAACAGGAACGCATAACACGAACGCATAACAGGAACGCATAACACGAACGCATAATACGAACGCATAACACGAACGCATAACAGGAACGCATAACAGGAACGCATAACACGAACGCATAACAGGAACGCATAACACGAACGCATAACAGGAACGCATAACACAAACGCATAACAGGAACGCATAACACGAACGCAAAAAAGGAATGCATAACTGGAACGCATACCAGGACCGCATACCAGGACGGCATAACAGGAAGCCATACCAGGAACGCATAACAGGAACGCATAGCAAGAACGCATACCAGGACCGCATAACAGGAACGCAAAACAGGAACGCATACCAGGACCGCATAACAGGAACGCATAACAGAAATGCATAACAGGAACGCATACCAGGAACGCATAACAGGAACGCATAAGAGGAACGCATACCGAGACCGCATAACAGGAACGCATACCAGGAACGCATAACAGGAACGCATACCAGGACCGCATAACAGGAACGCATACCAGGAACGCATACCAGGACCGCATACCAGGAACGCATAACAGGAACGCATAACACGAACGCATAACAGGAATGCATATTAGGAACGCATACCAGGAACGCATAACAGGAACGCATAACACGAACGCATAACAGGAATGCATAACAGGAACGCATACCAGGACCGCATAACAGGAACGCATACCAGGAACGCATACCAGGACCGCATACCAGGAACGCATAACAGGAACGCATAACACGAACGCATAACAGGAATGCATATTAGGAACGCATACCAGGAACGCATAACAGGAACGCATAACACGAACGCATAACAGGAATGCATAACAGGAACGCATACCAGGAACGCATAACAGGAATGCATAACAGGAACGCATACCAGGAACGCATAACAGGAACGCATAACACGAACGCATAACAGGAATGCATAACAGGAACCCATACCAGGAACGCATAACAGGAACGCATACCAGAAACGCATACCAGGACCGCATACCAGGACCGCATAACAGAAACGCATAACAGGAACGCAAAACAGGAACGCATACCAGGACCGCATAACAGGAACGCATAACAGAAATGCATAACAGGAACGCATACCAGGAACGCAAAACAGGAACGCATACCGAGACCGCATAACAGGAACGCATACCAGGAACGCATAACAGGAACGCATACCAGGACCGCATAACAGGAACGCATACCAGGAACGCATACCAGGACCGCATACCAGGAACGCATAACAGGAACGCATAACACGAACGCATAACAGGAATGCATATTAGGAACGCATACCAGGAACGCATAACAGGAACGCATAACACGAACGCATAACAGGAATGCATAACAGGAACGCATAACAGGAAGGCATAACAGGAATGCATAACAGGAACGCATACCAGGAACGCATAACAGGAACGCATAACACGAACGCATAACAGGAATGCATAACAGGAACGCATACCAGGAACGCATAAAAGGAACGCATACCAGGAACGCATAACACGAATGCATAACAGGAACGCATACCAGGAACGCATACCAGGACCGCATACCAGGAACGCATAACAGGAACGCATAACACGAACGCATAACAGGAATGCATATTAGGAACGCTTACCAGGAACGCATAACAGGAACGCATAACACGAACGCATAACAGGAATGCATAACAGGAACGCATAACAGGAAGGCATAACAGGAATGCATAACAGGAACGCATACCAGGAACGCATAACAGGAACGCATAAGAGGAACGCATACCGAGACCGCATAACAGGAACGCATACCAGGAACGCATAACAGGAACGCATACCAGGACCGCATAACAGGAACGCATACCAGGAACGCATACCAGGACCGCATACCAGGAACGCATAACAGGAACGCATAACACGAACGCATAACAGGAATGCATATTAGGAACGCATACCAGGAACGCATAACAGGAACGCATAACACGAACGCATAACAGGAATGCATAACAGGAACGCATACCAGGACCGCATAACAGGAACGCATACCAGGAACGCATACCAGGACCGCATACCAGGAACGCATAACAGGAACGCATAACACGAACGCATAACAGGAATGCATATTAGGAACGCATACTAGGAACGCATAACAGGAACGCATAACACGAACGCATAACAGGAATGCATAACAGGAACGCATACCAGGAACGCATAACAGGAATGCATAACAGGAACGCATACCAGGAACGCATAACAGGAACGCATAACACGAACGCATAACAGGAATGCATAACAGGAACCCATACCAGGAACGCATAACAGGAACGCATACCAGGACCGCATACCAGGAACGCATAACAGGAACGCATAACACGAACGCATAACAGGAATGCATATTAGGAACGCATACCAGGAACGCATAACAGGAACGCATAACACGAACGCATAACAGGAATGCATAACAGGAACGCATCCCAGGACCGCATAACAGGAACGCATACCAGGAACGCATACCAGGACCGCATACCAGGAACGCATAACAGGAACGCATAACACGAACGCATAACAGGAATGCATACCAGGAACGCATAACAGGAACGCATACCAGAAACGCATACCAGGACCGCATACCAGGACCGCATAACAGAAACGCATAACAGGAACGCAAAACAGGAACGCATACCAGGACCGCATAACAGGAACGCATAACAGAAATGCATAACAGGAACGCATACCAGGAACGCAAAACAGGAACGCATACCGAGACCGCATAACAGGAACGCATACCAGGAACGCATAACAGGAACGCATACCAGGACCGCATAACAGGAACGCATACCAGGAACGCATACCAGGACCGCATACCAGGAACGCATAACAGGAACGCATAACACGAACGCATAACAGGAATGCATATTAGGAACGCATACCAGGAACGCATAACAGGAACGCATAACACGAACGCATAACAGGAATGCATAACAGGAACGCATAACAGGAAGGCATAACAGGAATGCATAACAGGAACGCATACCAGGAACGCATAACAGGAACGCATAACACGAACGCATAACAGGAATGCATAACAGGAACGCATACCAGGAACGCATAAAAGGAACGCATACCAGGAACGCATAACACGAATGCATAACAGGAACGCATACCAGGAACGCTTAACAGGAACGCATAACGGGAAAGCATACCAGGACCGCATAACAGGAACGCATAACAGGAAAGCATAACAGGAACGCATAAAAGGAATGCATAACAGGAACGCATACCAGGAACGCATACCAGGACCGCATACCAGGACCGCATAACAGAAACGCATACCAGGACCGCATACCAGGACCGCATAACAGGAATGCATACCAGGACCGCATAACAGGAACGCATAACAGGAATGCATAACAGGAACGCATACCAGGAACGCATAACAGGAACGCATAACACGAACGCATAACAGGAATGCATAACAGGAACGCATAACAGGAACGCATACCAGGAACGCATACCGGGAACGCATAACAGGAACGCATAACACGAACGCATAACAGGAATGCATAACAGGAACGCATAACAGGAACGCATAACAGGAACGCATAACACGAACGCATAACAGGAATGCATAACAGGAGCGCATACCAGGACCGCATACCAGGAACGCATAACAGGAATGCATAACAGGAACGCATACCAGGAACGCATAACAGGAATGCATAACAGGAACGCATAATAATGAATAATAATAATAATAATAATGAGGCATCTACGGATGCTTTATTTCCAATCAAGCCTGATACATATCACCTTGTACATTGGATTTTCAAATGCCTTAAAACTAACGCCAGGACGCCATGACGCTTTCCCCCGGTCAAGACCGGTACCCATTTCAGACACCTGGGTAGAGTGGGGTATTGTGCTTGGAATTTTTCTCCTATACCCAACAGAGAAAATCGGAACCTATAGCACACGGCTATCGCGAGCATAATCGCGAGCGTAACAGGAACGCATAACAGGAACGCATAACACGAACGCATAACAGGAATGCATAACAGGAACTTATAACAGGAATGCATAACAGGAATGCATAACAGGAACGCATAACAGGAACGCATAACAGGAATGCATTACACGAACGCATAACAGGAACGCATACCAGGAACGCATAACAGGAACGCATAACAGGAATGCATAACACGAACGGATAACTGGAATGCATAACACGAACGCATAACACGAACGCATAACAGGACTGCATAACACGAACGCATAACAGGAATGCATAACACGAACGCATAACAGGAATGCATAACAGGAACGCATAACACGAACGCATAACACGAACGCATACCAGGAACGCATAACAAGAATGCATAACAGGAACGCATAACAGGAATGCATACCAGGAACGCATAACAGGAACGCTTACCAGGAACGCATAACAGGAACGCATACCAGGAACGCATAACAGGAACGCATACCAGGAACGCATCAGAGGAACGCATACCAGGAACGCATAACAGGAACGTATACCAGGAACGCATACCAGGAACGCATAACAGGAATGCATAACACGAACGCATACCAGGAACGCATACCAAGAACGCATACCAGGAACGCATAACAGGAACGCATACCAGGAACGCAAAACAGGAATGCATAACTGGAACGCATAACACGAACGCATAACAGGAATGCATAACAGGAACGCATACCAGGAACGCATAACAGGAACGCATAACACGAACGCATAACAGGAATGCATAACACGAACGCATAACACGAACGCAAAACAGGAATGCATACCTGGAACGCATAACACGAACGCAAAACAGGAATGCATAACTGGAACGCATAACACGAATGCATAACAGGAACGCATAACACGAACGCATAACAGGAACGCATAACACGAACGAATAACAGGAACGCATAACACGAACGAATAATACGAACGCATAACACGAACGCATAACAGGAACGCATAACAGGAACGCATAACATGAACGCATAACAGGAACGCATAACACGAACGCATAACAGGAACGCATAACACAAACGCATAACAGGAACGCATAACACGAACGCAAAAAAGGAATGCATAACTGGAACGCATACCAGGACCGTATACCAGGACCGCATAACAGGAAGCCATACCAGGAACGCATAACAGGAACGCATAACAAGAACGCATACCAGGACCGCATAACAGGAACGCAAAACAGGAACGCATACCAGGACCGCATAACAGGAACGCATAACAGAAATGCATAACAGGAACGCATACCAGGAACGCATAACAGGAACGCATAACAGGAACGCATACCGAGACCGCATAACAGGAACGCATACCAGGAACGCATAACAGGAACGCATACCAGGACCGCATAACAGGAACGCATACCAGGAACGCATACCAGGACCGCATACCAGGAACGCATAACAGGAACGCATAACACGAACGCATAACAGGAATGCATATTAGGAACGCATACCAGGAACGCATAACAGGAACGCATAACACGAACGCATAACAGGAATGCATAACAGGAACGCAAACCAGGAACGCATAACAGGAATGCATAACAGGAACGCATACCAGGAACGCATAACAGGAACGCATAACACGAACGCATAACAGGAATGCATAACAGGAACCCATACCAGGAACGCGTAACAGGAACGCATACCAGAAACGCATACCAGGACCGCATACCAGGACCGCATAACAGAAACGCATACCAGGAACGCATACCAGGACCGCATAACAGAAACGCATAACAGGAACGCATACCAGGACCGCATAACAGGAACGCAAAACAGGAACGCATACCAGGACCGCATAACAGGAACGCATAACAGAAATGCATAACAGGAACGCATACCAGGAACGCATAACAGGAACGCATACCGAGACCGCATAACAGGAACGCATACCAGGAACGCATAACAGGAACGCATACCAGGACCGCATAACAGGAACGCATACCAGGAACGCATACCAGGACCGCATACCAGGAATGCATAACAGGAACGCATAACACGAACGCATAACAGGAATGCATATTAGGAACGCATACCAGGAACGCATAACAGGAATGCATAACAGGAACGCATACCAGGAACGCATAACAGGAACGCATAACACGAACGCATAACAGGAATGTATAACAGGAACGCATACCAGGAACGCATAAAAGGAACGCATACCAGGAACGCATAACACGAATGCATAACAGGAACGCATACCAGGAACGCTTAACAGGAACGCATAACGGGAAAGCATACCAGGACCGCATAACAGGAACGCATAACAGGAACGCATAACAGGAACGCATAAAAGGAATGCATAACAGGAACGCATACCAGGAACGCATACCAGGACCGCATACCAGGACCGCATAACAGAAACGCATACCAGGACCGCATACCAGGACCGCATAACAGGAACGCATAACAGGAACGCATACCAGGACCGCATAACAGGAACGCATAACAGGAATGCATAACAGGAACGCATACCAGGAACGCATAACAGGAACGCATAACACGAACGCATAACAGGAATGCATAACAGGAACGCATAACAGGAACGCATACCAAGAACGCATACCGGGAACGCATAACAGGAACGCCTAACACGAACGCATAACAGGAATGCATAACAGGAACGCATAACAGGAACGCATAACAGGAACGCATAACACGAACGCATAACAGGAATGCATAACAGGAGCGCATACCAGGACCGCATACCAGGAACGCATAACAGGAATGCATAACAGGAACGCATACCAGGAACGCATAACACGAATGCATAACAGGAACGCATAACACGAACGCATAACAGGAACGCATAACACGAACGAATAACAGGAACGCATAACACGAACGAATAATACGAACGCATAACACGAACGCATAACAGGAACGCATAACAGGAATGCATAACACGAACGCATAACAGGAACGCGTACCAGGAACGCATAACAGGAACGCATAACACGAACGCATAACAGGAATGCATAACACGAACGCATAACTGGAATGCATAACACGAACGCATAACACGAACGCATAACAGGAATGCATAACACGAACGCATAACAGGAATGCATAACACGAACGCATAACAGGAATGCATAACAGGAACGCATAACACGAACGCAAAACAGGAATGCATAACTGGAACGCATAACACAAACGCATAACAGGAATCCATAACAGGAACGCATACCAGGAACGCATAACACGAACGCATAACAGGAATGCATAACACGAACGCATAAAAGGAACGCAAAACAGGAATGCATAACTGGAACGCATAACACGAACGCATGACAGGAATGCATAACAGGAACGCATAACACGAACGCATAACACGAACGCATAACACGAACCCATACCAGGAACGCATAACAAGAATGCATAACAGGAACGCATAACAGGAATGCATACCAGGAACGCATAACAGGAACGCATACCAGGAACGCATAACAGGAACGCATAACAGGAACGCATACCAGGAACGCATAACAGGAACGCATACCAGGAACGCATCAGAGGAACGCATACCAGGAACGCATAACAGGAACGTATACCAGGAACGCATACCAGGAACGCATAACAGGAATGCATAACACGAACGCATACCAGGAACGCATACCAAGAACGCATACCAGGAACGCATAACAGGAACGCATACCAGGAACGCATAACAGGAACGCATACCAGGACCGCATAACAGGAACGCATAACAGGACCGCATACCAGGAACGCATACCAGGAACGCATAACAGGAACGCATACCAAGAATGCATACCAGGACCGCATACCAAGAATGCATACCAGGACCGCATAACAGGAACGCATACCAGGAACGCATACCAGGAACGCATACCAGAAACGCATAACAGGAACGCATAACACGAACGCATAACAGGAATGCATAACAGGAGCGCATACCAGGACCGCATACCAGGAACGCATAACAGGAATGCATAACAGGAACGCATACCAGGAACGCATAACAGGAATGCATAAAAGGAACGCATAACAGTAACGCATAACAGGAACGCATAACACGAACGCATAACACGAACGCAAAACAGGAATGCATAACTGGAACGCATAACACGAACGCAAAACAGGAATGCATAACTGGAACGCATAACACGAACGCATAACAGGAACGCATAACACGAACGCATAACAGGAACGCATAACACGAACGCATAACAGGAACGCATAACACGAACGCATAACACGAACGCATAACACGAACGCATAACAGGAACGCATAACAGGAACGCATAACACGAACGCATAACAGGAACGCATAACACGAAATCATAACAGGAACGCATAACACGAACGCATAACAGGAACGCATAACACGAACGCAAAACAGGAATGCATAACTGGAACGCATACCAGGACCGCATACCAGGACCGCATAACAGGAACGAATACCAGGAACGCATACCAGGACCGCATACCAGGACCGCATACCAGGACCGCATACCAGGACCGCATACCAGGAACGCAAACCAGGACCGCATACCAGGACCGCATACCAGGAACGCATACCAGGAACGCATACCAGGAACGAATACCAGGAACGCATACCAGGACCGCATACCAGGACCGCATACCAGGAACGCCTACCAGGAACGCATACCAGGACCGCATACCAGGAACGCAAACCAGGACCGCATACCAGGACCGCATACCAGGAACGCATACCAGGACCGCATACCAGGACCGCATACCAGGAACGCAAACCAGGACCGCATACCAGGACCGCATACCAGGAACGCATACCAGGAACGCATACCAGGAACGAATACCAGGAACGCATACCAGGACCGCATACCAGGACCGCATACCAGGAACGCCTACCAGGAACGCAAACCAGGACCGCATACCAGGACCGCATACCAGGAACGCATACCAGGAACGCATACCAGGAACGAATACCAGGAACGCATACCAGGACCGCATACCAGGAACGCCTACCAGGAACGCATACCAGGAACGCATACCAGGAACGCATACCAGGAACGCATACCAGGACCGCATACCAGCTACGCTCAATCAGTTTGTGCAGCAAAATTAGAGCAAAATTGGACACTTTTAATGGTAGTGTCATTTATTCAGTGCTTACATTTACTCAATACTTCTTTCGATCAGAAGCATCGACTCAATGCCAGATGTTAGTAACCGAGTCAAAATTGCGCGATTTATTTACATTCCTATAGCACTATAAATCTCAATTGTTTTGTTTTGAAGACAATATTAATCTTATTGTTTATTATCAATGTGTGTAGATAATAAACTCCCTTGGACGGATATTCCTCATTTTATGATGTGATATCTTCTTTTACACTCACCGAGTAAAAACCAGCAGAGTTCATGTTCTGCGTGTTCATGTTCAAAGTTCATGTAATGAATTTTTCCTTACCTAGCCGCTGCCAGCTCTGTAATTGGTAAACTTTAGAACTCAACGCATGTGAGAACCGTCGGGCGTAATAATTCACACTGATTAAACTGCATAAAAAAATACATGAACTTAAGGTCGACTGCAAGACATTGATTCTACGAATGTATGCATCCGTGAAATAAATTGAGTAAACTTCACTGAAACAACCAGCTCATACAGCCGTCTCTTAAGAAATGAATGCACTGAGCTGAGATGATCGACATGTGAAAGTTTAAATGTCGTTCGCTTTCGAGTTGCTTCTCAATAGCACCACTGAATAAAACATTTCATAGATTAAAGCAATTTTAAACATTTATTTCCACTCGCAATGCATCGGTAAAATAATCACGTAGAACTGATGCAATGGGTAAAGGCACATTATTTACAGTTCAATGGTACTATAAAAAGAATTTGGATTTTTTACCTCTAGTTTAGATATTCATTATTAATATTCATTGTTAACATTCGTCGATAAGAAGCTCTTTTGGCAGCTATTAATAACTCGAGGGCCTGATAATGTACGCTCATTGACTTCCAAGGCATCCTATGTCAACCTCATTCAATTGGCTCATTGTCAACCTCATTCCATTGCCTCATTGTCAACTCCATTCAATTCTCTCATTGTCAACCCCATTCAATTCAAGGCATACTATGTCAACCTCCATCAATTGCCTCATTTTTAACCTCATCTGATTAACGGCATCCTGCGTCAACCTCATTCAATACCTCGTTCAATTACCTCATTCAATACGTCGATCAATTACCTCATTGTCAACCTCATTCAATACCTCGTTCAATTACCTCATTCAATACGTCGATCAATTACCTCATTCATTTACCTCATTGTCAACCTCATTAAACTGCAGGCACCAAACGTCAACCTCCCCTAGTCGCGTGGAGTTTCAGTTGACCATAACCGTCCAATGGAACGCCTGAGCGAAAGACCACGCCACCGGCGAGTGACCCTCTAGTACAGCACTTGATTTAGCATACCCCACTTTCGGTTTAAGCTCGAATTTCACGGACACCAATTTAATAAATGGTTCAAAATTATCCTCTTCGTTGGAAAAGGATAAGGTCGTCTGGAAGCTAAACGTCTCGTGGCCAAATTGGTGCTGGGCAAACAAATGCTCACTTATACAAATATTTGAATTTTATCGAGATCCTATCCACTGGCCAACGAGGCACAGTTGTAACTTGCTCCGCTTTGACCTTGTGCATAAACAACTTTAAAATAGCTTCACAAGACTCTTGAACATGTAGATGATGTTAAAATAGATTAACAACTTTTTTTACCCTATTCTTGCACGAAAACAAAATCATTGCAACACAGAAAGTTGCGACACATTTGTTTGTCTTATTTTGAAATGAAGAAAAAAAACAGTTTATTTACAATAAAGATGGTACAAAACATCATTAATTTTTAAAATATCTTTAAGTAAGTAAAAAGAGATGAGCCTTTTCTGCTTCAATTTTATATTTTCATGCTTGCCAATCAGGAATGGGGTAAAACATCATTCATATAATATTAATAGTCATGCAGCGTTATTGGTTTGATACGCGCCATCAATTGATTAATATTAAACATTAACTGATCGACATGTAGCATCAATTGATCGACACGGAGTATCAATTGGTTGACATATAGCATTAATTAATTAAATACCAGCCTCAATTGATCTGCACGGAGCATCAATTGATCTATACGTATTATCACTTGATCGATACCTAGCAATAATTGATTAACACCGGGAACAATTGATCGACACTCTTCATCTATTGATCGACACGCATCAATTGATTAATATTCTGCATCAATTGATCTACACTCTGCATCAATTGATCGACACGAAGCATCTTTACTCTGCATCAATGATCTACACGCATCAATTGATCTACACGCATCAATTGATCTACACTCTTCATCTATTGATCGCTGCACATGTTCCGGGACACGGTCAGCGACGCAGGGACCAGCCCGATGAGCAGCACGGGTCATGTCATCGGCCGGCGCAAGGGGAGAACTGCGGGGTGCCACCGTGTTGGGCTGCACTCGAGCCCTTATCTCCCGTGCTCTCAGTGCTGCTCTGTATGCTGGCAGAAGTGTGCGCTCATGCGCGCTGTGGGCCATGCTCTGCGAACTCTAATGTTTACTTTCAGCCATGTGTTGTGTGGAGGGACCGTTGTACGGGTAGCGTGCTGCACATTGCGCCTTGTGTTCGTAAAAAGAAAGACGAAAAATAAAGATTTTTAAGTAAAATGTTGCTCGAATTGAAGTATGACTTGTTGATTTTATTAAATATCTCTATGTTAAGGTACATAGATGGTTGGTAGATATCCATTATAGGGTGTGTGTGACATTAGTTAAGAAGCCGAGAAAATTAAACATGCACTCTTTGGAAATGTTTATAATTTAGAAAGCTTAAAAACTGATAAGTAAATATAATCTTTTCAAATATTGAGAAGCAATGCCTTGATTGAAGGTAGCAACATGCACGAGCATTGACCCTTGAGCTTCACAACAACACTACAATGACTGAAGCTGTTGAAGTATACTGAGTCGTTCAGATGATTGAGTACAGAAAGTGAAATGGTTTGATTGATCACCAACCTGAAACTACGGATAACTTTTTACACACACAGACATAAATATCAGTACCTGTTGGCAATCGTATTTTTATCAAAGATAATATGTTTGATGCACGACCAATACAAAATTACCTATTTACATAATTCTAGTATTAAGGATTGTTAATAAATCAGAAAGAACGTCAGACATCACTGTCAAAGGCATTTTACAACTCGCACGTTTCCTAAGGAGAGATAAAATTTACTTTGAAACAAGCTTCTATTCTCTGTGAAAATTTAAGAAGCAAAACACACATGTACACTGAGAAAAGTTTTGTCGCAAAAGCGGCACACTTTAGTGCGTCAAGTTGTCGCAAAACCGGCACACAAAAGTGTGTCAACAATATACATGATTAGCCTATGTATTTTGACACACTTTTGTGTGTCATGAGTTTATACGACACACTTAAGCGTGTCAAACATGACACACTTAACGTAAGTCAATTTCATTTCTCATAAATATTTCACTTTCGTAGACTAGCAACTAATTACAATGATATACAGACAATGTCCAGGAATTAGAAGAAAAATTAGTAAAAATATGAAGGTATTTTTGGGGAGAATTGTACTTCAATCACAAAATTTAAACACAGTTCGGTTTTCTACAAAAATATTGAGCCATTTGAAACGTGAATAAGTGTTTCAAGTCTCTCAACCGCTTTAATATGTGGTCAAAGGAAATTATTCAATGTGCATCAAACTAATTCTGAATAACCGTTTGACACACCCAGGTGTGTCAAAATTTCTCTCAGTGTACACACGCACTCACTCACACACACACACACACACACACATAGGGTGCAGGAGAAATCTGTTTGTGTAAGCAATGAGCAATACTTGTGTTTTTATTTATTTATAACTCATCGATATTATTTTTCCTGGTTCCCAAACGTTTACAAACATTGACATTGAGATTATCGATGGCAAATTGGTATTGCTTCAAAGTCACAAGTTGATACGAAAGATTTTACGGGGGAGAGCAAAATGAAGTGTGAGCATGATGACCTGTCACTCTGCAGAATATTTATACTGTATTGTGTGAATTTGAGTCCGAGTATTGCGTGCATCAGAGTACTGTGTGTTGCGTGTAGGATGATGTGCATTTGTGCTGCTTTGAGCACAGCATACAGTAAATTTTGAGAAGCTGTTGCACATGTATATATGCCATTGTTTTGTCATAATAGATGAAAGTATAACGCATTAATTGAACACAGAGTGTAGCAATAAAAAGAAGCAGTAAAACCGTACTTTAATTCTGGCCTACTGTCAGATTAAAATCATATTGTGCCACCTAGAATTTTTTTTTTAATTTCATTCGAAACTACTTGGAAAATAAATAATTAAAACAATGTCCATGTACAGAGAATACCGTAAATTCTGTGTTTATTCTTTCAATATTCAAAAGAAAAGCAGAGAGGTGTCGTCGTTGACACCTGATCAATCGCTAAAATCGTTAGACTCTGGGAGCAGCTTAGCAAACTTTCAGAATTTCTGTTAAATAAGTAAAACTGAGGACTTTTTAAATGAACCCACGAATCGAATAGAAACATTGAAAAAAAAAATTAGTCACAACTGAGGCATTGAAATGAACCCACGCATAAAATAAAAACAGTGGAAAATAAAAGTAAGCACAACTGAGGGCATATTATATGAACCCTTGAATAAAATAGAAATATTGGCCAAGAAAAAAGTGTGAATTGACTATCGAGCGTGACTCGGTCCGTGAATGACAAAGAAGCAACATTAGTTTTTGTCGTCCAACGTTATGGACCATGCACGAGCTGGGACTCATTACTGATGCTTTTACACGTCACCCAAGATTGATGCTGGTTTTTCGAACTGACCTCAGTTAAATTACTGGTTGTGTACTGCTATTACAGATTTATTGTAATCAGATGAGTGCTATTAGATTAGTGTGACCATTCTGAAAAGTTGGGGGTCGGGCATTATCAAGTGTTGTCCCGCACTCCATGTTCTGTTGAAGATATGTGATGGCCAATCGATAAATGGTCATTAGGTTCTTTATATCGCTAGCTCGCTGCTCTCACATTGTAGGCACGCCTTTTGAATTGCCAGGTTGAATGGCGTCAGTTGTCGTTGTTATGTAATTGGAGAGGAATACGGTAGTATGCAAAGATTTTTCGAACGAATTTGTGACCTTATAATTTGGTTTTGGTTTTTCTGGTACAATTTATTGCAGTGCTGTTTTGCCTGTCTGTGCACTTCGCTACGAAGGCGAAAAGGACGTAGTTTTACGGTATAATCTAACCTAATAATACCCGCTGTGTGCTTATTTATATTTTTGTTTGGTGTCTGCTTCGTAAGATACATAGGATGTCTGAGTTTCAGTAACATGGATGCCGAATTCCTCAGTATAACATAAAAAGATTGCCTCTACATGCATTGATATGTTTGACATTTTATCAGGATAGGTTCGTTTAGGATAGGTTTGGTTAGATTAGGATAGGATAAGTTAGCTTAGGTTGGGTAATATTGACAAAAAATTTTCACGGGTCCACCTAGCTTATACCGATGACATTGTCCGAGGAATATCCACGGGTTCTGCTATTACCTAACAATTGTCATGGTTCATCTGTTTGGAGTTCTTTTCTTCCATTTCTCTGTCATGCTCACAAAGATAGCCATAATGACCGTATCTGTGATACGAGTTTCACTATATAGTGCGCAAGTAAAAAAATATTATTCATCACGGGTTCTGTTAGGATGTATATATTTGTTTGTCATCCACGTCTGGAAGTTTGTTCATGAAAGATATTGGACACTAGTTTATTATATTGCTGCTCTGCCTCTGTCAGTGCACATCGCTACGATCGAAGGCGAAAAGGACGGAGTTTTGAGGAATAAATTATTGTATTGCTGCGCTGCCTGTGTCCGTGCACTTCGCTACGAAGGCGAAAAGAAAGAGTTTTACGGTATAATTTATTCTATTGCTGCGCTACCTGTGTCCGAGCACTTCGCTACGAAGGCGAAAAGAAAGAGTTTTACGGTATAATTTATTCTATTGCTGCGCTGCCTGTGTCCGTGCACTTCGCTACGAAGGCGAAAAGAAAGAGTTTTACGGTATAATTTATTCTATTGCTGCGCTGCCTGTGTCCGTGCACTTCGCTACGAAGGCGAAAAGAAAGAGTTTTACGGTATAATTTATTCTATTGCTGCGCTGCCTGTGTCCGAGCACTTCGCTACGAAGGCGAAAAGAAAGAGTTTTACGGTATAATTTATTCTATTGCTGCGCTACCTGTGTCCGTGCACTTCGCTACGAAGGCGAAAAGAAAGAGTTTTACGGTATAATTTATTCTATTGCTGCGCTGCCTGTGTCCGTGCACTTCGCTACGAAGGCGAAAAGAAAGAGTTTTACGGTATAATTTATTCTATTGCTGCGCTGCCTGTGTCCGTGCACTTCGCTACGAAGGATAAAAGAAAGAGTTTTACGGTATAATTTATTGTATTGCTGCGCTACCTGTGTCCGTGCACTTCGCTACGAAGGCAACAAGGACGGAGATTTACACGTGTTATGGAGAGTATGTGTTCGCTGAACAGCTGAAATGCTTTCTTCAGCTCTTTTTTGCTTCGTGCCTTCCTAAGTTCGGTAAAACAACAGCAGTTACTTTAAAAGCAATTTCGGGCAAGTGACAGGACAAAAATAACTGCTGGCGCACAGACAACACACCCATCAAAGTGCCGCATTCCAATGATTGCAGTAAGCTTTCAGCTTACAGAAATGTAATCAAATATACACTGCTACAAAGGTACCCAAAAACAAAAAAAAAAACAAAAAAACATAAAAAAGATAACCTTGAAATTTTTTCATGCAAGATGATCCCGACAACATATTTATTCGCTTTGAACTAAATGGCTCGATAGTTTTTTCTTTATGATTCTCCATGGTACGTGAAGCTTCAACAAATTCTCCATGCGTACACGCCAAAATAGAAACAAAGCGCACGATAAGCCACCAGATATCTCGCTCAGTTCTGGGGCTGCTACTGTAATCTTTCCATCGTAGTCTGCGGCAAATTGAGCTACCAGCCAAATGCACTTGTTCGAGATGACCTCGTACATATTTGATTTCGATATTTGTTGATGCAATGAAGCGTAGGCAAACAGGTGTAGCTTTAGACTGAAGGTTGTTATCAAACATCATATTGGAACACAATTATTGTGAATGGCTTCTTCACATTGTCCCGGCAAGCAGACATCTGAGCATCGCAGTGCAAACAGGTGTCCGTTGTGTAACAAAGAGTTTATCTCGCTCGCGTCGCATTCAGGTTTCGTGCTACACAAAGCGTTTCATTTAAATTATAGTCACTGAATTTACGAAAGTATGCTGTTTTTTTTTCTAAGTAGAATTGGAATCTTTGACTTGAGTTCCAGAGCCACCGAAACTGATTTTATGTTTTCAACCAAAGCAAACTAAGTTTAAAAAATAAAAATGATAGCAAAGACAGCTGATTTAAAAATCATTTTAATACGTGAACGTTTCGGCTTAAAGCTCAAGCCCTTATCAACACCTGTGAAAGTGAATTGAAATACAGAAAATACTCGTACGACATGACTAAAAGACAAAAGCAATAAAACTTAAAATCGTACAAAAAAAGCGGAATGGAGAGATTATACATTAATTAATTTTTTTTAAATCAGGCTATTTCTAACTGGAATGATGACAACATTGAATATAGAGCTGGTTTCAATTGTTTAATGTAAAGAGATTCTAGTATATGTAGGTCGTTTTTATTTGCACAAAAACTTGAAATTGAAAAATTATATTTGCTTTCTGTCACACTACACTGCTCTGCGTGATATATAGATTTAATACGTGAACTGATGGCTTAAAAAATGGATGGATGGATCACTCTGCGTGATCCCTGATGGCTTAAAAAATGGCTTAACTAAAACTCTACCCGTTCTGGAGCTCCTACAATCGTGCTCGAAAAATCTTGTTCTAAGACTACTCTGGGCGCAACCCACATAGCTAGACCCGCACAGCGTGCAACAACACTTATAGATTATGCGAGAGCACAGTTCAGTAGGCAGACGGTCTTTAAATCTAAAAAACGATCGTATAGTACACTTATTTGTCAATATTGGAGTAAAATCTAAGCAATTGTAAAATTTCTCCACCAGCTTTGAAACGTCATTGGCTTGCTTCTCGGAATGTGCATCATGAAAAAGCAAGTTAAAATAGAATTTCTTTTTCTTTACAGTTGTCTCAGAGTAGGTCGGTTTATCTTTTTTTGTAAAAAAATAGCCCTATAATTTTTGTGATTTGGTTATTTGGAAAACCATTGTTGCTGGAAAATGTTTTCAAAAAGTTAAATTTGTAATGCATAATGCGGTACGTTGAAATTGTGTGAAATGCGCGATGCAACAAAAATTAATTGCAGTATAATCTCTCCATTCCGTTTGTTTTGTGCTACTTTATGTTGTATTCTTTTTTTCTTTTAGCCATGTCGTACTTTCTGTATTTCAATTTGCTTTTACAGGTGTTGATAATGGCTTTAGCTTGAAGCCGAAACGTTCATGTATTAAAATGACTTTTAAATCAGCTGTCTTTGCTATCATTTTTATTTTAAAACTGGCAAGAGTGCTCCAACCTAATTTAATCATACAATAAGTTTAAAGGAATGTTAGCTTGAGTGCAAAGTTAACTTCAGTAATGCTTCAAAAATATTTTCCATCTTCAGCCAGAGTACAGGACAACGTAAAACATCTATTTGATCAGTCAATTTTACTCTCAATATTAACGTTCTAGATTAAATGAGACTGTATATGTACATAGAATGAAGTTTTTTCTCTGGATGCCCTTGAAATCATTAAATTTGGTTGGGCTTCCAAAAAAATAAGGTAACAATCTGTTCATCGCAATAGTTCTGAGCAATGATCTTCGTGATGTATTGTAAATATGGAAACCGTAAGCAAATTTTTTAAATCGTTAACAATCACAAAAGACCAGTTAAGAAGTATACTGGCTCAAAACACCTCCAAAGTAATTACAAGTTAAGGTTACCACATTTATCGCGAGACATCGATAAAAACTGGTGGGATGGACAGTTGGTGTAACATGAAAGTGTATGTACTGCTACAAAATACTGAAAATGCATTAATAATTTGCGCTAGGCGCAATGGAATTCGTTTTTGACTAAGTGTAAAGAAGAAGAAAGAATGATTTCCAGACAATTGATCCATAGCTGAACTCATGAGTCAGAGAACTGGTTCTGGTCGAGACAGAAAGTCTTCATCTCTGTCTGCATGCTGACCCAACCAACTTGTCTCAGTCTGCAACCTGACTTTGTCGATCGACAGACAACTCAGTCAGTAACCAGATTTTGCAGCATATCTATTTGTCATGCAGACTTTCACAGTGTACTGGCAACTCTGTCTGTAGACAGACGAAAAGAAAAATGATCAACACTTCTGTCTGTTATTTGAATCAGATAGGTAACTTAAGATCTTTGTTAGGTGTTTTCTTACAAGAGACATTCATTTTGTCTTTCGGATATCCCTAACTAGAAAATTCCTCACTGAAAGACATGGGGTATGGAAATTTGTTAAGTTGGGTCAATAGCCCAATTAAGTAGGGCCTATACTATAAGCTCGCGGGTGCGAGCTTAGTGATCGAGCAGGCCTATAGCCTGATAAAGTAGAGTCTAAAGCCTCATCAAGTAGGGTCTATAGCTCCATTAAATAGAGTATATAGCCTCATAAAGTAGAGTCTGTGGCCTCATTTCGTAGGATCTATAGCCCCATCAAGTAAGGTCTATTGCCTCGTTAATTTAAGCATCAATAATGGGTGCCTCAATGAGAAAGAGTTTGTACAATAAAATCTCTCTTAATGCGACTTCAATGATTACTTAGCTAGCTACGCCACTCAGAATATTCGTCTCAGTTTTATAATTCTGTCATCTTCCGAGCATATATTAACGGTGTTGAGAAGTGATTATTTCAAGATTAATGTCTAGGGATAGTCAGTATTTCTCGTTTCATTGTGATCCTCCTCGTACAACATTAATGTACAAAGACAACGATTAAGACGAACTGTAAGACGAACTGACTTAAGACGAATAATACGGGAATAAAAGAAGGGACCATGACTGAGTGGGTCCTTGTTAAAAGTCCTCATTAGTTAAGCATTCGTTTACCCAGTTTTCTTTAATCATGACTGCGTCAATTAAGACCTTATTTATTGCATCAATTACGAGGACTTGGTAATTGGAACCTCGGTAGGCGGAATCGCGCAATCTAAGAATTTATTAATTAGGAAAATTCTCTTATGAACAAGATTCTTGACTGCTGGCAGATGGTGCACAGCAGACTGGTGGTGTTAAGTAGGTCGATCTGCCAGTCGGTGCAACTTCGGCAGGTTGTGTGAAGGGGGTGGTGCAACCGTAATTTTCAGCGTCCATTAATGTTGGGTTAGAGTTGGTGAGAGTGATATCCGACGCGCAATAACGACAGAAAGAGTTTGGTTTAGCGTATGGTTTATTTGGGTTCACAGCTGCATGTAAGTTGTGTTACAGTGAAACTCAACATTGTGCCAGCCGTGTTTTCAGAGACACAAAAACCTTGAGCTGACGTTCGCCATGCACTGGTCCCAGAGTTTAGAAACAGCAATACAGGCACGTTCACGTAGTCTGTGGCGAGTCCTCAGCTGATCTCCAGTTGTGTTGAATGAACTCGAAGTGGGGGCTATGCCAGCTTCGTTGATGACTCACGATCTCGAAGAGTTGAGTTGGCTGCATTGTGGGTTATCTGAAGTGTACTGTGGCGTACATAAGACAGCAAAGGTAGCTCCAATTACATGGGTGGAAAGAAGGTGCGCTCGATGAGGACATCCCGATGAAGGGGCGCTTAGCAGTTGCAGCGCTGAGCAAGCGAGCTTAGTAAGGGAGCACTTTCCCAGTGAAGAAACTCTCTCTTTACGCTCGGTAAACTCTGCAGAGCATGAGCAATTTGTAGGCGCCGTCGGGATGTAACAAGGTCGATAGCTGCTTTTTCGGGGCCCAATGTTGAGATTTTGAATATCGTTACAGAATAAGAGCGGAAGGAGAGGTTGTGACTGAGCGTTGTTGCTGAGATGACTGGCGAAGAGAAACTGGCTTGCGCGGCCGACAGCGTTTCTCGGCTGAAAGCGCTCGGGAAGAGCCATGTTTTGCAGTCAAATTGCTTCTGGAAGCACGCTATTGTTCCGCGCGGATGCGAGCTTAGTGTACGGTATTCGTACGAGCAGCTCACACTCTTGTCGTAGTGCGGGCTACTCAGAAAGTACTGGTCTGGAGTCTTAGCACGAGAAACTTTGGCTCAGGAAATAAACATAATTTATTACAAAACTGCACCATGAAATACGTTCAGTTATCAACTTCTCTCTCTCTCTTATGTCATGTTTATTTGACGTTGATTTAATGATCAATTTTTTTACTAGGATGCGAATAAGTTAAGTGGGCTAGGGTAAAAAAAATTGCACGCCTTATGATAACGTTGATGATAGAAAAATATAAACATCGCTTATTGAGCCTCGAGCTTTGTTCACTGCAGAGTAAGGTCTGATCCGGAGTCGCTCTTTCTTTTTCTTTACTAAATTGGTCTTTTCGCATCAACACCATTGGGCTTATGCTTTTTCAAATGAAATTTCTCCAAAATGATCACTCACACCCAATAACCTATTGAGAATAACAAATGTTGAATAATCGTTTAGGTGAGAACGGTCCAATTTTATATAAAAAACAGCCAGAACTTGAGAATTGAACTGCTGTTAACTTAAGAACCGAAAAAACTGTCATGCAACTACGACCTCAACTGCTCTTAGATGTGATGGGGTTACACTAACTTCCCCTGAAACTCGAGTTCCGATCCCGAGACCTCGAGTAACTTTGATGTTTCCTATTCGAGGCCTAAGAGGCCTGCTATATGGGATACTGGTGTACACGACCCTTCAAATATGGGATTCGATATTTTCTTCAGGTAAATCTTCCACATGTGGATGACAAAAATTATATTCATCCTAAAAGTACCCGCGATTGAAATATTCTCGTACTTGTGCACTGGTAACACTCGCATCACAGATACGGTCATTAAGCATCCTTTAAGAGCGTGAAAGAGAGGCGGACCAACCAACCAAGACAGAACAACTAATTTAATGTGTTCAATGAGATTCCCATAGTAATAACATAGGAGACATTACGCCACAAAAAATATATAAATTTATTTATTTATAAATTTAAGTAAACACCTGGCATTTTATCATATAATAAAGTATTGATAGATTGGTCACTTTCCCGCACGAAGCACCACTGTGGTGGTACTCACCCTGAAAGTCTGCTTTGTTCATTACTGGGCCGCAAGCTGACTGATTACATTTTATACCAGTACCAAAAAGAACTGTACTTAAGCTTTGGTTCCAGCGCAGGAAATTTGCAGAATATTAAATGCATTTATGATCGCTGAGGGATAAATGTAAGATTTTACCGATCAATACAAGGATGCCAATACCCACGTGAAATGAATTTGAATGAACACTTGAGAGCAGAATGCTCAGTCATAAGAGTTTCTATGAAGAGCGTGTTACTTATGTATAAAGTTTAATGGTAGAAATAAGAATACTTATTCATAATTGATTTATTTTCTTCAACGAAGAATGTTCTTTTATTGTTTGGTATTCTTGGCAGTGCGCTCGCAATTGCAAACTCCAACTCGATCGACGTTCACGACACAGTCACGCATATCACTCCCGCAAACCCTTCATTTCATCATACTTTCAGTGATCAATCGACCATTTCTGTAGCAAAAGTTATTTACCTACTGTGAGTAAAATGAAGTTCTTTTAATTCTTCTGTCAGTACCGCAAAATGAACTGAAAATGTTCTATCGATCACGCACAATTTAATGAGAATGATACTCTGCGGCGCAGCATACAACTTTAGCGTCTCGAAATATTGGGAGCACTGCACTCTACCTCGGTTCTTTTAACTGGTCATGTCCAGTATGGCCAACCACTGAGTCTTTAGTTCATCGTCTTTGGTATAGTAGGACTGCTGCAAACTCTTTTTAAAACTTTGAATTGATCCGATATCTTGTAGTACGAATGAGGTAATTGAGGACTTTCATTTGGAGTCTATTACGCACACTGGATCGATTTATCTAGTTCTTTACTATCAGAATTTTAAAATAGTATGCTGACTGAAAAAAATAAAGCATTTGTAATTTCAACACGTGAAAACAGCAGTTATTTGCATGTTAACAACTTTCTAAATCTTGCTATGATCATTAATTCATAATCACCAGGATCGAATGTTCCACAGAAAAATCATTGATGAATGAGTGCAGATCTGCCTAATGTATCGAGAGTAGTACACACTGAATTTTTAACATAATACCAATGTTTTAAGAGAAGTGAGTAGCAAAAGTCATGTGATGCATTACTCTTCAGAGGTCGTAGAGTTAAACTGTATTTAATAATAATTCTAAGATCGTCCTTCTGTGCCTGAATAGGTGAAAAAGATGGTAACCCTATTTTCGAAACAGCATTTACCTAGCCATACAAATTATTATCATGTGCTTTAAATTGTAGAAGTTCTCCAACACGGGACCGTTTTGAATTCTCTTATACGTGTAAATGTGTCCCTGGAATGCAAGTTGCAATTACTGGGAAGTTCATTAGCACATTGCCCAACACATGTGTTGCCTCTAACCTGCCATTAGATTAACTGCATGTGCAACAGCAACTGCAGGAAATTCCCATTACTTTGAAAATTCGATTAAACTTTGAGGGAATAAAACAGCTGGAAACTGATCGTTATCACATACACACATGTGTACGATGACGGTAGAAGCTGCCTCACTCAAATATATGCCTATGTTTGAGACCAAATTTTGTGACTAACTGTAGTAAAATGTTCACTCGTCTTTCTACACAGAGCAAGAGTTTTTAAACTTTCGCACCCCCTGGAGGTGCGAGATTATTCCATGGGGTGCAAGAAAAGTCCATGTAAATAATAAGATATTGGCTACATGAAAGCATTTTTATTTCAGAGGGTGCGAGGTGGGAAGGAACTTTCTTTAAGGACACGGTGCAAAAAAAGATTGGGAGCCTCTGTACTAGAGCAATTCGATTTTCTGATAGTGCATCTGCATCGAAAACCAATCTGGGTATATGGAGAGTGAAAAGTTAAGCATTTCATCGTTACGTCTGCTCATGGGGCAGCAGCATGTGTATAGCCTTAAGAAACAATTTTCCTGATGTATTGCTTGTAGTAAATAACTTGTTTAAATTGTTTATATTGTTCGAATTGTTTCTTACTTGTTTCTTCAAATTTCTTATTAATATTGTCACACACATCTGTTTCTTAGGACCAGCGACGTTCAGGAATGTAAGACATCGAAAAATAAAATCGAATTACGTCGGCAACTGAGAAAATTCTTAACATTAGCATCTAAAAAATTTTTCAGGAATTAACTCCTCTAGGATGACGACGGAAAGTAGAAGCGAATAATAATGGCGGGCAGATGACGCTAACACATCGTCAAAAAAATCCGAAATGAAAGAAACGGAAAAAAATTTTACTCCCAAGAAAGTCGATATACATGAAATGTATAACATATTGGTATACAATAACCGTGTCAAAGCTTAATTGTGCTATTGAGTAAAATAATCAGCCTATTTTCCTTTGGATATTTTATCCAAGTCAAGATGACTGAGAGCTTATGAATGCCTTAAATACCACTAGAGAATGCCTTTGCGGTTCTTCGCTATAAGTTATAACGAAAGAAGACAAGACATCAAACAATCAATCGAAACTAACTCAAATACCGTCCTAAATGATTCCCACGCAGTGAAACAAGTTTAGTCAAAAGTTATTCATAAAAAAACAGAGACAACCCCGCACATTTAACACAAAGAAACAAACATATACGTAGAAAATAAATTCAGAGACTTGTTCAATATATCATGAGTGAAATTATTTGTTCATGAATCTTATAGGCCCAGATTATATGAATACTTTTAATACTACTGGAGAATGCCTTTGCGGTTCTTCGCTTTAAGTTAAAACGAAAGAAGACAAGACATCAAACACTTCTCTGAAACAGGCTGGAATCCCGTCCTAAAGGATTTTCAAGTAGTTAATAAACGTTAGCCAAAGGCAATTAATAAAATAAAAACAGAGCACAAAACGCATATTTATAACAAAAAAGCAAACATACACGCAGGAACGAAATTCAGAGCTTGTTCATCATGCGACGAGTGAGATGATTTGCTTATGAATCCTAAGCTTAGATCACGCTCATTTTCATTTATCTTTTTACATTTTGGGGTAGAGAAACGTGTGACGCTTACTGGGGTAGCAATGGATCTCTTTCTGAAACTGTGAGCCACTGAAGTAATTTTATTTCCATAAATTTCGACTTGTTTCTGATCAAAAGTTATGGCTAACTTGTATCAGAGCGTTAAGCGGATGTAATTGTCATGACTTCCATTTTGTCGGAAAAAAATAAATACTTCATCCTCCTACATCAGAACTGACGACTCTATGGCTCATTGTAGTCAAAAGAGATAACTAAGAAAAAATAATTGGAAAAACAACAAATAAAATGACTTTGGAAACGCAAAAAATGCTGGTTTTAAATTTTCTCACAAAAATTTCCGTACAGTAGGAGTCCTATAAAAATAAAAAACATTTTGGGTTTCTTGCTCTTTCGGTACTCCCAATATGGGTACATAAGATAAAATGGAGACACGATGATAAATTAGTATCACTTAGGAGTAACAAATAGCCACACAATTTCTACACACAGATTATAAATGAACCTAATTGTGCTTTCACAATCGGTGTTGTTAGGTTTTAAACACTGACCTCAAAGTGTCAGTCAGCAGATTTAAGGCAAACTGTTGGTTATTTAATTTAAATTTACAATGGAATGTTACAGTACGTTATTCTCTATAACAGAGATGCGAAATGGCGTGACACGTTAGCCTTGAATTCTTTTACAATTTAAGAGTTTTTATGTGCTGAGGAAGGTTATTCCACAAAAGAGCTGCAGAAACAAAGAGAGCTTTCTGCCACTTGTCAGATAAACGGTAACTAAGACATAATTCCTCCGATTTAGTTTTTGTTCGGAATATTGGATGGAAGAAATTTTACAACGCCTGCATTACTCTGAGTAAGGCAGAGAGATGAGAACACCTGTCGAGCATTATGAATGAAAAATCTTTCTGGTATTGGGGTTCAGCCAAGTTTTCTTAAGGGGGTCCTCCGGAATGAAAATTTTTTTGATCCGATTGGTCTGAAACTTGGTGAGTATATGTAGTTTTGCAAAACAAACATATTTGAACTTGAAATTTTTTGATTTAGGCCTTAGTTTTTCCGAAAAATTTGAAAAATAGGTTTTTTGGGTAATTTTTATGCATATTTCAAAAGAATAGAAGTCATTGAGTTTTTATGCTAGAACAAATTCAAAGACAGTTTTGAAATCCTTGAAACATTTCTAACAAAGATATATTCGGGGATTTTGCATTTTTTTTTAATTTTTTTTATATGCGAAAATTTACCAATAAATAAAAAAACGAAATTTTTGGATTTGAACCATTATAAAAAAAAATGAAATGTAAAAATGGAAAAAGGGGAATATAACTTTGTTAGAAATGTTCCAAGGATTCCAAAACTGTCTTTGTTTACTTCCTAGCGTAAAAACTCAATGACTTCTATTCTTTTGAATTTTGAAAGTAAGTAACTTTACAGTATAGGCCAAAAACTAAATTTTTTGTTTTAGTGTGATATAATGGAAAATTTATGTAATTGAATGCTGTTTTCATTTTTATTTCGATAATCTCCATGCATAACATCATATTCAAACTGTGAATTGTAATTTACAAAAAAGAAAAAAATTAAAAAAAATTAACTTATTTTATAAAAATTATGAAACTTTTTGTTTTCAGTTTGATTCTTATGAAATTTGACTATTATATGTAACTTTTGAAAAGAAACACAATTTCCTCTATACATTTTTTTTGATTCAGGTCTTAGTTTTTGAAAAAATTTGACATATTGGTTTTTAGTCCACTGGTATTGATATTTCGAAAGAATAGAACTCATTGAGTTTTTATGCTAGAACAAAAACAGAGACAGTTTTAGAATCCTTGAAACATATCTAAAAAAAGTACATTCGCAAATTTTCCATTTCTTCTTTTGTTTTCTTTTTATATGGGGTCGAAATGGGCTCGAAAATTTAGGATTTTGGTCCCCTTACCCCCCCTGGGGGGGGGGGGGGATCTATTATCCGTAGCGCCATAAAATTTTAGTACCGAATAGTCCACCACTTAAGGGTTCTTTTCCAACAATAAAATGAAAAATGACCATCGGAGAGAAAAGGGGCCCCCGGAGGACCCCCTTAACAGGTGGGTTGCAAGATCGCGTCTCCTGAAATTACAAAAACACGCCACTTAAGCCGCGAAGTTCATACCTTCTTGTAAGCTTTTTGAAAATATTAAGGTATGGCTCCTCAGACAAAACTGCAATAGCTCAAACACAATAATACTATAGACGGAATTGCCAATCTAGATTTAAAGTGATGAAAAAACATTAAGTTTCCGCTAATTTTGCTGCACATTGTTTTTTCGTGTGGTTTCAAAGTCATATTTTTTGTTAAGCCAAATATCAAGGTTTTCCACTTTTTCGACAGGCTCGATTTCATCGTATCCAAATAATAGCGTAAATTTTGTGAATTTTCTCATCGCATTCTTTGAACCAAAAATAATGCATTGCGTCTCCCTTGCATTGATTTTAAGGCCATTTTGTTCTCAGAAGGCTCTTCAGAAAGCTTTCAGCGTTCACTTGCGTTTCTTTCAAATCTGCTATCTAACTTGTCATGGCAATTTGGACATCATCAGCATACATTGAGATTTTTGCGTTTGCTGGCATAGTGGGGAAATCTTTGATGAAAATAGAAAATAGGAGCAGGCCAAGGATTGAACCTTGGGGAACGCCAAAGAAATGTTTGAAAGCGACAAGAATTCATCAGTCCATATATCGCAATCATACGATGAACAATTTGTAAATAAAACTACGTAAACGTCGAGGGACACGAACGAATATGTAAACTACATTGGTAATTATAATTTTAAACCAATAGGAGTAGCGGCCTTTCGACGTCGTGCATGATTTAATATCCAACTGCTCTGTGCTGGACACCACCGTCACTGCTCTGTTCCAGCACCACCGTCACTGCTCTGTTCCAGCACCACCGTCACTGCTCTGGTTATTGAGCTGTTGTGCTGTTCCACTGCTCTGCTCCAGCACCACTTCACAAATACGCTCAGTCGAGCATTCTAACCAAGAAGTCTTTCACGCCCACTGTTACGAAGCAGCTTTGGAAAACACACGTGGCATGTATTTTATGGATGTTGCTTCAGGGTGTGAGGCATGAGACACACCACACATGTCTGTGGCTGGTGTAAAAGCATGTTTGGACTTCATTAATTTCCGAGCGCAGTAGGTATTACTAGAGTCTATCCATTGTGTGATCAACTGGAGAGTAAAAGACAAATAGTATTCATGTGTTATTTCGGATTAGTTAAATTACGCGAAATTGCTGGAAGATATTTACAGCAATGGTATTGAGAATATGCTGGTCCATTCACGTGTAGAAATTACTCGATTTCGATGAAATTTGTCAGTAACGTCAAAACATTCATATGATTTGGACGCTATGCAATTTGGCCAGCACGCGATGAAGAATTATTTTTATTATTATATAAGAAAGTTTTAGCCTCCCTTAATTGCACGACAAAGATGTTCTAAGAGAAGAAGGAGGAAGGCACCATTTAGTATGGAGTTGAGGGAACGCGGAATCTATGCACAAGGTGCACAGAAACAGGAAGCTAAGAAAGAAGTTCATGAAACAAGAAAAAGTTGAAGAAGAAGGTAGTAGGTACTGAAAAACAGGACAGCAGTGAACCGAAAAAAGATGGTCCGTAACAAAACAAAAACCTATTCTATTCCAACAAAAGGAAGTCTACCTAACCTTTAGCTCAGGCCCTCACATAGTCCCCCATAGTCCCCCTATGTATCGAGAGTACCTTGTGGAAGCAGTAGCTTCCCGTACCAGATTCATTAACTGTTTCTGGGGGTGACTTGACATTGAACTCTCGATACATAAGGGAATAAAATATATCTATCGGGCCAAGTGCGTGCCTGCTTTCACTGTGCCAAGCATTGCTTTCGTTGGGCTTCGATCAACTTTTTAGGGTGATCGATAGCGCGGTCGATAGCGTGCTAGCGCGGTGATTTATAGTCCTGAGTTCGAGTCTCACGAACTCCTCGTACATTTATTTGTTTGAAAAACCTTGTGGAAGCAGTAGCTTCCCGTACCAGATTCATTAACTGTTTCTGGGGTGACTTGACATTGAACTCTCGATTCATATGTATATTCCACAAAATTCTCTTAACATCTGAAAACCCTAATTTATTTATCCATGCACAAACAATAGCTTACTCGTAATTCACATAAGTACACGTTAATTCAGACACACCAGTGAAACATACTATGCACTCACACACATAAAAACACAGAATTACTTCAGTGGGTGGGGGCAATTGATAACTTTATGGCACTAATGTCTTTGTTAAGGCTAGGCTCATGAGTGAATACGAAAAGAGACTCTAAAATAATTTTTTTCATGTTATACTCACTATTAGCTTGGCATAAATTTGAAAAATTAGGAGTTTTGAATGAATGGTTTGAATTCTCACAGTGATCTCTAATTGCTGATTAGGATGGAATGGTTAGCGCACGACCGGTTCTATGAGATATTCTCGACATTACAGCGCGAATATCGACATTCCTCAGAGCTGGCTTGGTCAATTCAAGCAACTGGAGCGTCCTCCACTGAATGATTGTTTCTCATACGTCGTGATCAGAACCACGACATAACTGCGTGCGCAAAGTACTAATTTTGCATTTAACACTTCAGCGTTAATATACCAAGTTCGTGACTGCGCGCGTGGTGAAGTTACTCAGCAATGATCGTGTAAACAGGCCTCAAAGCATCCACTTTAGCTTTCATTAATCCCTTGAAAATGCAGCCTTCCTTGTGGCAGGTAAAACACCCAGGGTACGAAAATCGCGATTTTCGTGGTGCGGCTACTAATAAGATAGTAGACACAATGAAGCCGCATATTAACGCTGAAAGTGTTAAATGTAAATTAATACTTTGCGCACGCAGTTATGTCGTGGTTCTGATCATGACGTATGAGAAACAACATTTCAGTGAAAGACGCTCCATTTGTTTGAATTGATCAAACCAGCTCTGAAGAATGTCGAGATTCGCGCTGTAATGTCGATTTTCGCCAGAGACAAAAATTGCATCATAGATAGGAACCTTGGCGTTGTGTCCGAGCAGAAAAATAAAGGTATCCGAGATAAAAATCAATATTTTTCATTTAAAAAATTTAATGCATTAATAGATGAGTAGTAGTAGTAGTAGTAGTAGTACCATGAATTTGCTAGCGCTTCAGTAGGTCCTACTATATCGCGCCGAAGGTCTCGCGTCACAATTATCGACCTATCGGTCACATCACCGCTGTGGTACAAAATAACCATCAATCACCATCACGGAGCTCCATGTAACATATTTAAGAATACGCAAACAGGTTAGACATTGCAGCCACAAACACAACAAAAAGTCAGTCATGATAAGCTCAAATGAAATTCAGTTGCTACAAACACAACTGCTCCACCAGTTCAGTAATAAAATCGAAGTATTAAGTCCCCGGAGTTATTCCGAAAAAACAGAAAATCAGGTTACATATGCATTCATTGGGCAGCCGAGCCCCAGGGGGTTTCAGCTGCCCACCCATTTTACGGCCGAGCGCCGTATCCACGCTGAGCATCACGTAGGCGCGCTCGGCCGTATTACAGTTTATCATTAAGATAGCAAGGCTTGAAATTTATTTTTCCATCACAAAATTAAATTTTTGAAAGTATATTGCACGATTCAATAAACGCTCTCAGTGCATCAGTATGGAAAGGGGCACGCTCAGGTTCCGCCAGAATGCTGCGCATCATTGTATCCGGATCATTACCGCGCAGACGTGGAAAGCACGCGCGCCGGACACCTGCATGCAACGGGCACACGACAAGGAAGTGTTCAACGGTCAAAGGAACCCTGCATCGCTCACAGAGCGGTTGGGGGAGCCGCTCCATGAGGTAGATGTGCGTAAGTCTCGTATGACCAATCCGCAGACGGCACAAAGCCACCTCCATCCGGCGGCTACGACAGCTGGACGAGGTCCATTCACGCACAGTGTTTTTAATCTTCCAGAGCTTATTGTTATTCTCGGCAGCCCACCGCTGTTGCCATAATTCTCTTACTGCTGCCTTAATTATAGGGTAGTAGTCGCGGCAGAGCACAGATGCATTCAAAGTGTCTCCCTCAGCGGCGGCCGCTAATTTTGCTTCGGTGTCCGCTCTCTCATTTCCCGAGACACCCACGTGCCCAGGCACCCAACAAAACCTGACCTGTTTTGAGACGCGTACAAGTCGCATCAACACGTCGTAAATCTCACCAATAACGGGGTGGCTGCTTGTATAGCTTTGAATAGCATCTATGATGCTCTTTAAGTCCGTGAAAATAGTGAAGTGGTAATTTGGATGTTCCTCTATGAGTTGCAGAGCCTGCACGACACCATACAGTTCAGCAGTGAACACACAGGTCTCCGGGAGAAGTCTTCCAGCTCTTACCATCTCACCCGAGACAGCGGAGCACCCTACAGCGTTGCCAGACTTTGAGCCATCGGTGTAGATCTTCACTGAAGCAGCGTGCTGGTCAACAACATGTTCAAGAAACAGGCCTCTAATGGCGTTGGCCGGCAACGAAAGCTTCTTGGGCAGCCGATACCCAGTGCAGAAAGTCTCAATTGGCAGTCGCCAGGTTGGGGTGCTATCAGGAATACAGGGGCACACTCGCATACCATCCAGCTGCATGGTCTGAACCAGCACATGATAGCTCATGGATGAAGGAAGGAAGTATGGAAAGCGCAGATATCGTCCCAAAGGTGCGTGTACGCTCATCCAAGTTGGGGATAGAGGGAGCTGCTCCAGTCTGGCCAAGTACTGCAGGCTCAGGGTAAGCCGCCGTGCCCAGAGAGGGGGCTCGCCACTCTCCACACACAAACTAGCCACCGGTGAAGTGCGAAAAGCGCCAGTGCATAGTCGGAGGGCGGTATGATGCAGAGGATCTAGTTTTGCCAGGTTAGTTTCCCTGGCATTTCGGTAGACAACACATCCATAATCCATCTTACTTCTAATAAGCGTCCTGTATAGCCTGAGCAGCGTAGCCCTGTCTGCCCCCCATGACAAACCAGATAGACATTTCAGTATATTCATTCGCCGGGTGCACTCAAGCTTGAGAGAATTCAAGTGAGGTTTCCATGACAGCTTATCGTCCACAATCATTCCCAAGAATTTGGCACTATGAACAAAGCTTACTATCCTTCCTTAGTACCAGCCGCGGAGGGTTGCAGCGCTTACGCCCCTGGAAGTGCAGGCCAACAGTCTTATCCGGGGAAAAAACAAAACCATGTTCTGTAGCCCAGTTGTTTACACGGCTGATAGTCATTTGCATCCTGCGGCTCAAGGCTGGCAGGTGTGCAGATGAGGAGTAAAGCATGAAATCATCCACATATAGAGACGCCGACACGTCGGGAGGCAAAACAGATGTAATCTCGTTAAGGCCCACGATGAAGAGTGTGCAGCTCATTACACTGCCCTGTGGTAGGCCCTCGTGTTGCACTTGCAGCGAGGACAGCGTTGTGCCAACTCTGACGCGAAAGGTTCTTTCTCTTAGAAATTCCTGCACATACATGGCCAAATTACCGCGGAGTCCGTATCCGAGCAAAGTTCTTAGAATTCCGTATCTCCGCGCAGTGTCATAGGCCTTGTGCAGATCAAAGAAGACACACAGAGTCTGGCGGCGCTAGGCGAGATTGGCCACCAGGTAGTTCTGGAGACGAACCAGAGCGTCTGTTGTCCCTCGGTGCGGTCGAAAACCAAACTGAACAGGATTTATCAATTCTTCAGAGTCCAACCATCTCATGAGCTGGATGTTGACGATTCTCTCCATCAATTTGCCAATACAGCTGGTTAAAGCAATAGGGCGGTAACTATTCGGGTTAGAGATGGGTTTATTTGGTTTTGCAAAGGCCAGGACTGTTGCAATGCGCCACTGGCTTGGGTACATATGCACGTTCCATACTTTGTTATAAATATATAAGAGGTGACAGACTGCTGTAGAGTGCATTCTCTTCAACATCTGGTAGTGGATGCCATCAGGGCCAGGTGCTGTATTTTTTGACTTCTTTAAGGCATAGTATAGTTCAGTAATAGTGAGGGGGTCATTGTAAGACAGCATGGCATTCGTAGAGAAGTCAAGTGCCTGCCGCTCTTGCTGGCGCTTGAGCGCTAGGAAAGCAGGAGGATATGAGCGACCGTTGCTCACACGAGAGAAGTTCTGGGCCAGGGCATCCGCTACACGTCCTGGATCTGCAGTGAGAGTGCCGTCAATCTCCAAGCACGGTTTCCTGGAGCCATACCTTCCTTTCATCTTATTAACGCGCTGCCACACCTTCGCCATGGGGGTGTCTGTATTCAAGGTTGATACATATCTCTTCCAGGATATCTTCCGAGCTTCATCTTTCACATTTTGGGCTTTGGCCCTCGCTCGATTGTACGCAATCTTATCCGCTACTTCTCCCGTCCGCTGGTATTTTCGCAGGGCTCGCTTCCGTATAGCGTTTGCTGCTGCACACTCACCATTCCACCAAGGTATACAATGTCTTGGTGGCCCTCCTCTTGATTGAGGGATAGCAACATTAGCAGCAGCATGCAGGGTTCTTTCCAACTGATCCAC
This sequence comes from Morinoia aosen, assembly GCA_030386875.1. Lineage (NCBI taxonomy): Eukaryota > Metazoa > Arthropoda > Malacostraca > Amphipoda > Talitridae > Morinoia > Morinoia aosen. Next base: position 60,953,317 of record CM059571.1, on the reverse strand, counting down.
CAAGGCATCCACGTTTAGGGTCTCATTGGGTTCCTCCATCAGCGACAATGCCTCGAAAGCAGTGCTTCCACTTTAGGGTAAAATACCCCATTTTAGGGTAATCAGGGGTTGTCTAGGGTAGAGCTTAGGGTAAAGCAAATTTCCATGGTTTTTAGGGTAATTTGACTTTTGACGGGGTAGCGCAGCAAAATTGTAGGGTAATTGCTTGTTTTCAATACTGATTTCAAGTTTGCTTTCATGTACGACAATATGCTTTGTGCAAGGTACTTTGCAGAACAAAGCATTGATGAAAATGTTCAATTTGAGAGATGTTTGGAACAAGCGCAAATCTTGCCCGAACTCGCTATTAATTTAGTCTTTCTTGCACACGACGATAAGGCGCAAATTGATGTGCTCATCGCTGCATCTCCCTCAGATCTCTCTTCAGTATAATGTTGCCAGATTTGCTGCATGAATAATACCTTGGTTAATTAATATTAATGACAATAATTAAAATGATAGGGAACTTGATACGAGTGTAATGTTTGGAATTTCATATTTTCTTGCCTTACATAACTAACTCGTAAATGTATCATGATTTACACCAAAACATCGGTCATCGTCGTATACTGGAATTGAACAGCTACATAACGTGTACAAAACGACACTGCCAGAGCCGAGGGCAGATAGTTTTGTTTCAGTCGAGTGCAATTAAATGTGAAAGGTGCTGTCACGTACAGTACTGCATTGTGACAAAATATTTGGTTACTTGCGTCTCAGTAAAATTTTTACTATTAAATAGATTCTGTGTCCGATGAAGCTGCTACACCACCTATGAAGGAAAGCAAAATTTTAATGTCTGATAACCTTTTTTCATGAAAATGAAAAGAAGGATGGAGATGCGAACAACTGTTTCGAGGCTAGAAAAAGAAAGGTTAGAGAGGTCTCAGTCTTCTACCTCAACTAAGGATATGGCATACTGTACTATATGCTCTACTACTATTACGTTAGGTAAATCTGAGATTATTCTTCATGCTAAGAGTCAACGCCATAAAAATCTCTCAGTGCAGTGAAGGAAAACAGAAACTAGAACTTTGTTCATTCTATCACACGATCCAATTGACAAGTCAGGTATAAAAACTGAATTACGGATATTTGCATACCTTTCTGGGCATAATTTGCCTATTTCGTTAAGTGACTCATTAATAAAACTACTGAAACAAATGTTTCTTAAAAGAAAGTTCGCTTAGGGAAACAAAGAGCTTCAAACATTATTAGACAATGTTTCGGTGAACATCTACTAAGTGATCTTGTCGTTGTCCTTAATGAACATTTATATTCTGTAATAATTGGTGAAACAACAGTTACTGATCGCAGTAAAGCTAAACAGCTCGGCGTCATCGCCCAATAACGGAGTGAGAGTGCGATTAAGAGCTTCTCTGTTTATCATGTTGAAAAAGAGGATAGCACAGCCAATGGATTGTTTACTACTCATAAAAAAGATTTCAGTGATAAAAATATTAAATTGAGCGACATTATAGGATTCTGTTTTGACACGACTAATGTTATGATGGGATCCAAACATTCTGTGGCTTCTTTGTTAAAAAAAATTGTCGTCTTCATAGAAGAAATGTTGGCTTGGTGGAAATACGAGGCCTGTCGAAAAAGTATCCGACCTTAATTTTTCCCGCGCAAAGTAGTGATTCTGAGGCGGCGCCACTGTGCACGGTGGAAGGAGGAATCTTAATGCGCATGCTTGACTTTTTTCACCGCATTCACTTGGGCCACTCACTAGCTGGGGGTCGCCAAGTAAGGTGCTGTTCTAAGTGTTTGTCGGATTTAGTTTTCTTGCAAGATGACTGAACGAATTGAGCAAAGACACTGCATCAAATTTTGTCAAAAGCTTGGTGATTCTCAAATTGAAACAATTCGTAAGATTCAGCAGGTGTTTGGGGAAGATGCTATGGGTGTAACACAAATTAAGGAGTGGTTCAACCGATTCAAAGATGGCCGCACATCAGCGGAGAGTGAGCAGCGTTGTGGCAGGCCCAAAACTTCTCGGAGTGCAGCTGTTGTTGAGAGGGTGCGAAATTTGGTGATGGCAGATCGTCGTTTGACCGTGCGGGAGATTGCCCAAGAGGTTGGAGTGAGTAAAGATTCTGCACATGCCATTTTGACCAGACATGTGGACTGCGAACAACTGGCACTTGCATCACGACAACGCGCCCGCACATTCATCCCATTTGATCCGCAATTTCTTGGCCAAACATGGAATTACGACCGTTCGCCAACCTCCCTACTCTCCAGACCTGGCTCCTTGCGACTTCTGGTTGTTTCCAAAATTGAAGACACCACTGAAAGGATCCCGTTTTGAGAGTAGAGAAGAGATAATGCGGAACGCGACGACAGAGCTGAACACCATTCCAAAAGAAGACTTCCAGAGGTGTTTCCGGCAGTGGAAGGATCGGTGGGCTAAGTGTGTGGAAGCACAAGGAGCCTACTTTGAAGGGGATTAGGGTCCCAACCCCGTCAGGTTGTTGAAGTATTTTTTCTGGCCAAAGGTCGGATACTTTTTCGACAGGCCTCGTACATATATTGAGAGTGAATAAAAAGCTTGTGAGATAGAAATCTAGGTTTTAGTCCATTATTCTTGGCACTAGGGCTTACTAACGTATGACTCCGATTCTTGGAGGTGCTACAAGTATTCAACGATACGCTTTTGGCTTTTTTGACATGTAGGCTTCTGTCAAAAAATAATCCGGCCATGGGCCGAGATTCTTAATTGTAACGAGGCTCTTATTTGTAATTCAATGGGGCATTGAGCCTTGAGTAACATCTGCTTCGCATTACTCAACGTAAATTATTTCTATAGGCAGTTAAATTCGAGCAAATTGAGTATAATGATTACAAAAATTTTGGGAAAGTAATAAATCTTCATTCAGTGCATTACATTCTTTTCCCCGTTCTTTGCAATTGCACCGAGAATTAGGGTGTACATGAACTTATTCACATCTAAATTCCTCTAATTTTTTTGCGCAAAAATTGTGAAACTCTGTTTGTGTTGTGTTATGAAGTTCTGCCTGACGGGCGTAATTCAAGTTTTTACTTTGGACAGGGTCACCAGCATTCCTATGCCTATGGCTAGGCACATGAACACAATTTTTTTGGAGTGTTTTATTGAATGTTTGCTTGGCCCTTTTGACTCTGAAGGAGTAGGTAATCGGGTGCTCTACTGGCACCTGGTTTTTCTGATCAGCTTGCACGAAATCTACCTCTGTAGGGCAATAATACACGACATCTTTCTCTCGCCTTTGGTTTTTATTAGGTTGACCCTGGGTACCGTGACTACGGCCGGTCGTGGGGTGGATCCGCTTCTTGTGGAAGGAGGTCCGGGTCCCTTAAGGCGACGTACTCCAGCTGCGTGCCGTGGTTCGCGGGAATCCGTTGTGGGTCCAGGCGAGGACGTGTATTTTGTGTAGATAAACCGCCGATGCGGGTGATACGTGTGATTTAATTAGGGTGTCTCAAAAGAGGCAGCACCCACCTGATGTGGTTGCTGCGTGGGGAGCCGTGTGGCTGAGTGGGTTTGAATGTGAGCCGTGTGGCTGAGTGAGTTTGCATGTGAGCCGTGTGGCTGGGTGAGTTTGAATGTGTGAGCCGTGTGGCTGAGTGAGTTCTTCTGTATGGGAGAGAAGGGCTGGATCATTTGTTCAAGCACAGTTACAGAGAGAGAACAGTCGCTGCACAGGCCAGGCTGCGAGCTGACTGCTGATTTACAGAGTTGCCTCGAATCGAGGAGTCTCTTTGCTGGTACCTCGGTCGTAATTCTGGCGCCCGAATACGGCCGAGGCAGTCGCAATATTAAGTACATCGTATGGACAATCATGAAATCTCCCTAAGTGCCATTTTCCCCATTTCTCTAACCCAAGAGTATGCTCAGAGTACTACAAGGAGTGAGCGGAGGTTTGGGTGATTTAAATCACGGGCGTTGCATCCCAATACTTAACAGAACACACAAGTGCCTTAGGATTGGCAGTTGTTATATTAGAGCAATTTACACTAAGCAAAATAGTCAAGGACTTTCTGCACTAGCCACACTAAATCTAAGGTTAACCGGATCACTGCTAGCCTCACCCCTTGCAAAATATCAGGGGGCAACCACAGAGCTTCAACAGCTAAATTATGAGAATCTAAGCCTGAATTAAGTGATTCTCTTACGCTACAATTGAGTGATACGAGAACCATAAGGTTGTTCTCGGTTATCCAGAGGGGAATTAATTTACCTAGCCAATCAGCAAAACCTGAAGGCACAATGCCAAAAATCGTAATCATGAGGGCACACTCGAACTTAATTAAAAACTAGCGGCAAGAAAAGGGAACACATATCACAAGGATGGGGCAGAATATTTTGACCCCATAATAATTATGTTTGAACAACACTACTTCTGGCAATCGACCCTAAAAATAACCATGTGGTCGAGGAGAACATGCAGCACATGACAACAGGAATTTGCAGGTTGAACTATCACTCCAACCCAGGGAACCAGGGTAATTTGGAGTGAAACTTGAGGAATTGGTACTCGTGAATATTCAGACAATTTTCAGAAATGAACTACCAATCATAAATTTAGACAAGAACTCATGAGGCAATAAAAATCCTGTAACGCTAAAAACACAACACTCTTAGAATTTTGGCACAAGAGACATGACAGCAATTAAGACAGGGTTTCTCATCAACTAACCTCCATGTGAGCTAGAATTGCTCCGAAATATTTAATAAAATTGGGTTAATTGAGGGCATTTTGGAAAACCAGATCTTGACTAATAACTGCAAAAACATGAAGGACAGAACTAAAAATGACTCAGGCGACATGGAAACATTTCTTGGTAAGCTAGGTCAATAACTAAAAGGACTATCAATTATTCCAGCATGACTTGGCGTGCTAGGACGCCTAATTTGGCCGTCAATTCGAAAGGTTGAATTTAGAGTCGGCCAACTAAGGAGAAATTCTTGACCTTGAATTTATTTAAAAAAAAACTAACTAACTTGATTTTGGAACGGTGCCCAAAATCTACCTAAATTAAGCGCTAATTGTATGTGTAAGGTTCCCAAAAAATCTACGATTAACCTTTACACTAAATTATTTTCTTTGCAAGGCACTAAAATTTTCATTGATTCTAGCAAGAATCTAGACAATGATTTACTAAGAAATCTTATTGATTTTTAAACAACACAGCACCTACATTTGCTCAATACTTCATATGCTATCTAAATTGATAACAATAAAACCTAACTTCTCTTACACAAAACACACAGAGTTATTACACAAAACTATCTAAAAATATTACTACTAGGCACACAATCACAAAAATGAATTGTCCGATCAATCTAGACAAGAATGGACATTAGGATACTTTAACTAAATAATTTACCGTTACGTAGAAAAGAACACGCCTAAACCAAAAATCTCACCCGAGGAAGCAATGCACTAGTGACGCACACACAAGCAGTGATTTTTAAAAAGTGAGCGTTGGGTGGCGACGAGTGTTGCCACGGTGCGTCTCTGAGGAGTCTCTAAATAATATTTTGAACTGAATTCTACAGAGACATATTTTTTTGGTGCACAATTTTAATAGATTATGGGTAAAGTTGAGTAATTTTCTTATTCAAAAATTAATGAGAGTGATTATTATGCGATACTTGGATTTTTAGATGGACGTTTTAAAAATTCGTAAATTTTGGTTGGTAAGGGGCTGGAAACGTCCACTACAGTGTTCCATAAATAAATGTTCCGAGCATTACTTTGTCGTTCATTTCTTCTTACTATGTCTTTGCTTCTTTCTGCCAGTCAGGAATAGATCACCTGGCCTCACACTTTATGCTCATGGAACAGAGCTTGTAACTAGGTAACCATACAGAGATGATAAACTATAATGAAAGCAACATAAAATGTTGCACGTAACTTGACAAATATGACTCCGTAAAGTCAGAGAATTCCATTTTCAAATACCTGCATGACCCTGGTGTTGTGTCATTTCTACACTTATAAACATGGAAACATTGAATATTTTCATGTAATATCAGCAATGGGCATATATCATATTTTAGGGTAATTTATGTATTTTTAGGGTAATCTTGAGCAAAGTTTTAGGGTAGGAACTTTCGCACTCGTGGAAGCCCTGCTCGAAAGTTCTCCAATCTGCCCGCCTCAGTATATAGCGCGGTTCCGTGGAGATAGGGCGGCGTTGCTGCATGTTTATCACAATGGGATAATGGTCACTGCTATACGTGTCTTCAGCGACGGTCCATTGGGCATCTGGGTAGACCTCTGGCGAGCACAGACTAAGGTCTATGGCAGATGAGGTGTTGCTTTGGACATGGAAGTGTGTCGGTGCTCCGCTGTTCAGCAAGCAAAAGTCAGTGGAAGCAAGGAACTCCTCCACCGCCCTGCCATGTCGGTCAGTAGTCTCGTTACCCCAGTACACGTGTTTGGTGTTGAGGTCTCCGAGTATAAATGCCGGCCTATCTAGTTGACTGCTAATATGAGTGATGTCCTGCGAGTTGAGAAGGTCTCCAGGTGGAACGTATACATTGCATACAGACACCATACGTCGTCCGATGCACATGTGAAGGGCTAGAGCCTGCAGCCTAGTGTTCAGGGTCACCCTACTATACCCAACGTCCCCTCGAACCAAAACCGCCAGTCCCATTCCTGGCACTGGGTCGGGTATTGGCGAGAAAAACTCAACATTGTAGTTTGACGGAGGGGCGAGTTGAAGGCTTCCAAGAATGGTCTCCTGTAGACAGACACAGATAGGCTGATGCATTCCAATGAGCACTCTGAGGTCACCGTAGTTACGGCGGTATCCTCGTATGTTTCACTGGATAAATGTATTCATGGTTTGCTTACTTTGGTTTTACACGGGTATGATTTCCCTTCAAGTTCTTGCTGTGAGGTACATCCCGTATTGGATGATGAAGGGTCGTCAGGTCTGTCGTCCCACGAGTGTATAGGCACTGTAGGAGGAGGTTTGGTTGGAAGGTTTGGCGGGGCGGGGAACTTTCTTAACACGTGGGATGCAACATCCTCTGGGACGGTCATAACGCGTTCCAGAGATCGCACGCGTTGCGATACCACATGAGGCAAGAGCTCAGTCCCGCTGCCCCCGACCCGTGGGCACCCGATCGAGGAGCTGAAAGGTCACGTCTGTTTCCCACCTCCACCACACTCGGGCGACCGGGCTCCCGCACAGCAGGGCGGGGCTTCCTAGTCACGACAGGCGGCGGCTCAGGGGCTATCTTGCGGATGCCTGTCGACTCCCGCGCTGGTTCGCGTCTTTCATGGGTGGCCCGACTCAGGGGGACCCCTGCCTTTGGCTGGGTGATTTCAGTGATTTTAAGGATCTTGGTTACAGCACTATTTTGAGGCGGTGGGGCGCTGCTTTGCATACGTTTCCGGGAGGTTACAATAGAAGGAATTGCCCTCAATGGTTCTTCCTGCTAACCCGGAGATGGTTCTACTGCAGCTGTGGGAGCACTTGTCTGGCTGCTCCTGGATTCTCTGAGTGGCCGTGGCTCTTCTACGTCTATAATTCTCGTAGGGCCTTCCTGTCCCAGCTGCTGTCTCACAGGATCAACACTACCGCGTCGTCCACCGAGAAGGGCAGGAATGGGGTTTAGCGGTCTTTCTTGGGTTGTTCGCACCGCTCCAGCATATGTTACACGGGGGCGTACAAACCTGCTGCTAACAGTCCGCTTGGCTTCGCGTAGCTAATCTTTTCTTTTGTTTGTACTGCCAGAATCTCCTCTTCCAACTTATAGTAATAACAGTTTCGGGAGCTAGAAGGGTGCTGCTCACCACAATTTGCACACCTCGGAGAGCCAGTGCAAGGCATTTCGTGTTGCTGTTCAGCACAGTTGGCACACACGCCAGTTTGAGCACGGCAGGACTTTGCTCCGTGTCCAAAGGCCTGACACTTAAAGCAGCGGCGAGGCTTCGGTACATATTGACGCACCAAGCATCGCGTCCATCCAATGTCTACAGTCTGGGGCAGGTTACATCGGTCGAAGGTGAGGATGTATATCGAGGAAGGGACCAACGCACCATATTCCATCCTTCGTATCCGGTAAATCGCCTTCACCTCAAACTGCTTCAGCTCTTCCAAAATCTGCTCATCGCTGTATTGTGGGTAGTTAGCATACCATATGGTGCCCTTGCACTCATTCAGGCTCTCATGCGGGGTGACCCGAATGTCGGTTCCCGCGAGGGTCCGAATGCCTGCGATAGACGCGCTCTGGTGCTGGTTTCGGACCTCTATGAGGAGGCTACCATTTCGAGCCTCCGTCACCTTTGCTGGTCTGTAACCCAGCCTTCGGCACAGATCACGATTTGCTGCGATTACGTCCACGTGGCTCATCGGTGCTCCATTCTTAGCTTTAAGAGTAAAAAATCTTTTGTATTCCGTTGGTAAGGTCTGATTTTGATTTTCATTTGTGGACACAGGTTCGGCAAGGTGGTGTAGTCGTCGGTTACGGCGATTTTGGCGGCGAGGCTGGCCTCCACCATACAAATCCCCCACCCTCAGAGGGGGCTCATAGGGTTCTACTGTCAGGCTTAGGTTCTCAAGCGGCCTAGTTTCCGCCTCACTGACAGTAGTTTGCGGCAGTTGCTGTATCAGTTGTGCGTTCTTTGAAGTCTCACTTTCCACAGCTGCTTCACCTCCACTCGCAGAGTTCTGCGATGTTGGTGGCACCTGTGTCACTCTTGGGGGGTTCCCTTGAGGTTGAGAGGCGGTCGGATAAAAGTCCTGTGGTTGAATCAAGGTCGTTGCCGGGGAAGGGACAGTAATAAAAGTTTCCTTGGAAGCAAGCACATTGTTTAAGGTCCCCTTTGTCAGAAGGATTGCTCCTCCCTATCCAGGCTGGCTCAGGCCGGAAAGGGAACCCCCGGGCGGTCAATTGCACAATTGGTGTGTCTCCACACTTAAGGCGGGCGCACATTCACCAGTAGAGATAAATATCTCTCCCACCGTCGGCCCCCGCCCGTGGCAGTCCCCACGTATGCCCGGGATAACCGGGGACTTTATAACCCGTAACTGCGGGGGCCCGGTTTTATTTACATGGGGGGCCTTCCCATGGCCCCCCATTTTGTCTGGCTGCTCCGAGTGAGCCTGTCTGCCGCGGTTGCACCCACCAGGACCGAGGTCCCGACAGCATAGCCTCACTCCTCCTCACAACACACAAACCCTCCCACCACAATAAGGTAAGGGGGCGTTGGGAGGGTTAATAGATGAAAAAATTATCATTACATCGACGCCAATGAAAAAAATAAACGTATTTGGCATGAAAATTTAAGTGGATACGAAATTTGACTTCATGTTGCATCAAAAAAAAAATGCAACCTAACAAAAATTAGACTTGAAAATAAAGGAATAAAATTGAAGCCATTTGCTAACCAACAAATTTCAAAGCTCTAAATACTTGACCAATATGAGTTAAAATCCACTCATAGAACGTGATTTTTTCAATCCATTTTATATAACAACGTCAACTGATATATGGATTACAATTTTTTACGGGAGTGATAATGAAAGATGAGAAACAAAAATTTTTACTGGAATTGCAAGACTAACATACATTGTATGTACACACGAATATTTACAGACAACTTAAACCATAATAATAGCAAATAATGTATACGGGGATACAGCGTACGTTTCGTTAGCCCCAACGCATAAGACCAAACGCAAAATATTACATAGCAGCCACAAAATTTTCAGTAGCATACATTCTACGAGACAGCAGCACTTGTAAATGCAATCAGTGTTCAACAGGCTATCAGTAAATCAGAATTTTCTCTACACGAAAGATCGGTGTTTCAGGAGCATTCAAGAAAACGAAGAAATCAAGAACGAAATACATATAGACTGACAAACCTTGTGTAGAACAAAAAACAGTGCAGCTTCCGGTAACGAGCGTTGATAATTCGAAAAAAGGCAGCCAGCAACACCAAATGTTCCATGACTTAAGAGTCTGTACGCTAATATTTAACCGAGGGACCAGGGCTCCGTACCTTGACAGAGACGCAATACCACCAAAGAAAAAAAAAGAAGAAAGAAAACAAAAAACTAGGAATATAAAAACCGAAAAAGGCAGAAAAAATGACAAAAGTTCATTTTCAATGAAGTTAATACAAAGGTAGTGACAATAGATATCATCACACAGATGCAATGTGTAGAGAAGACTAGGGCATCTACTTATGCGGTGGGTAGCAATATTCTACAAAAGAATCAAAGCTTCATATCTACTGTTCAAGCTTAAGCGAAGTTCATTTCATTTTTTGGCCCTTCAAAAATAAAAGAACATTTCTAACCTGTGAGGAAAAGTGCAAGATTCTCCACATCGCCTCACACTCGTAGCGTAACATTTATAAGACAACTTAGCTAAGTTCTGATTCAGTTCCGAGGTTTAGTTTTGTCTTATGCTGACGCACTGCGAGTTTATAGCAGATTGAGCACTGCTCGCGATGAAAATGGAAAAGGCAACAGAGAAGGCAACTTTCCCATTTCAAGAACACTACTCAATATAACTGTGGCCGGGAATTTCTACTCTGGTTCAACAAAATCAGGACTGTTGGCCACATATGAATGCCGCCAGACGATTTCACAGCAAGTAAACGTTTCTAAAGTATTTGATATTTTCTTCCCCACATTTTTCCAATCAGCTGTTCAATGCAGTATAGTAGTGACACGCATTTCTAACATTTAGAAATTTTCAATTGTTTATTAAAATAGAGTTAAGATTATAATAAGGGATTTCACTTTTATTTAGAAGTTCTTTAGACAAATTAAAATTGGCTTAAAAGAACAGGTGAAAACAGAAACCTGGAAAGTTATTCGCACTTTACAAAAAACACTTTTACGCTTTGTCGATTTAACAAACTTTGGGACACTAGAGCACGAAGGCTTTAAAACGGAAACGACCCGCAGGCGAACAATACGAATACCGCCAAGACACTGGCGCCCGCACGTGCAGCAGGTAATGCACGGCGTACGGGTAGAGAGTGACACTACAGTCATCGGCGCACAAAGTTTACCACTTGCGCGGCACCAACTGTCCACTCTACCCACTAATTCCTGACTGGCGCTTGCATTATATATATGAAAGTTTTAGCCTCCCTTAACCACGAAAAAGATGTTCTAAGAGAGGAAAGAGGAAGGCACCATTTAGTATGGAGTTGAAGGAATGCGGAATCTATACACAAGGTGCACAGAAACGGTAAGCTAGGAAAGAAGTTTATGAAACTAGAAAAAAGTTGAAGAAGAAAGTAGTAGGTGCTGAAAAACAGGACAGCAGTGAACCGAGAGAAGATGGCCCGTTACAAAACAAAAACTTATTTTATTACAACCAAAAGGAAGCCTACCTAACCTTTAGCTCGGGCCCTCACATGGCTCCCCTGGGAGCGCTAATTCCCATAGATACAATAGTTGTATCCCCCTGAGGGGACTGGCGCATGCATCTGTCCAAGGTTTACAGCAGCTGCAGCCTCTCACTCGTTTTGAACCTGCGCCACTCAGTCAAGTTAAAATTTACCGCTCATATAATCAAACGAGCACCTTTGTAGCAGATTCAGCACTGCTCGTGACGAAATTAGAAAAAAAGCACCAGTAGTTTCTTTCCTATTTCAAGAACACTGTTCAATATAATCAAAAGGCCATCAAAACTGACCCGAAAACGTGACAGTATTTCAAGCGATCGTATTACGATTCCATTACCAAAACCAGCAACAACACACAACATAGGGTTCAGGGAGCTGACGCTTGCACGAGTCAAACATAGGACAGTGGGGCGTATATTTACTATGAAATTCACCAATCGTGCATCAACTGAATAAAGAAATAGCAAACGGTACCTAATTATTATTTAAATCAGATACGGTTCTTTAACACGGCACTTCAAGATAATAATTAGACACGCATTTCAAGATAAAAATAGGACACAGCATTGCAAGATCAGTATTGAACGCGGCACTTATGGATTCAAATTGGACAAGGTACTTCAAGATCAAAATTGGAAAGCTGAATGAGCAATGCAAGAATGAGTCAAAGACGACCAGTTTTTCTAAGATGACAGAGTTAGTTATGGAAATGAGTTAGCAAAGCTCAGAAAGTCCTGTGCGAGAAAGGAAATTTTGGCTTCAGCCATTTGCGTTGAACAGTCCAGTTAGGTGCGTTGAACGTAAACAAAATGATACGCGATATAAAAGCCGCCGCTTGCTAAGGCGAGTGCTGGCACAAATAAAATGAGCCTAAGAAAAATCTTATTAATCTGTCAATTCATTATACAGATTGCCGTTCCCACAAATTCGTCACGTCACACGTTTGAAGTTTGAAGAAACGTAAACGTAAGAAAACATTGCAAAATGTGCCATTATTTGTATTTTTGCGAGTAGGAGATGTCAATTTTTAGAAACATATTTTACTGGTATCAAGAACTAACTAAACTCATTAGGGAACCAAGAATCCTTTCATCGAAAATCGACATGACCCAAAAAAAATATTTCCTGAAATGTTATACGAGGATTTGTATTCAGTTGCTACATATTGCTACATTTGTGAATTTAGTTTGACTCAGATACATTCATTTGAAGCAAACCATACACATAGTGTACAGAGGGTCGAGTTTATGAACCAGGTAGAGTTTTGGTAGCCCCGCACTCAGCACCTGGAGTCAGGAATTGCTATTTGATGGTCAGTTCCGCCAGTTCCGCAACCATCAACGTCTGTCAAATGTAGCACAGTAATTTTGTTGCCTTGAACACAACGTCACTGAAAAGAGGCAAGATAACGTCCAACCGATATGAACCCACGCTAGATTCCAGGTCTCGCAGTAAGGTGACTATTAACACAGGTTAACCACTCAAGTTTTACGGCAGCATCCAGAGCTAAAATACGGCAGCATCCAGCGCTAAAATATGGCAGCATCCAACGCTGAAATACGGCAGCATCCAGCGCTGAAATACGGAAGCATCCAGCGCTGAAATACGGCAGCATCCAGCGCTGAAATACGGCAGCATCCAGCGCTGAAATACAGCAGTATCTGACAGCAACCCACCCAAGTACAGCACCTTTACAACCAAGTGTAGGTTGCCATACGATCGATTGTATTACAGGCATCTATCATTTTGGTGATCCACCAGGTTTAGTGAATCCTTGAATTCTACATTTCATACGAGAAATATGCTGTTTCATAATTCAGCTTTTGAAGACTCGGACACTGAGCTGTCCCCAGAAGGGACCATCTCGCCGTATGGCTCAGACAGGCAGGTGGTGTTCTCCACCACAGCTGGGCACAGCGCCTCCTGCAGGTCGGGACCGTCTGATACGCTGCTGAAATACCAAGCGCTGATCTTCTCTTCCTGGTCCTCCAAGAACTGCTCGCACTGGGAACGTAAAATGAATGTGGGTAAATTGCAGCTACAAGTGACAATTGCGTGTTTTTTTATCAAGAGGAAGTGGTCGATAATGACTTCAGAACTGGCTTGAGAATGAGCACATAAATGAGTTGTAAATATAACCAAAATATGATTGAAACTAGGCATGAAAATGATTCAAAATGCACTTAAAATTCACACAAAAAATTGGAAACTTACCACAAAAACTCCTTGTAGTTGACCACAAAAATGTTTGAAATCAGGTACAGTGACAAATAAAATAAGCCCAACACTCCATCACCAGCAGTGTTGCCGCACTGACCTGCGTCTTGAGCTGGGTAACCTCGGCAGACGGCTCATCCCAGAGCTCGAAGGGGATCCCCAACTCTACCTTCACTCCCCGGTCCCTGCACATCACACAAACGGCAGTCAAGATGAGCACCCCAAGCTCCATGCATGCATATGTACCAGAGACATATAGGACATAAATAACTATATAATAAATTATTTCCTTATAAGTATATGACATAATTGCTTAAACTGATGAAAAATAGAATTAGCTATTTCTGAGAACACAGTTGGTAGCACAACATGGAAATTATAATGAATGGAGGAGATAGACTTCACATCACGTACAGGTTAGGTCTATGCAAGTGCCAGACTTGCCCAGTGAAATGCTGTTATGTCCAAAGAAGTTTGGTCAAAAAAAATCCCAAACAGAATTTGTTTCAGAACTCAGGATAATAGGAAAGAACACCCAATTTTGGAGTCATGAAGCTATACTTGTTTCTTATTTTAGTAAGAAGCAGAAATATTTTCTTTCATAACACAAACAAAAAGTCTACTTTTGCATTTTTTAGACTAGAGGATATTAAGTTATAAAAAATATAGGGACATAACAAGAACAGTTAAACAATACCGTTCACCGCAAAAATGGCAATTATACAAGTACATACCTCTAGAAAATTTAGTGCTCAGATACTACATGCAAAACTAGTCTGTACATTGTAGAATATAGAATGCATATGTATTTGAAACATACAACCAAAGAAATGGAAAACTTTGGAACACATGTCCAGAACAAAAGTGGTCAACAGTATTTTCACTGTAGAAAACAGAGAACCTTCAATGTTCCCTTTACAAAGTTTTACTGACATAATGATTTCATTTTTGAATTGATGATGGAGCAGAACTCGGAAACATATTTTTTTTTGTGATAATTAATTTTTTTGGAAGCTTTTCATTTTCAAGTTTCTGACATTGGCTATATGCTGGCATTTTTATTTTAGGAGGTGCAAGGCTTGAATGAAATGTCTTCAGGGGTGTTGAGAAAAAAAAGGTTGGGAACCCCTGCTGTATAAAAGGGTTATAAACTACCAACAACTTCTAAGCCTGGGAGCTCAATTCAACAGACAGCTCAGCCCTAAGAAGAAAGCATGGAGCATGGTTGTAAACACAGTATCACTGAGAATTTGTACAAACCCTGACACTGCACAAATTTTATTACATTCATATTGTTGACAATATTACGATATACCTTATACAGCATCTACTCTGTAAAAATAGAGAAAAAAAGCAAGGGACTAACACAAGTCCGTGCAGAGTGCGGAAGGTCTGGCTCATCATCTTGGCCCAGCGTGTGGAGTCGACCCTCTCCTTGTGCACCCTGTAATCCTGCATGCCCTCACACACACTCTCCATCACTTCCACTAGCCGCAGCTCTCTGCAAGTTGTATGTTAACAGGTAAAATCATGTTTTAGAATAAGCTTGAACTTCTGTATTCAATCCATTTATACTAAGTGTAAAATTCAATAAATTAGAATCTCATGCTACATGTTGCATGAATATTTTTCACATTACTCATTGTTATGACAAACATATATAGCTCAAGAGAAGCATTCTCAATTCTCCTGTTCCTCAACTCAAGACACATTTACCCATGAGATGAATTAATCACTGATGTCTTTTGACTAACAACCAAGGCATCTGTAGTGAAATTTTAGATATTTATTATAAAGCTTAAAAAATACTTGTGAGAAGTCCATAACCAATTATTTAATAATGAGAACCGTTGAAATGTTAGCAACTACTATTGCATGTGTCAGGAGTATATCTAAAATTTTATAAAGAATTTCTTAATGAAATCTTCAAATATAAGTACTTTATATTATTTTTGATGAGGCAAAGCTAAAATCTGTAGAGATATGAATACTAACACTATCTTGTAGAAATTTGAAAACCACATATGGTATATACGAGCTAGCAAATGACGGGAAAAACCAAACTGTCTAGAAAAATATACATGAATGATGCTACTAAAAAACCTTAATCAGAAATGTAAGAAGTTTTTCAATAATTTAAACTTACGATTTGTTATATTTTGTTCTTTTCTTCTTTTGATCCAAACTGTAGCCAGTCTCAATCACATCCGAAGAATCTGTTTTCTGCAGACGCTCTCCTATTTCCTTGGTGACAAGCTTGCACACTGCCCATAATTATAAAGAATGTTCATTATGAATTGCCATTCAGCAACCCTAATTATTCTGTGATACTGATAGTCTATTTACTCACTTAATAAAAACTATGAACTATGTATTTTGTGAATGAGCAGGTCACAACAACAGAATTGAAATGAATTCTAGAACTGAATAAGAATAAATAGGCTCCTAATATTAGTGTTAAAAATTATTGACCAAATTCAGATTTTGCTAAAAATAAACAACCCAATAATTCGAAACATTGACATTTGCTGAAAATACCATAACACAAGTCAACTAATTTATTCAATCAAAATTTCACTTTCACTTTATACACAACTTTACTCTTCTTTCAAGCCACAATAAGCAAAAAAACTGTAAATAAGACATACAACTTCAAATTATTCATCTACAAAATTTATACAGCAATGAAAAAAAAATCTTATATGAAAAATGACCAGTAATCACTTAAATTCTAATTTATACCTACAATATTAATCCTTGTCATGTGCATGATATGAATGGTATACTCAAAAGGCACTTGCTCTGCATCAGTGTTAAGATGCCTTCTACAGTGTAAGTAGGCAATAATTTAGACTTACAAGAATGACTCATGCTTTTTTAATGCATATATTATTATTCAGAGAATCCAAGAATAGCCTACTGGAAAAAGCATGGATATGATAAGTGATAGTATTTTTTCTTTGTACTAAACAAAAACATTCTCCTATAAATAATGGTTAAGGCTATCTGCTAGTTTTGTTGTCAACAAATTTTCGCCTATATTTTTAAAATATTTAGATTAAAAAGTAAATAGATCGTCCAATTTCTTTAAAACCTCTAATGAATATTCAAAATAATTTCAATCAAAGTAAGTAGACAGGATACACAAATTAATATTCTATGATAGCACCAACTATACAAAGCATAATTTGCAAAAGGATGCTATTCATTTTTTTGAAAAGAAAGCTTTTAACAGATGTGCATGATTTAGACCTGGAAAAAACTGATACATTTTTAGTCTACTAAATATTTTACAATCAATACTTTGCATACTATCTTACCTTCACATTGAGTGGCATATTTTACTCCATATTTTTCTTCTTCCAAACTCACCCCTTGATCAGCACTAGCAATTAGGATAAAGTGTGATAGATAGCTAAGGACTAGAGTGGTCAATTTCAAATCCATTGCTAAACTAGAACTGACTCTGGAAAATTAGTTTCATAAAAATACTATATTAGAATATTTTGTTTCCAATCTGTTCATTCATTTAGAATTGAAAACTAAAGCATTCAAAATTTCAAATTCAACCAAAATTTTGAGCTTCAGAAATTGCAACTAATAAAAATAAAGTTGCATATTCTGACCACCATTCAAAATATGATGGATGCATCAACAAGATATAATGTTTTCCATACTTTCTTTACTTTTATTTCAACTGTAAAAATAAGATAAAATAAGAAGCTTCAGAGGCTATTTCTTAAACTCAAGCACAAGTCAATATTACAATTAGATGGACAAAAATTTGGTAGCTACAGATTATTAAATTTTTAACCATGAAATAGACTTGATATTTGTGCTCCATCAAGATAAACATATCCTAACTAATACTCTCCTCAAGGTTAGTCACAACAATATAAAAATTGGTAATAATGACTACTTCAGTCAGCTTCAAGGATCTGTCAATTTTTTAAATGTATTCACCTCTTTTCCATATAGAAACACATATCATAAATTTATTACAAGAACTAATAAAAGCATAAGCAATCTTTTCCTTTCTCTGCCAAAGTGCCAAAACTTACAGCAATATATATATACAACTATGAACATGCTATATCATACAACCCTGACTTATATTCCAGAAACAATCAAGTGCTAATAGCCTAATACACTTTAATAAATCTGAAGGATATGACAGTTATCAATTTTCCACTTTTTGGTACCTAAACCTAATGAATTGAATCATAATAAACAAGTTTTCTTCTATGCACTTTCCGTCTGAAATGATTAGGCCTATATTACGAGTTATAGCCGTAGGTTAAGTTTCGTCTTTGATGACAAATGCACTCAAATAAACAGCTACTCATCGATTTTTTAATTTTTGTTGCTTGAATCATGGTAATAACATCAAAGTAAACAACTTTTCTTCTATACACTTTTTTTTTCAAATAAGTATTTAACTAAGTATAGCGGTAGGTTTGGTTTCGTGTTTGATAATGATCGCGCTGGAAGCGTTAATGCATTGCAGTGTTGGTGTCCGACGTGCTCCTTGAATTACTTGCCGCTTCAAACACTGGGGTTGCGGTGTCATTTATCGCTATAACTAATAAAATACTCATTTCAGACGGAAAGTGCATAGAAGAAAACTTGTTTATTTCGATCTAATTAACTATGCCCAGGCATTGAAATTTACAAAATCAATAACTGTCATCTTCAGATTTACCTACACTTTTAATAATGATCAATATCTCATAATTTTTATACAAATTTGGAGATAAAGAAAAGGCTTCCTACAATGCACTTTTGACATGCTAATCCAAAGCACAACTTGTGACTTGATCATTTGCGGCAATCCACAGATCATCATCATCAGTCGGGGTGGAGGAAGAGATATATTCCTCATTAAGTCGCTGGTTTTTTCAATTGAAGCCCGTTGGGCCTGGTATCTTCAGTGCTTCATTCAAGGCTCTGATGTGGAACTTCTCATTGATGTTAGATGAACTTGAACTTGAACTTGAGGGCCGACAGCGTAGGGGCCTTTGTAATGGCCTACAATTCCCTCCACAATTTTCACACCAAGAGTTCAGCGTCTGGTACCAAACTTGTCCACTAAACTACTCAGGATCTACCAATCCTTGTCACAAGCTGCCATTGGACGGCATCACTGGGATAACCAGTGTGTCAAAACACCATCTCCACGCATATTGGGTCATTACTGAACATTCTACCTGACTGGCTCATTCCAGTCACTGTCTCTTACTCCAGGCCCGCACAAGAAACATTTTCATAGCTTCAATGATACTCAAATTTCACTCCTGATCCAATCCAGCAAGACAGCTTATACCACAATCATCTTCAGCACATCTGGCATACCACTCATTCTCTCGATACTGCTCAAGCACCACATTCATAAAACTTTCCCTCTCTTGCTCATACTTACTACATTCCAGCACAAAATGCTCAATTGTTTCCTCCCCTCCACTAATACACTGCCGACATAATCTTTTATTATTCTCATTCCACCTCCATGTACTTCTGTTCACACTCAATGACTTACATCTCACAGCAAACAAGAGTTGACTTCCAAAACTACCATCATAGAACATCTCAAACTTAGGTGCTTCTTTTTTCATATACCAGTCAAGTGTAGGCTTCCGCATCATGCTAAGTCTCCACTTATTCAATCCATACTCTTTTGTTTGCCTCTCAATCTCTTTCTTCCACCTCTTGCAGTCCCAATCAGGCCCTACACCTCCAGGATTTATTAAACTCCAGTCATCCACAGGTCTCCCAATTCTAACATGAATAATCTTTTGCATACTAAGCTTCCTTGCATGCCCCCAACACACATTCTCCCAATAGCTTACACTCAGATTCCATTCAAAAATTTGCTTTACCTATCTGCTATACTGCATTCTTTCAATTCTCACCTTATAATTCAGCACCGCTTTCATCATTCTTTCGGAAAATAGGCTCCACCCAAGGTCACCTCTAATGACTTCTGTAGCTGTCCATTTTGGATCACCCAATGCTAACCGTCCTACCTTATTTTGTATTACATCCAGCTTTTCAAGATCACTTCCATTCCAAGCAAGAGCACTCATACCATACATGACACTAGGTACAGCAACATACTTCCACATTCCTCTCACACATTCATACGGTCAATGTATAGTTTCCCTTCGGCAGGGAAATTAAAAATATTGTTGCTGATAATCACTAAATGAACACATTTAAAAACCTTTTACAAGAATGACATTATGCTCGCTGATGCGTTATTTTCAAATTATTGAACTTTGAAGTTGGCGCCGGCGCGCGCGGTAATTTAGTCAATAAGGGTAGTTAACCCGCCTATTACAAACGTAAAGAGGTTGGGTCGTGAGGGGGAGGCACAGTTCTTCTAGTGAAAATTATAAATAAAGCTTCTAACCCACCCATTAGGGTGACGACCGCAATCTTGTTTACATCGGGTCTTAGATGGCGACCACCATGGGCGCCGCCATTTTGGACCCGATGTCAACAAGATTGCGGTCGTCACCGTAATGGGTGGGTTAGAAGCTTTATTTATAATTTTCATTAGAAGAACTGTGCCTCCCCCTCACGACCCAACCTCTTTACCTCAGCAACGACATCTTTAATTTCCCTGCCGAAGGGAAACTATACATTGGCCATTCATACTTGTTTGCTCTGTATCTGGCCACGCTACTTAATCGTCCACTCCACTGCATAGCTTTTGCCACTTTCTCACCCTTAGTTCTAGTGCATCCATCTTCACTTATCATACAACCTAGATATTTGTATTCTTTTGTTCTACCTATTCTGATTTCTCCAATATTCCACAGTCTGTCTCTATCAGTCTCATCACTATTTATAACCATAACCTTGCTTTGTCGGCACCAAAGTTCATCTTGAAATTTGTACTATATCCGTTCACAATGTCAAGCATCCTTTGCAGTTCATGTCCACATCCACTAACCACAACCACATCATCAGCATACAACAAACAGCTCAGTCTCTCATTACTAACTTTCAGTCCTAAGCCACTCCTTCTCAGTCGAACTGCTAATTCTTCTGTGTACAATCCAAACAACAGGGGAGACAGAGTACAGCCCTGTCTCACTCCTCTAACACTCCTCACTTGCCCTGTTTCCAAATTTCCTAACCTGTATATAGCGCTTGTGTTCTCATACAGACTTTACTATTTTTCTGCTAAACCCAACTTTTCTCAAAACTTCAAAGAGCCTAACCCAATCCACTCTGTCATACTTACTTTGTTACTTTGTTAGGGATGAGGCACGTCTCCTTCTTGGGAAATGGCGCCCCCACTCTGCTCTCCAGTTATTTCTCAGATGAGATGCAGGAACTCCGACTTTCTCAGGAAGTCCATCACCAGTTTGGTTGGGAAATCAGCAGCAAGGATGGTGTTCATTGTCACAGAAGCAGATCTTGTATTGCACTCGGCAATCAGGGCCAGACGATGATTTTGATGCAGAGGGCAGTCTATCAGTAGGTGACTCACGGTAAGTTTGCAGTTGCATCTTTGACAGGAAGGAGGTGGGGAACCAGTTAAATAGTGCCCATGAGTCAGTTTACAGACTCCGAGTCTTAGTCTTGAGGTGATGACTTGTTGGCTGCGTGAGAGCGAAGATGGTAAAGGAATCAATGAAGGGTTTAATTCATTTATGATTGGTGGGAGCTGCTTCCATGCCCTCAGCCTTTCTTGGTGCATGGAGGTGGCAAAATAGGAGTTGAGTTCTGATGTGGATTTAGGTATTTGAGTTGTCAGAGGGATGCTTAGCGCAGACTGTGCTAGTTTATCTGCAGCCTCATTTCCAGATACACCCACATGGCTAGGCACCCATTCCAGGATGACTTTGTCTCTAGGAAGTTGATTGATGGCCTTTGCTATCCAGTATAGCAGGTAGTGTTTGGGAGTTTTGTTTGATTTCAGAGCATTCAAGGCACTTAGTGAGTCTGAGAAGATTACAAAGACTCCTGGTTTGTTGGTTATAAACTTAATTGCTATGTAAATGGCATATAGTTCAGCAGTAAAGATAGAAGTCCTAGGAGGGAGGCGAGCCTTGAGTTGAAACATTTCCCCATGCACTCCACATCCGGCCCTGTCAATTTGGACAGATCCATCTGTGTAGATTATTTGGTGCATGCTGTATGTGCTGCAAACAAGGTCATTAAACATTTGTTGCCAGTTGGTGGGATCTCTTGAATGTTTTTGTATATCTGCTAATGTCAGGAAGACTGGGCATTGGACTGAAAGATATCTCAAGTGCATGGGAATTGTGGGAATCTGGGAAAAATTTAGACCTAGCTTCTTAAACTCACTGAAGGCCCGGCCTGATACAGGGATTGGACGTCTAAGGTGAGCATAGAGAGCATAAGGGTAGTAGGCCAACAGCAGTTTTCGAACTGGGTGCTCAGAAATGGTGAGAATTCGAGCACAATAGGACAACAGCAGTTGGCGACGGCGATATGAGAGAGGCATAAGCTCTGCTTCCGCTTCCAGTTTAACTGTGGGTGTGCATCTCAGGGCACCACTGATGATGCGTGATGCTGCATATTGGATGCGGTCTAACACTAGAAGATGTGTGGGAGCAGCAGTTGCATATAGAAAGCAGGGGTAGTCGAGCTTAGAGCGAACCAGAGCTATATACAATCTACGAAGGGCTGTGGCGTCAGCACCCCACCTCCTGGCTGAAATGACTGAGAGGAGTCTTAGATCTGACTGGCATGCAGAGTGCAATGAAGTTATGTGGGGCTTCCATGTTAAATGCCTATCAAAAATGATGCCAAGAAATCTTATATTATTTTTGAAGGTTAGAGAAACATTTTCCAACTTCAGTTGAGGAGGTGAGTCATGCCTATGGGTGAACAAAACAGCTGAAGTTTTGGCTGCTGAGATTTGAAGACCCCACTTTTGGGACCACTTTCCAATGGTGTCAAGTGCTGTTTGCATCACTGTGGTTGCCTCAGTGAGAGTTGACGTGACAATCCACATGGCTCCATCATCAGCATACAGAGAGTGTTGCACTGGAGCAGGCACATCAGCAAAAAGGTCATTTACAATGAGTGTAAAGAGTGTGGGGCTTATGACCGATCCCTGAGGTACTCCACACAGAAGAGGAAAAGAGTCTGACAACTTGTCAGCAACTCTCACCCGTATAGATCGGAGCTGTAAAAAGTTTTTGATGTAGACAGCCATATTGCCCTCAAGACCCAGTTTATGCAGTTTGAATAAGACACCATCGTGCCATACAGATTCAAAAGCTCGCTCGATGTCAAGGAAGATGGCTAGGCAGTAATTTTGGGTCAGTAAAGCTTCCCTTACTGATGCCTCCAAGCGAAACAGTGCATCAAGTGTACTATGCCCCGCTCTAAAGCCACTCTGAGTTGGGTCATAGTAGGAGTTTCTTTCTAAGAAGGACTGGAGTCGCCAATTTGCCATCTTTTCCATGATCTTGCCTAGACAGTTGGTGAGCGCAATAGGGCGGTATGATGTAGCAGAAGAGGATGGTTTACCAGGTTTCAGTATGGGTACAATTATGGCTTCTCGCCACTGGTATGGGAATCCATGCATGAATAAGAAATTATAGAAGTTCAACAGCACCTCAAGTTGGCTTCCACTAAGGTGTTGAAGGAAGCTGAAGGGAATGCGATCAGCTCCAGGGGCTCGAGATGAGGAGTTGCGTAGTGCTCTAGTTAATTCTCTCATTGTGAAAGGTTTATTGTACCATACAGTTGAGTTATGTTTTGGGCTAGGCAGCTCACGTCCAATTTTCTCTTTTCTGGTAATGAAACAAGGGTCATTTGAAGTGGAGTCATTTTCTCTAGAATATTGCCGACCAAGAATGTTTGAGATTGACTTGGGGTCCGCTATATTATCATTCCCACTCTTTAAAACTATAGCCTTGGGGGAGAACTTAGCAGATAGTGTACGGACTTTGTTCCAGACTTGTCCACTGTGGGCTCTGCATGTGATACTAGACAGATAGTCTGTCCAGCTCTTTGACCTGGCTTTGGCTATGCAGTGTCTGAAAATAGCTCTAGCTTTTTTGAAGGCTATCCATAGGTCAATGTCTCCTAAATGGTTTTTATAGCGAGATAATGCTCGCTGCTTTTGGCGTCTTGCTACGGCACATTCTTTGTTCCACCAACTATTTGTTGGTGTTCTCTTTCCTGGTAGAGAGCAAGGAATGGATTTAGAAGCTGCATCTATGATGCTGGTGGTTACTGCTCCACAGGCCTGCGTAGGGGATAGGTAGGTTTTTGGAAGGCAGAGGGCTTCTTGAAATTTGCCCCAATCAGCTGATTTAATATGCCACCTAGGTTGTTGGCAGGTTGGTGTGGTACATTCTGATGAGATCAATAATGGGAAATGGTCACTGTTGTAAGGGTCAGATAAGGGTGACCATGTAAACATGGGTGCTATATCAGGGGTAGTTATTGTCAGGTCTATATGAGTTAGGGTGCCTGTTGAAGACAGGAAAGTTGGTTCTGTAGTGTTCAACAGCACAAGATTGTTTGCGGTTACCCAATGGCTCATTACATTTCCTCTGCTGTCCAAAGTGCAGGAACCCCATGATGGATGATATGCATTAGCGTCTACTGAGATAATGAAAGGTGGGGGTAGAAGTGGAAGTAAGAGTGGTAGCTCTGCAATTAATACAGAGTTAGGTAGTGATGGTGGAAGATACATAGAGCATATTGTGAACTCGTGTTGAGGAAGATATATGCGCGTTGCACATACTTCCAATGATGATGGCAGCGGTATAGTAGTTTGTGGTATGCTGTTGCTTACGGCCACAAGGACCCCCCCTCCACTTCCCACAGCTCTTTCACAACGGGCTGCCAAGCTCTGATAACCAGCCAGTTTTACCTTTTTGTTAGGAGACAAAAAGGTTTCCTGCAAACATAATACATCCGGGGCCAAGTCTGCAAGTAGTTTGGTCAAGTAAGGATGTTGTGCAGAAAAAGAACGGAGGTTCCACTGTAGAATTTTTAGTTTCATTGTGATTTATGCATTGAGGAGAGTCCTAAATTTGCAAGAGTTTCGGTGACAACTGATTTTACGGAAAGCATCTGACCAAGCTCTATGAAACATTCTATTTTCTCAGTGAGTTGCGTGGAGAGGAAGAGTCGGATAATCATTGGCAGCGCCTGAATAATGAGTCGAGTGAAATCAACAGAAATTTGATTAGATGCAGTAAGAGATGGTTGGTTGGCTTTGCTACTAAAAGGCAAAGGGTTCATGGCATTTGGAAGGTTAGGTTGCTGGCCTGAGGATACTGGTTGAGAAGAAGGCTGCAGCACATGCTGAGAAGGAAGTGCTGGTGGTCTGCTTGGCAAGGATGCACAAGCTGCAAAGGTTCTAGTGCTTTGATCTGTTGAAGGTACCTTGGTTGTCAGTAAAGTTTGTTGAGATGGCCGTGTAGAGACTTCATCTTCTTGAGCCATAAGTTGAGTGAGCGTAGGAAAAACTTGCAGAGAAGCTAGCTCCTTTGCTGTAGGTCTTTTTTGTTTTTCCCAGTTCTGATCTGGGGGGCTGGTTTGGATTGCTTCTAAAGGTCTCATCTCTCTTGCTTTAGCCCTAGCTTCCACAAAGCTCAACCCCTCATCAGCTGTGAGATGGCAAGCTCTAACTTCTGACATGTAGTGGGAGCACTCACGTGAAGTAGCCTTATGAGTTTCTTTGCAGTTAGAGCAGGATGGAGGAGCAGACAAGTTTGGGCAGGAGTCCACAAAATGTCCTTTCTGACCACAATGGCTACAAGTTGGCTGTCGACTTGTGCACTGGGCTTGAGAATGGCCGTAATGGCAGCACAAACCACATCTCAAAGGACTAGGGTAGTATTTATCAACCTTATAAACACAATACCCAAGTAGCAGCTCAGCAGGAGGAGAAGGGTTGAGGAATGTCAGCACATACAGCGGCACTGACGCTTTTTTAGGGTCTAGCAATAGTTTTCGGATGCCTACCACATTATAGGCCTTCAGCATAGTTAGTAAGTCTTCCAGAGAGTCTGAGGCAAACTCAGGTGCATAGATTTTGCCATAGGAGAATTGTTTTGACCAGGCAATAGAACTTGTAATTTTGATGCTTTTCTCAGATATGACGATTGTAGTGGCTGCCATAAGGGATTTTACTTGCTCTAGAGTGTTGGTAGTCACAAGAATGGCTCCTGATTGCTGATGCTCAACTTTTTTGACTGAGCCACACAGTTTGTCCAGAGCTAGTGCCGTGCGGATAGGATTCATTTTTCCAATGTTACAAGTTTTGTCTACTGGAGTGATGAGAACTTGACGAATGTTTGGAGCTAGATTTTGGATATGCTCTGGAGTGTTTAAGTCTACACGAGCTGATTTTGGAGCTGCTTCTTTTGTTGTTAGTTGCTCTGTAGATTTTTCAATTTGTAGATTTGATAGGTTGGAAGGAGTTTTTCTTATCTCAGGGTCTTCATCAGAGATGATTCCACTCATGTCCGAAGATTCGTCAAAATCTTCCGCTGGCATTTCACTTGCACAATCAGTTGTCATAACAGCGGTCTTTTTGGTAGGTCCACTTGATTCAACAGGAGAGCGTTGACGCCTTTTGAACCGGCTTGCCGGGGAGGGCAAGGCGCGGGCATTGTTGAGAGTTTGAGTGCTTGGTTTTCTTCCTTTCACAGGCTGACTGGCCTTTGGGTTTAGGCTGTCAGGTTTCCCCATTGTGTGCTTTTCAGGGCACAGGGGTATTTTATTCACTATCGGTGACACTTATTATTTTAGTCAAAGGTTCCCACTCAATAACACTGAACAAAGCGAAAAATTTTTTTGCCGGTGTCACTGGGCTACACAAGAATCACAGAGCACTTTCTGGTTGACCAATCGCCACAAAGTACGCTGCGGAACTGCCACTCTGTCATACGCTTTTTCAATATCCAGGAATGCTAAAAACACCTTCTTATCATCCTTCCTCATCCGCCACATATTTCCGAACACTGTCTCGGAAAGTTGAGTATATTAAAAATGTGGTACCAAAGGATTTAATTAAATCAGTTTTTTCCCCAGTAGTAATTTAGGAGATGTCTGCTTAATGAAATGGCACAGAGCTGAATTCTGAATAAAAATGCTCCAATAATTAAATTTTTTCTCATCTGATGGGTTGTAATTTGCCAGGCAAGCAAGTTCTACTGGAGATGTTGGTTTTCTAGCAGGGCGCCAAAAATTCATTATGAAGTTCATACAACATCATTTCTGTACTTCGTGTAACTTTTTTCCTTTTTCTCAACATTACACAGACATCCACAGAGACAACCTACACATTTAATCACTACTAAATAAATTAAGATGCCTTACTGTCCCTCTCCTCTTACACACGAGGTTCAGGAAAGACCAAGGTTTTTTGGTGGTCTCATCAAGCCATTCGCTTGTGCACCACCACACAATCTTCGAGGTGGGTGGGCTTCGAGGCGCCACCCTCCGCAACGGCAGGCTTCAGGGTGCCACCCCACACATCAGCGGGTTTCGAAGCACCTGTAGTGAACGCCTCAGCCACACTTCAGCCTAATTTCATAAATATTAAAAACTAACATCCTAAAATTTAATTATACAAATGTAATTATTTTTATAAATTTACACGACCGAATTCATTCGATAAAACCCGAAATTTTACCAAAAATGTGTTTCGAAAATATTTGCCGATCACGTTCCGTCCGCCACTTCCGTTTGGAAACATTGCGCAGAACCATTTCGCAAGCTTCCGATAGCCAGCTTTCCAGGCAGGGTCGTCATTCACGTGTAGATTCTTCTGAGGGTAGTTCTTGGGCCCCAGAGGGGCATATAAGAACTGTGGTGTTCTCCCTCAGGCTGCTTTACACTCCGGGCAGACTTTGTAAACCTTTAGACTTTGTACATCTATGCCCGGAGCGAGTGCCTGAGGTGCAAACGAACCCGACAGGGTAAGGAAAACACAACTGGAATTAATGCCGTATTTTTGAGAAGATCGCCGACAATAGTGGCACACAACGAAATATTACAGCCGGGTAGTACAGCAACCGAGGACGTCTTGGCCGGCCGACGGTTGTCGGGGAGGCGCAGCGTGGTTGTAGGACGAGAGCAGACCGGTGAGGCGGCTACTGACCGAGAGTCTCCGACCAAGGAGTATCAAAGGCGCTAGCAGGGAACTGGCTCGAGTCGAGTCGGCGGCGGTGACAGTAGCAGAGGTGGAGCTTGCGGAGCGTCGAGACTTTGTTGTAAACATCAGGGACGCTGCGAGTGTACTGAGGCAGCGCTGGCTGCGGGGCTGTTTATATAGGCCTCGCTGGAGCCTGACTCTGGCCGTCCAGGTCTCCGATTGGTCAAGACGGGGGTGCCCGCTTTCCGCCGTCCAGGCTTGTGCTATGCTTACGAAGGTTTCTATCGACGTTGCCTGACTGTTCGAGGCAGGCTGCATATAAAGCTCGGTCCGGCACCCCAGCTCCAAACTTGAGCTCTGATTATTGGTCGTTTAGCATTGGCGCTTTGAGGCTGTGAGGTGGCGCTTTTAAGCTTGTGTGGTGGTGTGTGTTCATACCACCACAGAACCTACGAAGCCAACACACAAACACCACCACCTTCCTCAATCCAAAGCCATTGAGCCCAAAAATCTGGATCTTTCTCAGACCCACGTGAGAAGTCTTGAACATTCACTCAGTCACACGGCTCCACACGCAGTAACCCTCCCAGGGACTGCCTCTTTTGAGACAACATAATTAAACCATACTATCACCGCATCCGCGGATAACTACACTAACAAATACATCCACGCCTGGATCCACAACGGATTCCCTCGAGCCACGGCACGCGGCTGGAGTACGTCACCTTACTGGACCCGGACCTCCTTCCACAAGAAGCGGATCCACCCCACGGTTGGCCGTAGTCACGGCACCCATAGGCGACCAAATATACCTGGCGAGAAGTGTCGTGTATCTCTTTCCTTCAGAGGATAGGCTCGTGCAAGTGAAGTGAAAAACCACGGTGCCAGTAGAGCACCCGATTACCCACTCCTTCTGAGTCAAAGGGCCATATCAATTCATCTCATTCAATTTATTGATGCCTTCCCCGGCATCTGGTGACCCTGTCAAACGCAATAACATAATTATCTATAACTTGATAATACCAGCAGGTCAAACTGGTATTCTTAAAATAAATAAGTAAAATTTAAAGTACACCACCAACCGAAACTTCATACTGGTGGTCACCCAGAGTTGTTGGGTTTTCACTTGCACGAGTTGTCTTTGGGGGTTTGTGAGCGCTGCCGGGCTGTCAACTTCTGTTGATGGTTGTCTTGGAAGATGTAGTACTCTGCTCTTTTCCTACTCTCAGTAGCCAAACATAGTATTTCCTCCCTAAACCCTTCCTAAATTAAGTGATTGCTACTGCAGCCTAACCGAACCATTCCTTCATGTATTTCCATTGCTACTGAAGCCACCTTTTTACAAAACTCTTCATGCATTTCCATTGCTACTGAAGCAAACCATAAGAGACCTTCTAGGATTATTTCCATTGCTACTGAAGCTCCTTACTAATAACCTTCGCAATTTCCATTGCTACTGCAGCACCATTGCTACTGAAGCACCAAATTAAAATAAACGTGTACGAAACACCAATTTTAACCAATTAAAACTAATTTCACAATTGGTTTGATTTGCGAAATACTTAAGATGGCTCCCGCCAATAACACATCCGATAGTGCAGACACGTCTGCATTCCGCAAAATTTCACCGAAAGTTAGGCGTCTTCCCCCGACCGATTGCAGGAGGTTAAAGCCGAACTTTTAAAATAATGTTGGATGCAGGGACGATTTGCATCCCGTAAAAATCCCTGGGCCAGCCCCTGCCATTATGAGCAATTTACTTATTTCAAAGGACTGCCGTCTGTGCACCGGTTGTCCTTTATAAGTTCCTCCGCATCCCCTACGGGTTACGGAATGCTCCACAAATCTTTCAGCATCACAGGACCAAGCTCTTTCCCGATCTCCCATTTTTGTATCGCTGTCTGGTCGGTGTGCTTGTAGCCTTGGGGACGCCTGAGGAGCCCGCACGTTGCCTAGGGAGGCTGTGCAAACAACTTACGTCGCACACTTGCGGTTGAAACCGGCATATGTGTTTTGGGAAAGTAAGGAACTGATCTTTTTTTAGGGCATAATATTACAACCCCAGACTGCGATTTCGCCTCAGGTCAACACCTGTCGAGCCAACGAATTCGTACGTGTCTTAGTTTGCTTTGAGGTTCCCAAAGACGTGTGAAGGCGACCAATTCTAGCTTCCCCGGTATACCGTTCAAAGAACGCAGTCGGAATCTGGGGATTCGGGTGCCTCCATTTCGGCAGATACTTCTGGCCTTATTGTGTCCAGTGATGTGACCCACACAGATACTCTTTTATTGTCCCAGTTGGGAATCCGAACCGAAACTTTCACAGCTCCACAGTTTAACTTTCCTATTGCCCCTGAGCGCCGTGGCAGTTACGGCAGACCTAGTTGTCCGCCGGGCCGTTACGCGCAGACTTTGCGTAGTACACTTTGACCTGTCAGTTTTTCCCCTATTTTCCTCTGTCAAAGTTTTCTTTTGGGATCTACCCTGCGTAATTCTTGCATGCATTTTGCAGGTAACAGCTTCACTGTTACCAGATTTTTCAGTCCACTTAGTGGGGGGAGTAGATGTAGTGAACGCCTCAGCCACACTTCAGCCTAATTTCATAAATAATAAAAATTAACATCCTAAAATTATATTATACAAATGTAATTATTTTTTAAAATTTACACGACCGAATTCATTCGATAAAACCCGAAATTTTACCAAAAATGTGTTTCGAAAATATTTGCCAATCACGTTCCGTCCGCCACTTACGTTTGGAAACATTGCGCAGAACCATTTCGCAAGCTTCCGATTGCCAGCTTTCCAGGCAGGGTCGTCATTCACGTGTAGATTCTTCTGAGTGTAGTTCTTGGGCCCCAGAGGGGCATATAAGAACCTACGAAGCCAACACACAAACACCACCACTTTCCTCAATCCAAAGCCATTGAGCCCAAAAATCTGGATCTTTCTCAGACTCACGTGAGAAGTCCTGCACGTTCACTCAGCCACACGGCTCCACACGCAGTAACCCTCCCAGGGACTGCCTCTTTTGAGACAACATAATTAAACCATACTATCACCGCATCCGCGGATAATAACTACACTAACAAATACATCCACGCCTGGATCCACAACGGATTCCCTCGAGCCACGGCACGCGGCTGGAGTACGTCGCCTTACTGGACCCGAACCTCCTTCCACCAGAAGCGGATCCACCCCACGGTTGGCCGTAGTCACGGCACCCATAGGCGACCAAATATACCAGGCGAGAAGTGTCGTGTATCTCTTTCCTTCAGAGGATAGGCTCGTGCAAGTGAAGTGAAAAACCACGGTGCCAGTAGAGCACCCGATTACCCACTCCTTCTGAGTCAAAGGGCCATATCAATTCATCTCATTCAATTCATTGATGCCTTCCCCGGCATATGGTGACCCTGTCAAACGTAATAACATAATTATCTATAACTTGATAATACCAGCAGGTCAAACTGGTTTTCTTAAAATAAATAAGTAAAATTTAAAGTACGCCACCAACCGAAACTTTATACACCCCCCCCCCCCTCACGTAGCGGTGGGCTTCGAGGCACCACCTAAACACCAACCAATGGGGATGCGTGCTCAACGAGTTACCGCACTCAGCAGGACCGGGTGTCCCACAAAAATGTCCCCTACTTTTTAATAGATTCTATCTCCGCTTTAAATTGACATATTTGAATTGTTTACAATTTAGTAAATTTTGTTTCATTTTTGAATAATTTATGTTTATGAAAATCGTTTAATAATCACTTTACCGTGATCGATTTACTGAAAGAGGTAGAAAAACAAATTGTTCAAACGAAAAGTTTTTAAAACAACATTGATATTCTTCCTTATTTTGTAGTTTCCAAAAATCAAACAAACAAAATCTTAAATGAGTAACAAATCATAACCTTAAATAACGTTTAAAGAAATAAAGTAATTTAGTATTCTTCGACACACCCTCCATTTCTCTCAAGGCATGTATTACTTCTAGCCACCATTGAAGAATTTGTTTTTCTACCTCTTACAGTAAATCGATCACTGTAAAGTGATTATTAAACGATTTTCAAAAACTTAAATTATTCGAAAAGGAAACAAAGTTTACTACATTGAAAAAAGACAATTCAAATATGTTAATTTAAAGCGGAGATATAATCAATTAAAAATTCGGGGACATTTTTGTGGGACACCCGGTATAACATGGTGCAGTAGAAGCTCGTCCAACCTTCTCACAGCGGCTCCGTAATTCACATCAAGCCGTAGTCGCTCCGCCAGCAGTAGTCTCTATTGCATCTACAGCCGCTTCGCTATCGACTGCCATCCGCGCTGCAACTCCACGTCCTCTGGCGGTCCTCCAAGGCGTCTCTTGGTGCGTTACTACGTGACAGCAATCTTTTCCCTCGTGTACCATCATTGTTGGCGAAATTTGTATTAGAACGTCATTTATTCCAGTTATATTTTCTTACTCTGTCGGGTTCGTTAGTACTTCCGGCACTCGCTTCGGGCATTGATATTCAAAGTCCTTAGATATTTTACAAGAGGTAGCTATACTCAAATTTGGCCATTGACCTATACTTAAAGAAACTATCTATCTCCGTGTAACATGTGGTAAATAAATTGTATAAATTGTTTAAATGTTCATAGTCTGCCCGGAGCGTAAAGTAGCCAGAGGGAGAACACCTCATTTTAATCATTAAGACTCACAACGCTTTTAAATTGTGAGATCCCAATCTCTGTTTCTCAAATGTGACAGCGATCATCAATTTGTTAAGTCAAATTTATTGTTCATTTAAATTCTTAAAGTCAATAGTAATGTTCAGTTCAATTCCATTTGTAAAGTCAAATTGGATCAATTCATTGCAGAATACTTACAGAGTGAATAATTAGTATGTATTTGTTGTGTAGTTTCTTTTCAACACAACTCGAGGTTTGTTTAACTGTAGCAGCAAACTACAGTTTCAGTAACTTTAGACTTCTAAGGCAGGAGTAAGAAAACTCTGGTAAGCGCGTACAAGCGTACTCGGTGGCTTTCGGTTACAGACTGCCCCTCTAACATGCCGTGGCAGGAACTCAGGCAATTAAAAGGCGCGTAACCATACCCTCCGGATTTCCTAAACAAAAACCAGTGCCACATTACAACAATGCACATTTTAATATATAACTATTAAATTGTTAATCAATACCATCAATGAATAACGAATGGCATTTAGATATTGTCTTAATTGCGTATAAGTTTATTTGATTGTTGTATTCGTGTTGTAAAATATATTTGTTAGCTTTGTACGATAATCCTTGCTCGTTTCTAACTTTCAGAAATTTTCTGTGCCGGAATAATTTCAGTAGGAATTTTATAAATTTTTCGCTGGTTAAACTACGTTTTCTGAGCTAGTTACTAGACACGTACATAGCGCGAAAAAATTGTTCTCAAATTTTCAAGCAGTCGTTTTCTTAGTTTTTCTCGAAGAATCCTTTACATCCATTCATTATAGTTTCAACTATATCAAAGGCTAATGCAGAAGCTTAAGCTCATGTGTCAATAAAAATGGAAGCTGTTTTCCAAGACGGCCTTTATCACTATGTCACAGTCTTTTTTCCGACCTGTATGTATGAGTATCTCAAATTTAGAATAATCAACCCAAGAGAATACATTTTCATGTTTTCCTCATAGTGTTTTGTTCAATATTCGACATGGCTAGTATTGTATACTACGGCTTATTTAACGAAGGATATTCACGTTAAGGCATTTTTTAAAAACAATTTTATGCATTTTATGTTTCAAATTCAATAGACATATAATGTTTTCATCTTAGCTATTTGGAAACGTCGCACTCAAGCAACTGAAGACAGAAAATATCATAGTTCAAGATATTCATGATTTCCACGATCTGAGCACTCCAGATAGTCGTTTGATTCCTGGAAGGGAAAGAAACAGTAGTTATTTCATTTGTTATTTAAGCTCTACTTCAATAGAACCTTTCTGTAAGAATAAAATACATGAATTCTAAATAGATATGAAGAACATAGATATGCTTGCAAAGCATACAGTAAAAAGCGCACCTTTTTTCTGCAGTCAGATGAGAGACAAGGCGTAGGTTGAAGGCCTGATTACTCATGGCTAAGCACTTTTATTAATTGAATATAGTGACTATCCTTGAATTATTTCTTAAATACTCATGCTATCTAGGAACTTTTTATGTAAAATGTGCATGAGGATAAGAACTTTAAATGCTTGTCAGCAACGGATAGCTATAGCACAAGAGCTAAAATGTATAGAAAAATGTAGATTAAATTAAATTCAGGAAAATTTTAACACAGCATCGATTCGCGTTTCATGAATTCCTATGCGTCAAAGGCAATTAATACGATAGTACAGAACTCTACGTGAAACTTGTATCAAGTATCGAAATTACCATAAAAATTTTTCATTGTTTTACCTCTCGTCCCTGAATCAAAATTGTCGCTTTTTAGGGATGAAAATGCTCTAATCTAAGCGGTGTAAGAAGCTGAAAAGTTGAGTTGCTTAATAAATACAGTACTTATACTAATCTTTTGCGAATCTCATCATATCTTATATCAAGTGCTGATATTCAGATCATATTCATCTTATTGTATTATATTTGGTTCCATAACTTTTATATACATTTATTATCAAACCTAGATTACGCGACAACAAACATCGGCATCTTTGGTATGCTTTATTTCCAATCAAGCCTGATACATATGATCTTGAGCATTGGTTTTTCAAATGTCTTATAACTAACACTATATATAGGACACCATGACGGTTCCCCCGTAAAGCCGGTACCCATTTCCGACACCTGGGTTGAGTGGGGTATTGTGCTTGAGCTTTCCCTTATACCCAACGGGGAAAATCGCCGCGCCAGCCCCGGGATACGAACCCTCGTCTCCAACATACAAGGCCGATCCCTTAACCACTGTGCCACGGCGAGCGCCATTCAAAGGGAATACATTTTCCCAACTATTTCATCTATCATCTGTTTCGACAACTGATATGGATATTACGATACCCATGAGTGAATATCAACGAAAGATCCTTACGCTGAGATATTTTAAGAACCAATGATGTTTTTGTTTCATCTTTATTAGAAATAAACCGTTTTTTTTCTTTTTTTCATACTCGTTTCAAACAGTCATGCGGTGCCCGGTAAAATTCTAAAATAATTACCATGAATTTTGTCCTAAATTTCAAGTATTGTTTTTAACTCAAATTCAATTTTTGTGAGTACGATACATTCAATTATTTCTAAATGCACCCTGTATCGAAATACTGAAACCCGTCTGGCAACACTCCGCCCATTTCGTTCCGCGATTACTGAGCTTTGCCTCATTCACGCGCTCAACCAAATAGCGTACAGAACCTGGAATGTCTGGGTTTTAATTACCCCTTGTCAACTCGTATTACCAAATAAAAACTTAAACCCTATAAGTCTTTCGCTCTAAAAAATCAACAACACAGGCTATATTAAATCATTTACAATTCCTCTATTCTAATATAGATGAAGGAAAGCCTGTCTTCTCTGTATTTCTTGACTTTCGAAAAGCATTCGATTGTGTGGACCATAACATATTACTCTCGAAACTACACTTTTATGGCATTCGAGGAATCGCCCATGATTGGTTCAAATCATACCTAACAAATCGGAAACAATACGTTGTCATTGACGATGCAAAATCAGACCCACAGACAATTAGCAATGGAGTTCCACAAGGATTTGTCCTTGGGCCTCTCCAATTTCTGATATTTGTAAATGATATTATCAAATCCACATCATTTTTCAATTTCATACTTTTTGCTGATGACAGCACGCTTTTTGCCGTCCTTCCGAACCAAAATCCCGCTATGATTGCGGAGAGTATAAATAATGAACTCCATAAAGTTTCATTATGGCTTAAAGCTAATAAAATAAGCCTCAACATCAATAAAACAAAATATATTACATTCTCATACAAGAAAAATATATCTCTCCCACGCATAAAAGTTGGCGAAGGTGAAATCGAAGAAACCAACTCATACAAGTTTCTGGGCATCATAATAGATAAACATCTGACCTTTAACGAGCACATCGCTCATATTAGTTCTAAATTATCAAAATCCATCGGAATCCTGAATAAAGTTAAAAATTACCTGCCTGAAACAGCTTTACGAATGCTCTACCGAACGCTCATTTTACCATACTTGCAATACGGAATAGAAGCATGGTACGGAACTGATGAAAATAAAACCAATGTAATTTTTACTCTGCAAAGAAGAGCCATCAGAGCGGTAAAGAATCTAGTATATAATGCTCACACAAATAATTCATTCAAAAATTTACAAATACTTCAACTTTCGGATCTCTACAAAATCTCCATTTGCAATTTCATTTACAAAACATTATCAATTGATGGCGACAATAGCCTAAAACAATTATTAACTGCGAAAACTGGTCATCACGACCATTCAACCCGAAATAGAAGTAAATTCATGCTTCCTTATTATTCAAAGGCCCGGTCACAACACAGTATCCTCTTCGTTGGAATCAAAACTTGGAACTCTATACCTGCAGAGATCCGTGAATGTAATTGTACAGAGTATTCAAAAGACATCTTGAGTCTCACTTCCTATCAGAATACTAGTCGTGTAAGATCACCGTGTCAAAATCTTGCCTCCTACATGTAACTAATGATAATGTCATAATGTAACTTGCCTCCTAACCAATCTTCTGTCTGCTCTTGAATCGTTTTATCAAACATACTGTTAAGTATAGCCGATTTGACCTATATTGTAAAATACAGCATAAAATATCGAGTTAATTATCTCAATGATCAGTCTAATGCGAAACTAGGTTAAGTGAACTAGGTTAAACATTTTGTACACCCTAGAATAACGTGATTTTAGGATGCCCTAGAAGTCGCTGAACTTGTTCGGGCCCACAGGTAGCTATACTCAAATTTGACCATTGTACTAGACTTATGAAAAATTCTACCTCTGTATCACCTGCGGTAAATAAATTGTTTAAATTGTTTTAAATTGTTTAAACATTACAACCTTCACTCCGGGTCGTTCAGCTTGTGAGTGGGGACCAGAACTATATTGTAGCTGGTTGACTGGAACATAAAGACCGAATACACACCTCCATACTTAAGCCCCAAAGTCTACTTAAGCCCCCAAAGCCCTACCAACGCAGAGCTCCTCATCTGAGACGGACATGACCAGCCGGAACCACCCCGGCACCACGCAGTACAACTCCGACCCTGGCACGATGTACACACCTGCCTCGATGAAGGCCTTGAACAGTGCTGAAATAGAGAGATGCAGTTAATTAGAGTCTAACAACAGTCTTCTTCTCAGTTAAGAATCACACTTTCAACGAAAAAGACTTTGATTCGACACCAGTCTTCCATTTGTGGTATGATAGTTTCACCAGCGTCTCGGAGCTGCTTCTTTGGTGGTTAAATAACGCAAATGCTGGGGTGTAACATATGAGAAACGGGAAAAGAAGGAAAGATTGCCTGAACAATATACCTCCACTCAATAATTTGAAATTACTGGCTGCACCGAGAGAAACCGCTTTTTGTGTGATGGCGTTAATTATAAGGTGTCCAACGAACCGTACAAAGTAAAATGCATCAATTTGAACGAAGTAAAAACAGCCCAACATCAACGTTAAGACAAAAAGGGTCAAGACCCCTTTCTATTTATAATAACCCCTTACGATCAATGATTGCACTTTCTAAAAAATTAAATTCCAGGGAATGAAGTGTCATTATAGACCTCGCATGACATTAGAGTGAAAGTGGACTACTCTTTCATTTTTTTAGTACTTTCCATGTAACCTCCACTTGCTCCGACCTGAGTGAGAGCTACTAGTACGAATAGTGCACATCTACTCTCTACCTCAAGCGAACCTGTAGCCACGTAGCTGAGCTCCAGCCCGGCACTTTTTGAGTAAGGTCTATTCAACAAGTGCTCTATGTCGAACATAAGACAATCATCTCAGTTACAGCACACGGAAAAAAACATTTCTATCTGCTCCCACCCTACAGCCTTATTCAAATGTCACAACCTCGGACCTAGAGCAAGTGAGAGCACATAAATTCGTCATTGACTGACAACGCCAATCGCTTGCCGCTTCCCAACGAAGCGGAGCAAAGGCTCTCTCACTCAGCTTTTCTACACCAGTGCCCCTCAATCAGGGCTTTCTCGCTCCATCCAGATGTCGGAAATGGGTATCAGCTCGACTGGAGGTAACCGTCATTGGGTACTGGTGTTAGTCATAGGTCTTTCAAAAACATGAGATACACGGCGACATGTACCAGGTATGATTGAAATACGACAACCTGAATTTGTTGTCACTGTTCTGTAGGCCCTGCAGGGCATCACTCGCCACTAATCCAACAACCAAATCGTTGATCACGATATGAGTACTGGCGTGACTGGGGATAGCCGTAATTACGTCCTATCATTATTTATTTGGCATTTGAAAACCAGTGTATGTAACCACATATATCTACAAAAAAATAGAATGAAGGATTTTTTGTGTATGTGCAACAAACCAAGTAAAATTACTGGTTCTGAAATCACTCACTCATTTCTTCTTCAGTCGTGTGTTTCCTCATGAAAGGACGGAGGTCAATCCACATGAAGAGACCTGCCTGACAGGGTCTCACTGCTATGCCTTCTTCAGTTAGCAGACCGAGAGCTCGTTGGTAGCAGTCCCTGAGTTTCTTACGTGACGTCGGCAAAAAGAAGTCATCGCACCACGCTGTTGAAAATACGTCAAGTGAGAACTGCTGATTCTCCAGATAAACGCCATTACCTTGCTCGAACATTGACCTATTAAATTAATACGATAAATGATTCAAGTTGCGCATAACTGAGCTAATTCTTATCAAAATAAGCTGAAGCTCTTGAACCGTGAGGTGTAGCTCGACAATCGACTAAAGCGTAATGATATTGACTACACAGTTTTGTGTTTATTGTTGGCTGATATTTCTGTACACAGTACGAAACAGCAGCAGCCCAGCCTGAGCGATATTCCTCGGGTTGTTTTCTGATTGGTAAATATGAAATATCTGAGCACACCTAAGTAATTTTCAAAACTAACGTGATATTCCAGTCTCAAAACATTTTCTCTCTTCTCTCTACAGCGTCACACCTTTACACTCCACCGACTCCACCTAATACACTCCACCGACCAAGAAATGCGGTGTCAACAGTAAAATACACATCAAATAACATTTAGTTTCGATATCACATGAAATCTTCTGAGTTAGTAATCTGTTACCTGAACAATGGGAAAATCAAGTCGTCATTTTAACTGCCTTCGGATCTTGTAGCCTAGATTTTATTATACTATTCCACACATCGTACATTTGTAACACAAAGTAATGTCTCTTTTTCTGTAAATAACGTGCAGAATTTGTATGATTTTTAATAGGAGCAGTGAGATAAAATGATTAGTGGTCTCTTTAGTTTGTTTCTTTCATACGTAAGGTTCACTGGCTTTCATATCAAGATTAAGCTGAAACGCTGTGGTTAAAATAAACACATTTTCTCGTATATATTGTCCACTAATGACCAAATATCCCCAAAAGAATAACAGTCGTGAGATTATGCATGTATTTATTTGGATAGGTTTCACGCACAAACATTCCCATTAGGCCAATTTCTGCGAACGCTTTAGGCTTCAGAGATATGGAGCCAAGTTCAAGACGAACTAATCATCGTACAAACTTGTAATGCCATCAATAGAACGATGATCGAGGTCCTTTACCCGTGTCGTTGAGGAGCACAGCTGCAGTCTCCTGCACTATGCTGGCAGCTCCCTGGTAGATGCCAGCCACGTCCATGCACTTCAAGACGGCCAAATTCCTGGAGTGGACCACGCCAATGCGCAAGCCCGCCAGACCAAAGTCCTTTAAAATGAAGGAATAAAAATTCCTGAGCGATAAATTTTAACCGTCATGATACGGGAGTTGAGCTTCCTTCCTCACACGAATAATCAAAGCAGTTATAGGGTCAGAAAGGCAATATCCGATCATCAAAGTAATATGGATAGGATGTAGTTTCAATGCTTTAATACTTTGATTTATTGTATTTCAGAGCACTGAAGATGGATCTTTTGCTATCCGAAACGTATGTTTTTATCATGATATTCTTAGCAAAGCTGTTTCCCTTTTCATCCTAAAAGTAAAATATCCAAAAATCAGTCTATTTCACACGGTAATAATTCATGAAATTATGATGCAGTCAGGGACTGATTACGATAAATATGCACATGCTCTAAATGCCGTTTTTTTTATTGGGGGGAGGGTCAGGTCCACATAATCTTAGCAAGCCCCCACACAAAGTGGGTTGGGTGCGGTCAGGTCCACGTTACCTTAGCCAGCCCCCCCACAAAGTGGGTGCAGTCAGGTCCACATTATCTTAGCCAGCCCCCACACAAAGTGGGTACGGTCAGGTCCACATTACCTTAGCCAGCCCCCACACAAAGTGGGTGCAGTCAGGTCCACATTACCTTAGCCAGCCCCTACACAAAGTGGGTGCAGTCAGGTCCCATTACCTTAGCCAGCCCCCACACAAAGTGGGTGCGGTCAGGTCCACGTTACCTTAGCCAGCCCCCACACAAAGTGGGTGCAGTCAGGTCCACATTACCTTAGCCAGCCCCCACACAAAGTGGGTGCGGTCAGGTCCACATTACCTTAGCCAGCCCCCACACAAAGTGGGTGCAGTCAGGTCCACATTACCTTGGCCAGCCCCCACACAAAGTGGATGCAGTCAGGTCCACATTACCTTAGCCAGCCCCCACACAAAGTGGGTGCGGTCAGGTCCACATTACCTTAGCCAGCTCCCACACAAAGTGGGTATGGTCAGGTCCACATTACCTTAGCCATCCCCACACAAAGTGGGTACGATCAGGTCCACATTACCTTAGCCAGCTCCCACACAAAGTGGGTACGGTCAGGTCCACATTACCTTAGCCAGCCCCCACACAAAGTGGGTACGGTCAGGTCCACATTACCTTAGCCAGCCCTCACACAAAGTGGGTACGGTCAGGTCCACATTACCTTAGCCAGCCCCCACACAAAGTGGGTGCGGTCAGGTACACATTACCTTAGCCAGCCCCCACACAAAGTGGGTGCGGTCAGGATCAGGCAAGTCATCGTAGCTGAGCACGCTGCTGAACGCTACGCCCTCTGCGTGCACTGACAGCGCGTACACCTCGTCTATGATCACGTGGATCTCATGCCTGAAACAAGCCGCGGTAGATTAATTAGTTCAATACTTCTATTCAGAATGAGACAAATTTGTTTCACTAGTAGGATGAAATAGCTCAAGGCTCTACTTACACTGCGAGATCAGCTCTCACATGAGAAGTGAGGATTGCTTGCCAATAAAGGAACAAAAACACCTAAACTTTAAGGTATTTGGAAGCTTTCAGATAACTCAACACGAATGCTAAAAACACTGAAGCTTGACAAACTCAATAATCTCATCATACTTGGCACATATTCTGAGGAGGTCCATCACGAGCTGGGGAGGGTACACGTCCCCAAGGGGGTTTTGGGGGTTCAGGAGCACGAAGGCCCCGACCTTCTTCCCCTCCGCCCCCAGCTGCTCGACCCGCCGCTCCAGCGCCTCCGGCGTCAGCTCGAAGTCCTTCTCCGTACCCGCCTCCTCCTGCAGCGACCAGAGGCTTACGAGTTTAAATAAAATAGCTAAATTAATCCACTTCAAATTCAGTCAGAATCAAATATGAACTGGGTAAAATTGCCGCGTATTAGAGAGGATACACCCGCTACATTCAACTAATAAATACAGTTTAATACCAAAAACGAAGTCATTCGTATTGCTCTGAGAAGAATGAAGTGAATAAACGGTCACCATTCATTCTGAAAGTGCTGTGCTTTCTGAAGTATTTAACAAATCAATAATAAAAAGGTCTTTTTGTGGGAGGGTATCTATTATAAAAGGACGTTTTCCTTCGGCAAGAGGTGATGAATAATAAAAGGACCTGTACCTTCGGCAAGAGGTGATGAATAATAAAAGGCCTTTTACCTTCGGTAAGAGGTGATGGATAATAAAATGACCTTTTCCTTAGGCTAGAGGTAATGAATAATAAAAGGACCTTTACCTTCGGAAAGAGGTGATGAATCATATAAAAAGACCTTTACCTTCGGCAAAAGGTGAACCGGCATCATCTTGACAGCGCTACGCTCCTGGAAGTCAGTGAAGATCCTGCCGTAGACGGGCGTGGGTGTGAGAGCGATGTCCCCTGCGTCACAGACGGCGAAGGCGATGCCGTCCATGCAAGCTGTCACTCCGTTCATAACTATCAACTGGAATTGAGCAATCCACGGTTGAAATTATGGGGAAGGTCGTAGTTATTTATATAACTTATCTTATTTCGCTAATCAAATATATGTATAAAGCAAAACCTAAATCAATTTTTTTCCTAAGAGTAATTTGTTATTGATTACAAAGCGTTCTATGGTCAGCCAGAATAAGAATCATCAATAGCGGATTCGGACCTCCAGTAAGGACTCAATAATCGATAAGCGCACCAGATAAAGTAGTCGCTCATTTATTATCAACATACATAAGAAAAAGCTCACACCTGATACGTCTCTCGCTCGACGAGTAGAGTGGATTCATTATCTTGATGATGTTGTTTACTGTGGCTAAGGGCAGCTTTGCTATCACAAGTGCTTTCATTGATTGAGGAGATGGGCTAAGAGGTTATACATCAATTTCTACCTCACGACGCACACGCATTTGTGGATGTTTCTTGTTGAGCTACCAATTTCAAATGTGATCGCTAAAGTGCATGCGTTTTTTGAGGCATTCAGTTACGTAGGAAATACAATTTTTAATGAATCGAAATGTAGCAATTTCAATTCTAAAAAGCACTTTTAAATTGGCTGCGTTCTACGCATGCATTTCTTTGAAATGTCCGCCTTTACCACCGCGTTAACATCTTTAGCGGTCGAGGCTGCACTTCATTCATGAGACCAATTATTGTAAATGTGCTGTTTCCA
The DNA here is from genome assembly GCA_030386875.1 of Morinoia aosen. Classification (NCBI taxonomy): domain Eukaryota; kingdom Metazoa; phylum Arthropoda; class Malacostraca; order Amphipoda; family Talitridae; genus Morinoia; species Morinoia aosen. Next base: position 60,910,538 of record CM059571.1, on the reverse strand, counting down.
CCTGACCCCAAACTAACAAATCCTGTCATTGGAGCTTTTGTTTTGAAAAGCCTCAAAAACTACTTAATCCTTCAACGTCAGAATTTTTATATATCTCACAGTACTGTTATTATAACCACCACTAAAAGTGTTACTCTGACATCAGGTAGTGACCGACATTAGAATGACGAAGGAGCTGCCACCTTAGAAAAGAACTCCAAAGGACACACTAATGAAGAAATTGAATGAGAAATACAATATATTGAGGCTATTTTCAAAAGTGGACCGAAAAGTCTTCCGGGTAAAAAGATTAAATATAATAGGCTATGGGCGCAGAATCGGGCTACGGGACCATTCCCTGGCTGCCCCCAAGTTCCCTCGTCAACCACGGACACCAGAGAATCACGTCTACAGTAATCAAATTTCCCGCACAAGCACAAGTATATTCGTATTAATCAACAAAATTTTTCAATAAGTGGATGGTCTCATTATTTGACAGTTTTTTTAGCATTTAAGTATTACTATAAGACCTTTGCAAGACTTGCTTTTCATCATGTCATACCGCACGATGGTTTTCAAACTTTTATTAGATGAGGTGCTACCAATAAAATTTAACATATATTATATAAAATGCAGTTTCTGATCATGAACAATGAATTACTAAAAGGTTTTCCTGCAAATCTCTCAAGAATTTCAGTTAAGCCTCGTACTTCAGAACCCTCATGGTTTGTTAATCCAGAAATTGTACAGACAATTTATAAATATTTTCACTGTGCTAGCTAAGACATTTTGTGAGGGCTGGTCTGCATAAACTGCCCAGTAAGTGTGCTCTAATACAAACAAAGGTGAAAGTACTAGCAGTTTTAAAACATTCTTGAAGAGTGTAAAGAAAATATCTTCGAAATCAGTCATATTCTTCTACGTTTACCGGTTTCGATAGTCACACGATTGTCTTAGCTAGACGTAACAGATTAACAAGTGGAATATTTAAGTACATGCATCAATAAGTAATACTATATCAATTAGAGCCATTGAGTTCCTAAACTGAATGCCCTCCAGGAACTGGGTACCATTTACCCTTTTCCAAGCATTATTTTATTTTATAATGCCCACTGAATATTCATGACCTTTTTGCCAACATAGTAATTTTCTACTTTCCCAAACTCTTCTTCATGGGTTACTAGTTTCAAAGCGTTCTTCTCAAAGAAATAAACTACGGACAAGCGCACGTGATTATGACTCAGACCAACAAAACTAGCCGAAGCTGTAGTCCCAAGAAATGTACTGAGAATAGACGCAACCGATCAAACTGCAAGGACCACGCTTTGGTGGTTGCTATCATTCCATACACTGAGGTGTATGAAATATGAAGAACCAAGCTTTTAGAACCCACCTGGTCAGGTGGCACGGGCTTGCCGCCAGCGAAGTGCCTGGAGAAGAAGCAAGAGAGCGCGTCCCGCAAGGGGGCGGTGCCTTTCAAGTCGAAGTAGTGCTGGTGGTCCGCTGGTCGGAACACAAACATGTCGGGTTTGTTCAGTCGCTCCTCTAGCTCGCGCTCCATCAGCCGGTTCACAGACGTACCAATGTTTACGATACCCTGCGAAGGAAAACGAAAGTTTGAAATCATTTGTAATTTATCACATCTGAATAATTTTGTCACTTCGACCGCAATTGATAAAACTGAAGTTCAATGTTCAATTCACTTGTAGTAAGCAATTTTGAAAATAGCAAACGCTAAGTGGATCACGCCTTCATTTAGCTTAGATTAATTATGGAAATTGAGTTTGTGACTATTGGTCGGTCAACAGCATTATGAAAACTCTCATGGTACCCACAGGTGGTTCACGTTGCGGTCGAAGTGTTGAACCTGGATAAACTTATACAGTGTTGGAACCTGATAAACTTAGCTTATGATAAGAAAGCCTGGATATGCTTAGCGTATGACTAGGAAACCAGGATAAACTTAGCTTATGACTAGGAAACCAGGATAAACTTAGCTTATGACTAGGAAACCAGGATAAACTTAGCTTATGATTAGGAAACCAGGATAAACTTAGCTTATGACTAGGAAACCAGGATAAACTTCGCCTATGGCTAGAAAACACTGAAACTTAGCTCTGAATTCCTTCCTGCTGCGCTTTACTAACCGTGGGGTTGTGTGCAGCATGGTAATTGTTGCGTGCTGCGATGTTCAGGTATTCTGTCATCAGGTCCTGCTCCCTGCCCAGCTTCAGGGCTCTCTGGGACGCCGCGCTTTGCAACTTCGAATCTCCTGTCGTGTGATTCATTGTGATGGTGTCCGGGTGAAAATGTGAAATCGTTACTTCGTCTTCTCTTTTTACGTGGTTTGGATTTAGTTTAGAAAATTTGTTTAATTTTTAATAATGAACCTGTTGTTGAAATCGTTACTTCGTCTTCTTTTTTCAAGTGGTTCGTTTGTAATTTGGAAAAATTTCCAATTTTCTGTAATGAACCTGCTATAAGATCAAGTTGAATGGTGAAACTGCTATTTGGTCAGACAAACGAATTTAAGTTGCGTAACTTTTGATCTTCCAGCACTTAAGAAAATAGAAAATTAGTATAATAGTACAGTAATAATAAAGTTGATGCGCAAGATGTTATACCTTTTATTGATTTCTTTTCGGAATTATAAGGGATGCTAACTGCAGGATTCGAGCCATCATTCAGTATGAATTCTTTATTTAAAATCGATTTTGTAGTATTCGAAATCCCCTTGATAGTTCATGCTTGTCTCAACTCTAAATTTACGTCGAACGGGGGTATCTTCACACTCTGCAGTTTAGAAGTTTAAATGGAAGCCAGTGTTATGTACGCGTAGGGCGCGCATGTAAAGGACAAATTACAACTAATAACATCTACTCTTCAATAGAATATTCATCAACAGCCTTCCTCGTAAAGTTTTGAAGGTATTGTGGCGTGTTTTGTGAAAAGATAAACACCACGTACTCCCAATTCATGTGGGAGTAAGGTTATATCAAGGATTTTTTATTCCAATCAAGCCTCAAACACATCTTGTACATCGGTTATTCAAATGCCTTATTATTAACCTCAGGATACAATGACGATTACCCTCGGTAGAGTAGTCGGACATCAAGTTGAAACATACTGAACAATGAGTTTTCAAACACATTATATTTAAGACGGGACTCAGTGACTATTGTTTTTGGTTGAGCCGGGATTCGCTTGCACACCTAAATTGAGTGGGGAGTTTCATGTTACCACGTTCCCCGTATATTGGGGCATATATGTACTATTCAGTCAATTGCTCATTCACGTCCCGGTATGAATGAATGACATTTCATCTTTTCGCAAACTTTTTAAAAATAACTATTATCATACGAGGTGAAATGTTATCGTGCAAGTGCATTTTCATATTTCTTAGGAAGGATAAAAATGTATTCGAACAGTAAAGTCAAAGTCCCAATTCTGCTACTCACAGTATAACCAAACCAACCGTTTACAACCGCGGAAACGCGATGAACGTATTAATTTTTCTTCCTTTTGTGAGAGGAAATCACAGCGTCCCTTTGGAAACAGCACAGCATTTCATCAATGTTGAAATTCCAAACAAGAGCTCTAGTTTTAGTCATTTGAATCCAAATATCTCTTGAGCTAAATTTTCATGGAATTTTTCATTTAACCAAACATCTATCATCACATCGACACTCGTTGAGAGCAAGACTAGCAGGAGCAGGGCACCTGGACACCGAGCGTAGGAGTGGCGTACTGCGGAGTGCAGGTACCCGCTTGGTGAACCTAACACAGCACTGCTGTTGTGATCAAGTGCTGATGTGATCTGTGGGGCTGATAATGTAGTACTAATACAGGGCTTGTGTCACACTCATACGCTGCTGCTTTGGAACAGGTACACTGTTGGTGTTGCACTGATGCACTGCTGGGATGGCACTGATCGGCACTGATGCATTACTGGGATGGCACTTATCGGTACTGATGCACTGCTGGGATGGCACTGATCGGTACTGATGCAAAGCTGGGATGACACTGATCGGCACTGATGCATTACTGGGATGGCATTGATCGATACTGATACACTGTTGGTGTGGCATTGATCGGCACTGGTTCACTGTTATTGTGACACTGATAAGATGTTTGCATAGGAGATTGGAGGACATATTGACTGATGAAAACTCGCATTTCATTCGTTAAGCATGAAAGCGAGAAATATTCTGTGCTGCATAAGTTCGGTCAAAACAACATAATGATTAAATAGACACAAGTCAATAGCGAATACTTGATGACCAAGAAAACAAAAATCTTCTGTATTTTAGTTGTTTTCTTCATTTTAGCTGAAACCCTTTGCCAAATTTGCACTTTTATTTTATTTTTCTATTGTCGATGGCAAAAGAAAAGATGGCCTAAAAATCAATTATATTTTCCTAGTTTAATACATTTTCATTAAGTTGAGCAAACTATGTGAAATCGGTAATGTGAAATTGGGCCATATCATATGTAAAATGTCGCTGATTAATTTTTCGAAAGAAAATATCATTGAAATTGAAGTCGTAAGTGCCTTCTGCAATGCAAGCTAACGTTTCCGTTGCATGGATATTTATGTGAAAATCAATGGCCTGATGAAATTGGTCACAACTCCAAAATCAATTGCCTGATTAGGTTGGTCACAACCCTAAAATCAATGGCCTCATCAGGTTGTCTATCTACCCTTCATTAGGCCAAAGCCATCCACCTCTTTCTAATACGAGGGAACATAACACACAAACACACTAATAGACGAGGCAGGCAAATGCTCCAACAAGCAAACACAAAATGGCTCTGTAAATAGATTTCACTTCATCAAGTTGCTCAACCGTCTACATATCAAATAGATTCCTCTAGCTGGCGCCGCGGCGATAAGTTGAGGGCGGGTTGCCAAATATGGAGCAGGTGTCATGAACGCTTCGTTGTGTGCTCTTGCATCCCAACACATCGTGACAATATTCAGCTGGTGAAGGCGAGATTAAGCTGTCACGTAGCAACACCCACGGACGGTTGACTGATGAATGTGATATGTCAACGTTGATGTCAATGTCACACTACGAGCGGAGTTTTAGAGAAAATTTCACTGTTAGTTTAATTTTATCTTGTGATATAGTAGTAAGATAAAATTGAATTCAGTTCAGTCAAAAAAATTTCAAACTACAGTTCAACATTGAACTCAAATGTAAGTTAATCTTAGAGACCAATTTTGAAAATAACGAACATCAAATATATTGAACCTTTATTTAGTTTTCATTAATTATATATATATTCATGAAAATTGAGTTTGTGACTGCTAGTCGGTCAGCACCATCATATAGATCCCTTCAGTGACCACCGGTAAGTCGCATTGCAGTCAAAGTGTTGAATGAAGACGGATACTCGATAAGTAATCATTCTGATACCTCATTAAAAAATTCTGACTCTTGCAAGCCTGGGTGGAGGTGCATGTGAGACAATCTTTAGATTGCCGGAAACTCATACGCAAGTTGACACAAAAGTTCAAGGCGGGAGAGAAATTGAATATTTTTACCGCTTATGTTCTTCAAGAGCATAATTATACATGATTAATATCAAAATATGCTCTCATAATTACTGCAGCTCAATTAGGTTTCACGATTGTACATAATTTTTTTTTCAAAATAAATACTCATAATTTATGTCCGAATTCACGAACGCCGAGTATGAAAATAAAAAGAGATTCAAAAGATTTTTTCACAGTATGAAAGGTATAAACTCATGAGTCATAAGAGAGCTCGAATAATATGATGATTAAAAGCGAAGTTTCTTTTTTCTGACGGCGTTATCCTGTAGCTTGGTGTGACTTTATTTTAACACATTGACTACGTATTAGGACGCATGTGTACATATAGCAAATTGATCATACACGTGTCGGTATAAATGGATCGCATTTCATATGCTTCGCCACCATTTTGAAGAGTAAATGTTATCATAAAAGGCGAAATGTTATCGTGCAATTAAATTTTTCAAATTTCTTAGAATGGATAATGTATTCGAGCAGTAAGGTCGATTTTCCAAACCTGCAACTTACAACCTGACAAAACCAACTGTGATAACTGCAAAAACGCTGTAAACGTGTTAATAGAGAACTTGTATAATTTAAGTTACTCTCATTTCAATTGTCACTTGTAAAATAAGCAACTCATATGGGATTTCGTCGGTACACATCTATGGTTCGTCTATACTAGTTTTAAGTTTTTATTAATCTTAAATTCGAGTTTAATACGAAATTTTTGTCATTTACCATCATGAGCGACGTATTTCCCCCTTTTTTTTAGCGATTTTTGAAGTTCTGAAGATCAGTGACCGTGGCAGTCGAGATATATTTACCACGTTTACTGTCTGGTACACAGGTGTTGAACTCCTTTGCATGAATATTGTAAGTATTGCAGAGGGAATTGTAGGCCGTTACAAAGGCCCCGACGCTGTCGGCCCTCAACTTCAAGTTCAAGTTCAAGTTCATATTCTACCAAAAAATTGCATGGTATCGTTCAAGAGTTTTTTCAGAAAACATTCTACAGTACATTGGACTTAGCTTACTTCATTTTCACCAAATTTATGGATAATTCGAGTGTTACTTTAATTCACTTAGGAATATTTCTCTCACTTCTTCAGAACAGAAAACAGAAGGTAAAATTTACTTCAATAAGTGCTTGACGCTGTTCATTTGCATACCGTTCAATCCTTGAAACTCTCAGCATCGGTTTCGATTTGAATTGAAGGTAGTTGAATAGTTTGTGACCGTTTTTAATTCCCTTTTTTGACCGCGTGATTTTGAGGAACTAAAATTGCATTGATTCTCACCTACCATGGTCCTCACACGAGATGAAATTGCGGACGAACACCACGTTGTGGCGGACGACCCAGCCGAGCAAAAAGTCCAGTCATTGTTTTTCAAGCTGGGTAGTCGGATTAGCGTTGACAAAATTCTCAGGTTGATTCATACGTTAATACTTCGACTGTGACGTAAGCCACTGGTGGTTACTGAGGGAGTTTTCATAATGCTGCTGACCAACCAGAAGTCAAGTCACAAACTCAATTTTCATTAGTACAAAATCTAAATTAAATGAAGGTACGATCTAGTTAACGTTTGTTATTTTCAACATTGCTTTCTGCAGTTGACTTATAATTCGATTTCACCATTAAATTTTAGTTTTACCTGCCTCAGTCAAAGTGATAACACTTTGACCACGTTATCATGGTTGCTACGGTTGGCTTAGTTAGGTTCTGAGTAGCAGAATTGAAAAACCCCCTTGACAGCTCGAATGCATTCTAGCCATTCTAAGAAGAGTGAAAAACATGTCTGCACGATAATATTTTACCTACAATGTTAAAATCTGTTCTAAAAACGGTAGTGACAACTAAAATGCAGCTGATTCGCACCGGTACTTCATTGGTCAATTTACCTAGTGGTACACATATGGCCCAATTCGTAGTCAAAGTGATAAGAGTTACATCGTCTCATAGGTCATTAGACCAATAAAACAGCTAACGTCCGCTGCAGGCTGGAACATTCTTGTGTATGCTTACTTTAGGTGAGGAAAAGTTACGCTATATCCGCATGTGTGGTGGTAATCATGTATTGGTGATAAAAAAAATTCATTCACCTTTTAATACAGGTGGATTTAAAAAGGCTTTTTATTTTTCAAGTTTATTGATGATAGCATCAAAAACAAGTAACCACATCTGCTGTATTTTAAGAAAAATTAGAGTGTCCGTATCAGTGAATCGAATACAGAGTACACTGAGGAAGTTTGAAAGACTGGATAGCGTTAAGAAAGAATGAAATTGACTCACAGTACAGTGAAAACGAAATTTCATTATAAACGAATCTTTTCATTGACAAGTGCTCTATGAACCAGCAAAAAATAAACAATTAACAAATATGTCGTTCATGAACGGCATAATTGTTATTTAGACGTAGTGTATGAGAGCCTATGAAACAAAAAATTCACTTTGCATAAGCCAATCCAGACAACACTACAAAGAATAAACTTCTAGTTTTGTGATTTAATTTATTCACAATTCATCTTGAATGTTCAACACGTATTATTTCAACATTGGTTCGTCAGTTGAATAAGAAAATTTTGGCTGGTCTTAATCGAGGGCAGAGGGAAGTCCTAGAAGCAATTGGAGGGCAAATATACGGAATGTCCTAACCCACAAATCAGAGGTCAAAACTGGCAGAGTGGATTAAGTGACAATTTCACATCATAGCGGCGTAGATGTCTTTCACGCTGGAGGGCCTAGTTCCTAGTTCAATTCCTAATTAGTAACTTGGCTAGGAAAAGCCAGTTTGGCAACCCTGCGATGAACACCACGCCTCTAACTTGAGTGTCCTAAAATTCTGTGTTTTGTGGGTTAGGACTCTCTGAATACGTGCCATAAAATTTACTATACAGTTTTCAAGAATCCTCATGCTTGCTGAGCAACGTTTACTTCAAGATATTCTCTAAACACAAAATTATGACTTATAAACATTACGGACTCTTAACACTCCGCATCATGAATAAATAACATGCAATATCCTACAAAACCTACATTTAATACAATTAAAGTAATTGCAAGTTACATTGCTTTGAATACTCGTTAGAGCTGTTGTTGCCCACTCAGAACACACAAACCAGCTGGGGTTGCCCACTCAGAACACTCAAACCAGCTGGGGTTGCCCACTCAGAACACAGAAACCAGCCGGGGTTGAACACTCAGAACACACAAACCAGCCGGGGTTGCCCACTCAGAACACACAAACCAGCTGGGGTTGCCCACTCAGAACACACAAACCAGCCGGGGTTGCCCACTCAGAACACCCAAACCAGCCGGGGTTTCCCACTCAGAACACACAAACCAGCTGGGGTTGCCCACTCAGAACACACAAACCAGCCGGGGTTGCCCACTCAGAACACACAAACCAGCCGGGGTTGCCCACTCAGAACACACAAACTAGCCGGAGTTTCCCACTCAGAACACACAAACCAGCCGTGGTTGCCCACTCAGAACACACAAACCAGCCGGGGTTGCCCACTCAGAACACACAAACCAGCCGGGGTTGCCCACTCAGAACACACAAACCAGCTGGGGTTGCCCACTCAGAACACACAAACCAGCCGGGGTTGCCCACTCAGAACACACAAACCAGCTGGGGTTGCCCACTCAGAACACACAAACCAGCCGGGGTGCACACACTCCAAACCCGCAGATTTGGACGCAGCCCACCCCTCTCCTTCCACCTCCGTGTTGCTACAGCACATTGCCATTCGCGCCAATTATTTAACTATGTAGTACTTCTGAGGTTTATTAACCTATCTGTTCGTTATACATTTATTATTAATCACTGCATTATAAACACTACATGTATTTAGTAAGTGGATACTACAGCGGAATACCAAAGTTAACCTGTATTTCATCATTGTAATAAGTTTTGACAACGACCGCTGGTGTTTGGCTATTCAACCCTACATCTCGGCACGCAAAAACAGTCATTTTTAAACTTTTTTAAGTTAACCTTAAACTAACTGAACTTGGCTTAACCTTCCCCAACCTAACCTAACTTAACCTAACCTCTTAACCTAACTTAACTTAACTTAACCTAACCTAAATAAATTTAACCTAACATTTCTGTAGCTGCTCGGAGGTGGTGCTGTATCTGCTTGGAGGTGGAGGGAGAGGGGTGGGCGGCGTCCAAATCTGCGGGTTTGGAGTGTGTGCAGCCGGGGTTGCCCACTCAGAACACACAAACCAGCCGGGGTTGCCCACTCAGAACACACAAACCAGCCGGGGTTGCCCACTCAGAACACACCAACCAGCTGGGGTTGCCCACTCAGAACACACAAACCAGTCGGGGTTGCCCACTCAGAACACACAAACCAGCCGGGGTTGCCCACTCAGAACACACAAACCAGCCGGGGTTGCCCACTCAGAACACACAAACCAGCCGGGGTTGCCCACTCAGAACACATAAACCAGCCGAAGTTGCTCACTCAGAACACACAAACCAGCCGGGGTCAACAATCGTGACATCCCCCCCGCAGAGGCAGCGTCCTCCTGCTGGAGTCAGACGCCCAAGATCCTGCGGCCGAGTCCCACCATGAGCTGTGGGGCGGAGTGAAGAAAGAAAGAAAACAGTTTATTTCCAGTAAAGATTACAGTTTACAAAACTGAGTCACGTATGACAGATCATTGATGGAGGAATACTCTTCCAAGAATATTTTCGAGATGTATAAATATGGAGTCAAGTATGAAATGAATGGTAAATTAATATTGACTCATAATTTAGGAAATACTAAATAGGTGTTGGAAAATTTTGTGCTGTTAGTGATCTTATACACATTAGGATGAGGACAGCCAGCCTATTCCTTCTTCTGCGACATATCACGGTGTATAAACATAAAGTCAAGTACAAAATTAATGATGATTTTACATTGACACATGATTGAGGTATTCAAGATATAGAAACATATTGTTCCATCAATGCCCTTATGAACGTTAGAATTTTAACAACCCGTTTATTTTATTCTCTAATATATTTTGGAGTAATGTGCTGTCACAATGGCGGCTTATTATTTTTTCTAACATATTATTGGTGTGAGGGCCATCTCATCAAGGGCCGGAATTTCAAACATGCATCGACGTAGTGGCGCAGATTTTTTCTCGACTTTACTATAATGAGTGCTGGACTTTGAGAAATTACAACACGTCGTATAGCTAATTCAACAAGCGAACTTTCGCTTCCAACTGTTCCGATGCGATCATGTGAATCATTTGAAAAATACTCCAAGAATGCAGTGCCATCTCCTTTTTTCTACGCTCTTAAATTCATCATTGCATTAGCTATGATTAACGAAAAAACTTAGATTTGGCTAAGTTTTGACAAGACTAACGAGGAGACTAAAAACTTTTATTTTTGACATAACAAATGAGCAGACTTGAGATCTCTCTTCGTTTTGACAACACTAACAATTGGACTAAAGTCTTTCTTGGTTTTGACTGAAATTAAAGAGACGAAAGTCTCTCTCCGTTTGGATTGAAACTAAAGAAACAAAGGTTTCTCTCAGTTATGTCTGAAACCAAGGAAACAAAAGTTTATCTCAGTTTTGATTGAAACTACGGAAACAAAGGTCTCTCTCAATTTGGATAGGAACTAAGGTACTAAAATCTCTCTTAGTTATGTCTGAAACTAAGAAAACATAAGCATCCCTTACTCCTCATCCTCTTTTCGTTCCATCCGTCATCTCACCCTGTTGAGCAGACCTCCGCCCCCGCCAGGGGAGACATGTCTAGTCCCGTCGTAGTTCTGTCCCGCCAGATCGTCGTACCAAGCGTTCATGGCGGCCGTGAACCGCTTGTGCCGTGCAGCTCTAGCCACCGCCGGCTCTCGCCCACCAGGAGCCTGCACATTCATCTAAGCTGCATCTTTTGTCTGTGTTTACTCCTAAACATAAAACTCTTCTTCTACTTACCGTAGTTGCAAAGCGCGAAAGACATGAGCGACTTTAAGGTTTGCATTAATGTAAGAAATTTCCAGTGGACACAGATATGGGCTACTTTGGAGTTTGCATTAGATTTGCTCCATTCCAATTGACACAGACATGAGCTATTTTGGAGTTTGCATTAGGGTTGGAACGTTCCAGTTGACACAGACATGAACTACTTTGAAGTTTGGAACTTTCCAGTGGACAGAGTCATGAGCTCCTTTGGAGTTTAGAACTTTCCAGTTGACACAGACACGAGCTACTTTGGAGTTTTGAACGCTCCAGTAGACACAAACACGAGCTACTTTGGAATTTGGAACTTTCCAGTTAACACAGACACGAGCTACTTTGGAGTTTGGAACTTTCCAGTTGACACAAACATGAGCTACTTTGGAGGTTGGAACTTTCCAGTTGACACAGACACGAGCTACTTTGGAGTTTGGAACGTTCCAGTTGACACAGACATGAGGTACTTTGGAGTTTGGAACGTTCCAGTTGACACAGACACAAGCTACTTTAGAGTTTCGAACGTTTCAGTTGACACAGACACGAGCTACTTTGGAGTTTGGAACGTTCCAGCTGACACAGACACAAGCTACTTTGGAGTTTGTGTTAGGGTTGCAACGTTCCAGTTGATGCTAGCTCTATGTAAGCATCTACAATGCCTCATACACAACGCTATAACGAAACGGAAGCATCTGTAATGACCAATAACATCGAATTGGGCAAATTATTTTCCTGCTTCATAACCTATGGAGAAGGAGCTGTTAAGTGAAGAGCCGTTCAGTGAGTATGTAAGTCCTTCAAGTGCTCACTTCTTCTACTCGTCTTTTTCCGTTGCTATTTTCTTCTTTGGGCTGCACAGACTCTGGAGAAAACATTAGATGGAAAAATAAAGTTTATTTTTTACGACAATATCACATGAGAAACGTGAATATCTTGGAGGAAAACAGAATATAAGAAATGGAAAATGGAAGTTATTGGGACATGGACACCTAAATGAAACAAACAACGAAAATGAAAATAACGAACGATTGTTTTAATGCTCCGCTCAACACAGAAATTACTTGTCTCACTTCTCACATCTCATTAAACAATAAGCAGAATCGGGATAATTAACACGAAACAAAATTTAACGATACCTAAGAACAGATCTCATCAATAAAAAATCTTTAAACACCGTCTATAGTGCAAGTGTGAAATCCAGTTTACAAAAAATATACTTAGTACACGGAAAGTTCCACCTCCGGAAAATATTTCCCAGGAAGGAGATACAAGCTCATCCGTAACTAGGGTGTCAGCAGCTGAGCAACAAAAAGAGAAGTTGAAACGAGCATTACATTTCCACAATAACTGAGACATAAAATGTAATACAGTATTTATTTTTAGATCACGTCGTTTAACGGGCAAAGCTTTTACAGGCACTAAAATAGAACCTGCGTTCATCGAAAAGTTAATTTATCAAATTAATTAAATAATAATTAATTGTGCTATTATTTAATTAATTAAATAGCACACTAAGTTAAAGTGCAACAAATCATTCTTCAGTTACTCCTCACTGAGCCTTTTACAGCAAGAACTTCTCCATCAGACAGTCCACGCTCCTCTAACTGAGCCGTCCAGCACGAAGCACTGCCCCCAGCAGGCCCCTCACGCCCCTCTAACTGAGCCGTTCAGCAGCAAGTACTGCCCCACCAGGCCCCTCACGTCCCTCTAACTGAGCCGTTCAGCAGCAAGTACTGCCCCACCAGGCCCCTCACGTCCCTCTAACTGAGCCGTTCAGCAGCAAGTACTGCCCCACCAGGCCCCTCACGTCCCTCTAACTGAGCCGTTCAGCAGCAAGTACTGCCCCACCAGGCCCCTCACGTCCCTCTAACTGAGCCGTTCAGCAGCAAGTACTGCCCCAGCAGGCACCTCACGCTCCTCTAACTGAGTCTGTCGCGTCTTACAAGACGCGAATTTTCAAATTCCTTGTGGCAACATTGCTGCGGACCTTCCGCACCAGTCCGCGAGACTGACGAGGCGTTTTTTGTTGTCTGAGGTGATCGAGTGCAGACGTTCTCTCAGGATAATCTTAAGATCGTAGCATCTCAGCGTGATTATGAGTTAGAAAAAATTACTAATCTTCGACTCTTTGCGTTCTCGATTAGATATACTGTTTTTTTTTGTGTCTGTGTCTTTGTGTGTTTGATAGTGGTGAACAACCGGTTCCTAGAGCATTCAATGATGCTGCTGGCAACCGGCAAACCGCTATATCGAATCAGGCTAGTGTTTATGAATTCCTGGTGCTCCTTCAGCTGATATGCTGCATTGTGATGCTAAAGAATCGAGTGATAATCTGAGTGTTTCTCAAGCTTAGGACAATGGTAAAATTAGAATGTGAACACCTGGGTAACTCCTTCAGCAACTCCTAGGGCATTCCCTCAATGATTCTCTAATGTGTAGGACTGTGAAGGAACTTTAACCTGACTCATTTGACCTAGTTCAGCATTAGGCTGAGCATTGAGATAGTTATTGTGACATTGGATGCTTATGTTCAGTTGCTGTGGTTGTACACATTAATTTCCTAACCAGTTTATGTCTCTTTCACAGGTAGAGTAAAACGAATTATTGTCCCTATCCATATTGTAGGTTGAAATAGGAGACTTATATAGAAACATGAGAATACCGTCCCCCCATCACTTGTAAGTATCTGCAGTAAGGTGTTGTCAGATTGTCTCCCTGAAAGTTGTAAACCCGTGCCCACAGCAGCAATTAATTTATGTGAACCGCTAGGTCTCTAGCCCAGTCCCTGTAATGAAACCAGTATGCGCGAGTATACTGTCCTCTTTTGATTACAGCGCATATATTCAATAGTTTAGAAATTATAATGGGAAGCTAAAGAAACAACTTCCATGTGTATGTTTATAGAATGGGAGGTCAATGTGAAGTTTAATGCAATCACGGAAATTGATAATTATATTCCAAACAATCACTAAAGGAACCCATTTAAGAACGTTTTTCATGAACGACATTCTGCTCGCTGATGCGTTATTTTCGAATTATTGAACTTCGAAGTTGGCCGTCGCGTGCCCAAGGAAGCGAGCGTAATTTAATTAAAAACGGAAGCTAACCCCCTATTACAAACGTAAAGAGGTTGGGTCGTGAGGGGTAGCCACAGTTCTTTTAGTGAAAAGTATAAATAAAGCTTCTAAACCACCCATTAGGGTGACGACCGCAATCTTGTTTACATCGGGTCTAACATGGCGACCACCATGGGCGCCGCCATCTTGGACCCGATGTCAACAAGATTGCGGTCGTCACCCTAATGGGTGGGTTAGAAGCTTTATTTATAATTTTCACTAGAAGAACTGTGCCTCTCCCTCACGACCCAACCTCTTTACGTTTGTAATAGCTTCCGTTATTAATTAAATTCCGTTTAACGCGCTCGCTTCCTTTGGCGCCAAGGCCAACTTCAAAGTTCAATTATTCGAAAATAACGCATCAGCGAGCAGAATGTCATTCATGTAAAACGTTCTTAAATGGGTTCCTATAGTGATTCCTAAGATCGGAATTCTTATTTTCCGTGATTGCATTAAACTTCACATTGACCGAATGGGATTTTACATTGCTGTGTGTTCAAAACAAAGTATAAAAATGTATTTCCTATTTAGAAAGTCAAACCTTTATGTTTCGGCCTCAGATATTCCAACACTTGCTTCATTATGTTATGCATTTGGCCTTTGACAATTGTTGATCCACTGCCATGTATTGATCTGTTCATGAGTTGTCGTGAGTTGTTCTGTGCCACGAGTTGTTCTTATTGTATTGAGTACTGATCTGTTAAATATTGAGCCAGAGTACTGGCAATGCCCTAGACTCTTGAGACCGGCGTGATAGATCATCGCCATCAGAAGACCTTACTTAATCCTGGTGATAGTTAGGCGTCCTTTGTACCCTACTCAGTTATGGGTCAATTTATTCTTGAACCTAAAAATATCTTAATTGTGCGGTTATTTATTAATTTATTCTTGAATCAGAAATGCCCTTATTGTGCTTTTATCTATCAATTTATTTTTGAACCTAAAAATGTCCTTATTGTGCGGTTATTTGCCAATTTATTCTTGAACTTAAGAATGTCCTTATTGTGCAGTTTACGGTGTCAGCGGGCCCTAAATAAACCGGAGAGTCAACGAGTCTTTGGTTCCCGTTGTTATTGGAGTAGTGAAGAAAGAGAATCCACAATCGAATCAGAACAGAGCCGTCCAGCAGCAAGCACTGCCCCAGTAGGCACCTCAGGCCCCTCACCAGCGCACGGCGCACCCTGCCAGGAGAAGGGTTGTGCAGGAAGCCCATCACGGAGGCCGCCAGATTGAGGCGCTGCTGCACGGATGAAATAAAACTGCCGATGCCTCCCCTGGCTGGCTGGGAAGTTCTCTGCAGGGGGCGTGATGTTTGGCTTCTTGGGAGGGAGGTGCGTCTGTGGGGAGAGAGAAGTGTGAGTTTTCAATATTTTTTTCACAATTGAATCAAAATATTTACAAGAATTTATTTATTGCATCTGTGGTGTTGAAAAAGACAAGTTCTTGATATTGATTTGCGTCTGTGGTGAAGACAAAATACGAGTTTTCGACAGAAAGCGTATCTATGAGAAATAAAAGTGCGAGTCTTCGATAGTAAAGTGCGTCTGTGGGGAAGAAAAGTATGATTTTTCGATTTTGAAGTGCGTCTGTGGTGAAGAAAAAATGCAAGTTTTCGATAGAAAGTGTGCCTGCGAGAAATAATAGTACGAGTCTTCGATAGTGAAGTGACTCTGCAGAGAAATAAAGCACGAGTTTATGATAGTGAAGTGAACCTGTGGGGAGAGAAAAGCGCGAGTTTCGCGTGGAAAAATTCGACTTTTTTCACCTCTGGGACAGGGTTGCGCCCTCTGCCCAGTGACAGATTTTTGAATATTATGGAGATGAAGTGATAAGCAATTCCACCATAATTCTTTTTCCTCCAATTGTAAATCGCCGTTTGAATCTAGTAGTAAATCTGTGTTTGTATTTTAGCTGAAATTTCTACTTAGGTCTAATTGTAATTACAGTTTATGCCTGGACACAATTTCTATAAGTATCTAAACATAAATCTCGGCTTGTATCTAGGCATAAATCTCTATT
Organism: Morinoia aosen; assembly: GCA_030386875.1. NCBI lineage: Eukaryota > Metazoa > Arthropoda > Malacostraca > Amphipoda > Talitridae > Morinoia > Morinoia aosen. The sequence continues at coordinate 60,893,911 of CM059571.1, read as the reverse complement.
CTTGTGCTCACATTTGTATAGGTTTACACCAAACATAAAGCTTTGCTCATATATATCGCAAGTGTAATGTTTTCTTATGCATAGGCATAGTTAATAATTTTTAACTAGACCCAAATCTCTATTTACCTGGAGGTACAAGCCTTCGTGAATATCAAAACATATAAAAAATCTGCCTCTGTATTCTAAAATCGATCTTATGACTTAACTATCTAAGTATTCCTTATAACTTCTATTTTTCTAATATTTTCATTTCTAAGTATTTTTATTTCTAAATAAATCCTATTTCTAAATATATAACTAATACTCTCTGCTGATTCCCCATTATTGACTCTCGAGTCACACCAATGTTAATACGAATGCTCTTCCTATATCAGGCTAGTGACACACGATTTACCATCATCTTGTATCTTACCTGAAACTAGCGGTATAGTGGCTACAAGCGAGGTAGAGAAGCTCGACTCTCTGCCCGAGGTACCGTTGCGTACCCAGCGAAAAATGAACCAAAACATTCAAAGGGACATCGTTGTTCTTTCAAGGGGCATTGTTTTTCTTTCAGAAGGGACATTGTTGTTCTTTCAAAAGGGACATTGTTGTTCTTTCAAAAGGGACATTGTTGTTCTTTCAAAAGGGACATCGATGTTCTTTCAAAAGGGGCATCGCATCGTTGTTCTTTCAAAAGGGACATCGTTATTCTTCCAAAAAGGACATCGTCCAGGGCTATCTCACCTGAACAGAACAGGCGTCTTGCTGCGCGGCGGCGGCATAGTTCGTCGGCTAGAGTATTGCGACCATGGAAAAAACAGTCGGTCTTGTCGATTGGCGTTTTCCTGAGGTACAATACGGAATTATTTTATACCTGAATTATTAATTAAGAAAACAATCGATAATTTTTTATTCCATCGTCCAAAAGGCACCCAAAAATAAAATTCGAGCCCCATAATCGTGAACATGTGGGGGCGTATATAAGTGTACGTTAAGATCATGCCCATCCATATCTGACAATTGAGTGAGTGAACGCGAATAAGTTCTTTCATTTCAAACAGGTTAATATACGCCCTAGTATGCACACAAAAGTATTGTGGCTGCTGATGAAAATATTCAGAACATTGCTATTCATTTTAAGAAGCCACTCTGCCATTTTTAAAGGATGTGTTATTCTTATTCTAATCAAGCCTGATTTATATTATCCTGTACCATCATCTTGATTCTAAATGCCGACATCATCCCGTAAAAGGGGCGCGCTCCTAACCACTCGGCCACGGTATTAAGTTCGCAAAACCAGCACGATTAAAATTAGCAGTAAAAACTACATGGAAACAACGTTGATAAGTATGACACTCACTTTTCATGGATAAATTCCATCCCAATTATTTGACCAGAGTATGGTTTTGTTATCAGAAAACATGAGTATAGGGTGCCATTTCTACGTGTATTTTAGTCGACCCTCAGTTCCGAAGTCTCCTCCTTTAACTCCTTTTTAGCTGGATTCTACTTGACTCTGTATACGTTCCTTATCTTCAAGATAAATTTTTAAAATGAAATTTTTCATACCGAACAATCAGTGCTGGTGCTCCTGTACATTGAAAATTCGCACTCCCGCTTTATTACACGTACCTCTGTATTTCTATCACCATCACACTACACGTACCTCCATATTACACACACCTCTACTTGTACATTACAAATATCTCCTTCTTACTTGAACCTGCGCTTTATCCATACTTCCGTATTAGATGTACCTCTGCATTAGAGCATCTCATTATTACTCGTACCTCAATATCACACGTACAGGCTGCGGCAGTCAATCCTGCATTTTCACAAAGGCTACGGAAGCCTAAAATGAAGGTTTGAGTGTCGCACCCTGTACCTTCCCATCACATATATACCTCGTCGCCTCCTCGGCGAATGTAATCAATGAAGTCTTGAAGAAGAGCAGAAAAGGGAGCCTCGAATCCAACACTTGCCCGACTGGGCACTCGACTTCCGTCAACTACAGAGTTCTGACGATGATTCAAAATTATCAGCATGTGCACAATTTTGAATAGTAATATAACATATAGAAATACAAAATAGTAATAGTACAAGTAAGTGATCTCGGAAAGGAGGTTTATTTCAAAAAGGTTGATATACGTCGTAGTATATAAGCTAAAGTATTGTGGCTGCGGATGAAAATGGTCATAAAATTGAAGTATTGTTGCAGATGGACTGAAGTTGAAGGTGATAAAGGACAAAAGTTGAAGGACTTGATCACTCGAGAAAATCGAAACCGATACCTAACTTTACTCCATGCTAGAAATTAACTTTTTGTAGTAAGTTCATTATGGGGAAAGAATTATAATTGGGTTCTTTCAGTCCTGGCGAGAGCGTCGTGTGTTCTGAGACTATAACTGCATGAAAATCGGTGTGCTACATCAATGAACTTGACTAAGACAAGCATGCGATATAGAACTTATTATAAATAAAATATGATGTTTGATCTACGCATTCATGCTCTAGATTTCTGATCAAAACGGTGAAAAAATCGTCCATCGTTATCATTTTCAATAACGTTGGCACCCGGTGTGATTCAGCCGTCTGCATTAGCGCTCCGTGAGGACAGTCCCTGAGATGATATCGAGTTTAACAGAGTTCATTTAATGCAGCAAATACATTACTGCATTGAAATTACACAAAAAATTCGTTTCGCCTTCCCATGACTTTCACAAACGGTAACGATATTAGCGTCAATTGATATATCCCGAAGACAATTTTATTTTCTTTGATTTTTCTCTTTCAATCAAAACGGCTCTAAAAAGACACCAGCGATGTATTAAAATGCATTACACATAAATGTACTGCAGGGGCGTAGAAATACACGTGCTATTGAAATTTTAGCACATACGAAATTTCCTTCCGCAAAACTCCCTTATCGCTTGAAACTTAAATGAAGTAGCAGCAAAACTGCTAGCCTATAAACATGTTAGGAATTCAAAAAACTGTCACTGAAGAAATTAACTGCTTGGCAACCCACCGGTAGACACTGAGAGGATTTCTACATACACTTGCCCCATGGGTGGTCACCAACTGAATTTTTCGATACATATGCTGGATGAAAGATGGTCACAAACTGAATTTTTAAGTACATATACTGGACGAAAGTTATATGATGGTGAGTTCGAATTGATCATTTTAGCGCTGATTTTCTAATAGCGGTTAATTTGAGTTGAATATTGTGCTTCAGTTTGAATAAGCGAGCGCAGTTGAATCGTAGAGGCAGCCCACCGCCCCGCTCCTGTAACTTACCTCGCTAAGTGTCGCCAAATCCGCTGGAGGAAATGACGCACTTCTCCGTTTGCGTCCACTGCTGGTCAGTACGTTCTGCCCAGAAATTATTGTACAGTTGAAAAGGGTTTTCTACCTTTCAAAAGCAAGTAGGAATAGGAGGTTTGGTGAAGAGTTTATTATTAGAAATTGTATAGTTGAAAGGAGTTGAATTAAGGAGTTGAGCACCGTACATATCTAATATTATCAACCATTCACTTTCTCAAGGTATCTTCCCCAACTCTCTCAAAACTGCCAGAGTGACCCCTATTTTTAAAAATGGTGATAAAAATTGCATTAATAATTATAGACCTATCTCTGTACTGCCAATTATTAGCAAAATATTTGAAAAAATTATGTATAAAAAAGTTTATCCGTATTTTGAACAAAAATCTTTTCTCTACGACAAACAATACGGTTTTCGTTCTAAAAAATCAACGACACAAGTTATACTGAATAATTTACAGTACCTTTAATCTAATATAGATGAAGGAAAGCTTGTTTTCTCCGTGTTTCTTGACTTTCGAAAAGCATTCGATTGTGCGGACCATAACATATTACTCTCGAAACTACACTGTTATGGCATTCGAGGAATCGTCCATGATTGGTTCAAATCATACCTAACAAATCGGAAACAATACGTTGTCATTGACGACGCAAAATCAGACCCACAGACAATTAGCCATGGAGTTCCACAAGGATCTGTCCTTGGGCCTCTCGTATTTCTGATTTTTATAAATGATATTATCAAATCCACACCATTTTTCAATTTCATACTTTTTGCCGATGACAGCACGCTTTCTGCCGTCCTTCCGAACCAAAATCCCGCTATGATTGCGGAGAGTATAAATAATGAACTCCATAAAGTTTCATTATGGCTTAAAGCTATAGTAAAATAAGCCTCAACATCGATAAAACAAAATATAACACATTCTCATACAAGAAAAATATATCTCTCTCTCCTTGCAACAAAATCTACGGAACTTTAATGTTTTTTCATCGTATAAAAAGTATGCTAGACGAAAAATCCAGATTATTAGCAATTCAATCCCTTGTGTTATCGCGCATTGACTACTGCAGCCTAGTATGGGGAGACTTACCTAAATACCTTCAAAGGGACTTACAAAAGTGCATGAATTTTGCAGCGAAGGTGGTATGCAACGGTAATTTCAAAAGAAGTGATCACGTAACCCCTCTCCTCAATAAACTCGGCTGGATTCCTATCCAAGAAAGGCTCCTCATGCAGAAGGCCCAATACGTATTCTCCTCGTTATATCTTCCTCAGAGCAATGCTGAGATAGTGTGTTTCCATCCACCCACTGTAACCAATCAAAAACCGAATAGAAACAATAATGTCTTAGTCAACTATCGTTCATCTCACTTAGGGCAGAAGGCTCTGTCCATATCAGGCGCCTTACTGTGGAACAAACTTCCCCTGAGTATTAAAGTCCCTCAAAGACCGAGAGAATTTAAAGCCAAAATAACTCGTCATCTTGTGTCCCAAGAATAATTCTTAGTTACAGAACACACAAAATAAGTACTGTCGAATCTCATTTGCCTGGTATCTCCATTGCTCAAAAATCTCCCTCGCTTATTGTTTTATAATACAAGATATCACACAACAGTTTTAAAGTATGCGTAGGTATTGTGATTTGATCGCCTATACGCTGCCATTCGCAAACATGCTTACTTGAATATGTGTGTACGTATATAGGTGTATGTGGGCATATGGGTGTGCATATGTGCACGTACACCCGTGTGCACTAGAGTAGATAAACCAGTCGAAGGTTGCATTTTATGTCATTCCTCTCCATTTCTGTGCAAGCATCAAACTAGATCGTCATGGTACCTATGTGTGTGTGTGTGTTTATCAATTGCAGACATTCTGCACCATATTACAAAGATAATGTGATTTTCTTTCTAATATGAAATTGTAAAGCATCCATGTAAAAAAAGCAATAAATTCGTTGTGTGATCATCCATTTATACTGCAGTATTACGCTTATTGTTATATGCTTATAATAATGTGATACCTATGTTTGTTTATCAATTGCCGACAATTTGCGCCATATTTCAAAGATAATGTGATTTTTTTTTGTTCTAATATGAAACCTTTATAGGACATTAATGTTTTCTTTCTTATTCACGTCCCACAATCGTTTTCATGTTTCAGACTTAGGTAGACTGTTTTGTGCCACTATTTTTAGTACGAAATTTTATAAAATTCATGCCATAATAAAAGATATTTTCTCCGTTTCCCTCGATTGGAATTTCTTGTTTATACTGACTGGTTTACGCTGATATTCGCGCACATGCTTACTTGTATATATGTGTACGTGTGCACGCTATGCGTATGACACTAAATAGAATGCGTATGTATTGCCTCGATGCATAGAAATGCATTTGTGTATCCTTACGAGTTTGGTGTAAGTATGTGCGTGCATGTGTATGTGTATATATTTGCGTGCATATGTGCACACATGTGTGTACTAGACTAACAACTAGCATTTTACTAGAGATAATGGTCTTTTTTCTGTTCACTCTCAACTTGTAACATTACCTAACTCGTCATCTCTTTATTATTGTAAAGCATTCATGTAAAAACTATACATTTGTTGTGCGATCATCCACTTTTTGTTTAAATAAAAGGCTTATCAACTAATGACTGCTATGTTAAAATTGTTGGATTAGAAATACAAAACTTATAATCTTCTTGGTCCTCATGCTTATGTGTACGTGTATACATGTATATGTATGTGTGTATATGTACATGTATATATATGTATGAATATATATATGTATATATATATACGGATGTATATTTATATATATATATTTTTTTCATGCTTCCTTAAAATGACACTTTTGACCATTGGCCGAAACAAGCGATTCATGTATTATTTCCTGGCGTCAAGAATTGCGAAGTTTTATGTCATGTACATGTAAACTGTCAAAAGTGTTTTCACCTCACAATGAAAATGCATCGTCCATGAAATTGTGTTGTCTCTTATAATTATCATTACATGTATTATCAAATGTAGATTGAGCAAGATTAGGAGTACATTGCCCTCAATCATTTCTTTTCGACTAGTGACACGAGTTTTACAATACTCGTGTGTGTGTATCATCTAAGTGTATTAATTTTAAGAGTTTTTAAAAACCAATGATGGTACTTTTGTACCATCTATATTGGAAATATACTGTTTTTCTTTCTTTTTCTTTTTCTTTTTTCTCTCCCACGCATAAAAATTGGCGAAGGTAAAATCGAAGAAACCAACTCATGCAAGCTTCTGGGCATCATAATAGATAAACATCTGGCCTTTACCGAGCACATCGCTCATATTAGTTCTAAATTATCAAAATCCATCGGAATCCTGACTAAAGTTGAAAATTACCTGCCTGAAACAGCTTTACAAATGCTCTACCGAACGCTCATTTCACCATACTTGCAATTCGGAATAGAAGCATGGCACGGAACTGATAAAAATAAAACCAATGTAATTTTTACTCTGCAAAAAAGAACCTTCAGAGCGGTAAAGAATCTAGAATATAATGCTCACACAAATGATTCATTCAAAAATTTACAAATACTTAAACTTTCAGATCTCTACAAAATCTCCATTTGCAATTTCATTTACAAAACATCAATTGATGGCGACAATAGCCTAAAACAATTATTAACTGCGAAAACTGGTCATCACGACCATTTAACCCGAAATAGAAGTAAATTCATGCTTCCTTATTATTCAAAGGCCCGGTCGCAACACAGTATCCTCTTTGTTGGAACTAAAACTTGGAACTCAATGCCTGCTGAGATCCGTGAAGTAATTCTTACAAGGTATTCAAAAGAAATCTTGAGACTCACTTCCTATCAAAATATTAGTCGTGTAAGATCACCAAGTCAAATCTTGTCTCCTACATGACTGTTTCCAATAATGTAATGTGCCATAGGTAATATCGCCGATATTTAGTCTACTGTTAAATCATTTATCGAATGTACTGTTAAATATAGTCCATATGACCTATATTGGAAAATAAAATATCTGATACCGAGTAAATTATCTCACTGATCAGTCTAATGCAAAACTAGGTTAAGTGATTTAGGTTAAACAGTATTGTACACCTTAAATAACGTGATGGTAGGATGCCCCATAAGTCGCTGAACTTATTCGGGCCCACAGGTAGCTATATTCAAATTTGACCATTGTACTAGACTTAAGAAACATTCTACCTCTGTATCTCTTGTGGTAAATAAATTGTTTAAATTGTTTAAATTATAAAACTGAATTGTAGAATTGAATAGCAGAGTTGAAAAGTGTTGCCTACTTCACAAAACTAAGAAGGAATGAAAGGTATGGTGAAGACTTTATTAAAAGGAATTGCACAGTTGCAATGAATTTAATTGCAGAGTTGAAAAGTGCTGTCTACTTTTCAAAAGCAAGAACGAAAGAGATGTATATGGTGAAGACTGTATCAATAGAAATTGAGCTTACAAAAGCTGGCATCGTGATTAAAAATTTTGAGCTATGAGCTGAGCTTCGTTGGAGTTGTGAATAAGTGAGCCTCTGTGAATTGACATTTGCTCGTCGTGTAACTCGAGGATGGACTGTGTCTTTCGCTCATTTTTCAAATCTTATTTGCATGGAAACTTAGAACGTGTCTAATCTTCCATTTTTTTTTGTCCCGGTACTGAAAATGAATGACGTTAGCCATCAGACGCTTTCAAAAACAATTATTTCAAATAGAACATTATTTTCAATTTGTCAAATGCTCTTTGTTTTCACTCTCCATTTTCGCGCAACAAAGACTATTTGTGGAATTATTACTTTAATTTATTTATCTTATCATTCACTTGGGTATACACAACTGCTCACTGCTAATTCTGGCTTTGGACTTTGTCCCACGAGGATCATCACTTTTTTATTTGCTCATGCGTTTCACAAATACTGGTTTAAATTACGAAGGATCTTATTACATCACTGTAATGCCCATACAACGAATGTGTGGGCGACACACGTATGTGTCTAGCATAAAGCACCAGATACTCTTAGAAAAATATTGTATATTGTAAGAACAACGTGAGGTTATACCGAACGATTCCCAGTCAAACTTTTTCGCTGGAGCATGCATGTTTTTTGCAGCCTAAGCGACTTAATATCTGGGGCGGCGAAAAACACGCATGCAGGCGGCGAAAAAGTTAGACTTGGTTCTGTCCTAAAGCAAATTCCTGAAAATCTGTCCACGATATTGACTGGTCACATGCAACCAATGCGTTATTGAGATGCACTCACATACATCGACCAGAGTTAGGGCGGCAAGGAGAATTATTTTTTAAGGTTATAATGAAATTAATGCTACCAAGGAGGATGAGGATGAAAAGCCATGAATTGAGACTAAAAATATATATTTACGTTACAGGAAAAACTGTATTCTTTGTTGCTCTTAGCACGTCGTATCGACAGGAGTACGACATCAGTAGAAACTTTGATACTTTCGTGATATTGCGAAACTCTTATCTGAACGTCAAAAATTTTCGATGATTCTTATGGTTTTAAAATCTTTTCCCACAATCCCATCCAACGGAAATAAATGAAGCTGATTTAGGCAAGAGGCAAACAAACCTGAATGTATCCCAAGAGGTTGAGGAACGCCAGAAGGGTTATAGCCCCAAGTGTGGTGGTGCTTGGGCTCCCCAGGGTTCGGTCAGGCATCGCCTCTACCTCCCCTCGAGACGGGCTCGGCCCTGGGGAAGGAGTGCCTCCCATCTCCCCTGTCACGACCTCGATAATCGCAGCTTCCTCATCTCTGTTGAAACGACAAGGTAGGGTCATAATGGTGCATGCAATGATGTTATGTATCATGCAAACGATGATCGCAATAAAATTATGCACAAAATGCACGGTACACACACATTAAAATATCGCATAACACTCACAGTAAGCACAATGTACGTAGCGCTCAGTACATACCTACTTGTTCATATCAATGCAAAGATGTTTTGAAAGCTGATATTTAGTTTTTCATTAAAATTGCAACTAGAAATATGCTGACAACGAACCATGCCTATTCCACGCAGAAGTACTTCAACAATTGTTCGAGGCGTCACACAACTGAAAGGATGCAGTATTAAAAGTTGGCAACACACGTGCGTCCTCGCCGATATGGTTTTCACTAAAATTACAACCAAAAATATGCTGACTGCGAATTATGGCTATTCCATGCAGAAGTACTTCAAAACTTGCTCAAGGCGTGATACAACCAAAAAGCATGAAAAGTTGGCAACGCACGTGTGTCCCCACCAACATAGGCTTGCAGTAAAATTACAACCAGATATATGCTTCCAACGAATAATGCCTATCCCATGCAGAAGTACTTCAAAAATTCCTCAAGAGCTCATACAACCAAAAAGCATAAAGAGTTGGCAACATTTGGGTACTCACGCGTGTCCCCGGCGCAGCACACCGCTGTGCTGGTCTGCCACGAGGTTAGCGAAGGGATCGAGAGGGGGCCACCTTCCGGCGGACGGAGGGAGCGCGTTCATGTAGTTTGGTGGCTCCGAAAACAGCGATAACATTTTGAAAATGGTTGATTTTCCAGTGAAAATCAAGGAATGATGGTGGACCTGATCTGGCTAAGAGATTGCTGAATGAAATAAGTGAAGGGTTGCGACACCGGCGAAATTTGTATTTTGTGGCCTATTTGTTACACCTCATGAAGCCGATGGCCGTGTGACTGAGAGCCTAAAATGACAGAAATGAACTATTGTACTCATGTTATTATAAGACTGAAGTAAAAGCAATGCCTAAAATCGAAGCGCTTAAACTCCTGTGGAGGGAAGAAAACAAATTTAAGAGAGAACATTCCAACCAACAGAGAAATTTGAAGATGTCGAAGATGTCGAGCTCGATGTTCGAAGATGACTGAGTCAGTTAATGATTGTTTCTGGGAACAGCTAATAATAATTGTATATTATAAATAAAAGTGCAAAGAAACACATCTTTAATGAGATCATTACTATGTTTAAGAAAATCAATGAATTAAAATATTTTGATCGTTCTTACCACATGGGTAATTTTCAACCTGAAAATAATTGAGAAAAAACAGTCAAATATGTATCAAAATAAGCAATCGTGGGACACGAAAAGCAAAGTCACATAAAATAAACTTACCACTGATAAAACAAATGTTCTATATCAATATTACATTAGTTGCAAAGAGAAAGCTCATTGGCATCAGGTAGTCGCCGTCATCAAAGTGAGGAGGGAACTGCCACTTGGCAGGGAACTTCAAAGGGAAGAAATTTCACGAAAATTACAATGTACCCTTATCAGGGCTGTTTTCGAAAAAGGATGAAAATTTTTTGCAAAAATTACGAAGGATCACTGCTATTATCGGAAAAGGATCGTATGGTCCTGTTTGGCTTAGCCTTAAAGAATTATCTACAGTGATAAACTAAAGGATACAGTGAGAGCAAGCAGCTTCACTGCAGCGGTAATGACATCGCGGCACAAAAATCGACAGCGTAAGTCCCGTACGGGAGATCACACCGAGCGTTGTACGCGACGATCGGAGCACGATGACGGCTGCGCACGATGACGGCTGCGCCCGACGACGGCTGAGTACGATGACGGCTGCGCACGACGACGGCTGCGCACGACGACGGCGGCGCACAACGATGGCTGCGCACGATGACGGCTGCGCACGATGACGGCTGCGCACGACGACGGCTGAGCACGATGACGGCTGCGCACGACGATGGCTGCACACGACGACGGCTGCGCACGACGATGGCTGCGCACGATGACGGCTGCGCACGACGACGGCTGCGCACGATGACGGCTGCGCACAATGACGGATGCGCACGATGACGGCTGCGCACGATGACGGCTGCACACGATGACGGCTGCGCATGATGACGGCTTCGCACGATGACGGCTGCGCACGACGACGGCTGCGCACGATGACGGCTGCGCACAATGACGGCTGCGCACGACGATGGCTGCGCACGATGACGGCTGCGCACGATGACGGCTGCGCACGACGACGGCTGAGCACGATGACGGCTGCGCACGACGACGGCTGCACACGACGACGGCTGCGCACGACGATGGCTGTGCACGATGACGGCTGCGCACGACGACGGCTGCGCACGATGACGGCTGCGCACAATGACGGCTGCGCACGATGACGGCTGCGCACGATGACGGTTTCGCACAATGACGGCTGCGCACGATGACGGCTGCGCACGGTGACGGCTGCACACGATGACGGCTGCGCATGATGACGGCTTCGCACGATGACGGCTGCGCATGATGACGGCTGCGCACAATGACGGCTGCGCACGATGACGGCTGCGCACGACGACGGCTGCGCACGATGACGGCTGCGCACAACGACGGCTACGCACAATGACGGCTGCGCACGATGACGGCTGCGCACGATGACGGTTGCGCACGATGACGGCTGCGCACAATGACGGCTGCGCACGATGACGGCTGCGCACGACGACGGCTGCGCACGATAACGGCTGCGCACGACGACGGCTGCGTACGACGACGGCTGCGCACGATGACAGCTGCGCACAATGTCAGCTGCGCACAATGACGGCTGCGCACGATGACGGCTGCGCATGACGACGGCTGCGCACGATGACGGGTGCGCACGACGACGGCTGCGCACGATAACGGCTGCGCACGATGACGGGTGCGCACGACGATGGCTGCGCACGATGACGGCTGCGCACGACGACGGCTGCGCACGATGACGGCTGCGCACGATGACGGCTGCGCACGATGACGGCTGCGCACGATGACGGTTTCGCACAGTGACGGCTGCGCACGATGAGGGCTGCGCACAATGACGGCTGCGCACGATGACGGCTGCACACGATGACGGCTGCGCATGATGACGGCTTTGCACGATGACGGCTGCGCACGATGACGGCTGCGCAAGATGACGGCTGCGCACGATGACGGCTGCGCACGATGACGGCTACGCACGATGACGGCTGCGCACGATGACGGCTGCACACGATGAGGGCTGCGCATGATGACGGCTTCGCACGATGACGGCTGCGCACGATGACGGCTGCGCACAATGACGGCTGCGCACGATGACGGCTGCGCACGACGACGGCTGCGCACGATGACGGCTGCGCACGACGACGGCTGCGCACAATGACGGCTGCGCACGATGACGGCTGCGCACGATGACGGCTGCGCACGATGACGGCTGCGCACGATGACGGCTGCGCACAATTACGGCTGCGCACGATGACGGCTGCGCACGAGGACGGCTACGCACGATGACGGCTGCGCACGACGACGGCTGCGTACGATGATGGCTGCGCACCACCCGTACGCTGTCATTAATGGAAAGTGGAGATAGAAGACATCGTCGCGTCCACCGGGCCTTAGCATTCCACGCATGGCGGGTCCGGGCTGTGGGAGTAGCGGGACACTGACCTGGGATTGTGCTGGGTGCTGTTCTTTACTGTTGTGCTGTGTGCTGTTCTTTACTGTTGTGCTGTGTGCTGTTGTGCTGTGTGCTGTTCTGTATTGTTATGCTGTGTGCTGTTCTTTACTGTTGTGCTTTGTGCTGTGTGCTGTTCTTTACTGTTGTGCTGTGTGCTGTTGTGCTGTGTGCTGTTCTGTACTGTTGTGCTGTGTGCTGATCTTCACTGTTATGCTGTGTGCTGTTCTGTACTGTTGTGCTGTGTGCTGTTCTGTACTGTTGTGCTGTGTGCTGTTGTGCTGTGTGCTGTTCTGTACTGTTGTGCTGTGTGCTGTTCTTTACTGTTATGCTGTGTGCTGTTGTACTGTGTGCTGTTGTGCTGTGTGCTGTTCTGTACTGTTCTGCTGTGTGCTGTTCTTTACCGTTGTGCTGTGTGCTGTTCTTTACTGTTGTGCTGTGTGCTGTTCTGTACTGTTGTGCTGTGTGCTGTTCTTTACTGTTGTGCTGTGTGCTGTTCTGTACTGTTGTGCTGTGTGCTGTTCTTTACCGTTGTGCTGTGTGCTGTTCTTTGCTGTTGTGCTGTGTGCTGTTCTGTACTGTTGTGCTGTGTGCTGTTCTTTACCGTTGTGCTGTGTGCTGTTCTTTACTGTTGTGCTGTGTGCTGTTCTGTGCTGCTGTGCTGTGTGCTGTTCTTTACTGTTGTGCTGTGTGCTGTTCTGTACTGTTGTGCTGTGTGCTGTTCTTTACTGTTATGCTGTGTGCTGTTCTGTACTGTTGTGCTGTGTGCTGTTCTTAACTGTTGTGCTGTGTGCCGTTCTGTACTATTGTGCTGTGTGCTGTTCTGTACTGTTGTGCTATGTGCTGTTCTGTACTGTTGTGCTGTGTGCTGTTCTTAACTGTTGTGCTGTGTGCTGTTCTGTACTGTTGTGCTGTGTGCTGTTCTGTATTGTTATGCTGTGTGCTGTTCTGTACTGTTGTGCTGTGTGCTGTTCTTAACTATTGTGCTGTGTGCTGTTCTGTACTGTTGTGCTGTGTGCTGTTGTGCTGTGTGCTGTTCTTTACTGTTGTGCTGTGTGCTGTTCTGTACTGTTGTGCTGTGTGCTATTCTTTACTGTTGTGCTGTGTGCTGTTCTGTACTGTTGTGCTGTGTGCTGTTGTGCTGTGTGTTGTTCTGTACTGTTGTGCTGTGTGTTGTTGTGCTGTGTGTTGTTGTGCTGTGTGCTGTTGTGCTGTGTGTTGTTCTGTACAGTTGTGCTGTGTGCTGTTGTGCTATGTGCTGTTCTGTACTGTTGTGCTGTGTGCTGTTCTGTACTGTTGTGCTGTGTGTTGCTGTGCTGTGTGCTGTTCTGTACAGTTGTGCTGTGTGCTGTTGTGCTGTGTGCTGTTCTGTACTGTTGTGCTGTGTGCTGTTGTGCTGTGTGTTTTTCTGTATTGTTGTGCTGTGTGTTGGTGTGCTGTGTGCTGTTGTGCTGTATGCTGTTCTGTACTGTTGTGCTGTGTGCTGTGTGCTGTTCTGTACAGTTGTGCTGTGTGCTGTGTGCTGTTCTGTACAGTTGTGCTGTGTGCTGTTGTGCTATGTGCTGTTCTGTACAGTTGTGCTGTGTGCTGTTGTGCTGTGTGCTGTTCTGTACTGTTGTGCTGTGTGCTGTTGTGCTGTGTGTTGTTCTGTACTGTTGTGCTGTGTGTTGTTCTTTACTGTTGTGCTGTGTATACTGTTGTGCTGTGTGCTGTTCTGTACTGTTGTGCTGTGTGCTGTTGTGCTGTGTGCTGTTCTGTACTGTTCTGCTGTGTGCTGTTCTGTACTGTTGTGCTGTGTGTTGTTCTTTACTGTTGTGCTGTGTGTTGTTCTTTACTGTTGTGCTGTGTGCTGTTCTGTACTGTTGAGCTGTGTGCTGTTCTGTACTGTTGTGCTGTGTGCTGTTCTGTACTGTTGTGCTGTGTGTTGTTCTTTACTGTTGTGCTGTGTGCTGTTGTGCTGTGTGTTGTTCTTTACTGTTGTGCTGTGTGCTGTTGTGCTGTGTGCTGTTCTGTACTGTTGTGCTGTGTGCTGTTCTGTACTGTTGAGCTGTGTGCTTATCTGTACTGTTGTGCTGTGTGTTGTTCTTTACTGTTGTGCTGTGTGTTGTTCTTTACTGTTGTGCTGTGTGCTGTTGTGCTGTGTGTTGTTCTTTACTGTTGTGCTGTGTGTTGTTGTGCTGTGAGCTGTTCTGTACTGTTGTGTTGTGTGCTGTTGTGCTGTGTGTTGTTCTTTACTGTTGTGTTGTGTGTTGTTCTTTACTGTTGTGCTGTGTGCTATTGTGCTGTGTGCTGTTCTGTACTGTTTTCCTGTGTGCTGTTCTGTACTGTTGGGCTGTGTGCTGTTCTTTACTGTTGTGCTGTGTGTTGTTCTTTACTGTTGTGCTGTGTGTTGTTCTTTACTGTTGTGCTGTGTGTTGTTCTTTACTGTTGTGCTGTGTGCTGATGTGCTGTGTGTTGTTCTTTACTGTTGTGCTGTGTGTTGTTGTGCTGTGAGCTGTTCTGTACTGTTGTGTTGTGTGCTGTTGTGCTGTGTGTTGTTCTTTACTGTTGTGCTGTGTGTTGTTCTTTACTGTTGTGCTGTGTGCTGTTGTGCTGTGTGCTGTTCTGTACTGTTCTGCTGTGTGCTGTTCTGTACTGTTGGGCTGTGTGCTTTTCTTTACTGTTGTGCTGTGTGCTGTTGTGTTGTGTGCTGTACTGTACTGTTGTGCTGTGTGCTGTTCTGTACTGTTGTGCTCTGTGCTGTTCTGTACTGTTGTGCTGTGTGCTGTTCTGTACAGTTGTGCTGTGTGTTGTTCTGTACTGTTGTGCTGTGTGCTGTTGTGCTGTGTGCTGTTGTGCTGTGTGCTGTTGTGCTGTGTGCTGTTGTGCTGTGTGCTGTTGTGCTGTGTGCTGTTGTGCTGTGTGCTGTTCTTTACTGTTGTACTGTGTGCTGTTCTATACTGTTGTGCTGTGTGCTGTTGTGCTGTATGCTGTTCTGCACTGTTATGCTGTGTGCTGTTCTGTACTGTTGTGCTGTGTTCTGTTCTGTACAGTTGTGCTGTGTGCTGTTCTGTACTGTTCTGCTGTGTGCTGTTGTGCTGTGTGTTGTTCTGTACTGTTGTGCTGTGTGCTGTTGTGCTGTGTGCTGTTGTGCTGTTGTGCTGTGTGCAGTTGTGCTCTGTGCTGTTGTGCTGTGTGCTGTTGTGCTGTGTGCTGTTCTTTACTGTTGTGCTGTGTGCTGTTCTGTATTGTTGTGCTGTGTGCTGTTGTGCTGTGTGCTGTTGTGCTGTGTGCTGTTCTGTACTATTGTGCTGTGTGCTGTTCTGTACTGTTGTGGTGTGTGCTGTTCGGTACTGTTGTGCTGTGTGCAGTTCTGTACTGTTATGCTGTGTGCTGTTCTGTACTGTTGTGCTGGGTGCTGTTCTTTACTGTTGTGCTGGGTGCTGTTTTGTACTGTTGTGCTGTGTGCTGTTCTTTACTGTTGTGCTGGGTGCTGTTCTGTACTGTTGTGCTGTGTACTGTTCTGTACTGTTGTGCTGTGTGCTGTTCTTTACTGTTGTGCTGGGTGCTGTTCTGTACTGTTGTGCTGTGTGCTGTTCTGTACTGTTGTGATGTGTACTGTTCTGTACTGTTGTGCTGTGTGCTGTTCTTTACTGTTGTGCTGGGTGCTGTTCTGTGCTGTTGTGCTGTGTGTTGTTCTGTACTGTTGTGATGGGTGCTGTTCTGTACTGTTGTGCTGTGTGCTGTTCTTTACTGATGTGCTGGGTGCGGTTCTGTACTGTTGTGCTGTGTGCTGTTCTGTACTGTTGTGCTGGGTGCTGTTCTGTACTGTTGTGCTGTGTGCTGTTCTGTACTGTTGTGTTGGGTGCTGTTCTGTACTGTTATGCTGTGTGCTGTTCTGTACTGTTGTGCTGGGTGCTGTTCTTTACTGTTGTGCTGGGTGCTGTTCTTTACTGTTGTGCTGGGTACTGTTCTGTACTGTTGTGCTGTGTGCTGTTCTGTACTGTTGTGCTGTGTACTGTTCTGTACTGTTGTGCTTTGTGCTGTTCTTTACTGTTGTGCTGGGTGCTGTTCTGTACTGTTGTGCTGTGTGCTGTTCTGTACTGTTGTGCTGTGTACTGTTCTGTACACTGTTGTGCTGTGTGCTGTTCTGTACTGTTGTGCACTGTGCTGTTCTGTACTGTTGTGCTGGGTGCTGTTCTTTACTGTTGTGCTGGGTGCTGTTCTTTACTGATGTGCTGGGTGCTGTTCTTTACTGATGTGCTGTGTGCTGTTCTTTACCGTTGTGCTGTGTGCTGTTCTTCACTGTTGTGCTGTGTGCTGTTCTGTGCTGCTGTGCTGTGTGCTGTTCTTTACTGTTGTGCTGTGTGCTGTTCTGTACTGTTGTGCTGTGTGCTGTTCTTTACTGTTATGCTGTGTGCTGTTCTGTACTGTTGTGCTGTGTGCTGTTCTTAACTGTTGTGCTGTGTGCTGTTCTGTACTATTGTGCTGTGTGCTGTTCTGTACTGTTGTGCTGTGTGCTGTTCTGTACTGTTGTGCTGTGTGCTGTTCTTAACTGTTATGCTGTGTGCTGTTCTGTACTGTTGTGCTGTGTGCTGTTCTGTATTGTTATGCTGTGTGCTGTTCTGTACTGTTGTGCTGTGTGCTGTTCTTAACTGTTGTGCTGTGTGCTGTTCTGTACTGTTGTGCTGTGTGCTGTTGTGCTGTGTGCTGTTCTTTACTGTTGTGCTGTGTGCTGTTCTGTACTGTTGTGCTGTGTGCTATTCTTTACTGTTGTGCTGTGTGCTGTTCTGTACTGTTGTGCTGTGTGCTGTTGTGCTGTGTGTTGTTCTGTACTGTTGTGCTGTGTGTTGTTGTGCTGTGTGTTGTTGTGCTGTGTGTTGTTGTGCTGTGTGCTGTTGTGCTGTGTGTTGTTCTGTACAGTTGTGCTGTGTGCTGTTGTGCTGTGTGCTGTTCTGTACTGTTGTGCTGTGTGCTGTTCTGTACTGTTGTGCTGTGTGTTGCTGTGCTGTGTGCTGGTCTGTACAGTTGTGCTGTGTGCTGTTGTGCTGTGTGCTGTTCTGTACTGTTGTGCTGTGTGCTGTTGTGCTGTGTGTTTTTCTGTACTGTTGTGCTGTGTGTTGGTGTGCTGTGTGCTGTTGTGCTATATGCTGTTCTGTACTGTTGTGCTGTGTGCTGTGTGCTGTTCTGTACAGTTGTGCTGTTGTGCTGTGTGCTGTTCTGTACAGTTGTGCTGTGTGCTGTTGTGCTCTGTGCTGTTCTGTACTGTTGTGCTGTGTGCTGTTGTGCTGTGTGTTGTTCTGTACTGTTGTGCTGTGTGTTGTTCTTTACTGTTGTGCTGTGTACTGTTGTGCTATGTGCTGTTCTGTACTGTTGTGCTGTGTGCTGTTGTGCTGTGTGCTGTTGTGCTGTGTGCTGTTCTGTACTGTTCTGCTGTGTGCTGTTCTGTATTGTTATGCTGTGTGCTGTTCTGTACTGTTGTGCTGTGTGCTGTTCTTAACTGTTGTGCTGTGTGCTGTTCTGTACTGTTGTGCTGTGTGCTGTTGTGCTGTGTGCTGTTCTTTACTGTTGTGCTGTGTGCTGTTCTGTACTGTTGTGCTGTGTGCTATTCTTTACTGTTGTGCTGTGTGCTGTTCTGTACTGTTGTGCTGTGTGCTGTTGTGCTGTGTGTTGTTCTGTACTGTTGTGCTGTGTGTTGTTGTGCTGTGTGTTGTTGTGCTGTGTGCTGTTGTGCTGTGTGTTGTTCTGTACAGTTGTGCTGTGTGCTGTTGTGCTGTGTGCTGTTCTGTACTGTTGTGCTGTGTGCTGTTCTGTACTGTTGTGCTGTGTGTTGCTGTGCTGTGTGCTGTTCTGTACAGTTGTGCTGTGTGCTGTTGTGCTGTGTGCTGTTCTGTACTGTTGTGCTGTGTGCTGTTGTGCTGTGTGTTTTTCTGTACTGTTGTGCTGTGTGTTGGTGTGCTGTGTGCTGTTGTGCTGTGTGTTGGTGTGCTGTCTGCTGTTGTGCTGTATGCTGTTCTGTACTGTTGTGCTGTGTGCTGTGTGCTGTTCTGTACAGTTGTGCTGTTGTGCTGTGTGCTGTTCTATACAGCTGTGCTGTGTGCTGTTGTGCTGTGTGCTGTTCTGTACTGTTGTGAGCTGTGTGCTGTTGTGAGCTATGTGTTGTTCTGTACTGTTGTGCTGTGTGTTGTTCTTTACTGTTGTGCTGTGTACTGTTGTGCTGTGTGCTGTTCTGTACTGTTGTGCTGTGTGCTGTTGTGCTGTGTGCTGTTGTGCTGTGTGCTGTTCTGTACTGTTCTGCTGTGTGCTGTTCTGTACTGTTGTGCTGTGCGTTGCTCTTTACTGTTGTGCTATGTGTTGTTCTTTACTGTTGTGCTGTGTACTGTTCTGTACTGTTGAGCTGTGTGCTGTTCTGTACTGTTGTGCTGTGTGCTGTTCTGTACTGTTGTGCTGTGTGTTGTTCTTTACTGTTGTGCTGTGTGTTGTTCTTTGCTGTTGTGCTGTGCGCTGTTGTGCTGTGTGTTGTTCTTTACTGTTGTGCTGTGTGCTGTTGTGCTGTGTGCTGTTCTGTACTGTTGTGCTGTGTGCTGTTCTGTGCTGTTGAGCTGTGTGCTTATCTGTACTGTTGTGCTGTGTGTTGTTCTTTACTGTTGTGCTGTGTGTTGTTCTTTACTGTTGTGCTGTGTGCTGTTGTGCTGTGTGTTGTTCTTTACTGTTGTGCTGTGTCTTGTTGTGCTGTGAGCTGTTCTGTACTGTTGTGTTGGGTGCTGTTGTGCTGTGTGTTGTTCTTTACTGTTGTGTTGTGTGTTGTTCTTTACTGTTGTGCTGTGTGCTGTTGTGTTGTGTGCTGTTCTGTACTGTTCTGCTGTGTGCTGTTCTGTACTGTTGGGCTGTGTGCTGTTCTTTACTGTTGTGCTGTGTGTTGTTCTTTACTGTTGTGCTGTGTGTTGTTCTTTACTGTTGTGTTGTGTGTTGTTCTGTACTGTTGTGTTGGGTGCTGTTGTGCTGTGTGTTGTTCTTTACTGTTGTGTTGTGTGTTGTTCTTTACTGTTGTGCTGTGTGCTGTTGTGCTGTGTGCTGTTCTGTACTGTTTTGCTGTGTGCTGTTCTGTACTGTTGGGCTGTGTGCTGTTCTTTACTGTTGTGCTGTGTGTTGTTCTTTACTGTTGTGCTGTGTGTTGTTCTTTACTGTTGTGCTGTGTGTTGTTCTTTACTGTTGTGCTGTGTGCTGTTGTGCTGTGTGTTGTTCTTTACTGTTGTGCTGTGTGTTGTTGTGCTGTGAGCTGTTCTGTACTGTTGTGTTGTGTGCTGTTGTGCTGTGTGTTGTTCTTTACTGTTGTGCTGTGTGTTGTTCTTTACTGTTGTGCTGTGTGCTGTTGTGCTGTGTGCTGTTCTGTACTGTTGTGCTGTGTGCTGTTCTGTACTGTTGGGCTGTGTGCTTTTCTTTACTATTGTGCTGTGTGCTGTTGTGTTGTGTGCTGTACTGTATTGTTGTGCTGTGTGCTGTTCTGTACTGTTGTTCTGTGTGCTGTTCTGTACAGTTGTGCTGTGTGTTGTTCTGTACTGTTGTGCTGTGTGCTGTTGTGCTGTGTGCTGTTGTGCTGTGTGCTGTTGTGCTGTGTGCTGTTGTGCTGTGTGCTGTTCTTTACTGTTGTGCTGTGTGCTGTTCTATACTGTTGTGCTGTGTGCTGTTGTGCTGTATGCTGTCCGGTACTGTTATGCTGTGTGCTGTTCTGTACTGTTGTGCTGTGTGCTGTTCTGTACAGTTGTGCTGTGTGCTGTTCTGTACTGTTCTGCTGTGTGCTGTTGTGCTGTGTGTTGTTCTGTACTGTTGTGCTGTGTGCTGTTGTGCTGTGTGCTGTTGTGCTGTTGTGCTGTGTGCTGTTGTGCTGTGTGCTGTTGTGCTGTGTGCTGTTGTGCTGTATGCTGTTCTTTACTGTTGTGCTGTGTGCTGTTCTGTACTGTTGTGCTGTGTGCTGTTGTGCTGTGTGCTGTTGTGGTGTGTGCTGTTCTGTACTGTTGTGCTGTGTGCTGTTCTGTACTGTTGTGGTGTGTGCTGTTCTGTACTGTTGTGCTGTGTGCAGTTCTGTACTGTTATGCTGTGTTCTGTTCTGTACTGTTGTGCTGGGTGCTGTTCTTTACTGTTGTGCTGGGTGCTGTTTTGTACTGTTGTGCTGTGTTCTGTTCTGTACTGTTGTGCTGTGTACTGTTCTGTATTGTTGTGCTGTGTGCTGTTCTTTACAGTTGTGCTGGGTGCTGTTCTGTACTGTTGTGCTGTGTGCTGTTCTGTACTGTTGAGCTGTGTGCTGTTCTGTACTGTTGTGCTGTGTGCTGTTCTGTACTGTTGTGCTGTGTGCTGTTCTGTACTGTTGGGCTGGGTGCTGTTCTGTACTGTTGTGCTGTGTGCTGTTCTGTACTGTTGTGCTGTGTACTGTTCTGTACTGTTGTGCTGTGTGCTGTTCTTTACTGTTGTGCTGGGTGCTGTTCTGTACTGTTGTGCTGTGTGCTGTTCTGTACTGTTGTGCTGTGTGCTGTTCTGTACTGTTGGGCTGTGTGCTGTTCTGTACTGTTGTGCTGTGTGCTGTTCTGTACTGTTGGGCTGGGTGCTGTTCTGTACTGTTGTGCTGTGTGCTGTTCTGTACTGTTGTGCTGTGTGCTGTTCTGTACTGTTGTGCTGTGTGCTGTTCTTTACTGTTGTGCTGGGTGCTGTTCTGTACTGTTGTGCTGTGTGCTGTTCTTTACTGTTGTGCTGTGTGCTGTTCTGTACTGTTGTGCTGTGTGCTGTTCTTTACTGTTGTGCTGTGTGCTGTTCTGTACTGTTGGGCTGGGTGCTGTTCTGTACTGTTGTGCTGGGTGCTGTTCTGTACTGTTGTGCTGGGTGCTGTTCTTTACTGTTGTGCTGGGTACTGTTCTGTACTGTTGTGCTGTGTGCTGTTCTGTACTGTTGGGCTGGGTGCTGTTCTGTACTGTTGGGCTGGGTGCTGTTCTGTACTGTTGTGCTGTGTGCTGTTCTTTACTGTTGTGCTGTGTGCTGTTCTGTACTGTTGGGCTGGGTGCTGTTCTGTACTGTTGTGCTGGGTGCTGTTCTGTACTGTTGTGCTGGGTGCTGTTCTTTACTGTTGTGCTGGGTACTGTTCTGTACTGTTGTGCTGAATGCTGTTCTGTACTGTTGTGCTGTGTACTGTTCTGTACTGTTGTGCTTTGTGCTGTTCTTTACTGTTGTGCTGGGTGCTGTTCTGTACTGTTGTGCTGTGTGCTGTTCTGTACTGTTGTGCTGTGTACTGTTCTGTACTGTTGTGCTGTGTGCTGTTCTGTACTGTTGTGCTGTGTGCTGTTCTGTACTGTTGTGCTGGGTGCTGTTCTTTACTGTTGTGCTGGGTGCTGTTCTTTACTGATGTGCTGGGTGCTGTTCTTTACTGTTGTGCTGTGTTCTGTTCTTTACTGATGTGCTGTGTGCTGTTCTTTACTGTTGTGCTGTGTGCTGTTCAGTGCTGCTGTGCTGTGTGCTGTTCTTTACTGTTGTGCTGTGTGCTGTTCTGTACTGTTGTGCTGTGTGCTGTTCTTTACTGTTATGCTGTGTGCTGTTCTGTACTGTTGTGCTGTGTGCTGTTCTTAACTGTTGTGCTGTGTGCTGTTCTGTACTATTGTGCTGTGTGCTGTTCTGTACTGTTGTGCTGTGTGCTGTTCTGTACTGTTGTGCTGTGTGCTGTTCTTAACTGTTGTGCTGTGTGCTGTTCTGTACTGTTGTGCTGTGTGCTGTTCTTAACTGTTGTGCTGTGTGCTGTTCTGTACTGTTGTGCTGTGTGCTGTTGTGCTGTGTGCTGTTCTTTACTGTTGTGCTGTGTGCTGTTCTGTACTGTTGTGCTGTGTGCTATTCTTTACTGTTGTGCTGTGTGCTGTTCTGTACTGTTGTGCTGTGTGCTGTTGTGCTGTGTGTTGTTCTGTACTGTTGTGCTGTGTGTTATTGTGCTGTGTGTTGTTGTGCTGTGTGCTGTTGTGCTGTGTGTTGTTCTGTACAGTTGTGCTGTGTGCTGTTGTGCTATGTGCTGTTCTGTACTGTTGTGCTGTGTGCTGTTCTGTACTGTTGTGCTGTGTGTTGCTGTGCTGTGTGCTGTTCTGTACAGTTGTGCTGTGTGCTGTTGTGCTGTGTGCTGTTCTGTACTGTTGTGCTGTGTGCTGTTGTGCTGTGTGTTTTTCTGTACTGTTGTGCTGTGTGTTGGTGTGCTGTGTGCTGTTGTGCTGTATGCTGTTCTGTACTGTTGTGCTGTGTGCTGTGTGCTGTTCTGTACAGTTGTGCTGTTGTGCTGTGTGCTGTTCTGTACAGTTGTGCTGTGTGCTGTTGTGCTGTGTGCTGTTCTGTACTGTTGTGCTGTGTGCTGTTGTGCTGTGTGTTGTTCTGTTCTGTTGTGCTGTGTGTTGTTCTTTACTGTTGTGCTGTGTATACTGTTGTGCTGTGTGCTGTTCTGTACTGTTGTGATGTGTGCTGTTGTGCTGTGTGCTGTTCTGTACTGTTCTGCTGTGTGCTGTTCTGTACTGTTGTGCTGTGTGCTGTTCTTTACTGTTGTGCTGTGTGTTGTTCTTTACTGTTGTGCTGTGTGCTGTTCTGTACTGTTGAGCTGTGTGCTGTTCTGTACTGTTGTGCTGTGTGCTGTTCTGTACTGTTGTGCTGTGTGTTGTTCTTTACTGTTGTGCTGTGTGTTGTTCTTTACTGTTGTGCTGTGTGTTGTTCTTTACTGTTGTGCTGTGTGCTGTTGTGCTGTGTGTTGTTCTTTACTGTTGTGCTGTGTGCTGTTGTGCTGTGTGCTGTTCTGTACTGTTGTGCTGTGTGCTGTTCTGTACTGTTGAGCTGTGTGCTTATCTGTACTGTTGTGCTGTGTGTTGTTCTTTACTGTTGTGCTGTGTGTTGTTCTTTACTGTTGTGCTGTGTGCTGTTGTGCTGTGTGTTGTTCTTTACTGTTGTGCTGTGTGTTGTTGTGCTGTGAGCTGTTCTGTACTGTTGTGTTGTGTGCTGTTGTGCTGTGTGTTGTTCTTTACTGTTGTGTTGTGTGTTGTTCTTTACTGTTGTGCTGTGTGCTGTTGTGCTGTGTGCTGTTCTGTACTGTTTTGCTGTGTGCTGTTCTGTACTGTTGGGCTGTGTGTTGTTCTTTACTGTTGTGCTGTGTGCTGATGTGCTGTGTGTTGTTCTTTACTGTTGTGCTGTGTGTTGTTGTGCTGTGAGCTGTTCTGTACTGTTGTGTTGTGTGCTGTTGTGCTGTGTGTTGTTTTTTACTGTTGTGCTGTGTGTTGTTTTTTACTGTTGTGCTGTGTGCTGTTGTGCTGTGTGCTGTTCTGTACTGTTCTGCTGTGTGCTCTTCTGTACTGTTGGGCTGTGTGCTTTTCTTTACTGTTGTGCTGTGTGCTGTTGTGTTGTGTGCTGTTCTGTACTGTTGTGCTGTGTGTTGTTCTGTACTGTTGTGCTGTGTGCTGTTGTGCTGTGTGCTGTTGTGCTGTGTGCTGTTGTGCTGTGTGCTGTTGTGCTGTGTGCTGTTCTTTACTGTTGTGCTGTGTGCTGTTCTATACTGTTGTGCTGTGTGCTGTTGTGCTGTATGCTGTTCTGTACTGTTATGCTGTGTGCTGTTCTGTACTGTTGTGCTGTGTGCTGTTCTGTACAGTTGTGCTGTGTGCTGTTCTGTACTGTTATGCTGTGTGCTGTTGTGCTGTGTGTTGTTCTGTACTGTTGTGCTGTGTGCTGTTGTGCTGTGTGCTGTTGTGCTGTTGTGCTGTGTGCAGTTGTGCTCTGTGCTGTTGTGCTGTGTGCTGTTGTGCTGTGTGCTGTTCTTTACTGTTGTGCTGTGTGCTGTTCTGTATTGTTGTGCTGTGTGCTGTTGTGCTGTGTGCTGTTGTGCTGTGTGCTGTTCTGTACTATTGTGCTGTGTGCTGTTCTGTACTGTTGTGGTGTGTGCTGTTCGGTACTGTTGTGCTGTGTGCAGTTCTGTACTGTTATGCTGTGTGCTGTTCTGTACTGTTGTGCTGGGTGCTGTTCTTTACTGTTGTGCTGGGTGCTGTTTTGTACTGTTGTGCTGTGTTCTGTTCTGTACTGTTGTGCTGTGTACTGTTCTGTACTGTTGTGCTGTGTGCTGTTCTTTACTGTTGTGCTGGGTGCTGTTCTGTACTGTTGTGCTGTGTGCTGTTCTGTACTGTTGTGATGTGTACTGTTCTGTACTGTTGTGCTGTGTGCTGTTCTTTACTGTTGTGCTGGGTGCTGTTCTGTGCTGTTGTGCTGTGTGTTGTTCTGTACTGTTGTGATGGGTGCTGTTCTGTACTGTTGTGCTGTGTGCTGTTCTTTACTGTTGTGCTGGGTGCGGTTCTGTACTGTTGTGCTGTGTGCTGTTCTGTACTGTTGTGCTGGGTGCTGTTCTGTACTGTTGTGCTGTGTGCTGTTCTGTACTGTTGTGTTGGGTGCTGTTCTGTACTGTTATGCTGTGTGCTGTTCTGTACTGTTGTGCTGGGTGCTGTTCTTTACTGTTGTGCTGGGTGCTGTTCTTTACTGTTGTGCTGGGTACTGTTCTGTACTGTTGTGCTGTGTGCTGTTCTGTACTGTTGTGCTGTGTACTGTTCTGTACTGTTGTGCTTTGTGCTGTTCTTTACTGTTGTGCTGGGTGCTGTTCTGTACTGTTGTGCTGTGTGCTGTTCTGTACTGTTGTGCTGTGTACTGTTCTGTACTGTTGTGCTGTGTGCTGTTCTGTACTGTTGTGCACTGTGCTGTTCTGTACTGTTGTGCTGGGTGCTGTTCTTTACTGTTGTGCTGGGTGCTGTTCTTTACTGATGTGCTGGGTGCTGTTCTTTACTGATGTGCTGTGTGCTGTTCTTTACCGTTGTGCTGTGTGCTGTTCTTCACTGTTGTGCTGTGTGCTGTTCTGTGCTGCTGTGCTGTGTGCTGTTCTTTACTGTTGTGCTGTGTGCTGTTCTGTACTGTTGTGCTGTGTGCTGTTCTTTACTGTTATGCTGTGTGCTGTTCTGTACTGTTGTGCTGTGTGCTGTTCTTAACTGTTGTGCTGTGTGCTGTTCTGTACTATTGTGCTGTGTGCTGTTCTGTACTGTTGTGCTGTGTGCTGTTCTGTACTGTTGTGCTGTGTGCTGTTCTTAACTGTTATGCTGTGTGCTGTTCTGTACTGTTGTGCTGTGTGCTGTTCTGTATTGTTATGCTGTGTGCTGTTCTGTACTGTTGTGCTGTGTGCTGTTCTTAACTGTTGTGCTGTGTGCTGTTCTGTACTGTTGTGCTGTGTGCTGTTGTGCTGTGTGCTGTTCTTTACTGTTGTGCTGTGTGCTGTTCTGTACTGTTGTGCTGTGTGCTATTCTTTACTGTTGTGCTGTGTGCTGTTCTGTACTGTTGTGCTGTGTGCTGTTGTGCTGTGTGTTGTTCTGTACTGTTGTGCTGTGTGTTGTTGTGCTGTGTGTTGTTGTGCTGTGTGCTGTTGTGCTGTGTGTTGTTCTGTACAGTTGTGCTGTGTGCTGTTGTGCTGTGTGCTGTTCTGTACTGTTGTGCTGTGTGCTGTTCTGTACTGTTGTGCTGTGTGTTGCTGTGCTGTGTGCTGTTCTGTACAGTTGTGCTGTGTGCTGTTGTGCTGTGTGCTGTTCTGTACTGTTGTGCTGTGTGTTTTTCTGTACTGTTGTGCTGTGTGTTGGTGTGCTGTGTGCTGTTGTGCTATATGCTGTTCTGTACTGTTGTGCTGTGTGCTGTGTGCTGTTCTGTACAGTTGTGCTGTTGTGCTGTGTGCTGTTCTGTACAGTTGTGCTGTGTGCTGTTGTGCTCTGTGCTGTTCTGTACTGTTGTGCTGTGTGCTGTTGTGCTGTGTGTTGTTCTGTACTGTTGTGCTGTGTGTTGTTCTTTACTGTTGTGCTGTGTACTGTTGTGCTATGTGCTGTTCTGTACTGTTGTGCTGTGTGCTGTTGTGCTGTGTGCTGTTGTGCTGTGTGCTGTTCTGTACTGTTCTGCTGTGTGCTGTTCTGTATTGTTATGCTGTGTGCTGTTCTGTACTGTTGTGCTGTGTGCTGTTCTTAACTGTTGTGCTGTGTGCTGTTCTGTACTGTTGTGCTGTGTGTTGTTGTGCTGTGTGCTGTTCTTTACTGTTGTGCTGTGTGCTGTTCTGTACTGTTGTGCTGTGTGCTATTCTTTACTGTTGTGCTGTGTGCTGTTCTGTACTGTTGTGCTGTGTGCTGTTGTGCTGTGTGTTGTTCTGTACTGTTGTGCTGTGTGTTGTTGTGCTGTGTGTTGTTGTGCTGTGTGCTGTTGTGCTGTGTGTTGTTCTGTACAGTTGTGCTGTGTGCTGTTGTGCTGTGTGCTGTTCTGTACTGTTGTGCTGTGTGCTGTTCTGTACTGTTGTGCTGTGTGTTGCTGTGCTGTGTGCTGTTCTGTACAGTTGTGCTGTGTGCTGTTGTGCTGTGTGCTGTTCTGTACTGTTGTGCTGTGTGCTGTTGTGCTGTGTGTTTTTCTGTACTGTTGTGCTGTGTGTTGGTGTGCTGTGTGCTGTTGTGCTGTGTGTTGGTGTGCTGTCTGCTGTTGTGCTGTATGCTGTTCTGTACTGTTGTGCTGTGTGCTGTGTGCTGTTCTGTACAGTTGTGCTGTTGTGCTGTGTGCTGTTCTATACAGCTGTGCTGTGTGCTGTTGTGCTGTGTGCTGTTCTGTACTGTTGTGAGCTGTGTGCTGTTGTGAGCTGTGTGTTGTTCTGTACTGTTGTGCTGTGTGTTGTTCTTTACTGTTGTGCTGTGTACTGTTGTGCTGTGTGCTGTTCTGTACTGTTGTGCTGTGTGCTGTTGTGCTGTGTGCTGTTGTGCTGTGTGCTGTTCTGTACTGTTCTGCTGTGTGCTGTTCTGTACTGTTGTGCTGTGTGTTGTTCTTTACTGTTGTGCTGTGTGTTGTTCTTTACTGTTGTGCTGTGTGCTGTTCTGTACTGTTGAGCTGTGTGCTGTTCTGTACTGTTGTGCTGTGTGCTGTTCTGTACTGTTGTGCTGTGTGTTGTTCTTTACTGTTGTGCTGTGTGTTGTTCTTTACTGTTGTGCTGTGCGCTGTTGTGCTGTGTGTTGTTCTTTACTGTTGTGCTGTGTGCTGTTGTGCTGTGTGCTGTTCTGTACTGTTGTGCTGTGTGCTGTTGTGCTGTGTGTTGTTCTTTACTGTTGTGCTGTGTCTTGTTGTGCTGTGAGCTGTTCTGTACTGTTGTGTTGGGTGCTGTTGTGCTGTGTGTTGTTCTTTACTGTTGTGTTGTGTGTTGTTCTTTACTGTTGTGCTGTGTGCTGTTGTGTTGTGTGCTGTTCTGTACTGTTCTGCTGTGTGCTGTTCTGTACTGTTGGGCTGTGTGCTGTTCTTTACTGTTGTGCTGTGTGTTGTTCTTTACTGTTGTGCTGTGTGTTGTTCTTTACTGTTGTGCTGTGTGTTGTTCTTTACTGTTGTGCTGTGTGCTGTTGTGCTATGTGTTGTTCTTTACTGTTGTGCTGTGTGTTGTTGTGCTGTGAGCTGTTCTGTACTGTTGTGTTGTGTGCTGTTGTGCTGTGTGTTGTTCTTTACTGTTGTGCTGTGTGTTGTCCTTTACTGTTGTGCTGTGTGCTGTTGTGCTGTGTGCTGTTCTGTACTGTTGTGCTGTGTGCTGTTCTGTACTGTTGGGCTGTGTGCTTTTCTTTACTGTTGTGCTGTGTGCTGTTGTGTTGTGTGCTGTACTGTATTGTTGTGCTGTGTGCTGTTCTGTACTGTTGTTCTGTGTGCTGTTCTGTAGAGTTGTGCTGTGTGTTGTTCTGTACTGTTGTGCTGTGTGCTGTTGTGCTGTGTGCTGTTGTGCTGTGTGCTGTTGTGCTGTGTGCTGTTGTGCTGTGTGCTGTTGTGCTGTGTGCTGTTGTGCTGTGTGCTGTTCTTTACTGTTGTGCTGTGTGCTGTTCTATACTGTTGTGCTGTGTGCTGTTGTGCTGTATGCTGTCCGGTACTGTTATGCTGTGTGCTGTTCTGTACTGTTGTGCTGTGTGCTGTTCTGTACAGTTGTGCTGTGTGCTGTTCTGTACTGTTCTGCTGTGTGCTGTTGTGCTGTGTGTTGTTCTGTACTGTTGTGCTGTGTGCTGTTGTGCTGTGTGCTGTTGTGCTGTTGTGCTGTGTGCTGTTGTGCTGTGTGCTGTTGTGCTGTGTGCTGTTGTGCTGTATGCTGTTCTTTACTGTTGTGCTGTGTGCTGTTCTGTACTGTTGTGCTGTGTGCTGTTGTGCTGTGTGCTGTTGTGGTGTGTGCTGTTCTGTACTGTTGTGCTGTGTGCTGTTCTGTACTGTTGTGGTGTGTGCTGTTCTGTACTGTTGTGCTGTGTGCAGTTCTGTACTGTTATGCTGTGTTCTGTTCTGTACTGTTGTGCTGTGTGCTGTTCTGTACTGTTGTGCTGTGTGCTGTTGTGCTGTGTGCTGTTGTGCTGTGTGCTGTTCTGTACTGTTCTGCTGTGTGCTGTTCTGTATTGTTATGCTGTGTGCTGTTCTGTACTGTTGTGCTGTGTGCTGTTCTTAACTGTTGTGCTGTGTGCTGTTCTGTACTGTTGTGCTGTGTGCTGTTCTTTACTGTTGTGCTGTGTACTGTTCTGTACTGTTGTGCTGTGTGCTATTCTTTACTGTTGTGCTGTGTGCTGTTCTGTACTGTTGTGCTGTGTGCTGTTGTGCTGTGTGTTGTTCTGTACTGTTGTGCTGTGTGCTGTTGTGCTGTGTGTTGTTGTGCTGTGTGTTGTTGTGCTGTGTGCTGTTGTGCTGTGTGCTGTTCTGTACTGTTGTGCTGTGTGTTGCTGTGCTGTGTGCTGTTCTGTACAGTTGTGCTGTGTGCTGTTGTGCTGTGTGCTGTTCTGTACTGTTGTGCTGTGTGCTGTTGTGCTGTGTGTTTTTCTGTACTGTTGTGCTGTGTGTTGGTGTGCTGTGTGCTGTTGTGCTGTGTGTTGGTGTGCTGTGTGCTGTTGTGCTGTATGCTGTTCTGTACTGTTGTGCTGTGTGCTGTGTGCTGTTCTGTACAGTTGTGCTGTTGTGCTGTGTGCTGTTCTATACAGCTGTGCTGTGTGCTGTTGTGCTGTGTGCTGTTCTGTACTGTTGTGCTGTGTCCTGTTGTGAGCTGTGTGTTGTTCTGTACTGTTGTGCTGTGTGTTGTTCTTTACTGTTGTGCTGTGTACTGTTGTGCTGTGTGCTGTTCTGTACTGTTGTGCTGTGTGCTGTTGTGCTGTGTGCTGTTGTGCTGTGTGCTGTTCTGTACTGTTCTGCTGTGTGTTGTTCTGTACTGTTGTGCTGTGTGTTGTTCTTTACTGTTGTGCTGTGTGTTGTTCTTTACTGTTGTGCTGTGTGCTGTTCTGTACTGTTGAGCTGTGTGCTGTTCTGTACTGTTGTGCTGTGTGCTGTTCTGTACTGTTGTGCTGTGTGTTGTCTTTACTGTTGTGCTGTGTGTTGTTCTTTACTGTTGTGCTGTGCGCTGTTGTGCTGTGTGTTGTTCTTTACTGTTGTGCTGTGTGCTGTTGTGCAGTGTGCTGTTCTGTACTTTTGTGCTGTGTGCTGTTCTGTGCTGTTGAGCTGTGTGCTTATCTGTACTGTTGTGCTGTGTGTTGTTCTTTACTGTTGTGCTGTTTGCTGTTGTGCTGTGTGTTGTTCTGTACTGTTGTGCTGTGTGTTGTTGTGCTGTGAGCTGTTCTGTACTGTTGTGTTGGGTGCTGTTGTGCTGTGTGTTGTTCTTTACTGTTGTGTTGTGTGTTGTTCTTTACTATTGTGCTGTGTGCTGTTGTGTTGTGTGCTGTTCTGTACTGTTTTGCTGTGTGCTGTTCTGTACTGTTGGGCTGTGTGCTGTTCTTTACTGTTGTGCTGTGTGTTTTTCTTTACTGTTGTGCTGTGTGTTGTTCTTTACTGTTGTGCTGTGTGTTGTTCTTTACTGTTGTGCTGTGTGCTGTTGTGCTGTGTGTTGTTCTTTACTGTTGTGCTGTGTGTTGTTGTGCTGTGAGCTGTTCTGTACTGTTGTGTTGTGTGCTGTTGTGCTGTGTGTTGTTCTTTACTGTTGTGCTGTGTGTTGTTCTTTACTGTTGTGCTGTGTGCTGTTGTGCTGTGTGCTGTTCTGTACTGTTGTGCTGTGTGCTGTTCTGTACTGTTGGGCTGTGTGCTTTTCTTTACTGTTGTGCTGTGTGCTGTTGTGTTGTGTGCTGTACTGTACTGTTGTGCTGTGTGCTGTTCTGTACTGTTGTGCTGTGTGCTGTTCTGTACAGTTGTGCTGTGTGTTGTTCTGTACTGTTGTGCTGTGTGCTGTTGTGCTGTGTGCTGTTGTGCTGTGTGCTGTTGTGCTGTGTGCTGTTGTGCTGTGTGCTGTTCTTTACTGTTGTGCTGTGTGCTGTTCTATACTGTTGTGCTGTGTGCTGTTGTGCTGTATGCTGTCCGGTACTGTTATGCTGTGTGCTGTTCTGTACTGTTGTGCTGTGTGCTGTTCTGTACAGTTGTGCTGTGTGCTGTTCTGTACTGTTCTGCTGTGTGCTGTTGTGCTGTGTGTTGTTCTGTACTGTTGTGCTGTGTGCTGTTGTGCTGTGTGCTGTTGTGCTGTTGTGCTGTGTGCTGTTGTGCTGTGTGCTGTTGTGCTGTGTGCTGTTGTGCTGTATGCTGTTCTTTACTGTTGTGCTGTGTGCTGTTCTGTTCTGTTGTGCTGTGTGCTGTTGTGCTGTGTGCTGTTGTGGAGTGTGCTGTTCTGTACTGTTGTGCTGTGTGCTGTTCTGTACTGTTGTGGTGTGTGCTGTTCTGTACTGTTGTGCTGTGTGCAGTTCTGTACTGTTATGCTGTGTTCTGTTCTGTACTGTTGTGCTGGGTGCTGTTCTTTACTGTTGTGCTGGGTGCTGTTTTGTACTGTTGTGCTGTGTTCTGTTCTGTACTGTTGTGCTGTGTACTGTTCTGTACTGTTGTGCTGTGTGCTGTTCTTTACTGTTGTGCTGGGTGCAGTTCTGTACTGTTGTGCTGTGTGCTGTTCTGTACTGTTGTGCTGTGTGCCGTTCTGTACTGTTGGGCTGGGTGCTGTTCTGTACTGTTGTGCTGTGTGCTGTTTTGTACTGTTGGGCTGGGTGCTGTTCTGTACTGTTGGGCTGGGTGCTGTTCTGTACTGTTGTGCTGTGTGCTGTTCTTTACTGTTGTGCTGTGTGCTGTTCTGTACTGTTGGGCTGGGTGCTGTTCTGTACTGTTGTGCTGGGTGCTGTTCTGTACTGTTGTGCTGGGTGCTGTTCTTTACTGTTGTGCTGGGTTCTGTTCTGTACTGTTGTGCTGTATGCTGTTCTGTACTGTTGTGCTGTGTACTGTTCTGTACTGTTGTGCTTTGTGCTGTTCTTTACTGTTGTGCTGGGTGCTGTTCTGTACTGTTGTGCTGTGTGCTGTTCTGTACTGTTGTGCTGTGTACTTTTCTGTACTGTTGTGCTGTGTGCTGTTCTGTACTGTTGTGCTGTGTGCTGTTCTGTACTGTTGTGCTGGGTGCTGTTCTTTACTGTTGTGCTGGGTGCTGTTCTTTACTGATGTGCTGGGTGCTGTTCTTTACTGTTGTGCTGTGTTCTGTTCTTTACTGATGTGCTGTGTGCTGTTCTTTACTGTTGTGCTGTGTGCTGTTCTGTGCTGCTGTGCTGTGTGCTGTTCTTCACTGTTGTGCTGTGTGCTGTTCTGTACTGTTGTGCTGTGTGCTGTTCTTTACTGTTATGCTGTGTGCTGTTCTGTACTGTTGTGCTGTGTGCTGTTCTTAACTGTTGTGCTGTGTGCTGTTCTGTACTATTGTGCTGTGTGCTGTTCTGTACTGTTGTGCTGTGTGCTGTTCTGTACTGTTGTGCTGTGTGCTGTTCTTAACTGTTGTGCTGTGTGCTGTTCTGTACTGTTGTGCTGTGTGCTGTTCTGTATTGTTATGCTGTGTGCTGTTCTGTACTGCTGTGCTGTGTGCTGTTCTTAACTGTTGTGCTGTGTGCTGTTCTGTACTGTTGTGCTGTGTGCTGTTGTGCTGTGTGCTGTTCTTTACTGTTGTGCTGTGTTCTGTTCTGTACTGTTGTGCTGTGTGCTATTCTTTACTGTTGTGCTGTGTGCTGTTCTGTACTGTTGTGCTGTGTGCTGTTGTGCTGAGTGTTGTTCTGTACTGTTGTGCTGTGTGTTGTTGTGCTGTGTGTTGTTGTGCTGTGTGCTGTTGTGCTGTATGTTGTTCTGTACAGTTGTGCTGTGTGCTGTTGCGCTGTGTGCTGTTCTGTACTGTTGTGCTGTGTGTTGCTGTGCTGTGTGCTGTTCTGTACAGTTGTGCTGTGTGCTGTTGTGCTGTGTGCTGTTCTGTACTGTTGTGCTGTGTGCTGTTGTGCTGTGTGTTTTTCTGTACTGTTGTGCTGTGTGTTGGTGTGCTGTGTGCTATTGTGCTGTATGCTGTTCTGTACTGTTGTGCTGTGTGCTGTGTGCTGTTCTGTACAGTTGTGCTGTTGTGCTGTGTGCTGTTCTGTACAGTTGTGCTGTGTGCTGTTGTGCTGTGTGCTGTTCTGTACTGTTGTGCTGTGTGCTGTTGTGCTGTGTGTTGTTCTGTACTGTTGTGCTGTGTGTTGTTCTTTACTGTTGTGCTGTGTACTGTTGTGCTGTGTGCTGTTCTGTACTGTTGTGCAGTGTGCTGTTGTGCTGTGTGCTGTTGTGCTGTGTGCTGTTCTGTACTGTTCTGCTGTGTGCTGTTCTGTATTGTTATGCTGTGTGCTGTTCTGTACTGTTGTGCTGTATGCTGTTCTTAACTGTTGTGCTGTGTGCTGTTCTGTACTGTTGTGCTGTGTGCTGTTGTGCTGTGTGCTGTTCTTTACTGTTGTGCTGTGTGCTGTTCTGTACTGTTGTGCTGTGTGCTATTCTTTACTGTTGTGCTGTGTGCTGTTCTGTACTGTTGTGCTGTGTGCTGTTGTGCTGTGTGTTGTTCTGTACTGTTGTGCTGTGTGTTGTTGTGCTGTGTGTTGTTGTGCTGTGTGTTGTTGTGCTGTGTGTTGTTGTGCTGTGTGCTGTTGTGCTGTGTGTTGTTCTGTACAGTTGTGCTGTGTGCTGTTGTGCTGTGTGCTGTTGTGCTGTGTGCTGTTCTGTACTGTTGTGCTGTGTGCTGTTCTGTACTGTTGTGCTGTGTGTTGCTGTGCTGTGTGCTGTTCTGTACAGTTGTGCTGTGTGCTGTTGTGCTGTGTGCTGTTCTGTACTGTTGTGCTGTGTGCTGTTGTGCTGTGTGTTTTTCTGTACTGTTGTGCTGTGTGTTGGTGTGCTGTGTGCTGTTGTGCTGTATGCTGTTCTGTACTGTTGTGCTGTGTGCTGTGTGCTGTTCTGTACAGTTGTGCTGTTGTGCTGTGTGCTGTTCTGTACAGTTGTGCTGTGTGCTGTTGTGCTGTGTGCTGTTCTGTACTGTTGTGCTGTGTGCTGTTGTGCTGTGTGTTGTTCTGTACTGTTGTGCTGTGTGTTGTTCTTTACTGTTGTGCTGTGTACTGTTGTGCTGTGTGCTGTTCTGTACTGTTGTGCTGTGTGCTGTTGTGCTGTGTGCTGTTGTGCTGTGTGCTGTTCTGTACTGTTCTGCTGTGTGCTGTTCTGTACTGTTGTGCTGTGTGTTGTTCTTTACTGTTGTGCTGTGTGTTGTTCTTTACTGTTGTGCTGTGTGCTGTTCTGTACTGTTGAGCTGTGTGCTGTTCTGTACTGTTGTGCTGTGTGCTGTTCTGTATTGTTGTGCTGTGTGTTGTTCTTTACTGTTGTGCTGTGTGTTGTTCTTTACTGTTGTGCTGTGCGCTGTTGTGCTGTGTGTTGTTCTTTACTGTTGTGCTGTGTACTGTTGTGCTGTGTGCTGTTCTGTACTGTTGTGCTGTGTGCTGTTCTGTACTGTTGAGCTGTGTGCTTATCTGTACTGTTGTGCTGTGTGCTGTTGTGCTGTGTGTTGTTCTTTACTGTTGTGCTGTGTGTTGTTCTTTACTGTTGTGCTGTGTGTTGTTGTGCTGTGAGCTGTTCTGTACTGTTGTGTTGGGTGCTGTTGTGCTGTGTGTTGTTCTTTACTGTTGTGCTGTGTGCTGTTGTGCTGTGTGCTGTTCTGTACTGTTTTGCTGTGTGCTGTTCTGTACTGTTGGGCTGTGTGCTGTTCTTTACTGTTGTGCTGTGTGTTGTTCTTTACTGTTGTGCTGTGTGTTGTTCTTTACTGTTGTGCTGTGTGCTGTTGTGCTGTGTGTTGGTCTTCACTGTTGTGCTGTGTGTTGTTGTGTTGTGAGCTGTTCTGTACTGTTGTGTTGTGTGCTGTTGTGCTGTGTGTTGTTCTTTACTGTTGTGCTGTGTGTTGTTCTTTACTGTTGTGCTGTGTGCTGTTGTGCTGTGTGCTGTTCTGTACTGTTGTGCTGTGTGCTGTTCTGTACTGTTGGGCTGTGTGCTTTTCTTCACTGTTGTGCTGTGTGCTGTTGTGTTGTGTGCTGTTCTGTACTGTTGTGCTGTGTGCTGTTCTGTAATGTTGTGCTGTGTGCTGTTCTGTACAGTTGTGCTGCGTGTTGTTCTGTACTGTTGTGCTGTGTGCTGTTGTGCTGTGTGCTGTTGTGCTGTGTGCTGTTGTGCTGTGTGCTGTTCTTTACTGTTGTGCTGTGTGCTGTTCTATACTGTTGTGCTGTGTGCTGTTCTATACTGTTGTGCTGTGTGCTGTTGTGCTGTATGCTGTTCTGTACTGTTATGCTGTGTGCTGTTCTGTACTGTTGTGCTGTGTGCTGTTCTGTACAGTTGTGCTGTGTGCTGTTCTGTACTGTTCTGCTGTGTGCTGTTGTGCTGTGTGTTGTTCTGTACTGTTGTGCTGTGTGCTGTTGTTCTGTGTGCTGTTGTGCGCGGTTGTGCTGTGTGCTGTTGTGCTGTGTGCTGTTGTGCTGTGTGCTGTTGTGCTGTGTGCTGTTCTTTACTGTTGTGCTGTGTGCTGTTCTGTACTGTTGTGATGTGTGCTGTTGTGGTGTGTGCTGTTCTGTACTGTTGTGCTGTGTGCTGTTCTGTACTGTTGTGGTGTGTGCTGTTCTGTACTGTTGTGCTGTGTGCAGTTCTGTACTGTTATGCTGTGTGCTGTTCTGTACTGTTGTGCTGGGTGCTGTTCTTTACTGTTGTGCTGGGTGCTGTTTTGTACTGTTGTGCTGTGTTCTGTTCTGTACTGTTGTGCTGTGTACTGTTCTGTACTGTTGTGCTGTGTGCTGTTCTTTACTGTTGTGCTGGGTGCTGTTCTGTACTGTTGTGCTGTGTGCTGTTCTGTACTGTTGTGATGTGTACTGTTCTGTACTGTTGTGCTGTGTGCTGCTCTTTACTGTTGTGCTGGGTGCTGTTCTGTACTGTTGTGCTGTGTGTTGTTCTGTACTGTTGTGATGGGTGCTGTTCTGTACTGTTGTGCTGTGAGCTGTTCTTTACTGTTGTGCTGGGTGCTGTTCTGTACTGTTGTGCTGTGTGCTGTTCTTTACTGTTGTGCTGGGTGCTGTTCTGTACTGTTGTGCTGTGTGCTGTTCTTTACTGTTGTGCTGGGTACTGTTCTGTACTGTTGTGCTGTGTGCTGTTCTTTACTGTTGTGCTGGGTGCTGTTCTGTACTGTTGTGCTGTGTGCTGTTCTTTATTGTTGTGCTGGGTGCGGTTCTGTACTGTTGTGCTGTGTGCTGTTCTGTACTGTTGTGCTGGGTGCTGTTCTGTACTGTTGTGCTGTGTGCTGTTCTGTACTGTTGTGTTGGGTGCTGTTATGTACTGTTATGCTGTGTGCTGTTCTGTACTGTTGTGCTGGGTGCTGTTCTGTACTGTTGTGCTGGGTGCTGTTCTGTACTGTTGTGCTGGGTGCTGTTCTTTACTGTTGTGCTGGGTACTGTTCTGTACTGTTGTGCTGTGTGCTGTTCTGTACTGTTGTGCTGTGTACTGTTCTGTACTGTTGTGCTTTGTGCTGTTCTTTACTGTTGTGCTGGGTGCTGTTCTGTACTGTTGTGCTGTGATGCTGTTCTGTACTGTTGTGCTGTGTACTGTTCTGTACTGTTGTGCTGTGTGCTGTTCTGTACTGTTGTGCTGTGTGCTGTTCTGTACTGTTGTGCTGGGTGCTGTTCTTTACTGTTGTGCAGGTTGCTGTTCTTTACTGATGTGCTGGGTGCTGTTCTTTACTGTTGTGCTGTGTTTGTTCTTTACTGATGTGCTGTGTGCTGTTTTGTACTGTTGTGCTGTGTGCTGTTCTGTACTGTTGTGATGGGTGCTGTTCTTTACTGTTGTGCTGGGTGCTGTTCTGTACTGTTGTGCTGAGTGCTGTTCTGTACAGTTGTGTTGTGTGCTGTTCTTTACAGTCGTGCTGTGTACTCTTCTTTACTGATGTGCTGTGTGCTGTTCTTTACTGTTGTGCTGTGTGCTGATGTGTTTTGTGCAGTTATGCTGTTGTGCTGTGTTGTTGTGCTGGGTGCTGTTCTGTACAGTTGTGCTGGGTGCTGTTCTGTACTGTTGTGCTGTGTGCTGTTCTTTACTGTTGTGCTGGGTGCGGTTCTGTACTGTTGTGCTGTGTGCTGTTCTGTACTGTTGTGCTGGGTGCTGTTCTGTACTGTTGTGCTGTGTGCTGTTCTGTACTGTTGTGTTGGGTGCTGTTATGTACTGTTATGCTGTGTGCTGTTCTGTACTGTTGTGCTGGGTGCTGTTCTGTACTGTTGTGCTGGGTGCTGTTCTGTACTGTTGTGCTGGGTGCTGTTCTTTACTGTTGTGCTGGGTACTGTTCTGTACTGTTGTGCTGTGTGCTGTTCTGTACTGTTGTGCTGTGTACTGTTCTGTACTGTTGTGCTTTGTGCTGTTCTTTACTGTTGTGCTGGGTGCTGTTCTGTACTGTTGTGCTGTGCTGTTCTGTACTGTTGTGCTGTGTACTGTTCTGTACTGTTGTGCTGTGTGCTGTTCTGTACTGTTGTGCTGTGTGCTGTTCTGTACTGTTGTGCTGGGTGCTGTTCTTTACTGTTGTGCTGGGTGCTGTTCTTTACTGATGTGCTGGGTGCTGTTCTTTACTGTTGTGCTGTGTTCTGTTCTTTACTGATGTGCTGTGTGCTGTTTTGTACTGTTGTGCTGTGTGCTGTTCTGTACTGTTGTGATGGGTGCTGTTCTTTACTGTTGTGCTGGGTGCTATTCTGTACTGTTGTGCTATGTGCTGATGTGTTTTGTGCAGTTATGCTGTTGTGCTGTGTTGTTGTGCTGGGTTCTGTTCTGTACAGTTGTGCTGGGTGCTGTTCTGTACTGTTGTGCTGTGTGCTGTTCTGTACTGTTGTGCTGGGTGCTGTTCTGTACTGTTGTGCTTTGTGCTATTCTGTACTGTTGTGCTGGGTGCTGTTCTGTACTGTTGTGCTGGGTGCTGTTCTGTACAGTTGTGCTGGGTGCTGTTCTGTACTGTTGTGCTGGGTGCTGTTCTGTACTGTTGTGCTGGGTGCTGTTGTGTTTTGTGCAGTTGTGCTGTTGTGCTTTGTTGTTGTGCTGGGTGCTGTTGTGCTGTTTAATTATGTGCTGCGTGTTCTTGAATTCGCTTGCAGTTTTTGTTTAATGACTCTCATATGGTTGAGTTGCGTTCTGTTGTGTTAGGTAGTGCTGTTTTGTATATGTAGTGGTGCGCTAGATACAGTTGTGCTGTGTACAGTCGCTTTATGGCTCCTGTTGTGTTGCGTGCTGTAGTTCTGCACCACCACACACGGCAACAAAATCAGCCTAACAGCACGCGGTGCACAGCGACAAAAGTTCGTTCTGAGCGAAGGCTGTAACGAAAAATTGTACAGGATATCAAACAGCGGCTGTGAAAAACATTTGTTCGGAAATATGAATAGATTGTACAGGTAGATAAAAATTAAACAGTGATCGTACAATTTCAAGTTATCATAAGAAATATCGATGGACAATTATCTCTCAGAGATGACATTTCGTGCCGACGAAAAGTGTTAGCCGAAGTTTTAGCGGTGGCAGCCTAGCCTATACCATAGAGACTAATGGACCAATGTTCGAGTTGCCGACACAGCGTCTAGCTGCAACGTGGATCTTGAATGCAGCATCATACAACCTCATAACCACTACATTGGGGTCAACTCTGAAGAAAAAAAACTGTGTCAGTTTGAGGGCATTTCGCTCATCACTTAACTCAGCCATCGCAATTGCAGACTAAAAATCACAACTTCTAGCAATATATATCTCAATTTTCAGCAAGAAACAATGAGCCAACTCTTTTTAACATTTGTTTCAACTTTAAATAAACAATAACAGCTCAAGACACGTCACTCAACTTCACACGACAAACCACGATAACTCTTAACATATCTCAACTTCAGATGAAAAATAACATCTCTAGACATTAAACTCAACTGCTGACGACAAATCACGACAACTCCTGTCAATTAATATCTGTCTCAACTTCTGGTAAAAAACAACGGCTCCAGACAAGTACCTCAACTTCACATGAGAACACTTATCAACATCAACTATAACTTTCCCTTCTAGCCGCCGCACTAACACGTCCAGTTGACACCCAATGAACATGTACGTTTGATAGCCATCACAGTTAATAGCGATAGCGTCACGCTCTCGATGTACGAGCCTTAGAAAGTCAACTGCGGCATCACGTTTCCAAGTCACAAAAAAGGCCTTAAAACTGTACGCAACCGCAAAATTTTTCAATTCACCTCCCACGGGATAACAATTGTGTCATTTTTATTCTTCGTTTTCCAATTAATCTTGCTATGAAGAATTTTTACAAAAAGTAATCTCCGCTCCTGTGACGCCTGAATTTTATT
This sequence comes from Morinoia aosen, assembly GCA_030386875.1. NCBI lineage: Eukaryota > Metazoa > Arthropoda > Malacostraca > Amphipoda > Talitridae > Morinoia > Morinoia aosen. The sequence continues at coordinate 60,854,438 of CM059571.1, read as the reverse complement.
CTTTCAATATCATAAGATACCACCACTAGCTTTCTGTTTATCAGGTATGTAGCGTTGCCAGGCACCTGTGTTCTCAAGGGAAGATTCACGAAATATTTTGCTTGCACACTGTAGATAAAAACTCGTAAAATGCTAAATGGTAATTGCAGAGTAGAAATTTCAGTCTGAGATGCCAATTCTCGACTCATTTTATTTAACTACATTGTCGTAAAACATACAAAGTTTCACCCTTAATTGCATAACTGAAATAGTTTCATTCAGCTCAATACATTCAGCAACATGGGATGTAAGAATAATTACCTAATTTCATAGTAATTTTCAAACTATAAAATGGGCACTTCAATAAGTGCAGTGTCATTTTTCGGCAAGTTGATGGTGTTGGGCCCACGTCTTGACTTAACCAATATGTCAAACTGCACTATTGAAAGTCGTTGCTGTGCTTGGGGCACAATGCTGTCAATCAGAGCTGCATTTACTTGGCTAGCAGGGCCACCAATGCGCAGCAGCTGCGCAAAAATGTTCGCTTGTCAGGAGGCACGGCTCTCAGGTATGGAGGTATGGAAGTTTCATGCGCCGCATAAAAATCTAAAATGAAACAGTGTTTTTCATTTTTCTATTTTGCTTCAACGAATGCAAAAACACTAACTTCTTATGTATGATCAACTTACAAAGTTTCCAGCTGACCTGGTGGAAACCCAATTAGAAATTCTGCCTAAATAACCCTTTTTCCTTGTCTTCCTCAATATATTGCTCTCTATAGGACACAGAAGGCCTCTGCAGTATAGAAGTAGAATGGCACAATACTTGTTTATATTGAGACTTTATGTGATTTACAAAAATGAATGCAAATGATATTTTCCCGATTAGCGCGCTTAGGAATTAGATGCATTTCAAAGGAAGATAAATACGGAAAATATTAACTACATACCGCTTCTTTGCGACTGCAATTACGGGAACGTATATTGTCTTTTTTTATTGTTCAACATCAAACACGCACATTCATTTAATGAGTTTTTTTAGGAACTATCAAATTGGGATTGCCCTTACATTAGCGGCAAGTACGACCGAGTGGCACGGTATAAATAAATTGAATCCCATTACATCAGCGTATAACAATATCGGTCAGGATCGAATTAACATTCTTTGCGCTACGCCACAACGTTGTAGGAATTGTGTAAGAAATTTGTTCTCCGCTTGATACAGTACAAGGTGTTCATTGACGCTACATGAGTTCATGAAATATTTGTTTGTTACATCAAACCAATCTTCTACAGCTCACAAACATCAAACACAAATAAAATGCCTTCATGAATGAACAAAAATCAGCATATGGTGCTCGCACGCACCACAAAGCATTGAATTTTAATTAAAAATTGTAAGTCTAACAATCTGACGAAATTAAGTGAATAAATGAGATAGCTGGAGAAACGAATCCGCAAGGTTTTGTGTTCTGTGTGTGTTGTAGTAAATGACAAACCATGATCATTGGAATATTTAATGTCGTTCATTTTAATTTTATTCCCAGACCAATAGTTACATGTTTTTATTTATTAGTGTTTTTCATTTTTTGCAATTTTCAAATTTACAAACACGCTTTACTCTGCACAGTATATATTTTCTGACAGGATTTCCGTCAGTATTTATTTTCTAATCGCATCTTGGTTTCTATCTCTAAAATAATGTTAGGGTTGTTTAAACCATGGGATGATATACCCGTCCTAAAGCAAAATTTTTGAGAGACCAGATTACGCATGTGTATTCAACACCAATCCTCATCAATCAACACACACTTCGCAGGATTACTACACACCATAACAGAGAACTAAACCTCTTTGGAAAACAACAGACGCCACTGTGATGAGAACATGAACGTGCCGACATCCCCTCACTCAACCAAGTCCCACATGACACTGCCACGCAGGCGGAGTGGAGCGTCCAGCAAACTTGCAGCCCGGTGCGGGTGCCGCTGTTTCGCTCGTCGCAAAGTAGGTCACTTGTCCAAGGCGCTCCAGGCGAAACTCCTGAAGCTTCCACGCCCAGCGTCCGGACTGAGTGTGATTCCACGCAGCATCTTCAGGATCCCTAATTTGAATTTTTAGAATATTACTAAATGCACAAGGTCATGACTTGGTGGCAACTCAATCATTATCTGCTAAAGGCAGGAGGGAAGAAAGAAAGCAACAAGAAAAGAAAAAAGTCAATTTTCATAGAAGTTGATACATGAATTGTACTCGTATGTATTACGAAATTTAGATCTGCAAAGATTTTTTTAATACAATGGTCCTTAATTGATGGACAAACCATTAGGGGAGGATACCAACGGTTTTAAGGGTTAATACTATAATTAGGAAATACAATATCAATATAAAATCTTGTATATTTTAAGCTAATCATAAGGGTAGAAAGATTATGAATATATTAAGTACCAATCCCTTGGAGTATGGTTGCTGTAAGTTAGAGAAAAAATGAAATACTTTACTGAACAGACTATACTATGATTCTAAATGACTTTCTAGTACTGAGTGCAGGTTAACCAAAAGGATTTCATAAATAATATTGCACAAACACTCCCATTTCTAATAAATTAACCTATATGCCCGTACAGATGAATTTCAAAGCTTGGTCATCATACAGTGAGTAAGATGATGTGTTGACGAATCCTTACTCAGATTGCGGTTATATTCATTTATTTATTTAAAATTCAGGAGACAGAAGCGTGTGAAGTTCCTGGGGTAGCGCTCGATGTCTTTTCGAAACAGCGAGCAGGCGTACTATTATACTGAAATATCTAGTTATTTCTGATCAAAAGTTCAGTACTAACTGGTCGCAGAGCGTTCAGCGAAATTTAATCATGGCTTTCCAATTTCGTTTTTTTCACGAAAAAATTCAAATGCTTTATCCAATTATCATATACTGAGCATACGACTGTGATGCACAGTGTAGTTAAAAGGAAAATATAAAAAACTGGAAAATGTAAAAATGAGCTAATTGTTACTTTTCTGAGAGAGTTATTAAAAAATCAAGGAGCAGTCTAAGAATAACAAAAAACACTAAAGGTTTCTCATTCACTTGACGTTCCCTATAATACCATCAGGCATGGGTACATGAAATAAAAATAAAAACACGGTGTCGAATTGGTTTCTCTTAAAAGTAATAAACAACCAGTGGTGGGCATCGATCCTCAAAATATTAGTCCGAACACGAACTTACGATTCCGGTCAATGGCTAATTCCGAATGCGACCTTCCAATCCCGCCGCCATAAAAATAAAGCGATCCCGAACTTCCGAACCTAAGATTTCAACAGCGATCCCCGGTTGTGTTTTGAAGCGTTTTTAAAGCAATTCAGATTCAATATGAGCATACGACGTCACATATATACTATAATACTGATATACAGTAGAATGGAACAGATGGATTTTAAATTAAATTTGTAATTATTTATATATGACTTTATTAACTCTATTACTCTATTCAATTTAATTACATTACATATATGAAAGAAAAGTGACGCAATCTGTCTTTTTTTATGAATCGTCCCGTTCGCCCCTCGTGCTTCCTCATTGGCATTCCTGAGGAAGGGAAGGTTACCCTTCAAGAAGTTGAGGGCCTCGAAGTTCTCGGCCGACAGGGTCGCCCGCCCTCCTATTTAATTAGGCCGGAGGATGGTTGGCCCATAGCTGAACACGCGCTCGATCGAATTCAAAATAGACCAGCTTCAAAAACAGAAACTGTTTTTGAAGCTGCGTACAAGAAAACACGACATCTGCTCGAGATGAATTGGCCGTCTTTATTTGCTGTCAGTTAAGTGGCCGGGACCGGGATTGGACTTACATTTTGCAAGAGCGATCCTCGCACTTTCGATCTTTTCCACCGGGAGGTTCCGATCTTCAAGTTCGATCCCGAAGTGGAAGATCGATCGTGATCGAAAGTTGGGACTTAGGATCCGAACACCCACCACTTGTGCTCTCCGTGGTACAGAGGTTAAGGGATCGGGCTCGTATGTTGGAGTCGCGGGTTCGTATCCCGGCGCTTCCGCGGAGATTTTCCCCGTTGGGTATAAGGGAAAGCTCAAGCACAATACCCCACTCAACCCAGGTGTCGGAAATGGGTACCGGCTTTACGGGGGAACCGTCATGGTGTCCTATATATAGGGTTAGTTTTAAGACATATGAAAAACCAATGCTAAGATCATATGTATCAGGCTTGATTGGAAATAAAGCATCCCAAAGATGCCGATGTTTACCTTAAACCTAACCTAAACACTGCAAATAACTGCAAAATTTCCACTTATAGATTACAAATTAACTTAATTTAGGTTTCATAAACCAGCACTATATAAAGACGTAGGGAGGTCTTCGAAATAGGGATAGTGAGAACTTAAACAAAGTTAGCCAGGATATGTGTGGCTATTTCGGTTTAACAGAGTTTGAAATGCTGAACTCAAAGTTTCGTTGGGTCAATTTAATTAAAGCAAAATGATTGGCCGCTTAGTTTGAGGTTATAACGAAATGTTGCAGTAAGTTATTCCCTACGGCAGAGATGCGAGATGGCTCGACACGCTAGCTTTAAATTTTTTTACAGTTCAAGAGTTAATTAATCGCTGTGGACGCTTATTTTACAATAGAACTCCAGAAAATGAGATCTCGTTTTGTCTCATGTGAGATGAATGGTAACTAACTAAGACATTATTCATCCGATTTATTTATTTGTAATAGGAACCGATCACCGCTTTTTTGCTATCATGCTGTTTCTACTCATAACTGCGCAAACCAAAAACGAAATACAGTTGTAGTATAATACTAACTACATTCATCCTTAGAGTTTGAAATTACGTCACATAAATTTTTATTCCATATTATTATGTTTGTATTAGCATCACAAAAATATTGAAGCAGTAGTAAACTGGATGATATCTAACTTTTCGATTCCTAAAAGTTGAGCTATCGTATTCCGCAAAAGTTATTTGAGTTTTTACAAAAATTTCGGCAGATTTATGAAGTTCGGCCTGACGGGCGTATGTCAGGCTGCACAGGGGTTGTCGAGCCTTTTTGTGTTAGTTACCCATAATCTTAAGTATTTTCTTCATGTGTCCAGCTCTCTGAACGCCGACTTGTCTATTTCCCCGCGCTGATGTTGCGTTTGTGCATTTACTTTAGTTAGCCCTTAAATATCATTTGTCTCATATGTCGATATTCCAATGTTTCTTGTATTACCTAGCTAAATACGACTAATATCTTAAATGCAATTTTGAGTGTTGTACCCTGTTATGCAATAGCTCATGTCTGTACGCACTATTTTTGCAATAAAAAATAAATCACTGTCTTTGTTAAAATATATCAGTGTATGTAGAAGGGACTTCAAAGAGATTCAGCACTAAACAAGTCACACCCTGAGGGCAAGAGAGTTTCCTTTCTCCTTGTCGACACAGACTTTAGGCTTATACGACACTTCGCCTAGTAAGGGGTTTAAAGGGGCTTTCACACGATCAGTTTTTTCGTCAGTTAACACTGACACTCACGGTCCGCAACACCATATTTGGGCATGCGTGCTCTCTTTTGCTCTCTACTCGGCACTCGCCACTGTCGGGTTTGACTGCTGCTTTGCTTCTATTTGCGTGTCAGTTTTCGCCCACCCGGCGTCTAGTAAGGATGGCTGCGATCGCTCTCCCGTGTTAAATGGTCTCAACCTGGTCTAAATCATTAATTAGCTATTTTCGTCAACAGCCTGCTTTGTGGAAAGTGCAAAGCAACGAATACAAGAGCAGAGATATAAGAAGCAAGTAGCTCAAATATGTTATTGAAGCAATGAATCAACACAGTATTAGTTTACGTGAGAATGGGTTGAAGGAAAAAATTAATAGGCTTCAAAAACAGTTTAGGAAGGTATTTAGAGCATTTGCTTCCAAAAAATCTATTATTTAGCAGAGGATAGCACCTGGATTCAAAGGTGCGGGAACAATAGTTCATTTTTTACAAGAATATCATAATGCATTCGTCCTGTTGTAGTGACAGCGGCTCAGCGCCATTGACAAAGGATTTCCAATCGTATTTAATATTCACTCAGGAAATACTGCAAAGGCAAATTATTTTTATTTCTTAGAATGAAAAAATTAAATATTTAACCGAAGTGCGATTTCAACACTTAGTCCGGCATTTTCAAATAAAATAAAAAACTTTTTCCATGAATTCTCCTCAACATTTAATTTCAGCATGCAAATGTTTCCTGAAATGATTCTAAGCGTTTATTAGTTTATCCGTAACGCTGTCACATTCAAATGGATTATTAAATATTATCACACAGTAATTTGAGAGGCTTATTATATTTTATATTATTTGCTTGCGGATGCCAGATTTACGCGTGCATTCTATCATACAGTTCTAATGAATGTGCGCTAGATTTTAATTGTTATTACTATATCCTTGTCAGTGTGTCGCTAGGAAATGACCGAACATAGTTCTTCAAGAAAAAAATTCAATTTACGAGCTGTACTATTACACGCTTGTACATGCAAAACTGTATAGAACGAGCGGAAAATATTACCTGCAGTTGAAATTATTATGAAGTAGATTATTACATTTGTAGTAGTTGTAGTATTTGTTAGATCTGGTGTGACCAAATTTGACAAATGCTGAAAAAGGAAGGAATGCGACAAATAATTAGTGAGCGAAATTTAGATATTTAGCCCTAACTTACTACAAATCCGGTTATAACTGCCATTTTCTGGATGTTTAGCCAGCCATTCTTTTACCCACTATCTATTTATGGTGTTTTTTCTTCTCTATGACCGCAAAGCCGATGAGTATGCTTGCTTTGACTACGACGAATCTCTCTCGACTCCGCATAGTGAAGCACTGCCAAGCTTGCCAGTGACGCGCCACTTCAGTCACGCGAACGTACGTGTGAACGCGAGTGTTCTGACCACACTCTGGAGTGTCAGTCTTGACTGAGGAAAAAACTGATCGTGTGAAAGGCCCTTAAGGAGCCACCTCGGAAGGGCGAACTATTTCGCATAGTTTGTCCATAGGAAGACGCTGTCGCAGTTCGGCACTAACAGAATTCACTTCTGTTGCCCTAGCGGTCTCATACGGCGCAAACAGTTGCTCGTCTTCCTAACGGGACCACCGTAGTTCGGCACTAACAGAATTTACTTCTGTTGCCCTAGCGGACTTATTACGGCGTAGGTGGTACCCACACACACACCTCACCCTAGCGGTACCACCGTAGTTCGGCACATAACAGAATTTACTTCTGTTGCCCTAGCGGACTGAATACGGCGCAGGTGGTACCCACACTCACCTCACCCCCCACACACAACGGTACCGCCATAGTTCGGCACTAACAGAATTTACTTCTGTTGCCCTAGCGGACTGATTACGGCGTAGGCGGTACCCACACGAACCTCAGGAAGGGCAGCTGCGAAGAAAAGCTAGCGCCCCGGAAAAGGTAGCTGTACAGAAGACAGCCCCTTTTCCACGAACCCTTACGTCGACCACACGACGGTATCGACATATTCTGGCGCCCAAACAGGGACCCAGAAGCTTTGCGCGACTACCAACGTTGTCTGGGATTTCTGGGTTCTAATCAACTACGCGGACACCGCATCACTTAAACAAGATGAACCTCGTCGCTCAAGCTCGAGAATGCGTCGAAGCCCTCGGCCTCACTCCCACCGATGCGGAGTACCGGGAAGAATTTACCAGCCGCCTGAGGCATTTGGAAGAAGCCGCAGAACGAGCAACGGAACGAGAAGAACGAGCAGCGGAACGAGAAGCCGCAGAACGAGCAGCGGAACGAGAAGCAGCACAACGAGACCACGAGCTCAGACTCCGACAACTCGATGCTCAAATCGCTCCCCAAAATGCTAGAGTGAAGATACCTCCACCGGCTCCATTCGATCCCACGAAAGAAAGGATGGACGAATTCTTGCAACGCTTCTGCACTCACACCACAGCGATGGGATTTACTGAAGTCGATGCTGTTGTCATGCTCCATAATTTGATCACACCGAAGGAACGTCGACTCATCGATACCCTGCCCGCAGCAGATCGCTTCAAGCTTCCTGAAATTAAATTGCTCCTACTAGATGCTCATAAAGTTACTCCGGCAAAACTACGTGCCAACTACTACGAATTGAAGCCAGAAGAAGGCGACAATATGTCACGTTACCTACGGCGACTCGAACAATCCTTTGACGCTTGGTTAAAAGGATGCAACATCGAAGCCATCTACAAGACTCTTCGTGACTTCCTAATTGTTGACCGAGCTTATTCAAGCTTGCCGCCCTTCCTCGCTACTCAGTTGCGTGACAGGGGTGGTAACACAGTCGCAAGCCTAGGAGAGCAAGGTGATAGCTTCTTACAAGCAAGACCTCATACATCGCTCCATCAGCTTTGTAAGGGTCGCACACTGACATCATCGACGGATGCGGGCCCTCCAGCACTCAAAGCATCAGGAGCACCAGAGCGACGCGCGACATTTCCTGTCCGAGCCCCGAGCACTCCAGCAAGATCACCCAACTCCAGCAACAACTCTCGAGGAACGCCGCCAAGAACTTCTAACACACGTGGTGGTCCCACCTGCTCAGGATCGGTCAACACTCCGCAGCGCGAACAACGAGGACCTTACAATGGATTTTACTGTACTTTTCATGGCCCCAACCAATCGCATTCCAGTGACGAGTGCCGCCAATTGCAGAGGAGGCAAGGTGATGGTCACAGTAATGGAGCAGCCCATGCAAGCCCACCTATCTCCAGTACTACCGCTCGAGTAAACAATCTAGCAACGCATGAAGAAGCAGATGAATACGACGATATTCCCCCAGTCGCATGCAATCACATCGCCTCGAACAAGCTGATCGAATTGGGACAGCTGAAAACATGCTCTGGCACCGTGAACCAACAACCCGTTCAAGTACTACTCGATGGAGGAGCAACGGCGGTCTTCGTCAAGAAGGCTCTCGTCCCAGCTGACGCCATTTGAAGAAGGAAATTACCGTACGGCTGGCCAACAATCACTCTTTCGAAGCGCCTCTGGCCCGGGTCTCTCTCGTGTGCCCCTATTACCACGGAGAGGTGACAGCCGTAGCCATGGAAGAGCTCTCCCACGATGTCATTTTCGGCCGAGTTCCCGGAACCTCCTTCGAAGAACAGATGACCGACGATGAAGAGCAACCAGTTGCTGCAGAAGTCTCTCACGTTGTCACAAGGGCAGCAGAAAAAGCGATCGAAGATCCCACTGCCGCACCAAGCACTGTCGATATATTGCAACACAACAAAGAAGACTTCAAGAAATTACAGCGGGAGTGCAAAACATTGCAGCTTTTATTAAAGAAAGTTGACACTGGCAAAGAAGAAACGCACAAGGATGGCAGAGTCATTACCTTTGAACTCCATGACGGCATTCTCCATCGGAAAACGTTACGAGACGGTCAGGAAACTCATCAACTTGTAGCACCTGCAAGCGTGCGCCCACAAATCTTGGGAATGGCTCATGACAATCCACTTGCTGGCCATTATTCCCAAAAGAAGACTCAGGCTCGACTAGAACCCGATTTTTATTGGCCGTCCCTAGCAAAAGATGTGGTCCAATACTGTCACTCCTGCCATACCTGCCAGACGCACGCTCCATCTCGACCAAGAAAGGCACCTATCTCAACCCCACCGATCACCACTCCATTCTCCGCGCTCAGTGTTGATTTGGTAGGCCCATTACAACCAGCTTCGGCACGTGGCCACCGATACATTCTCACCGTGGTGGACCAAGCAACTCGGTACGCAGACGCAGCCCCGCTCAGACATATAGATGCAGAAACAGTCGCCCAGGAGCTACTCGAAATCTGCAGCAGAGTTGGATTCCCTCACACGCTAACAAGAGACAACGGCACTCAGTTCACAGCTGCAACCTTCGAAGCTTTCCTGAAAATCGTCGGTATCCAGCACCGATTGACGCCATTATACCATGCCCAATCGAACGGCATAGTCGAACGCTTCAATGGTACGCTCAAAGTCATGTTGCGGAAGTTAGCCGTAGAACAGCCGCGAGATTGGGACCTGTATCTGCCTTCACTCCTTTTTGCTTATCGAGACGCTCCTCAGGCCTCAACCTGGTATTCTCCTTTCGAACTCATCTACGGTCATCGCGTCCGTGGACCTTTAACCGTGCTCAAGGAATGCTGGACCGATACTAGCTTGCAAGACGACACGAGCACTGCTCAGTATTTGATGGAAATGAAGCACCGATTGAAAGAAACATGTAAAATCGCTCGCGAGAATCTAAACAGGAGCCAAGAGAAAAGCGCCAAGTTCTTCAACAGACGTACCAAGATGCGAACTCTAAAGCAAGGAGATAAAGTCCTCGTATTTCTGCCCGATTCTCGAAAGAAGCTACTTATGACTTGGAAAGGTCCCTATACAGTGAAATCACGCCTGGGAACCTATACCTATACATTGGACGTGGATGGAAACAACAAAGTCTATCACATCAACCTCCTTCGCCAGTACCACGACCGGGAGCAGCAAAGTTCCGCCTCACCAAGCGAGAAAGATCGCGAGGAGGACGACGAGAGAGTAGAGGAAGCATTTGCAGCGGTTAACCTCGCCCTAGAACCTACCTGCGAAGAAGAAGAACTCGACCGGAAAGAACCAGAGATACCGTCACCCGTCGGAGAAACCATTGAAGACTGTCTCATCTCCTCTACGTTGACTACAACACAACGCTCAGAACTCCAGGAACTACTTGAAGAATATCGCGATCTTTTCACAGATACTCCCGGAAGAACCAGCACGGCAGTTCATGAAATAAAATTGAAGGACCCTTCCAGTTTTCGACTTCAACATTCGTATCCGCTTACCTTAGCGCTGGAGCCTGAACTGCGGTCAAGTTTAGAGAAGTGGATGAAGATGGGAATCGTGACGCCATCCACATCACCTTACTACTCACCGCTCCTTGCTGTCCGGAAGAAAGACGGAACCCACCGATTTTGTCTGGACTGCAGGCACCTCAACAGCCAGACAGTATTCGATGCCGAGCCGATAGCAGACACCACTGCTATGTTCACCAATTTAGCTGGCAAAACAATATTCAGCAAAATGGATCTGACCAGTGGATATTGGCAAGTACCTCTACACCCTGAGTCCCGCCAATACACCGCCTTCAAAACTAGGTCTGGCCTCTATGAATTCAACGTACTGCCTTTCGGCCTAGCAAATGCTCCAGCCACTTTTTCCCGCCTTATACGTCAAGTAACTGCAGGACTGCAAGACACCGAGGTCTACATGGACATCTTAATCGCCTCGACAACCTGGGAAGATCATTGCACAGCATTAGCTAAACTGTTCGAAGCTCTCTCTCGACATGGCCTTAAGGCGAAGCCGTCCAAATGCGAATTCGGATTTGACAGCCTCCAGTATTTGGGTCATCAACTGAGCAGTAATCAGATCCAGCCTCTGGAGAACCGAGTCGAAGCCTTGAAATCGGCTCCACTCCCAAAAACCAAACGGGAGCTCCGAAGTTTTCTCGGTACAGTTGGGTACTACCAACAGTACATTCCTAACTACTCTCAACTGACATTTAAACTCCATGATTTCCTAAAGAAGAACTCCCCAGAACAAATACCTTGGACCGATACAACAGAAGATCTGTTCGAAAGTTTGAAGACAGCGTTAGTCAAGAGACCGGTCTTACAGTTACCAGACCCCAGATGTCCTTTCATTCTGAGGACAGATGCCTCCCAAACTGGGCTTGGAGCAGCTCTCCTCCAGCCAAGCAAACGAGACTTCCGTCACTACGCGCCGGTAGCATATGCTTCACGTCGACTGAGAGGAGCAGAAATAAACTATTCTACCATTGAAAAAGAAGCGTTAAGCATCTACTGGGCTCTACCGAAGTTTGAGGTCTACCTGTATGGACGAGAATTTGTGTTTCAAACCGACCATCGACCGCTCCTTTATTTGCAACAGGCAGACAAGTTGAACCCCCGATTGAAACGCTGGGCTTTGTATTTCAGCCTTTTCAGGTTCCGAGCAGAACACCTTCCGGGAGTCGAAAACCACCTTGCAGATTTCCTGTTTCGGCTATCGTAGCAGAGACCCCCTCCCCCGGGCGTGTCAGGCTGCACAGGGGTTGTCGAGCCTTTTTGTGTTAGTTACCCATAATCTTAAGTATTTTCTTCATGTGTCCAGCTCTCTGAACGCCGATTTATCTATTTCCCCGCGCTGATGTTGCGTTTGTGCATTTACTTTAGTTAGCCCTTAAATATCATTTGTCTCACATGTCGATATTCCAATGTTTCTTGTATTACCTAGCTAAATACGACTAATATCTTAAATGCAATTTTGAGTGTTGTACCCTGTTATGCAATAGCTCATGTCTGTACGCACTATTTTTGCAATAGAAAATAAATCACTGACTTTGTTAAAATAAATCAGTGTATGTTATAGGGACTTCAAAGAGATAGGGACTTCACCGACTCAAGCGAATATTTTGTGATAAAGGAGACCTAACAAATACGGCAAGCCTAACCACCCACGTCCGGTACTAAAGATGCCTACTAACTAAAGATGGATCATACAAAGCCCTGACGGGTAATTAACGTCTACCACCCCTAAACTACCTACAAAAACAAATACTCACAACACTAGCATCATATGCGCACACCGCATCTCTATCTTTTTCCTACCTATCCTTTTCCGTTTCACATCTTCTCTTCCCGACACACCCTGTGTCAAACTCTCCTTCCGACTTCTCTATAAGCATCGCCAAGCCAAGCCATTAAGCAAGTCACACCCTGAGGCCAAAAGAGTTTCCTTTCTCCTTGTTGACACAGGCTTTAGTCTTATACGACACTTCGCCTACTCAGGGGTTTAAGGAGCCACCTCGGAAGGACGGACTATTTCGCATAGTTTGTCGATAGGAAGACGCTGTCGCAATTCGGCACTAACAGAATTCACTGCTGTTGCCCTAACGGTCTCATACGGCGCAGACAGTTGCTCGTCTTCCTAACGGTACCACCGTAGTTCGGCACTAACAGAATGTACTTCTGTTGCCCTAGCGGACTTATTACGGCGTAGGTGGTACCCACACACACACCTCACCCTAGCGGTACCACCGTAGTTCGGCACATTACAGAATTTACTTCTGTTGCCCTAGCGGACCGAATACGGCGCAGGTGGTACCCACACTCACCTCACCCCCCACACACAACGGTACCGCCGTAGTTCGGCACTAACAGAATTTACTTCTGTTGCCCTAGCGGACTGATTACGGCGTAGGCGGTACCCACACGAACCTCAGGAAGGGCAGCTGCGAAGAAAAGCTAGCGCCCCGGAAAAGGTAGCTGTACAGAAGACAGCCCCTTTTCCACGAACCCTTACGTCGACCACACGACGGTATCGAAATACAGTAGTAGTATAATACTAACTACATTCATCCTTAGAGTTTGAAATTACGTCACATAAATTTTTATTCCATATTATTATGTTTGTATTAGCATCACCAAAATATTGAAGCAGTAGTAAACTGGATGATATCTAACTTTTCGATTCCTAAAAGTTGAGCTATCGTATTCTGCAAAAGTTATTTGAGTTTTTACAAAAATTTCGGCAGATTTCTGAAGTTCGGCCTGACGGGCGTAATTCAAGTTTTTACTTTGGACAGGGTCACCAGCTTTTCTATGCCTATGGCTAGGCACAAGACTACAATTTTTTTGGAGTGTTACTATTGAATGTTTGCTTGGCCCTTTTTACTCTGAAGGAGTAGGTAATCGGGTGCTCTACTGGCACCTAGTTTTTCTGATCAGCTTGCACGACTTGAACCTCTGTGGGGCAATGATACACGACATCTTTCTCTGGCCTTTGGTTTTTATTAGGATGACCCTGGGTGCCGTGACTACGACCGGTCGTGGGGTGGATCCGCTTCTTGAGGAAGGAGGTCCGGGTTCCGTAGGCGACGTACTCCAGCTGCGTGCCGTGCGATACTTTTTTTTTATGCGATACTTGGATTTTTAGATGGGCGTTTTAGAAATTCGTAAATTTTGGTTGGTAAGGGGCTGGAAACGTCCAATACAGATTTATTTGTTTCTTTCCAACATGAAGTTATTTTTTGTTAATGGAAAATATTTACAGAAAATAATTATATTTTATGACAAGGCTTTTTTAAATTTTATGTATCTTGTTAGTTTTTCAGGATATTTTCCAAGATATATCAATAAACCCTGAATATATAAGTTCATATTCATAATACACAAACTACTTTTTGAAATGTTCGTAAGTTACAAAAACATTTGCACATAAGTATGTTATGCGAGAGCAGAGCTTCACATAATGACCTTAACTCAAATTAAGTTTTATGCTGAATGTTTTTTATGAGGAGCAAGCAGCTTCTCTGCGTTTATAGAAAATGAAAACGGGTGGAAGAGGTGTTTAAGAAAATCTTTCTACATAATGAACGTGAAGTAAACTCACTCCTCAGTAAGATAAAACTAACACTAAAAACCTACAAAAAAATTGGCCATTAAAAATATGCCCATTTGTGTAACCTTATTTGAAAATTTGTCTCTTTATATGTACAGAGCTACTACGAGGCCTGTCGAAAAAGTATCCGACCTTTGGCCAGAAAAAATACTTCAACAACCTGACGGGGTTGGGACCCTAATCCCCTTCAAAGTAGGCTCCTTGTGCTTCCACACACTTAGCCCACCGATCCTTCCACTGCCGGAAACACCTCTGGAAGTCTTCTTTTGGAATGGTGTTCAGCTCTGTCGTCGCGTTCCGCATTATCTCTTCTCTACTCTCAAAACGGGATCCTTTCAGTGGTGTCTTCAATTTTGGAAACAACCAGAAGTCGCAAGGAGCCAGGTCTGGAGAGTAGGGAGGTTGGCGAACGGTCGTAATTCCATGTTTGGCCAAGAAATTGCGGATCAAATGGGATGAATGTGCGGGCGCGTTGTCGTGATGCAAGTGCCAGTTGTTCGCAGTCCACATGTCTGGTCTTTTGCGCCGAACTGCATCACGAAGTCGCCGGAGAACATCCTGATAGTACTCCTTTGTCACTGTTTGTCCTTCCGGTGCGTATTCGTGATGCACAATTCCACGGACATCAAAGAAAACAGTCAGCATCACCTTGATTTTGCTTCGCACCTGCCGCGCTTTCTTCGGCCTTGGAGACTCGGGATGCTTCCATTGGGATGACTGTCTTTTTGTTTCTCAACCACTCCTTAATTTGTGTTACACCCATAGCATCTTCCCCAAACACCTGCTGAATCTTACGAATTGTTTCAATTTGAGAATCACCAAGCTTTTGACAAAATTTGATGCAGTGTCTTTGCTCAATTCGTTCAGTCATCTTGCAAGAAAACTAAATCCGACAAACACTTAGAACAGCACCTTACTTGGCGACCACCAGCCAGTGACTGGCCCAAGTGAATGCGGTGAAAAAAGTCAAGCATGCGCATTAAGATTCCTCCTTCCACCGTGCACAGTGGCGCCGCCTTAGAATCACTACTTTGCGCGGGAAAAATTAAGGTCGGATACTTTTTCGACAGGCCTCGTATATTTAACCGCAAGTATCTTGCTTTTTCCGCAGAGCTGGATGATAGTGCCTCTAGTAAATTGACACTTGAATGGTGTAATTTTAACTTATTTTCGGTTTTTGATAATTCTGTATCTTGGAACAATGTGATATCTACCAAGCTATTTTTGAACTGAATGTGAGCCAAGTTTAGGCTATCGACAACGAATATCGAGAAGAAGTATTGCCATTCATCTTCTAGTGTCTAAGTTGCGAGCCGCTAATACGGAGGTAAACAAATTATTTATTATTACTCAATGTTGTTAGCCATTATATAATTTTACTTGAAGATCGACAAAACTGAACTAAACCCTCTATTTTTTCAAAATTTTAAATATAGTATCTATACCGGAACTATTCCAGATGAGCATTTTTAAATTTGCTCATGACTCTAAGAAATGATGCCACCTAAATAAGGTAAAATTTATGTATAATTTATGTCTATAATATCAACTGCTGTGTTAAAAATTTGGTGAAGTTCAGTTCCTAATTTAATGTGCATAGTAATTACTGGCTGCCCTATTGTGAAAGTTGAAAAAAAATAAACCTGTAACCACATAATAATTTAACCTTATACCAAATAAGAAGCTAGACATTTGAGTCTCTAACTTTTACCAAGATCTAGGTATTTAGCCATTAGGCATTTCAGCCTCCCAATATTCACCCTCTAAACCTTTCAGGCTCAAGGATTTCAAATCTCTTGGCTTCTCAGCCCCTTATGTATTTTAGCCTACTGACCTTTCTTACAAACTTCCAGGCCTTCCAAACTAGAAGCTTCTCAGGCTATTGTTTCTTGAGCCTACATGCCTTTTCTGCCTACAGGTCTTCTGAGCCTACAGGCCTTTTGAGTCTACAGGCCTTTTGTGCCTACATGCCTTTTGAGCCCGCAGGCCTTTTGAGCTCGCAGGCCTTTTGAGCTTGCAGGCCTTTGAGCCTGCAGGCCTTTTGAGCCCGCAGGCCTTTTGAGCCCGCAGGCCTTTTGAGCCCGCAGGCCTTTTGAGCCCGCAGGCCTTTTGAGCCCGCAGGCCTTTTGAGCCCGCAGGCCTTTTAAGCCCGCAGGCCTTTTGAGCCCGCAGGCCTTTTCAATCTATATCACCTATAACTATCTTCAACTTTTTACTTGTTTCTCAACTTAAAGTTTCTATGCACAAGAAACCTTGTGTGAGAACATACCTTGTAAAAAAAAGGTATATCTGAAGGAGATGACAGTTGTCGATTTTGTAAATTTCGATGCCTTAGCATAGTTAACTAGATCGAAATAAACAAGTTTTCTTCCATGCACTTTTTGTCTCAAATGAGTATTTTATTAGTTATAGCGGTAAATGACTTACCGCAACTCCAGTCTTTGAAGCGGAAAGAAATTCTTTGATCTAGTTGTATGGCAATACTGCAATGGCGTCTCGCTTCCAGCGCTCTGTCTTGAAAGACGAAACCAAACCTACCGCTATACCTAGTTAAATACTCATTTGACGAAAAAAGTGTATAGAATAAAAGTTGTTTATTTCAATGTTATTACCATGTTTCAAGCAACAAAAATTTGAAAATCGATGAGTAGCTGTTTATTCGAGCGCATTTGTCATCAATGATGAAACTAAACTTACCGCTATAAATCGTAAAATACTCATTTGAGACGAAAAAAGAATAGAAGAAAACTTGTTTATTTTGATTCAATTAATTAAATTCAGGCACCAAAAAGTGGAAAATCAACAACTGTCATCTCCTTCAGATTTACCAAAAAAAATTTTGCATGCCCTTAACTTCAAACCAATTTGTATATTTTTCTTTTTCTCTTTGGAACACCTAATTTGTAATTAAGGGGAGACTTATGATTACTTGTAAACCAATCTCATGCTTATCCAAGATATCAGTTATGCTGCATATCTGATTGATTCTAGACTCTGTTTTTTATGTTTGTTGAAATTGTCTTCAAATGCGAGATGCTATTCAATTACGTTTGCCTAGCGCCCAAGTTTTATCTGTCATCTAGAACATATTTTATTTGTGGGATAGAACATTTGATTATACTAGCAGTGTTATATTTTCCTGTAGAATTTAACATACTTCTTCTCTGAACAGAATGGATGAAGCAGAGTCTAATTCCTCTAAGTGGCAAGACCTGGTGCCTCTGGATGCAATAACCACGCACTTACCAAGTCACTACCAGCATGGCTTGCAGACCTCTCCTCTGGTGCTCACAGGCATCACTTCCTTCGAAGACCACCTCGTGCTCAGCACAAATGTGGGCCTCATCTTCTTGGCTCACTTACCTTCCTTGCAGGTCGTTCGTCTCAAGTGCGAGGTACGTTCTTGTGCTCTGCTGTTGGGGGTTTGCTGTGAAATATGTGCATAACACTGCAATAATTCTGAAAACGTGAAAAACTTTGAAAACTCAATTGAAATACTACAAAGTTGGGATTCATGATTTTTTTGTATTTTTGGCCTAAACTTTAACAAAATTTAAACAAATACAAGTGAAGAAAATTTGTTTGTGTTATTGTTTTTCAGTGTGTTTTTCTTTTGACAGAATTCTTTTCAAATTAGGTTTACCATGTAGATTTATGATTGTATTTGAATGCAGACAGCTATTTATTGTTGTTTCAGACATGTAGTAAATGCATAGACATAGACAGACATGTAGCTTTTTCATGGTGTTTTTTCTTTTGTGCTTTGTATTGTGATCATTGTGCAGTTTTCCATTAAATATCACTTAGTTTATTGAAGTGGGATATGTTGATGCTCAACATTAATAACTCATTACAATTAATGTACTTGTTTTCTCTTTTGTATTTGATTTTTCTTCAAATATCCTTTGTGTATTGCATGTTGAACCAAACATGTGAATATTAACGTATATTTACAGTGACCTCTCAAGCTTCATGTAGCAGGTTTGGAATAAATGCATAGTGCTTTTGCATTGCAATGGAGAAAGCAATATAATAAGGAGAAATGCACTAAGTAAAGTTATAATTTATTGATAAACATGGAGCTGCATTATATTATGAATACAAGCAAGCTTGTTTATTTAGCATGCCTAACAAAACTGATGTATTTAATCACTTGCCTGCAGATACTGGAGTAACTTATTTTTTGTAGTATGTATAAGGGTTAATATATTTCTATTTTTTCTGATTTATAGTGTAATTCAATGTACACTGATTTATTGTGATACCCAAATATTGAGCTTGAGTTCTATTGAAATTGTTGGTAAATTTTTTGGATGTACAATGAATGCATTCCATCCATGTCTGGTTAGCATTTAGAAGTTCTTACTGTAATTTTCTTTTAACTAGTGTATAGTGTCTACTAATTCATAATAGTGTCTACTAATTCATAATAGTGTCTACTAATTCATAATAGTGTCTACTAATTCATAATAGTGTCTACTAATTCTTAATAGTGTCTACTAATTCTTATTCTATTTAACATTGTGCACAATGTGATGTTCGTTTTAAATCAGGGGAGTCAGTATAATCTATTTTCCATTGCTTTAGTTTTTAACGTTCTTTGAAGTACATGTTGTCATGAACTAATTTTAGACTCTTGAAGTGCCTTGCTTGACTAGGGAATTAGGAAGGCAGAATAGCTCATTTTTTTCATTACAGTATAACATCATTGAACTTTGAGTGTGTGGTGTAATTTTTTTCTAAAATTTGATTTGAAAATTGAAAAAATTGTATGCATAAAACACTTTGTACTAAAATTTTCTACTTGGTTTAATTTGCATTTCAGCATGCAACTATCAGGCAAGTGTACACTGATTTTTCACTCTAGTCTACATATTTTACCCATTGTCAAACAAGAATTTGAGGCTATGACACTAGTGTATGATTACAAAGTACTCTCCCTCCCCATGTCCTTACCTTGTCGTGGTGGGAGGGCTTGCGTGCTGCAATGAAGGTTGAGGCTATACTGCCGGGGCCCCGGTTCTGGTAGGTTCAACCATGGTAGGCTGGCTCAACTGGAGCAGCCTGACAAAAGGGGGACCATGGGTGAGGTTTCCCATGTAAATATAAACCGGGCCCTGGCATAGTGATGCAAAAAAAACGGTTTTATTTGATTGCGGTTTTTTTTGCAAAAAAAAAGTGTTTTTTATGTGTTTTTTTTGTTTTTTTTGTTTTTTTTTGCACACCTAAATTTTGTTAAGCATATGTCTGGGTTTTTTTTTTGGCACCTGAAATATATTAATATCCATGTTTTTTAGTCATTTCATTGTTATAAAAACATCAAAAAGAAACCATACAGTAAAAGTGGTGGCTGATAACCCACAATTACCTAGAGGCGTCTAAGAGGAACAGCAGGAGCCACAGAACTTATATTGATGGAGTCAAAATTCAGAGCTTACTATCTCTACTATGCCTGATTTTATTTTTATGTGACCAAAAAAATCAGACTTTGCAAAGATAATAAGGGTAAATCTGAAGGATATGTCAGTTATCGATTTTGTAAATTTTGATGCCTAACCTAAGCATAGTTATTTAGATCGAAATAAACACGTTTTCTTCTATGCACTATCCGTCTCAAATGAGTATTTTATTAGTTATAGCGGTAAATGACTTACCGCAACTCCTGTGTTTGAAGCGGCAAGTAATTCAAGGAGCACGTCGGACAGCAACACTGCAATGCGCACTCGCTTCCAGCGCGATCGTCATCAAAGACAAAACCAAACCTACCGCTATACCTCGTTAAATACTCTTTTGACGAGAAAAGTGTATAGAAGAAAAGTTGTTTATTTTGATGTTATTACCATGTTTCAAGCAACAAAAATTCGAAAATCGATGAGTTGCTGTTTATTCGAGCGCATTCGTCATCAAAGACGAAACTAAACTTATCGCTATAAATCGTAAAATACTCATTTGAGACGGAAGTTGCGTAGAAGAAAACTTGTTTATTTTGGTTCAATTAATTAGGTTCAGGCACCAAAAAGTGGAAAATCAATAACTGACATATCCTTCAGATTTACCATAATGAGCTCTGAATTTTGACTCCATCAATATAAGTTCTGTGGCTCCTGCTGTACCTCTTAGACTCTAGGTAATTGTGGGTTATCTGCCACCACTTTTACTGGATGGTTTCTTTTTCATGTTTTCATGACAAAATAATGACTAATAACCATAGATATTAATATATTTAAGGTGACCAAAAAAATATGCTGTTGTTTTAAGAACATGTTTTTTTAACAAAAAATTCTGGGTCAATGTGAAGTTTAATGCAATCGGAAAATAATAATTTGCGATCCCAGGAATCACTAAAGGAACCCATTTAAGAACGTTTTACACGAATGACATTCTGCTCGCTGATGCGTTATTTTCAAATAATTGAACTTTGAAGTTGGCCTTGGCGCCAAAGGAAGCGAGCGCGTGAAACGGAATTTAATTAATAACGGAAGCTATTACAAACGTAAAGAGGTTGGGTCGGGAGGGGGAGGCACAGTTTTTCTAATGAAAATTATAAATAAAGCTTCTAACTAACCCATTTGGGTGATGACCGCAATCTTGTTGACATCGGCTCTAAGATGGCAGCGCTCATGGTGGTCGCCATCTTAGAGCCGATGTAAACAAGATTGTGGTCGTCACGTTAATGGGTGGGTTAGAAGCTTTATTTATAATTTTCGCTAGAAGAACTGTGCTTCCTCCTCACGACCCAACCTCTTTACGTTTGTTACAGGGGGTTAGCTTCCGTTTTTAATTAAATTACGCTCGCTTCCTTTGGCTCGGGAAGTCCAACTTCAAAGTTCAATGATTCGAAAATAAAGCATCAGCAAGCAGAATTTCGTTCGTTATTGTAAAACGTTCTTAAATGGGTTCCTTTAGTGATTGTTTGGAATATAATTATTAATTTCCATGATTGCATTAAACTTCACATTGACCAAATTCTGACTAATAAAAATGAATATTAATATATTCTCTGGTACCAAATATAACCATGCTGTTTTTTTTACAAAGAATCATGACTAAAAAACAATATATTTTATGTGACCTAAAAAGCCCCATGCAGTTTTTTAAAAAAAACATGTTTTTTACTAAAAAATCATGACTGAAAAAAACTTGAATAATATATTTGAGACCAAAAAAAGGTTTTTGTACTAAAAAATCATGACCAAAATAACATGAATATATTTATGAGACCTAAAAAACCCCATGCTGTTTTTTAAAAAATATGTTTTTTTACAAACAATGATGTATAAGAAAACCTGGATATGAATATGTTTTATGCGACCAAAAAACCATGCTGTTTTATTATATGTATTTTTCATAAAAAATCGTGTCTTAAAATCATGGATATTAACATTTTATGTTACCAAAAAATCCTTGCGTTTTTAAACATGTTTTTTTTATTAAAAAGTTAATATTATTCATTTTTTGGTCACGAATTCTTTGTAAAAAAAAATACCCCTCAGGGGGATACAATTATTGTATCTATGGGAACTAGCGCTCCCAGGGGGACAATGTAAGGGCCCAAGCTGAGAGTTAGGTAGGCCTTCTTTTTGTTGAAATGAAATGTTTTTGTGATGTTAAGGACCACCTTTTTTTCGGTTCACTGCTGTCCTGTTTTTCAGCATGTACTACTGTCTTCTTCAACTTTGATCTTGTTTCATAATCTTCCTTCCTCTCTTTGGATCGCATTTGTTGCTGGGTAGGGAGGCTAAAACTAATGACTAATCTAATCTGTAAAAAAAACATGGATATTAATTTATTTTATGTGACCAAAAAAACCATGTTTTCTGAAAAAAAAGATTTTTTACAAAAAACATGAGTGTTATTAAATTTTATCTGACCAAAAAAACATGACATTTTAAAAACCATGTTTTTTTCACCAAAAGTCATTAATATCCATGTTTTTTAGTTATGATTTTTTTTGGTTAAGAAAACACGATTTAAAAAAACAGCAGTTTTTTTTGGCACATAAAATATATTAATATCCACATTTTTTATTCATGATTTTTCTGTAAGAACGATGTTTATTTTGAAAAATACAGCATGGTTGTTTATGGTAAAATAAAGTATATTAATATCCGTGTTTTTTAGTCATGACTTTTTGTAACAAAAACATTTAAATAATAGCATGGATTTTTTGGTCACATAAGATATATTAATATCCATTAGAATTGTACCAGGTCTTAGAATAAAATATCCACAAAGAATCTATTCACTCTATAAAACCTTTCGGAGACTAGCTCCATCCTCAATAAGTCATTCAGTCAAATGTTTTTCAAAGGAACAGTGAAAATTCATTGTCCATTTCACCAAATTTTACAGAATGACTGAGGATGGAGCTGGTCTCCAAAAGGTTTTATGGAGTGAATAGATTCTATGTAGATATTTTATTCTAAGACCTAGTACAGTTCTAATAAACATGATTTCAATATTAACAGCATTCTTTGTTTATAAGTTTCTAAAGACAATTCGATTAAAGAAAACTAACTTTCCTGATATTTACATCCGTGTTTTTTTAGTCATTTTTTTTAAATGTTTATAAAAAACTTTATTGGTCCAATAAAATATAATAGCCATGTTTTTTTAGTCAAGATTTTTCTGTTAAAAAACAATGTTTTAAAAAAAAACAGCATTGGATTTTTAAGGTCACAAATATATTAATTTCCATGTTTTTTAGTCATAATTTTTGTATAAATAACATGTTTTTTAAAAAAACAGCATGGTTTTTTAGTCACATCTCTATCAATGACCATAGGTAAAGATATGTTATTATAACACACCATTTGGGGAGTTTAAGGTCATTCACATGTATTTTAAAATAAATGAAATATCAAAGCATGAAATCACAGAAAATGAAAAAGTTCATAAAACCATAGAAAACCATCAATTAAGAAGTATGCTGTTTTATTTTGTAATTTGACATGAAAACAAATAATGTAATGTGGTTCTTTTTCTTGCTGAGTTATTTTCAGACAAAATATTTAAAAAAAACCAAAATATCCACGTTTTTTTTGGCCACGGTTTTTTTTGTAAAAAAAACGTGTTTTTTTTAAAAAAAACGGCATGGTTTTTTTTGAGTCACATCTCTACCCTGGCAGTTACGGGTTATAAAGTCTCTGTTACCTCGGGCGTACTTGGGGACTGCCACGGGCCGGGGTCGGCGGTGGGAGGAGGTTTTTACTTCCTAGTGGTCAGCGTGTGCCCGCCTTAAGTGCAGAGATGCACCAGAATGCTGCTGATCGCCCGAGGGGTTTTTTTTCCGGCTTGAGCCGGCCTGGATAGGTAGGGAGAAATCCCTATCGAAAGAGAATCCTAAACCTGTGCTTGCTTCTACTACTGAAAATCCCCCTCGATCTCTTGGAAATGACCCGGCCCTCTTCTTGGTTCCTGCGGAAAGATCTCCAAAGAAAACTTTTCCTGCTCACCGCACTGTTCTGAAATCGGGGCTTGCCCCCTTGCAGCCGGCTGCTGCAGATGGAGCTGGGACCATAGGAACCATAACGGAAACTTCACATGACCGTCCCCCTTCTCCGCCGTTGCAACCTGTATCATCGCAGCTTGCTGCAGTGAGTGACGCTGGACCCTACGTAAAATCTGACGAGACAAATTTAGTACTTCAGCCATATATACCACCTCGTAATCAAAGGCGACCCAGTTTTCGTATTGAAAACTCATCTGTACATCGCCGCCAACGTACCAACCAAAGATATCGCACAGATGTGCCCCTCTATGAGAATACACATCCAGATTATAAGAAATTTTACACCATCAACGCGGGTGATGGTTCTAACCTAGCAGAGATGGATGTAATTGTGGCAAATAGAGAACTTGAACGAAAAATTGGTGGTAAACCTTTGAAGATAACAGAGACGCGAACGGGCTCGCTCCTTGTGGAGGTTCGAAATGAACATCAGGCAAAAACTATCTCAAGAATCCAAACCCTTGCTGGGGTGAGCATCACTGTTGCTCCTCATGGAAGGTTGAATGAAACAAAGGGGACTATTTGGTATACAAATAAACCAAATTACGGAGATAAAACTCTACTCGAAGAACTTGCCAGAAGTGGAGTAAAATCTATCTACCGGACCAAAAGAAGACAGAACGGAGCTGAAATACCCACCTCGTTGTACATACTGACCTTCGATTCTACGCGCCTACCTGAGTCCGTGAGTATAGGCTGGACGCGGTGCCCGGTGAGGCAATATATACCCAAGCCGCGTAGATGTTTTAAGTGTCAAAGTTTTGGTCACGGTGCAAGTAGCTGCCGTAAACAAGAAGCTGTCTGTTTTCACTGCTCCCGAACAGCACATGAACTCCCTTGCACTCTACCACCTAAGTGCTCCAACTGTGAGGGGCCCCACCCCGCCAGTGACCAGTCCTGCCCTATCTATAAATTGGAACAGGAAATAGTTTCTACACAAACTACTGAGCGCGTAAGCTATGGTGAGGCAAAGCGGAAGGTTTCCGGTCGCTACGTGCGCCCTACACATAGTTATTCATCGGCTGTGCATCAGCCGCAATTACAGACAGCTGAGTCCGGCGGAACACGCATCAGCGAGGAGATACCGATGAGAGTCGGAGGCGAGTTTGCTCATGCCGTAACACAGACTAGTATAGCAACCCAGACTGACGCTCCAAATGAGGAACATAAAAGACCCCGAAGTTCTTACTCTAGATCCGAAAGACCAGAAAAGTCTTCCGATGGTGACTTACCACGCGCTACCGGTACTGTGTCAGACCCTTCACCGTCCTGTGCGACTTTGGGTGATGTCTGTGTGGATGCCCGGAGCCATTTTGAAGCTGTGGTTGATCAACCTGACTGCGATCAATCAATGCAGGTTTCATCTATTAGGGAGGAAACAAAAAAGGAACAAGGCTCTCAGAGCCCGGGGTCAAAAGGAATGGATAAGGGACCTGAATCCCAGAGTAACACCTCCCCTAAAAATCCATCTACTGCAGTTGGTGCCCGAAAGCGCCTGCAAAGCGGCACTCCGTCTCCAATTGGAGGGATGACAGGGCAAGCCCCCAAAAAGCGTCCCACCTTTAAGCATATTGATAATTCAGATGACCCAACGGTTAAACCTCAAGGACTGGAATGTATACCTGTCCAAGTGTCCAGTAAACCTAGAGAGGCTCGAGAGCGAGGACGCGAGGGAAGTAACATCGTGACCCATCGTGTTCGCTCTCTGGAACGTGTTGTTGTGGTACCTGAAAGTATAGCAACTAAAATGAGAAAGAAATTCCCTATGCCAGCAGATATGCCCTCAATGCCCCCGCCTAATGTGCAGCTGCTCCCTTGGAGCTTGAGGCAGGAGAGTGGCAAAAACCCAAAAGATAGTAAACAAGCTTCAGAGAAAAAACTGACCTCAACTGAGAGATCTTCAAGCCGATAAACATAATGAGTCTTCTGCAATGGAACTGTCGAAGCTACCGCCGCAATTATGGTGATCTGAGGAGGTTGCTGCAAGAGCTTCAGCCGGGCTGTGTATGCCTCCAAGAGACAATGCTCGGAAGTCTGACACCTACACCACCGGCGAGTTACGTCGTAGAGACCTTCTCCCCTCTACCAAATCCGGTGCCAGGTACGGGCTTAGCTATTTTAGTGAGGCGGGATACGGGCTTCACAAGGCTTGGCCTGAACACTGCACTGCAGGCAATGGCGGTACGTCTTGGTATTGGCCCGCGCTTGCTCACAGTTTGTAATTTGTACCTACCTCCAGCTGATCCCATCACTACAGCAGATCTCCTGAACCTTTACGACCAGCTACCCCGACCAGCGCTCATATTGGGGGATTTTAATGGAAAACACATAGCTTGGGGCAATCCCTCCACCAACCAGCGTGGGAGGATCATTGATGGCCTATTCACAAACTCAGACGCATGTTTATTAAATACAGGATTGCCCACCCATTTCCATGTGCAGACGGGCGTGTCATCGGCTATAGACCTCAGCTTGTGCACCCCTGATGTTGTTGCTGATCTGCACTGGAATGTTTGTGATGATCTGTGCGGTAGTGATCATTTCCCTATAGAGATACGGTTCGAGGAAAATCGTCCGACTCCCACCGAAGCCAGCTTTATTTTAAGGCGAGCCGACTGGGGGAGCTTCGAAGCACTCACTCAAATGTGTGATGTTGACGAGACCAGGCCAGTGGAAGACTTATTGGAAGAGTTTGTGGGCTGCCTGCTGATCGCTGCTGGCGTCAGTATCCCTAAGTCGAGGGGGGGTGCCCTCCAGCACAGAGTTCCTTGGTGGACAGATGAATGCACCATCACCAATATTGAAAGAAAACATGCCCTGCGACGCTATCAGAGGACGAAAAGTATGGCAGACAAAATATCCTACAATAGAGCCAGAGCAAGAGCACTACACACAAAGAATGAAGCAAGAAAACGTTCATGGCAAAAATATGTATCGTCCCTAAATGCTGAAACGCCCATGTCAAAGGTATGGCAGCGAGTGAAGAAGATGTCTGGGAAGCAGAGCTATAGCCCACCCTGCTTGGAGGTCAATGGTGAGAAAACCGCGGACTCACAGCGCGTTGCGGCAGCTCTAGCCCGGCACTTCGCTAACATCAGTAGTGGTGATCATTATTCACCAGCTTTCTTGGCCTTTAAAAGACAGCAGGAGAGTCGAAGTCTGATTTTCAACACAGATGAAAATCTCCCCTATAACGAACCTATTACCATCTTAGAAATTTATAACGCTCTCAAGGAAACTAAAAACACCTCTCCTGGTCCAGACGGCATTCACTATAAAATGTTGAAGAAAATGCACCCTACAGCCCTGAAAGTGCTTTTAGCTATATAAAACCAGATCTGGACCACACACCAGTACCCCGATGCCTGGCGTTTTGCCACTGTCCTAGCTTTTTTAAAACCCGGCAAACCTCCTACAAATCCTGGCAGCTATCGCCCTATCGCCCTCACGAGCTGTATCGGCAAGGTGCTTGAAAAGATAGTTAATGTTAGGCTGGTGAAGTTTTTGGAAGCTCGTGACCTCCTCTCGCCTGTACAGTACAGCTTTCGCAGAATGCGAGGTACTACGGACGCTTTAGTCCGTCTGCAGAACCACCTAGTTAAATGCAAACGTGAGCGCCGGCATTCTATATGTGTGTTTTTTGACATGGCGAAAGCCTATGATACTGCCTGGAGGTACGGTATATTGAAAAACCTGCATCGTGATGGGCTGAGGAGAAATATGGCTCTTTACCTGCAGCAATTCTTGAGCAGGAGGACTTTTCGAGTGAAAGTCGGCTCTTCGGAGTCTCCGTGTGAGACACAGTCTGAAGGAGTCCCTCAAGGAAGCGTCATCAGTTGTACACTTTTTGCTGTGGCTATTAATGGAATCACGACAGCTGTGCCGCCTGAGATCTGCTCGTCGCTATACGTTGACGATTTTATGGTGTACGCGTCTTCATACTTTTTGCCTGCTCTGGTTCGTAGAATTCAAAACGCTATAAATTATGTAAATGGTTGGGCATCGGAGTATGGGTTCACGTTCTCTACTGAGAAAACTATGGCTCTTCTTATTCCGGGAAACCACAAAATGCGTGACCCTCCACAACTTTTCCTGAAGGGCAGACCAATAGTCTATGCAGCAAATGCTAAATTTCTTGGTATGACCATCGATAGCAAACTTACGTGGAAACCTCACCTTCAGTCACTAAAAGCAGCGTCTATAATGAGATTAAATTTGCTAAAAAGCCTCTCAAGTCAAACGTGGGGCGCCGACCGTGTGACTCTCCTGCGGCTCTATAAGGCCCTCATCAGGTCTAAACTAGACTACGGTAGTGTAATATACCAGTATGCCAAAGAAAGTACTCTCTGTATGCTGGACCCAGTACACCACGCAGCCATTAGGCTCTGCACTGGAGCTTTTCGAAGCTCCCCCGTCACCAGTCTCTGCGTGGAAAGTGGGGAGCCCCCCCTCAAGCTTAGGCGTATGCAACTGTCATTACAGTACCTAGCCCGGCTACAGCAACTCCCTCTCTCTCCGACCTGGATAAGTTTTCGTACCGACGTGGATGAGCGTATACCCACTCCGTATAATTTGCCATCCTCCGTAGATTATGGTGCGCTTATGAATAACGTGCGGTTCCCCCCCATGGAGGTCCTTCCCGCACGGGTTGCAGGTGCACCAACGTGGCGCATCCCAATTACTACTTTTTGTACAGGCTGCAAGATCCCTAAGAAGGACCTGCTGCCGGCCTCGGTTTTGAGGGGTATCTTCTTGGATCATGTACTGGCGGAGCACTCTGATCAACGTAAGATATATACAGATGGTTCTAAAACGAATCAATCTGTTGGTTGTGCTGCTGTGTCTGGCGACTATGTGCGTGCTCGAAGGCTCCTGCAGGAAACTTCTGTTTTCTCGGCTGAACTACTTGCAGTTGTCGAGGCTCTAGACCTCGTGGCGCAAATACCCTACTATGATTTTGTAATATTCACTGACTCGAAGAGTGTCTATGAAGCTGTCCAAGCATACCACAGCAATCACCCAATAATTAGTGACATTGTTGTCCGACTGTCACGCCTTGCCCGGAGCCCGAAGCATGTGCAAATCTGCTGGGTGCCGGGCCATGTAGGGGTGGCCGGCAATGAGAGAGCTGATGCCGAAGCCCGGCGTGCTGCTGGATCTGATGACCTGCCGAACAACCCAGGTGTCCCCTGTAGGGATTACTACCCCATTATCAAGTCTACTGTGCGTGATGTGTGGCAACAATGCTGGGACATGGAATTGAATAATAAACTGAGAGTACTTAAGCCTATGGTGGGGGAATGGGCTTCAGCTGAATGTCGTAGCCGGCGTTTGGAGGTGATCCTATGTCGGCTGCGTATCGGGCACTGCCGACTTACCCACAGTCATCTAATGGAGCGTCGCCCACAGCCGCGCTGCAACACCTGTCATGTACCACTAACGGTGCTGCATGTACTTGCCGAATGTCCAAACTTTGCTGCTGGTAGAAGAGAATCCTTCCCTCATCTTCGAGATGCGGACGCCCCGTCGCTGCACATTTGGATGCTTCGTGAGCCCCTCCGTGCTCGTTTCAACCTCGGAGCGCTAGCGACCTTTCTTGCACGAAGCGATTTGATAGGTAAAATATAACGAGCTTTTATGCCCAGAAAACGGAAATCCGTGTGCACTCTGCAAGTGCAAACTCATGCCGAAGTTATAACTTCAGGAGAAGAAATGGCCGAGCGTACCGTGCTGCCACTCTTGTCTTTGTGAGGGGGTTCCAGCGTGGGTAAGACGCTCGGCCATAGTGTGGGCGGGTAGCTGGAGCCCCCGATTTGGGGTCCCAGCTGTTCTCGCACTCTTTACCCTGCTAAAATTTTAAAAATCTTTTTTTTTGTTTTGTATCAACTCGCGGTGTATACCGATACGTTTTGCAGGTGCGACCTGTAGAATGGATCCTGCTTATTGAGTGAGAAATCGTAATGTGCTTATGCAAACAAATATAACTGTGTGTGTTGAGGCAATAGAAATTGAGTTAACCACCGAAATAATGTTCTTATAATACTACCTTGGACGTGATGTAGAATTCAGGTATCTTTAAAACCATGAGACCTTCGGCGCGAAATAGTCGGAGCTACTGAAGCGCTAGTAAGCCTATGTTACTACTACTACTACAAAGTACTCTATTCTGAAGTTCAATTTACATGTCCTTGTTTCAGAGATCCTTGAGTCGCATGACATGCGTGTCCGCAATGAGGTCCGTGGATGACATGATTGCAGCAGGCAGTGCTGATGGCTGCATCTCCGTTTTCCTGCTGCCTAGGCTGCTGGCTCCTGTCCATTCTGCTCCCAGAGCTGGTATAGCCTCTACCTTTTTCTGATGATCTTCTCATCTTTATAATTACTAATTTACCATAGCCTGCTATTTTTTGATGCATTGAACTAAAACTATAATATATACAAGAAAACAAAAGACCAGGCCCAAATTTTTCTACATGAAATAACTACTTGGAAATTTTTGAGCTAAAAGCTCCTACTTGATTACAAGTCATTGCAGTTTGATGTCTAGAGTTGATGTTTGCTTGTATTTTAAGCTATTCTGTTTCATTTCAGGTTTAGGGCAAGACCTTAAAAGATTTTCTGTGAGCTCCTTGCATGCTGCTCCCATCACAAGCCTGGCATGGAGCAGCAACGGGCTGCGGCTTGTGAGTGCAGACGCTGCAGGAACTGTGGGGTTGCTGGAGGTGGACCACGACTGCTGTCAGTGCATTGCTCGTCATCTCTTCTCCGAGGGAGTGCCTGTCACTCAGCTCTCCTACTGGAAACAAGTAGGAGTTTCTTTCTTAATCTCCTACTGAATTGATGAAATATCATGCAAGACCATGCCTTAGGTATTAACAGGCATCAATATTTGGATGAATCGAGTAAAAAGAGTTTCTTGAGGGACTTGAGGAATGTCTGTGAAGGTTACTAAGTGATAATCTCAGGCTGACACGAGAGAAGAATACTAGTGATTGAGCACTTTTTGGATGGAATCTACATTATATCTGAGTTTATATGTTTTTTTCTGTACAGTATAGTATACATTGCAGGTGCATGATCATTAGGGAAGTGCTGTTGTGGTATGAGAAAAACACAACACTAATATTTGCCACCTTTTCAATATATGCAAGGGGAGAGGCATTTTAATTTGAAAGGGCTCTAATATGAAGTCTACTAAGCCCATCAAAGGGAATAGCATTCTTTATGCTATCATTTCTTCTACTCCAACAGAAGGTAGCAGCATCTACTGAAGAGCGGTGTGTGGTGTACAGTCTTCAGACGGAGGAACTGAAAACCGTGGGTATGAAGCCTAGGAAACAAAAGGGCAGATTTGGAGTGTCCTGGAGCAGGCGGGGTTTGAAGGACAGTGTGGCTGGTGCCTCTGAAAGCTCTGCCAGCTCTACTGCAGGTGCATCTCCTGATGAGGTTTCTGCTGCTTCAGGGGAAGCTAAAGCTAACGACATCTCTGGAATAACATCTGACAATACTAGAGAGGCCTCTGAGATGGCAGCAAATGAAGGAGTAGAACAATCAATGAAGAATTTGCCTGAACATTCAGAGGCTGGCTGTTGTCCTGATATGACAGTTAAGTCTTTGTCATCAGACGCATGTCATCCAAGAGCTACTGTCACGAGGCAGCTCTCGAGTGCCATGGAAGACTCGGTGCTGTACACCAGCCGTCCTGGACAGCGTGTGTGGGTTGCCCACGACTCGGGGCTCGTGCAGACTACATTGCTCATTAAAGACCTTCCTGCGGGTGTTCGCATTCATGTCCCAGGGGCGAACAATGAAGAAAAAGTTCCTTCTGTAATCAAATTCGAATATATTCAAGTCCTTGATACAGGTCAGCTTGTGATTTATTCAGACGATTCTCTAGTAATATTCAACCCTATGACACTCCTTGTGGAGGCATTCTTGCACAACGAAAACTTCATAAGAGATGTTTCATTTACAAAATCTACAATTTTTATGCTCTCTAAAACTGGCAAGGCATTTTGCCTGAGCTGCGAGCCTCTGAATATTGGGAGCAGTGCTATACTGCGGTCTGTACATGAGACCAAAGCCGCGACTCGCAGCAGTGCCCTCCTGTCTCCAGCTGCCCTCAAGAAGTTCGGCCGCAAAATGTACACCCAGAGCAGCAGCGTGCTGGACAGCGTCGTGAAGCTTGGCGGCACCATCGCCAGCAGGGTGTCAGAGACCGCCTCTAGGGACACTATCATTACAGGAATTTCTGAGCAAGAATTCGTGTGGGGAAAGGATTTGTCACTTGAAAGAAATTCCTCTTTGCTTGCTGATAAGGGCTTCTTCTCGAGCTATCACCTGAGTGGCTCAGAGCTCAACACTGCCACCAAGCAGAGTTTGGTTCCTTGCTCCATGACACAGTCTGTCTCTGGGACTCTGCCTGCCTCGCATCTGCCGGAGTCACCTCACTCTGAAGACCAGCGTATGACTCAAAGCCTCTGTAACGTCTTAG
Organism: Morinoia aosen; assembly: GCA_030386875.1. Lineage (NCBI taxonomy): Eukaryota > Metazoa > Arthropoda > Malacostraca > Amphipoda > Talitridae > Morinoia > Morinoia aosen. The sequence goes on along the minus strand of CM059571.1, from coordinate 60,821,964 downwards.
AGCCTTCGCAACTTAAAAACAATGTAAGTACTCGTACCAAGTACCCCCGTGTAAGTACTCGTACCAAGTACTCCTGTGTAAGTACTCGTACTAAGTACTCCTGTGTAAGTACTCATACCAAGTACTCCTGTGTAAGTACTCATACCAAGTACTCCTGTGTAAGTACTCGTACCAAGTACTCCTGTGTAAGTACTTGTACCAAGTACTCCTGTGTAAGTACTCGTACCAAGTACTCCTGTGTAAGTACTCGTACCAAGTACTCCTGTGTAAGTACTCGTACCAAGTACTCCTGTGTAAGTACTCGTATCAAATACTCCCGTGTAAGTACTGGTACCAAGTACTCACGTGTAAGTACTCGTACCAAATACTCCCGTGTAAGTACTCATACCAAGTACTCCCGTGTAAGTACTCCTGTGTAAGTACTCGTACCAAGTACTCCCGTGTAAGTACTCGTACCAAGTACTCCTGTGTAAGTACTCGTATCAAATACTCCCGTGTAAGTACTGGTACCAAGTACTCACGTGTAAGTACTCGTACCAAATACTCCCGTGTAAGTACTCGTACCAAGTACTCCCGTGTAAGTACTCCCGTGTAAGTACTCGTACCAAGTACTCCCGTGTAAGTACTCGTACCAAGCACTCCCGTGTAAATACTCGTGCCAAGTACTCCTGTGTAAGTACTCGTACTAAGTACTCCCGTGTAAGTACTCGTACCAAGTACTCCTGTGTAAGTACTCGTACCAAGTACTCCCGTGTAAGTACTTGTACCAAGTACTCCTGTGTAAGTACTCGTACCAAGTACTCCCGTGTAAGTACTCGTACCAAGTACTCCCGTGTAAGTACTCGTACCAAGTACTCCCATGTAAGTACTCGTACCAAATACTCCCGTGTAAGTACTCATACCAAGTTATCGTATGTAAAGTCTTGTACCAAGTTTCATCACTATTTGTAATTTCTGACCTTGAAATCTCAATGCCTTGAAGAAATTAGATAAAAATGGGTTATTTAGAAGGAGTTTGATACATCACTAGAATATCTGAACTCCTCTGCATTGGTATATTGACTTGAAATATTAAAAATAAGAGAAATTACGAGTTTGAACCTCTTGTTTTTAGTAATTCTGGATGGTAAATGTGTTGGTGATGGAGGGATAATTGAACATTATAAATTGAAATTTACCAAAAATGTCAGTATAGCAAGTGTGACCTTGCTAAGCCCATGTCCCTCAACCATAAGCATATTCAAATTGTATTCAGTGACCGCTTCATCGAGAAACTGAAGCTGCACATGCCAGTAATAAAGGGTTTACCTCTGCAAGCAAGTCCTCTAAATTTATTGAACTAAACTTGATTAAGGTTGTAACATAGCGTGATGGAAGTGTTTACCATCATGCGCAAATCCTGCCCTGTTTTTTAAGTGAGGTTATTGTGTGGTGCTAGTTACCGCCATTTTGTAATGAGATCTATGCCTAAATTGACCCTTGAGATGCTGGCTTATCGCTTTGCCCAAAGTGCGGTGTGTAAATTATATGGACTGAAGTGTCTGAGTGAGTAGCGTTGTAAGGTAGTCTCGTTTTATATTAATTAACCCTGGATATTTTTAGGCTCTTGGACGAAATATTGCAATAATTTCTCTTGAATTATTTTTCATGGAAGCTGGTAATGGTGAACTTTTTATAAAGACATTTAGAATATAAAAACAATGTTATTGATATTATAATTTCCTTTAGAAAGAAACCCAAGCAATAGAGAATTCAGACTGGCATAGTTAACTGACTCATTATATCAGTATAACCTAACTCCATACTAAATTGTGCCTTCCTCTTTCCTCTCTTTGGATCGCCTTTGTGGGGAATTTTCACTGTTCCCTTTACCAATTTTACTGGTACCAAATTATTGAATTATTGAGCTTGGTGAAGGGAAAGAAGTCGTATACAAGGATTGATACAGGAATACCTACTCACGAGCAGGTATCCAGCTGACCCGGCACCTTCTCGTGGTGGTACCGTTGAAATACCCAACTGCTCTTTCCTCTATCTTTTGAGTTTTCTTTCGAGGGATTAAGATTTTAGGTTTTTTTCCAATTCCCCGTTGTTGGGTAGAACAAAGTCGGGCGGCGGCCCGAGCTCTTCGGAGCTTGGGTCTCATTTGCGTATTTATTTTCTCTTTAATTTGCCCTATACTCCAGGGCCCTTAAATAACCTATAAGAATAGACTTAAGTTACGCAGACCAATAGTCCATTTTGGATTACTACTTTGGATCCCAAAGTAAAACTTTAAGCACTTCTGGCAACAATCAGCGAATACTTCAAACCCCGACTTCGAGGCGGGGAAACCCCTTCTGAAGCCGGGAGTATGTACGCCAAAAATAAAAACAAATTAAAACAACGAATAAACCCCAACAAAAACAACCTAAGCACTGCTACCAACGTAGGTGCAACAAACCCCAAAACTAACACTATCACCAGGAAGATAAGCGAAAACAATGACACATCTGACCAAACAACCCAAAAAACTCCACCGGAACCAAACGGTGCTACCTGTAAGGTGGACCAATTGGAGGCTAAATTAAATGAAGTGCTGAATAGACTTGCGGCAGGTGATGCAACCAAATGCATCAACCCCGATAAACATGAAGTTGAAAAAGAAGCACAAAATGTAGACGATCGAATAAGGAAAATCGAAAATACACTCGAAAAAATCCTAGAAATGACGAAAGCGCAGAACATAGGAAAAAACAGTAAAATCATGGGCTGCGAGAAGGAAGATGTGAGAAAACAAAGCAAAGCTAACAAATACACACCCATATCGTTGAACCAAGAAATGACGAAGAACGACCATTATACAAAGTTCTTCTCGGTCAAATTCAAAATCGAAGAGAGAAACCAAATAAATCCATTTTGCCTCCAAGAAGAAATAGTCAAAATAACTGGTTTGAAGGCGAAAAGAATAACTTACTCAGGTAAAGATAGCTTTATCATAGAAACTCGAAACAAACCCCAATCTGAGCGCATCACCAGACTTACTAACGTCGACGGCATTAATTGCCAGATCAGCGAACACCCATACTACAATCAGTCCAAAGGACTAATATACATTCAAGAATACGATGTAGATAATATGGAAGATTTTGTGGAAGGCCTGAAGAGCCAGTACAATATCAGTGACGCTGTCCGTGCCAGCTTCATTAAAACTCGATTCTCCCAAACCACCCCACTCTTACTAACCTCTAATAGCTACACTACACCAGACTCTATATATATCCCAGGCGAAAAATCAGATACGATAGTATACCCATTTATTAATAGACCAATGATCTGCCACAAATGTCAAAACTACGGCCACACAGCCAAACACTGCCATAACGAAGCAAACTGTAAACGCTGCGGAGAAACAGGCCATGACAGCGAACACTGTGGCAGCGCCCTCTCCTGCATGCATTGCGAGCGTCAACATGAAACTGGCCACAGAGAATGCCCGAAACATATCATGGAAACAGAAATATGCAAAGTCCAACAAGAACAACGAGTTAATAGGCGTCGTGCTGTACAGATAGTCACAGGACACTCCGAGATACCAATATCAGATACGAACACCCCCACAACTCATTTCAATATAACAATGCAGGAAAACAAAAAGCGGAAAATTACTCCATGGCTCCTAGAAAAATGTATTGCAAACCAAATCCAAGGAAAACCCAAATCCATTCGATCGGGCGGCAAAAACACATTTATTGTAGAATTAGATCACACACGACAAAAAGATGAAATACAGAAAATCAAAGACATAAACAACATCCCTGTGCAAGTAACAGAAAATAACTATGTAAATCTGTCAAAAGGACTCGCCTACATCTATAACTACGACTTCACCAACTTCGAGAAATTCAAACAAGGGTTAATGGAAAACCATAAAATCAAAAATGTTGAACCAGCAAATTGGATAAAAAGCCGTAACACAAATGCAAAAGCAATACTTCTAACTTTCAGAGGCTCAACCCCCCCTGAGTATATCGACATCCTTGGCCAAGACTGCAAGAGTAGGATATATGAATACTTCGACCGCCCTATGATGTGTAAAAAGGTCTTGGAATACAACCATACTGCTAAAAGATGTACCAGTGAAGAGTTCGTGTGTGGAAAATGCGCAACAAAAGGCCATGAAGCAACAAATTGCACGGAAAACAACTTGACATGCTACCACTGCGGAAACAATCACAAAACTGGAGACCGGACTTGCCCGGAACAACGCAAGCAACAAGAACTAATTTCTATCCGTACTAAACAATACGTATCAAGAGAACAAGCCCTCATAATATACCACAAACGATCCCCACAACTCGATCAAAGCTACGCACAAATAACCAGAAATCGAACGGATCAAATACCCAAAGTACCAACCCCCCAACCCTTTATGGCGGCTACCAAAAACCAAACGATCACCGAACAAAATATGGCTCCCCCACTTTGTAACGAACCAGGTACAACTGATAACACAACCGATACACCAGAAACCAAACCACCGCAAACTTCACAACGCGACCACGAAACATGCGAAAAAGAAATACTCCGCATTAAACCTAACCCAACACAATTGCTCAAATCCACAATTAATATTGAAACTACAGCCGAAGGATCTGAAAATGAGGAAGATGGCACGAGCGAATGCAACCCTATTATGAGACAAGAAGCCAGACGAATATTCAACGAATTCAAACCCCCAAAGCAGCACAAATCTTCCAAAACCCAAAACAAGAAGCGACCAAGATCACGATCAAAATCACGATCCCCCACCTACAGCCGCAACAGACATGATAAACGGCAAATTTACTCAGATGAGGAACAATCACACTACTCTCGAGACCCTAGGATTAGAGATAGATCACCCAAAAGAAAGTAACTAATTGAACAATTGAATAACAAAATCAAATCAAACACACCCCATGGCTAACGTAGGAATCCTGCAGTGGAACTGCCAAGGCATCAGGGGAAAGAAAGATGAACTAATGGAAACAATAAACAACCACCAACCCAGTATAATAGCACTTCAAGAAACAATGCTATGGGATAACTGCCAGTTTAGAATAAACGGCTACAGTAATGTGCTACGACACGGTCATTACAACAGAACCCCCCATGGAGGTGTTTGAATATATGTCCATAGCTCAATACCTTTTTGTGAACTGAATCTACAGACTGAACTACAAAGCGTGGCCATTCAAGTAAACATAGGACAGCTGATAACCATCTGCAGCATCTACATACCCGGTAGACAAACAGTCACAAACGAAAAACTAAATAACCTAATCCACCAACTACCGAATCCTTTCATCCTAGCCGGCGACTTCAACGGACACAGCACCATATGGGGCTGCAAGAATACAGATAATAGGGGGAAGCTGATAGAAACTGTTATTGCAAACAATAACCTTTGCCTATTAAATACCGGTTCACCCATTAGAATAGGATACAATTCAGAATCAGCTATTGATCTGACAATTTGCTCACCTACATTGGCCGTGCTATTAGACTGGGTTGCTTTCGACTCGCCGGGTGATAGCGATCATTGCCCAATTTTGATCACCTACCTTAACGAAAATCGTCCCAACCAACCCCCATCAACTATCTGGAACTACTCAAAAGCTAACTGGGATCTATATTCCAATAACAATGCATGGAACAAGCCGATGTTGAACACAACAACAAATAACGAACAACTACTCACTGACTTATACCAGCGGTTCTACTCAGCAGCTGAAAAAGCCATCCCAACTTATATACCAGGAAAATACTACCCCAAACCATGGTGGACAAAAGAACTTCAAGAATCAAAAGAAGAAAGAGAAAAACTTTACAAGAAATACCACCGCAATAAAAATCTTACTAACTTAATTAACTGGAAACGAGCAAGGGCAAATCATAAATACAAAATTCGAGCAAGCAAACAGGAAACGTGGAAGAATTTCGTAAACCAACTTAATAAATATACACCAATGGCCAGAGTATACAAAACAATAAGGAAAATAAAAGGTCGAGTACAAAGAAAAGTCCATATATTGATCGAAAACAATATACACTACAGCACAATCCCTGATATTGTGAATAAACTGGCTGAGAATTTCAGCGAAGTGTCAAGCGATCAAAGCTATTCCCCTGAATTTCAACAAATAAAAGCCGCAAATGAAACTATACCGATCCATTTCAGTTCGCCAAACGTAGAAATCTATAACCAAACTTTCCATATGCATGAATTTGAATCCGCCCTAAGAAAAACTAAAAACACATCACCAGGAAACGACAAAATAACATACGACATGATCAAACACCTAAAACTACCAGCTAAACAATACATCTTGAACACTTTTAACAAATTCTGGACAACGGGCTACTTCCCACCACAATGGCAGCACTCGATAATAATACCAATCCCAAAACCCGGGAAAGACCATAGTAAACCAAATAACTACAGACCCATCGCACTCACGAGCTGTCTGTGCAAATTAATGGAACGAATGATCAATAATCGACTGATCCAATACTTAGATATGCACAATATAATTAGTAAAGAGCAGTGTGGATGCAGAAAGGGGCGTAGCACTACAGATCATTTGGTCAGACTAGACTCAACCATAAGATTAGCATTCGCAAACAGAGAACACTTCATCTCAGTGTTCTTCGACCTTGAAACAGCTTACGACAGAACATGGAGATATGGGATCATACGGGATTTATTCGATATCGGACTCAGGGGCAGATTACCAACTTTTGTCGCCAAATTCCTAGAACGTAGAACACTAAGTGTCCGAATAGACAACTATAGCTCAAATATTTACGAACAGCGAAACGGAGTCCCTCAAGGCAGTGTCCTCTCGGTCACGTTATTCGCCCTCAAAATAAACGACATAGCCAAGCAGATCCCACCGGACAACAAATTCCACCACTCACTATACGTTGACGACTTACAAGTTGGATACCACCACCAAGACCTCAAGGTTATCCAAGACAAAATGCAATCCTGTATTAATAAAATATTTAAGTGGTCCCAAAATCATGGCTTCAAATTCTCATCCAGTAAAAGCAAAGCAATACATTTCAATACCATACCCGGACTCTTCCTCAGCCCAATACTTAAACTCAATGATGAAAACATTCAATACACAAACTCACATAAATTTCTCGGCCTGATTTTCGATGAAAAATTGAACTGGCAACAACACATCACTGCTTTAAAGAAAAAAGGGAATGATAGCCTGAACTTATTAAAATCAATAACAGCTCAAAGCTGGGGAGCAGACCAAACCACGATCCTCAAAATCTATCGAAGCATTACAAGATCAATCCTCGATTATGGATCAATAATCTATAAATCTGCCAGCCAAACAACTCTAAAGCCCATCGAGTCTATTACATCCGAAGCACTACGAATCGCTACAGGAGCATTCAAATCCAGCCCAACAAATAGTCTACACATTATTTGCAATGAAATGCCTCCCGATCTTAGGCGAAACTATCTATCCCTCTGTTATTACTACAAAATCCGAAGTCAACATGGAAACCCCGCCTTCAATTACACTGTGACGCCGAGTAACCGACTACTCTTCCAAAATAGGAAAATAACTCCAACATTCGCTATTAAAATGCAAATACTGATAGAAAAATTTGGCCTCCGGAAAAATCGAGTTAAACCAGACTTTTCATACCGACTACTAAACATTACTACTCCCACATGGGCACTAACAAAACCAACAATAAATACCGACCTCACCGAACTACCAAAAAACGAAACCCCTGAATACATAATCCGTCAAGAATTTAAAAGAATGACCAAAGAAAAATATGACGGATATGTAACTATATACACAGACGGCTCAAGAGGAGAAAATGGCACAGGAGCGGCAGCAGTATGTGGCACCATTGTCCGCTCTGCAACGCTACCGAAAGAGGCCTCAATATACTCAGCCGAAATACACGCCATCCACTTGGCCCTTGGCATCATTAATGAAAAAAGAGATAAAAAATTCGTAATTTACTGCGACTCCTTGAGTGTCGTTAACAGCCTAAAGTACGAGACATACCATCCAGTACTACGCCGAATACAACACGACATACACGAAAAACAAAAAGGCGGAAAGGCGGCAAAGCCATCAACATATGCTGGATCCCCTCCCATGTCGGAATAGGCGATAACGATGCTGCAGATACTGCAGCCAAGAACGCAACCCAAAAAACGAAGAATTTATCCTAATTTGCTACACAGATTGGAAACCATTAATTCGACAAGCCGTGATTAACCAGTGGAAAACTAGGTGGGAAAATTGCAGAGACAAATTAAGGGAAATACAACCATCACCAGGAATAGAGTTGGACTTCGGTAAAATATCACGTAAAGAGGAGATAATAGTTAACAGACTCAGAATAGGACATACACTCTTAACACATGGCTACCTGATGAATAATGAAGTACCCGATATCGCACCAGTATGCGAACTTTGCAATAACTCAACACTAACAGTCAAACATCTAATCATAGAATGTGAAAGTCTCACCAATAGTAGAAATTGTATAAAGGCTTGCCGAACGCTACAACGACCTACCGTCGAGACGGTATTGGGACGCCAATTAGACGTTAGAGAATTGATGAACTATCTTCGTGTGATAGATGCTTATGACCTAATTTAAATGTTTTCAGCAACTTTATTTGGCAATTGACTTACCTTTAATGATAAACTGTTGAATTGGGCTTTCGGTCACAGACAACATGCGTAGGGGGGAGCAACAAAGGACCCGCATCCGTGCTTTAATGTTGAATATATCAACACCTCTCATTATTATTATTATTATTTGTGGCGGATAGGGAGGCCTAAACTAACTAATAATCTAAGTAAGCATAACCATTAAATTGGATTCGTTTGGTCTTCTTTACAATATATCTAACGTTATACCGTAATTCTGGTGTGTTTCCAAACCAATGATTCAGCACGTACCGCGTATCGCACACAAAGCTGTATCAAAATCTGGGATTTATCTCTAGTTGTTACGGGGAATGTACATATTTTCCTCGATAATGTTTTTGAATTTACTTTCTGTCAAACCTGAACCACATTTTCTCAGATTGCATCCAAATGAATGTCCTTACGAATCGCCAAAAAATTTATGCTCCAACAGTCGATTTTTTAAAGATTTTTATCAGCTCAGAAGTATGTTTGAGTGTAAACACCGCGGGGCTTTATAAGATAGATTTCAGCTCCTCCTGTGGCAGATGTGTTGCGGGTGCAGGAGGTGGCGTGTTGCAGGTGCAGGAAGTATCGTGCATGCATTGCAGGAGGTGGCGTGTTGCAGGTGCAGGAAGTAACGTGCATGCATTGCAGGAGGTGGCGTGTTGCAGGTGCAGGAAGTAACGTGCGTGTATTGCAGGAGGTGGCGTGTTGGAGGTGCAGGAAGTAACATGCATGTATTGCAGGAGGTGGCGTGTTGCAGGTACAGGAAGTAACGTGCATGTATTGCAGGAGGTGGCGTGTTGGAGGTGCAGGAAGTAACGAATATGTATTGCAGGAGGTGGCGTGTTGCAGGTACAGGAAGTAACGAATATGTATTGCAGGAGGTGGCGTGTTGGAGGTGCAGGAAGTAACGAATATGTATTGCAGGAGGTGACGTGTTGGAGGTGCAGGAAGTAACGAATATGTATTGCAGGAGGTGGCGTGTTGGAGGTGCAGGAAGTAACGAATATGTATTGCAGGAGGTGACGTGTTGGAGGTGCAGGAAGTAACGAATATGTATTGCAGGAGGTGACGTGTTGGAGGTGCAGGAAGTAACGAATATGTATTGCAGGAGGTGGCGTGTTGCAGGTGCAGGAAGTAACGTGCGTGTATTGCAGGAGGTGCAGGAGGAAGGCCTGTTGGTGGTGCGCGGCAAACCAGGCAGAAGGAAGCAGAAGAGGCAACTGAGTGAGTCAAGGCTGGTATTAATGTATGGTACTATTGTTTTCTCGCATGTCACCATCCTAATGAGCGTGAGTATTTTTAGGTGTTAAAATTTTGGTTTAGAATTGTTCTGACTGCCATAACTCGTGTTGTTTCTTATTAGTCGAAATAGGGATAATTTCAAGTTAATTCATATTTAACGTCACTTTTTCAAAGTTATGCTTGCTGTATTTGGAAACTTTTCTAGCGCAGATGTTAGAAATTTAGTACTCTCGTTTCATTAACTAGTGAAATAAAAGTGATTCTCAGAAATGTTTTTCCTATTTGACTTTCCAATTTTTTGTAAGTATATATATATATATATATATGTAATATAACTTTATTTGTTTAGGATCTTCACCGGACCCCGAGAATAGCAGCAAATCCCCGACACAAGGCGACCAGCTGGAGAGTGACACGACCTCCCCCCTTGACAGCCCAGCGGTAACTGAAGCAACCGCACAGGCTTCGGCGTTCAGCGTCGAAGAAACTGAACGAAGACTTGGCGAAATGCTGGGCATTGAGTGCTTGAAAAATTCTAGTGCTGTTCACAACAGCCAACTGGACCAAAGATTAGATACAGGGTCATATCCTCTAAGTAACAGTGAAGTTCAAAATATAATTTCTAATAATAACCGTTTAAGCGAAGCGTTGAAAATGGACAAAGTTGGTCAAAACGTCATTCCTTCTGAAGAAGAGACTGTCGATGCTTCTAGTTCTGACCAACCCTGTAATTTTAGCAATACTTGCAGCGTTGCACGGGAGAGGAACCGTGCCGTGCAACTCATAAATCAAGAATTCACCAAAGAAGGTAATAATTCGTTGAATTTAATGGGGAGGTAGCAAATTTTATCATTGTGTTCTGTTTTGTGTGGAAAATAATTTCAGTTCAAAGTAGCGCTAAATTTACTCCGAGGCCAACCTGTAGTGCGAAAGAAAATGTAGCTGATTGCTATGAGAAATGTTTGCATTTATTTCAAATGTTATATTATCCGAAAATAATGGTTAGTTACTATTCAGTGCTATTTTTGTATTTTAGTCTGCTTCCACTAGTCTCTGCTTAACATCAAGTGTAAGTCAGACTACACATGGTGCGAACTAAGGACGCGAGATCGTGCATAAAGCGCCCATATAACGTGATGAAAATACTCGAAGCACTGCTTTCGAAACGCAATGCACCCACTATCTCTATAACTTGAAGTTCTGAGGTCAATGGTTTGCTCGTGTTCTCTGCCGTAGCTCAGTTGCTAGACATCAAACTTTGGACAAGAAAGACCATGGTTCGATCCCAGTTCCGTATATGCGATATTTTTACCATAACCCAGCTCTCTGTCGACCATCGCAAACAGAAAAGGCTGGTTGGAAAGTCAGATGGGGAACTTTTCTACTCACTGAGCTTTCTCTTCACCTACTCACACTCATACACTCACTGATTCACCCACACGTGTTTTTCTTATTCCTCATTTTTTGTGATTTAATCAACCGATGTATCAATCCAGGGCTTTCTTTTAATGCAAATGCGTTTTTTGATTTTTATTCCTCAATTTGAATGTGTGCTCCTTACATTTACGTGTTAACTTCAACCAGGTTAGCTTGTTCACTCTGTTTTGCTCTGTCTTTACATATCGTATAAGGGGTAAGATTTTCAAACGGCTAACGTCGGCTTTGCGGTTTAGCTGGCTGCAGAAGTTCTTCAGTCGATTTGGCGAGGCTAAATGGTGTATTTTTCTAGAAAAATACAGAAATTTGAGCTTCATCAAGATGAATTTAAAGTAATGATTTTTTTTACCAATCAGCGATATGATAAATTATTTGCAAAATCACGTCCTAAAATAATTTTTTCACCAATCAGCGATATTAAAAATTGTTGGCAAAATCATGCCCTAAAGTTATTTTCTTGCAGGTCACAACTCCTCGGAGCTGCTGACGCTGCTGTGCTCTCAGGACGCGTCGAGTAGCCTGGAGTCCATAGCGAGCGAGCTGTGCTACGGGCCCCCGTCGGGCAGCTCTGTGCCGTCCATCCACAGCCTCCTGTCCACCCACTTTGTGGGGGTATTGGACGCTGGGCCACAAGAGCGCGTCGACCAAGATAGTCTCGAAGACAGCGGTCGCCGTGGTTATGATGACCCCGAAAACTTCCGTGATGTTCATCTTGAAGGGTATGGAGATTGTCAAGACGGCTCAGTGACCCCTCAACCAGATGTGGTTCTGACGCTCCAGTCTCACGGCATGAGCAGCATCACGTCTCTGCCTGACAACGTGGTGGATGGAGAGTGGAGAACTTTGTTTTTGCCCTCTGGTGTGAGGCTTTTGGGAGACTCGGATGAACATCTCGTGTATCTGGACGATTCTGGTGGCCGACTGTTTTTCGGCAAAATCGAGAATTGCTTGAAGCAGTGTACATGGGCGCACATGTGCCTGCCGTTCTCAGTGTCTTCTTTCTCCGTCTCATGCTCTGGTAACTCCATATACCTCATAGCGGGGGGCAGTCTCTACGTGTGTCACAGAAGTTTGCTTACAGAAGTCAACTCTAATGAACTTTGTAGTAATTCTGTCAATGACCTTTCATCAGGTGGCATAAATAGTCATGAATCTCCCACTAACGTTATTTTAGAGACCAGGGTAAGTGTTGAAGATCGTTCCGACCATTTGACTGCTGAGGATGTGACCAACACGCAATCTAGTTGTGATGTCGAAGATTCGCGAGGTAGTCAGACAGCTGGGGCTTCTAAAGTGGATAGCATACCTAGCATCGAATGCTTTTCTCAAAGAAAGAGTGACGAAAGCGCTACGCCTGAGAAGCCTGCAGAAGACCTTGCAACCAACACTGAAGACTCTGAAGATTCTAACGCTGGATCAACTGACGAAGCATCATGTAGAGACCACGCTTTGCTTTGTCGCACTGACGGCGTTCTTGGAGACAGCCGTCGTGATACCACGCAACCAGACCAAGAGCACAATGTGTTGTCTTCAGAAGTGTTGTCTTCCTTCGTAATGTGTTCTAGGCCTGTGGCAAAACGCGTCCGTGCTGCTGCTGGCGATGATCAGGTCGTGTTCTTCATCACCGATGACGGCAAGGTCAGGCACGTTTGAGTTTGCTTTTTTAGATTTGTATTTGAAGTAACCATTTTGCTACTGAATTCCATCTTGCTGTTTTGGCACAAACAATTTTTTTGTCTGTCTGCTAAAAATTAGTGTTAAAATTTTTAGAGAATTTGCAGAATGTTTACGTGTACTTATTGTCGACGTACTTCTGTTCTGGTTAGGTGTGGTGCCTGCTGTTCTCCGCCTGTGGTGCGCGAGACGCGGCTGGGAGAGGACGTGCTGTGCCGCTCGCATGTGAAGAGCGCACAGAATTTGTGTCTCTTGCGTACAGAGGCGGGCTCCTCTGGGCGCTGGATGTGAACGGCAAAATATTCTTCAGGTATCATTCTTATACGAAATATATTGCGCATTGAAAAAGCCACGTGTTACACAAGGTTTTATTCAAAATAACTAAAACGTGAAATTTAAATGCTCCGTGAACTGAAGTCGATCATTTAATTTTTTTAACTCGTTCACTGCATATTGGGCCATATGTGTCCCAGTTGGTAAATTGCTCATTCACGCTCCAGTATAAATGAATGACATTTCGTCTGTTTCATGACCTCTTTAAGAAATAGCTGTTACCACACCAGGTTAAATGCATCGTGTAATTGTATTTTCCATACTTCTTAGGTAGGATGAAAATATTTTCCAATGTTAAAATCAATTTTCCTATTCTGCTACTTACAACCTAACCAAACCAAACGTTTGCAACTGAAGAAATGCAGTGAACGTGTCAATTTTAAGGTTATAGTTCTTTTGTTGTGCGTTTTGGTGTACAATATATTTCTAAGAACGAATGTTTATCGAGTCAAGTATAATTTTCATTCAATTGCGTTCAGAAAAATGAAATATCAAATGAAGATAAATGGACGGGGAAAAAGCCTTTCATATCGCCTTCATATTATTTTGAATTATTTTCCCTTCAAGTGGATACAACTATTGTGTCTATGGGAATTAGCGCTCCCAGGGGGGGACTATGTTAGGGCCTGAGCTAAAGGTTAGGTATGCTTTCTTTTTGTTAAAATAGAACAGGTTTTTGTTTTGTTACGGACCATCTTTTTTTGGTTCACTACTGTCCTGTTTTTCAGCACCTACTACTTTCTTCTTCAACTTTTTCCTGTCTCATGATCTTCTTTCTCAACTTTCTGTTTCTGAATCCTTTCTGCATAGATTCCGCGTTTCCTTAACTCCATACTAAATGGTGCCTTCTTCCTTCCTCTCTTTGGGTTGCCTTTGTTGCGGATAGGTAGGCTTAAACTAACTAATAGTCTAATCTAATCTTTGAATAATTTTAAAATTCAACTGTATACTCTCTCCTTTCATACGCTCATTGCCGTCATTTAACGTTTACAGGGCACTGAATTCGAAATCTACTTGAGATGAAGCTTGATTTCTTACAAATCTCTTCAGTTTACCGTTCTTGTGAATTTACACAAACTTATAATTTATTCTATGATGTGAATTTGCGGTATAATCTCTGGGGGGAACTAAATGTACAAATAAATATCCAAGTTGAAAATTTTCACTTGATTGAGCTGCACTTACACTTTTTCAACCCCTTTTCAACCCTTTGGGTGTGAACCTTTCATTCTGAGAGTATTTTTTCTCGTCATTTTATAGCATTGTGAGTGCTGAACTCGCTGCCTGCTGAGAAGGGCTCTAAATCTGAGCATAAACTGGCTTGTTTGTGGCTGTTTAAGGTACATGATGTTATGGTCGAGGTTACTCGTCGCGCTCTCTTTGTACCTTCGTTTGTATGTTTTAAATGCTGGTACAATTTAACACTAGCGATTTTTTTAAATGAAAATGTGTAAAATATTTTGTAAGTAAAGTTTGGATGATGTGCCTGACTGACATCTGAAACAAAGTTTGGATTGTGTGGCGTACTGACTTTGTGTATGCAAATTTGAACCATGTATCAAACTGACTATGGAGGTAAAATTTCAATGATTTATCTACTGACTTTGGAGGTAAAATTTGAATGATATGTCCTACTGACTTTGGAGGTAAAATTTGAATGATATGTCCTACTGACTTTGGAGGTAAAATTTGAATGATATGTCCTACTGACTTTGGAGGTAAAATTTGAATGATATGTCCTACTGACTTTGGAGGTAAAATTTGAAAGATATGTCCTACTGACTTTGGAGGTAAAATTTGAATGATATGTCCTACTGACTTTGGAGGTAAAATTTGAATGATATGTCCTACTGACTTTGGAGGTAAAATTTGAATGATATATCCTACTGACTTTAGAGGTAAAATTTGAATGATATGTCCTACTGACTTTGGAGGTAAAATTTGAATGATATGTCCTACTGACTTTGGAGGTAAAATTTGAAAGATATGTCCTACTGACTTTGGAGGTAAAATTTGAATGATATGTCCTACTGACTTTGGAGGTAAAATTTGAATGATATGTCCTACTGACTTTGGAGGTAAAATTTGAATGATATGTCCTTCTGACTTTGGAGGTAAAATTTCAATGATTTATCTACTGACTTTGGAGGTGAAATTTGAATGATATATCCTACTGACTTTGGAGGTAAAATTTGAATGATATATCCTACTGACTTTGGAGGTAAAATTTGAATTATATGTCCTACTGACTTTGGAGGTAAAATTTGAATGATATGTCCTACTGACTTTGGAGGTAAAATTTGAATGATATGTACTACTGACTTTGGATGTAAAATTTGAATGATATGTCCTACTGACTTTGGATGTAAAATTTGAATGATATATCCTACTGACTTTGGAGGTAAAATTTGAATGATATGTCCTACTTACTTTGGATGTAAAATTTGAATGATATATCCTACTGACTTTGGAGGTAAAATTTGAATGATATGTCCTACTGACTTTGGAGGTAAAATTTGAATGATATGTCCTACTGACTTTGGAGGTAAAATTTGAATTATATGTCCTACTGACTTTGGAGGTAAAATTTGAATGATATATCCTACTGACTTTAGAGGTAAAATTTGAATGATATGTCCTACTGACTTTGGAGGTAAAATTTGAATGATATGTCCTACTGACTTTGGAGGTAAAATTTGAAAGATATGTCCTACTGACTTTGGAGGTAAAATTTGAATGATATGTCCTACTGACTTTGGAGGTAAAATTTGAATGATATGTCCTACTGACTTTGGAGGTAAAATTTGAATGATATGTCCTTCTGACTTTGGAGGTAAAATTTCAATGATTTATCTACTGACTTTGGAGGTGAAATTTGAATGATATATCCTACTGACTTTGGAGGTAAAATTTGAATGATATATCCTACTGACTTTGGAGGTAAAATTTGAATTATATGTCCTACTGACTTTGGAGGTAAAATTTGAATGATATGTCCTACTGACTTTGGAGGTAAAATTTGAATGATATGTACTACTGACTTTGGATGTAAAATTTGAATGATATGTCCTACTGACTTTGGATGTAAAATTTGAATGATATATCCTACTGACTTTGGAGGTAAAATTTGAATGATATGTCCTACTTACTTTGGATGTAAAATTTGAATGATATATCCTACTGACTTTGGAGGTAAAATTTGAATGATATGTCCTACTGACTTTGGAGGTAAAATTTGAATGATATGTCCTACTGACTTTGGAGGTAAAATTTGAATTATATGTCCTACTGACTTTGGATGTAAAATTTGAATGATATGTCCTACTGACTTTGGATGTAAAATTTGAATGATATATCCTACTGACTTTGGAGGTAAAATTTGAATGATATGTCCTACTGACTTTGGAGGTAAAATTTGAATGATATGTCCTACTGACTTTGGAGGTAAAATTTGAATGATATATCCTACTGACTTTGGAGGTAAAATTTGAATATGTCCTACTGACTTTGGAGGTAAAATTTGAGTGATATGTCCTACTGACTTTGGAGGTAAAATTTGAATGATATGTCCTACTGACTTTGGAGGTAAAATTTGAATTATATGTCCTACTGACTTTGGAGGTAAAATTTGAATGATATGTCCTACTGACTTTGGAGGTAAAATTTGAATGATATGTCCTACTGACTTTGGAGGTAAAATTTGAATGATATGTCCTACTGACTTTGGAGGTAAAATTTGAATGATATGTCCTACTGACTTTGGAGGTAAAATTTGAATGATATGTCCTACTGACTTTGGAGGTAAAATTTGAGTGATATATCCTACTGACTTTGGCGGTAAAATTTGAATGATATGTCCTACTGACTTTGGAGGTAAAATTTGAATGATATGTCCTACTGACTTTGGATGTAAAATTTGAATGATATATCCTACTGACTTTGGAGGTAAAATTTGAGTGATATGTCCTACTGACTTTGGAGGTAAAATTTGAATGATATGTCCTACTGACTTTGGAGGTAAAATTTGAATGATATGTCCTACTGACTTTGGAGGTAAAATTTGAATGATATGTCCTACTGACTTTGGAGGTAAAATTTGAATGATATGTCCTACTGACTTTGGAGGTAAAATTTGAATGATATGTCCTACTGACTTTGGATGTAAAATTTGAATGATATATCCTACTGACTTTGGAGGTAAAATTTGAATGATATGTCCTACTGACTTTGGAGGTAAAATTTGAATGATATGTCCTACTGACTTTGGAGGTAAAATTTGAATGATATGTCCTACTGACTTTGGAGGTAAAATTTGAATGATATGTCCTACTGACTTTGGAGGTAAAATTTGAATGATATATCCTACTGACTTTGGAGGTAAAATTTGAATGATATGTCCTACTGACTTTGGAGGTAAAATTTGAATGATATGTCCTACTGACTTTGGAGGTAAAATTTGAATGATATGTCCTACTGACTTTGGAGGTAAAATTTGAATTATATGTCCTACTGACTTTGGAGGTAAAATTTGAATTATATGTCCTACTGACTTTGGATGTAAAATTTGAATGATATATCCTACTGACTTTGGAGGTAAAATTTGAGTGATATATCCTACTGACTTTGGAGGTAAAATTTGAATGATATATCCTACAAACTTCGTAAGTAAAGTTTGAATGACTTATCTCACTGACTTCAGAAGCAAGTTTTGGGTGATTTGTTTGATTGACTTCGGAATCTTTGAATGACTTATCTCACTGACTTTGGAAGGAAAGTTAGGATAAAATATCTCACTGACTTTGGAAGCAGGTTCTGAAAACAGGTACATTTGTTCCGGCAGAGCGGGGCAAAGTGCCGAGTGCCCCATGGGACTGTCGTGGGGAGTGATGCTGTCAGATGAAGACTTAGAAGCGCCGCAGCCGGACCCCGGCATCTCACTTGATTCTTTCTGCGTGGTAGACTCACAAGGTCGCTCCGGGAACAACCCCTGTGGCAGTCTTGGCTTTACGCACGAGGAGTCGTCAAGGATTCCTTTAAATCCCAAAAACTTGAATCGCAATTCACGAAACAGTAACAGTGAAGACTTTAGCCAGAGCGATGTTCGTGGTAACGTCAACCGCGTCAATAACAACAATGATAATGACAATCACCCTGAGATTTTAGGTGCTCCCAACATTCGTCAGTCAGAGAACGATCAGTTGGTGGCTGTTTCCAGCACTCCTGAAATGCGCTCTATTTTCCTGGACACTGTTGCGTCCATTGGTATTTCTGCTCAGCCCTCAAGTGGTGATGCTGACAGCCGTTCTTCTAACAGGAACTACTATCAGAGCTTATGTAGCGAAAAAAGCAGCGTGGTGGCGGTCACCATTTCTGGAGGTGAGGTGGGTTGGCGAGTAACAGCTTGTGGCAATGTTGCATTTCGCCCTGGCGTGTCACCGTCCATCCCTCAAGGTGCCAACACCAAATGGTGGCATGTTGCAAGAGGCCGCCGTGAGATGACGGGCAATAATCGACTGACGTGGAAGAGGGGCAGTTGGAGAAAGAAAGTTGACTCTCAGGCAGGAACCAGCAGCGAAAATGACTCAGACTCTGAGGAAAGCACAGCACGCACAATGATCTCTAGCAATACTTCGTTTCTATGGCTTAGCCATCCCGGTGATCGCTTTGCCCTCATGCATCCCGTAGCCGTCACGGGGTCAGTGTGGTCTCCGGCTGGCAGTGACCGTTGGTCTACAATATCTGCTGAGGCACTGTTCGCTCATCATGGGGCTCTTGCTTGCCTCAGTCCGACAGGAGGGCTGTATCTCATAGACCCAACTTCCTGGGCTCCCACAGAGGTGCCACTGCCTGATGTTTCCCCTGCTGTTTGTGTGGCGCAGCGCCCTGAAACCTTATGGCTTCTGTCAGCGTCTGGAGATTTGTGGATCCGTGGAGACATTTCATCCTCGTGTGTTGTCGGCACGCACTGGCAACGTTTGGACCTGACGCAGATTAGCGACGTGCACTTGAGGCACGTGAGCCTCGGCATGGAAGTCGCGTGGGCTGTGGACACGCAAGGAGGAGTGTACATGCGGCAAGGAAGTCTAAGTCCCCCACACCCCAATGCCTGTCCCCAGGCCTGGCTGCAGGTGGACCGTCACCCGTTGCCTTACGGGGCGATCTTCACTAAAGTTTTCGTGGGCCCTGACCGCCAGTTGGTCTGGGCTACCGACAGTCGGCATTGTGTGTACGTGAGAGTCGCCATCTTCTCAGATCTGCCCATCGGTGTGGACTGGGAGCCTGTCTCCGGCATCAGGGCATTGAATATGACCATCAGCGAGACAGGGCGCGTGTTCGCCGTGACGGAGGAAGGCGAGGTGTACGAGAGGCACGGTGTGGATCCGCCCTCCAACTACATCGGCTCGTCCTGGCACAAGTTGCCCGGGACTCTGGCCAGTGTATCAGGTATGGTGTTCAAAATAGTGTCCTGCTAGAGAGATTTAGTGTTTGGTAAGATTTGCATATGTAAAATTACATTTTTTCAGAAGTGAGCAAAGTCAGGTATGACATTAAGAGGGGAGACTGGCTTGTCACGTAAGTTTTTTTTAAAAAGGCTTTTCAGAATGGACAGTGACCGCGCTGAATATGAAACAGCATTTGCTATTAAATTATGATCGTGTTGGTAGCCAAGAAGTGGTCGAAAGTCAAAGCTGCAAATTTCTTCCCGTTCACACACCTTGTGAGTAAATTTCATGTCCCTTTAATTCCGTACTTCCTGCTGCTTTACTTTTTTCTCTCATGGGAACCTCTTGGCTGTAATTAGGGAAGCTCGAACTATTTAAAATCCTATTTGTACTCATCAGCTGTAGTCCGAGAGTGACAGAGCTAGAAAGCCTCTTTATTTGTTAGTTATATTCTTTAATTATTTCAAGCTCATATCCTGCTCGAGGGAAAACGATCACTGTTTTTGATTTTAAATCTACTAGGTGCAATTCATCGTTTATATTTTTAAGCATAGTCATAAAACTATCAATTAGTTGGAACGTGTATGGTATTTTTATTTTTCGCACATCCACTAAACCCACTCTTTTGCGGTGGGTCAAATTCATCTCCATGATATGCCTGACCGACTTTGAAAGCAAAATGTAGATGATATGGTGGACTGAACCTACATATTTGAGCCTACTGTTTAAGCTTACCTACAGTTTGAACCCATCTTTTAACCCATCTTTGAACTGTTGCTGTGTCCTGAAGAAGGTCTGGCGTGCAGTGAGTGTGGACGGGGAGCTGTGGGGACTGACGCAGTGCGGGGAGTTGTGCCGGCGCCTCGCCATGCATTCCCTGCAGTGGCGCCCCACGACGGCATCCCCTAGCGCCTCGGACCCACACCGTCGCTTGCTGCACCAGGACTCCACCGTCGAGTCGGAGCCAGAGTCCGGGCAGGCGAGCGTCGACGAGTCGTGGGAGATGCTCTCCTAATGCGGCACTGAATGGCGCGCTGGACCAAAGCTTGTCTTAGGCGACGCTGTGGTAGGCGCGCTGGTTTTCGAAAATAGCTGAGGTGTCACGGCTCCTACAAAAATCTGGCATGAGGATCACGGCTCTCCTTCAAAAACAAGGCAAAGGTGTCACGGCCCTCCCTCAAAAACAGGGCTGAGGTGTTACGGCCCTCCAAAAATATAGATTGAGAATCACGGCCCTGCCCCAAAAACATGGCTTAGGTGTCACAACCCTCCCTCACAAAACATGGCTTGGTGTCATGGCCCTCCCCCAAAAACCAGGGCTGAGGTGTCTCAGCCCCACACCCAAAAAAACAAAGCTTAGGTGTCACTGCCCCTCGAAACTTTGGTCAGGATATCTTATATAAGCCTCAGAATGTCGCAATGAACGCGTTAACTATTACTTTCATGACACCTGTGCCTTTCTGTTCTGTAGACATGCGTCTAGAAATGCATCCACGTGGATTCTTCAATGAAGGTGCATTGAGGTACTTTAATAAGAATTGACGGGCACGCGTGTTGATCATGACACGCCTATGACTTGTATCTCGCACGCAGCACGAGTCTTTATTGGTCATCTGACAAGACAGTCATTGGGCATGTGGATGAATTTTATAGCCGAGGTGTAGCTAATTTTGGTGAGCACTTTCCAATACTTTACCTACCCTTGTTCTGGAGGATTTTTTTGCTACCATAGTGGACGAGCAGAGCTCCTTCGCGTCGCTCTGTGCGGTCCTAATTTCTGTACTCTAATGGGCCTTGCTGTGTGTTGCCTCGGTATGGTTTTGGATGTCATTAACCAAGTCCAATGCACATACTCGTGCCTCAACAAGGGCTCGCACGCGCGTGTTGAACGCTCCTCTCATAAACTACACCGGGTGCTCTCATCATGGCAAACATGCTATAGTTCGTAGAAGATTGGTTGCCTAACTTGTTTGTTGAGCATCATCGTCATTTTGCTGGCCGGTTAGTTAGGTATCTTCTGTGTAAGTGAGCTTCATAATACTTGAAATATGAAACTCGTCCTCGGTTGCATTTGGTTGCCGATGCTTGGTGTTGCGCCTGCGTTGAACGCGGAAAGGAGACGGAAAAATTAGCTGTCAGGTGGTCGAGTGATTTTAAGTGAATTTTAAGTTTGAGCTTTTGTCAAGTAAAATTGAACGATTGAGACTCCTTTAAAATTTAGCTACTTTACGGACTGCCTCGCGCTGAATAACCCGACTGTGTCCAGTTCTCATAACTTGATCTGTGTCTAATATTTTTGTATTATCTATATCAGGAATAATAGATTTATTCTTGGGGAAGCGTAATTTATACAAAAATAGTAAAACTAAGGCGGGTAAAAACATATTTCATAAAAATCTCATGATGTATTTTGAAAACAGAGCTTTCGAGCATATCCATACTCATCTTCAATATCTGGAATAATAAATTGAAACATGGTAAATACAGTACATGAATACAAATTTTTATTGGAAATTGAATGAAAAAATTAGACAAGATATTTAAAAATTAGGACAAGATATTTGAAATATGGAGACTTGGCTTAAATTGTTGAATTATGACACTTTCTAGTAAGTTGAGGCTATGTTTATCACAAGTTGAGACTATTTTGAAATTATCCGTGTGAATTGGGTGGTCAGATTCTAATGTGTGATCTCTTATACTACTGTGCAATGGGTTTGACACTCTATTTCCCGTACGGACCGACACCCCCTTGTGCTCAGCTATGCGTCTTGCAAAATGGCGAGCTATTATTAACAATAGGATTTTCTGATACGAGAACATTCTACTGATCGGAATCAAGTGATCTTGGACGACTTTTCTTTGACTCGTCTTTTAAAGTGAAATCGCCGCTTCGAAAACGAGAAAACCATTTCCTGCAACTTGTTTCCTTCACCCCATCATCCCCATAAGTGTTCTGATTAGTTTTTGCTGTCCGCGCTTGCAGTTGCAGTTTATGCATCTCGGTCAAAACAGGGTGCGTACAGGCATGGAGAAGCATGGAAAGTAGTTGAATTTCGGAAATAAAATTCAAGGCCTCGAAAGTAGTGGAATTTTAAAAATGGTCATTGAAAGTCATGAAAGTTTAGGTTTTTCTTGAAAAGAAAATTTTACTGTTGAAAATTTTCCTTCCGTTTGGTCCGCGTTGAGCGAGGCGTTGTCAGTAACCTTCGAGTGTTACTTGGGCTCTGATTGGTTGATACAGCTACGTCTTTAGTGTCCGCGATTTTGATTGGTTCTCAGGCGTCACGTAAAACCAAACGCGCTCAGTGTGACTGAAGACACGCGCTCGCTCGGACCATTGTTGACCTGTCGCCACTGTTGAACATTTTCGAGCTGAGTTTTTATCATCGGTCTTGACCATCCCGTGTGTGTGTGACTAGAGTTACGGTGCCGAGACTGAGCTGAGGAATTATCGTCATGCCAGGCAGTTGTTCTTTCAACAACTTGTGGTTGCGAGACAAAGACTTTCAACAATGGATAGCACCGCATCCCAAACTGAAAACAATGGCGGTTTGCACCGCGTGCGAGTTGGCAAAGTCAAATGCATTGAGGAAATCGGCCAAAGACAAGCAAGAACAACTCAAGGGGCTGAATGCGGAAATTAATGACAAACTTAATGCACTGGCAAATGCATAGCAGATGCTATTGAACTGTCCAGCATGACTGTTTGGTGTTGTGATGATCATTTGCACATTTATGAAAACAAGACCTGCAAGTAATGATGAATGTTCTGTGAAGTTTATGACTGAAATACATTTATTGTGCTGCAATTTAACTTTGTGTGACATTATTTTGGGCAGAGAGAGGTAGTGAAAATGTGATTTGGTTGGCATAAAAAGTCATGAAAAAGTAGTGGAATTTTGAACCTCAGAGCCTGTACGCACCCTGTCAAAAGAACATTTCTTACGAGGTATTTAGATGGAACGAACTTGTATGCCAATATTTATGAATTATGAACGTAACAAAGATAATCGGAAGGAAAATTGTTCAGTTTAGTTTCGAAAATATATTACACTTGTAAAAAATTGTAAAATAATTGACAAACCTAATTTTAGACAGCCTATTATAAATCACACATTACTTATGCGCCAACTTGAAATTTCCATTACGATTATCATCTTCATCATCACCGTAAGAAGTGTAACACTGTCATCGAAATAGTTGTTTCATTGTATCTTTTTATGATTATTGTCGTCATGAGTGATATCATCAGTGAAAATGTCATTGTTTCTATTATCATTAGTATTATTGTTTTAACAATTATTATATTATTGTAACACTATACAAGTCAAAACAATAGTAATAATTATTATCATGAGTATTATTGTTTTGGCTATTATAGTCTTATATTAGCATCATGTCGCGTGCTTCGATGTCCCTGGTCGATGTCATGACCACAACTGGAGCGGCGCTAGCGCAGATCAGGTGTTCCCGCAGCGCAGTTCCTGTCCTTGACCCATCTTTGCCAGTCGGCTGCCGTGTCGACCGAGCATCGCTGAAGCCATTTTTACCCTAGGGAGCATGGGCATGTTACCCCACAGAGGTACGTTACGGTGTGAGTTCCTTTCGGTGTGGCCGCGTTGACTTGAGGCTGTTGTTGATTGTGGCTACATTATCAAGTACGGGTGCGCACGGCCCGTCAGAGATGTATTTTAATATTCGACAAATTACATGACGCACGTTCCTATTTCCTAACAAAGCATGTGAAATTCATTCCGACTGCGAATCTGATGGAATAATGCTGTGCACCGAAAATTGTGGAGTTTATAAAGCTTGGATCTCAGATACGTTCATCACACACTTTCAGCTGGACAGACGCGGCACTTATTATGGTATAGATTTATTAAATGCCAGTGTCTGGCGTCTTCCCAAGTGGAAGAATGGGTTTGTAGTGTCATTAATTGGCATGGAAAAAATGTTTAAAAACCCAAATCGTTATCCTATCCAGCTTTCCAAAGCCATACCTTTTGAGGGAATTTGAAGTCACTTGTGTGTGCGGGTATTTTCATGTAGGGGTCTAGGTCTAATCTGTCGTTCAACATTTTCCCAAATGAAATTGAAATGACGAGCTAGTTTGGAGTATTTTGTTGCGTGAACAACAAAATCATTTGTAAAGAATTTCTTATTTATTTCATGATTAGGGTAAAAAAAGCTAATCGTCCTCTTCATTCTGAACTCACCTTTTGAATCATTGTGTGGATAAATGAAGCTATTGGATAGAGATTGTTATAAAAACAAATATTCTTGAAGATTTCTCTCAAATCTACGGTTTTTGACGCCTTCACAATACCTAGAGACGGAAAAATTCCTCGAGATATCTCCCGCTCGTTAATATTTGATTGGTGTTGCCACATGATTTCTAGGTTCTCAAAGCGTTTCTACACATCGCACACAAGTTAATGCTAAAATTAGGCTGTAGAATTATTTGTTCTTCGGAAAAGTGCCTGGGCGTCTGCATTCTACTGTTTTTTGTAAGCTTGTGGTCTTGGTTTTGTTAACTTTATTTTAGTTTTGTATCGGTCTTCTAAAGTACCATTACTGCTTTCATGTTACTCTTCGCGCCATGTTCACACCAATAGGTCCACGTGTGTGAAATATGTGTGGGGCATTTTGTTACTGCTTGTTGCATTTATAAACTTTATCTATGAACTTTATTATCTCGTCTTGTGTGGTGTTACTGAAGCGCTAGAAACCTGATTTTACTACTACTACTATTTGTGTGGTTTTTGTTTCGTTTATTTCATCTGACATTATGGGTGCCCATAGTAGCCTGTTGTAGCTTCACTTCCCTAAGGAGCTCCTGTACCATCGCATTTCTATAGCAAGGTGTTGATGCGCTGAGCTAACTCAGCGGCCGGCAGTTTCCATGGTAGAAGAATCATGCTGTGAAAACCAAAAGCATGGAAAACTCTAATGCTGAGGGTATGAAAGCCTTTGGAGTAGCATTTCAGTAATATGCAAGCTTGTAGATCGGATAGAAAATGTAAAAATTGCAGAAGCTGTTGCTATTTGGAGCGTGGCCGACGATTTTGACGAACATGAACATTTTTCGGTCTGCGTCCGTTTGACTCATGAGGCCCCTAGCTGGTGCCACAGTCATAGTGGTAGATTCCAGCTAATTAACGTATCAGTTCAGCTGGTTTTATCTGGTGAAATTCTACTTCATGTCATTGTCGGGTGGTTGAACTCCGTACTCTTTCTTGGTTGTTTGCTGAATTTCTGCATTCTTCAAATAATTATATCTTTTGTGGAGAGGATGATGTATTTTCGAGGTATGATCCTGTTCAAGTTATCCTGCAAAGCGGCTGCTCTTGATTCAGCAGTCATTAACGTCTTTGCACTTCTTACCCGAGGGCGAAGGACCGAAAAGTACTCCGCGACGTTAGGAGATTCAAGCAAAAACGCGCCATGCTGTGCAACTACACCCCTCAAAATGTGGAGGCATTTGCTAGTAGAATTACCCACCCCAACGAAAGTTCCTGTTACGAAACTCACGCTGTGGCTGAGTGCCTATTCTTCTTTCATAAATTGTGCGTGTTTCGTATTTCTTCTCATGTGATCACCTCTCGTGTATTGAAGAGTAAAATCTATAGTTATGTAGTGTAGTCTGCTAATTACTCAAATTTTTATATTTATCAAAGATGTATGCCTTTTTACCTACACTTCTTGTGTGAAAACTTGTTTTCTCTTTTCCCTTTTCAATAGGCAGACAAGGAGCACGTTTGAGTCATTGATTTTAGATAAATTCCAACCAGAATAGGTAGTGTGAGCTATGATGTCTTGGTTAGTCGGGGTCGTAGCGAATGCACAACTTGAAACTTCCGAGCTGAGAAAGTGTGTCTGTCTTCGTTTGCGTACTTGATGCCCGTGGGTTATGCTACCAATCCAGTACTCGGCTGCTCGTCGAGCTTGGTTTTCCAGCTCAAATAAGCTGTGTTAACTTCTCTTCCTGCTCTCGTCGCACCTCTTAGAGAATGGTCGTTCTTACATTCCTGGTTTTTTCCTTTTATTTCGCATCAGCGGGCTTTGCCTGCAAGAAAGAATAGCGGAGTTATGCAGTTTGCTGACACAATTGAACCGTGCTTTCAGATTTTCAGTGTAAAGAAAATCTATTTCACTCACTAGGGAGGTGTTCTTACTACCGTGCGGCTTGAAACCGTGAATCATAATAGGGTCATCAATAGCTGTTGAAGTCTTATAAGGCTTAAAAATAAAACGGAGTCAGTGCTCCCTGGTCACTTCTTTTACATTTTTAACTCTGACTTGGACTGCTGACCGTCATCTCTTGTTAAAAATGGTTGCCATATCACTTATATTTTCTTCTGGTCGGGACCTACTGCTGTGAAAAAAATTACGTTTTTTTTTCGTAAAACTGGTAGGTGCAATACCAAGGTGCATTTTAAAGCCTTGTGCATAGTCGCAAAATTACCTCTTTGACAGATTTTAACTCAAAATCATTCAACTGGTTGTTGTTGAAATACCCCTCAGGGGGATACAACTATTGTATCTATGGGAATTTGCGCTCCCAGGGGAAAAATGTGAGGGCCCGAGCTGAGAGTTAGGTAGGCCTTCTTTTTGTTGAAATAAAATGTTTTTTGTTATGTTAAGGGCCACCTTTTTTCGGTTCACTTCTGTCCTGTTTTTCAGCACCTCTGACTTTCTTCTTCAACTTTTACCTTATTTCATGAACTTCTTTCCCATCTTACTGTTTCTATGCCCTTTCTGCATAGATTCCTCATTTTCTTATCTCCATACTAAATGGTGCCTTCCTCCTTCCTCTCTTCGATACGCTCTATTTTTGCAGCGGTTAGGGAGGCTTAAACTAACTTATAATCTAATCTAATCTAATCTGTTGTTGAAATAAGTTTTTAGAGTTACCTCGTATTAAAGCCCTTAATTCGGAGTGCTCTAGTGGCTCCAACTTTCTTTGCGTAGGAAGCGACTCTATTAAAAACTCCCGAATTGTAAAACTTGGTGGTGAGTAGAAACGAATCAAGAAGCTGCTTCTAGCTCGTGATGGAGTTTGAGTGGCAACCTTGAATTAGAAGTTCAGGTTTTTTGTAATAAAAACGTTCAATGCACTAGTAGATTTCAAATTATTATTCAAAAACTTTATCAATAACAACGTAGAGTTTAAAACTTGTTGAAAACGAATAAGCATCTAGATAGATACGCACGATGAATTTTTAGCCGCAATATTTGAACAAAAATGCTTCACCTAATGGCCATCATGGGAAGCAAAGCACCAGTCCTTACCCGCATCAAAATTTTCCTAACGAAGCATTCCACAATCGGTACAAGAACACTAGCGGGTGTGTGAATTGCGCAAATTAGATAACGATCATGGGTTATGTGCACTACTGAAAGACATTTGTGCGTTCAGAAGCATTCGACTTGAGAAGGTCACGACGTACATGGCTCTTAATTGGGTCTGCTTGCCGTGAGCAGACGATTCGTAACCATTGAGTGTCCTGCATCAAATTATATTCACTGCTGCTCTTCAGAGCCAAGTGTGGTGTGCGGGAAAAACACCAGTGTGTGTGCGGGTACAAAAATTCCCTGCCGAACAGAGCTGAGTGGCTCGTTCTCGGGCTGCTACCCTAGTCCGGCGTCTTAAGGCTCTAATCACGCACTAGAGTGGGAGTAGAGAAGGAGTAACAAACTACCACAGTTATTCTTGCGCACACACCAGTAAAAGTAACAATCAAGCCACATTTGTCCATGCACTCGCACCAAAGTAGCAATAGAGAAAGAGGAACAATCACACCACAATAATTCTCAAACCACCAGAGTAGAAAAGTTGATAAAGTATCAGTCACATTATCATTAACCGTAACCCGACGCGCACGTATACGTTCACTTGACATGAAACAAATAGGCCGTCCCACGTTCCCGCTCTGCTGGCGCTAAAAGTCGGTGTAGGGTGCTTCTTCTTCGACATTCTAACCTTTTGACGAGTTCACTCACTAAAGAGTTAAATTTTTGACTTGTTAAATTATTTCTATAGTTTTTTTGCTGTTTATATTCCTCGTTTTCATTATCATCTATAAAATATTGAAGTATTCAATCCGTCCTTTTACGCGCAGTGGATCTTCGAGTTAAATACGACATCTCCTTATGTCAACCTTAACCATAAGCTTGTACTCTGCTCCTAATTGCAGAGACCCTTCAAGGGGATGCACTGAAGTGAATTAATCTTCGGTGTGTCTTGGGGGACACCGCGCTCCTCGGGGGTTGGATTTTCTAGCTCAGTGGTTCTTAACCTTTTTACTCCCACGCCCCCCTTAAGAACTGTCGGGGGAAATTGTGTCCAGATGGACTGGTAAATAACAGCTTACAACAAATAATATTGTAAATGGGTTCTCAAATATTTTCAACAGTGGAAGTTCACTCTTTTGTCGAAAACATTAATGGGAAAAATCAGGCTTTACTGCGGAGGCTCGCGCCCCCCAGGTTAAGAACCACTGTACTAGCCTCTTGCGACGAGGAAGACGATATTGCTTCAACTTATTGAGCCTTTGCACTTTTAAATCCTTGATGATTTCCCTGAATTCCTCTGAAGCTAATAATTAGATTTGGTGTGGCAGCTGGTGGCTGGTGTGAAATTCTAAATGTAATAAATTAGATGTCTTACGATTGGCTTCACTACGTGGAACCTTATGAGTTGCGAATTGTTTTTGAAAAGTTTTATTCGCTGAGGCTTTCAGGGATATTTTGTAAGATTACTTCGGATTTTATTGAAAAATATTTCTTATTATAAACGCCAGCGTCGGTAGGTATGGTTTTAATTTAAGCAGGAATCCGTTCTTTCCAGTAAACGAGGCTTCGAACTTTTTCAACCAAGTATAATTTTTTTCAGTTGAGTATAATTTTTTCAACTGAGTATAATTTTTTTAACTGAGTATAATTTTTTTTCTCGGCATCGTTGCAAGCCATTTAAAACTTTGGGTCCACTTGACGTATTTCTTCAACCATAAGAATCGCTGGTCAACTCAGGGGCATCATGTAGGCGATAGGTTTAGGTTAACTGGTTTTGTTTCTCCTATGCCAGTAACATTCATAGCGCGGCTCTCGAAAAATATATAAATTATTTAAATAACTTATAATTTATATAATATACACAGACTTGCAGCAGTTGCAGCTCTCCCAATCAATGCGTTTAACTGAAGTAGCGCTCTTGGCAAAAATTAGTGAATAACGCGTCCTATGCTATTGGGACTGGCGCTCCCAGGGGAGATACTCATAGGTATTTCAGCCATAGATAGGTCTACCGGACTTGAGTCTCATAGCTATTTTACATGTACTCAGTGTTCATGCCCTATACGCTATCTCTTTTTTATTTTTAGTTCCTCTTATTTTATAACACTGTTTCTATACGCATGGCATCTTATGTGGGAACACCTTTTGTATAAATTTCAAGTTTTCTATACTCCACACTATTTGGTCCCTTCTCTTCGCTCTCTTGATACCGCCTTTGTCGTGGCTAGGGAGTCTCCAACTAACTAATGTCATAATAATAAAATGAATAACTAGTAGTTGCTAAAAATGTGAACTGCATCACTCCTACCGAGCGTCTGAAGGCTGAGACGTTAACAGCGGCGGGTTAAACTGAAGTTCAATATTCAACTCAAATTAGAGTTTATTTTAGAGATAAATTTTGAAAATGAGGCTTAAAAAGATCATGCATTCATTTATTATTCGCTAAGTATTTATGAAAATTGTGTTTGTGACTCCCCTCAGGGGATACAGGTATTGTATCTATGGGAATTAGCTCTCCCAGGGGGACTATGTGAGGGCCTGAGCTAAAGGTTAGGTAGGCTTCCTTTTGTTGAAATAGAATAGGTTTTTGTTTTGTTACGGACCATCTTTTTTCGGTTCACTGCTGTCCTGTTTTACAGCACCTACTACTTTCTTCTTCAACTTTTTCTTGTTTCATAAACTTCTTTCTTAGCTTCCTGTTTCTATGCACCGTGTGCATAGATTCCGCGTTCCCTCAACTCCATACTAAATGGTGCCTTCCTCCTTCCTCTCCTAGAACATCTTTGTCGTGCAATTAAGGGAGGTTAAAACTTTCTTATATAATAATAATAATAATAATAATAATAATAATAATTGTGTTTGCGACTGCTGGTCGGTCAGCATCATTATGAATATCGACTCAGTGACCACAGGTAGGGTCACGTCGCAGTCAAAGAGTTAATAATATCGTAGGTAAAGTGTTAGTTACATCGCACTCAAAGTGTTAATTATATCACACTTAAAGTATTAATTGCATCACCAAGTGTTTATTATATCGCTGTCAAAGTGTTAATTATATCGCAGTAAAAGTGTTAATTATATTGCAGTTAAAGTATTAATTATATCACGGTCAAAGTGTTAATTATATCGCACTCAAAGTGTTAATTATATGGCAGTCAAAGTATTAAATATATGGATTGACTGCCAGCGCAAGCGCACTTCAGGCAGCATCACACATCATGTGCCCCAGCTTGTATGGCGCTCTGCCTAGAGAGCATGGCTACAGAGTGCAGTGGGAGAGGGCAGCGAGGCAACATCGCGATGCGAGTGTTCGCAGTTTTGAAACGAGTGCGCATGTTAGGTCAAAGTGCAGGCTGAGCCACGGTGTAAACTTGAGTGTAAGACTGAGGTGAAACAAAAAGTGTAAGGTCTTATGGTCCGAAAACGGTTTTTCGTTTCGTTTTTTCGTTTTCACCACATTGGTTTACCAAGTGGAAGCATTTTGAGTTGCGAATGGTTTTTGCAAAGTTTTATTCACTGATGTAGGCTGCATGTTTGATATTTGTGAAAGAGAATGAAATAGCCTTGATTTAATAGACCGAAATACCAGTAGTTCAAATGTGGTTTTGTCCACGCGACACCGATTATTCAAAGTGATTAATTTCGACGATAAACTGACAGATGTTTTTGCATAATTTTTGCGTGAATCAAAACTAACGAAATTTTACATTTAATTATTCGACAAATGTTTAACTTTTGCTCTTGGAATGTCATGTATTTTCAATTGCGCCTGATTGAAGGCTCATATAAGCGAACGAACATATGCCATCATATCTACATACAGAACTCAAAACACTTAACAGTTAATGCCGCATTCGTAATAATAGTGAAACGAAAGATGATGAAGCATATGCTTTGCATGCAAAATTCACTACTTCTTTACATACCTAACGACCGTGCCTAGTGGTTAGAGAGCTAGTCTTTTGCTTGAAACGGTGCGAGTCAGAGCCCGATGTTTCTTTCTGTAGGTAAAAGATAGTGAATTAACCACCTAACGCATGGTACCGGCTCAACCATGGAGAATCGTCATGTCCTTTTTTAATTACCAAGCATTCGATGAGATAAAAATGTGATATGTATCACTTTGGTTCAATAAAAACGTCCTTTTTTCTCTGAAATTAACCTCCCCTCAGGGGGATACAATTATTGTATCTATGGGAACTAGCGCTCCCAGGGGGACAATGTGAGGGCCCGAGCTAAAGGTTAGGTAGGCTTTCTTTTGTTGAAATAGAATAGGTTTTGTTGTGTTACGGACCATCTTTTTTTCGGTTCACTGCTGTCCTGTTTTTCACCGCCTACCACTTTCTTCTTCAACTTTTTCTTGTTTCATGAACTTCTTTCTTAGCTTTCTGTTTCTGTGCCCTTTCTGCATAGATTCCACGTTCCCTTAACTCCATACTAAATGGTGCCTTCTTCCTTCCTCTCTTTACATCTCATTGTTGAGGATAGGGAGGCTTAAACTAACTAATAAACTAATAAACTCTGAAATTAACCCTATTTTTGTAAGGGTGGATGTTTTATGAGCTTATGAAGGTATTTTGGGCCGCTCAACCAGAGGTACTCATTCAAAATTTTTTGCTTGGGCTTATTGCTGAATTTTGGTTCTGCCTGAACTCGAATGCCGCAACGACATTCCCTCATCAATAAAATTCACGTCTTTTTTCTCCGAGATTCGCGCACGCAGTTTCACAGGAACCCATTTAAACATTTATAAGTTGCTAAAAGGGATATCCTTCGTAGTTGAACAACATACAAACAGCACCACAGCTTCTCAAGATGGAAGACAAGAATAGGTCGCAGCAGAACACGCCTGATGTAGCCTCCACACGAGGGCAAAAGCTGGTACGCGAGATCGACGTCCTCACCGAGTACTTCATGCTGTCCCACCAAAACCCGTACAGCGAAAGTAACCCCACGGTTAGTCTTTGGTTTCTGATGTACATTATGTGTGCTCTTCATTTCACCTACGCTTACAGTCAGTCCTGGAGGTACAGATCATCTTATGCGAACCCGTACAGCCAGAGTAACCCCACTGTTAGTGTTTGGTTTGTGATGTGCATTATGTGTGCTCTTCATTTCACCTACGCTTACAGTCATTCCTGGAGGTACAGATCATCTTATGCGAACCTCGACTAGCACTGCTATTTAAATAATACGATTCTTGATACAAGTAATGAAACACTTGCTTATTTTATCCCACTAAGTTGCAGTTTACGTAAGATTATGAAGATAACTCGAGGATCGACTACAACCGCTGTGTTAGCGTTTACCTACGGTCATACTTGTATTTAAGTTGGAGTTTTTAATGCGGTCAGCATACTAATTATATTTGAGCGATGGCTGTAACATGGCTATGCGATTTTCTGGTATGGTGAAATTGCTCCAATTATCTGCTTTGTACGAATGGGCGCAAATTTTTTTCGATTCAATCGAGAGTACAATTTTTGGCAACATTCTTCTTCGACATTTTAGCCTGACTAGTTGACTCACTAGTTAGAAGGGACTCAATAAACTATTTCCATGATTCCTTGCTGTTCATATTACGTGCTATCATTATCATCTGTATTCAAGCCATCCTTTTACGTAGCGTTGACCTTCGAGGTATGGACATCACCTAATGTCAATATCAGCTTTCACGGACTTAAGTTTTCTCAGCTATACATAAATGATTTCAATTAAGTTTCGTTTCACGACAATAACCAGGATTAATTTTCTCTGAGAAAGCTAAGATTTACATGAAATAATAAAGTATAACTATGAAAGCCCGACTTTATTCATGTATCATCTCATCACAACCATAGATCACAACTAAATGGCCGCTTTGTTCGTCATAGCTAAGCATGCAAGAGTGCGTAGCACACTTGCATGTACGCACCTCCGTTTTTTTCTCGCTTGGTATTTTTCCTTTGGTGAGAACAGTGAGCTGTTCAATAGCTGAGCACTACATATCATTGCTGCAGCTACTATGACATCAGCAGACTTGTGCTCTAAGAGTACGGATTAAGCTTAACTTCAATAAGGGAATTGAAATGAGTATCTCTTGATTTTGTGGTTTATTTAGGGTAGGTATGACAAAATCTCGACAGATTTGTCTTCACTGATCTTAGAGAGACTTGATTACGTCATGGATTTTAGTAGCTCCATGTTGCATTATGGAATTTTTTATACTAAGTTCCCCCAGGAGCAATATCTAGGAATCCATCTGCAAACTTCTCGAATTCACCAACTCTTCCTGTAAGATGTAAATTTTTATGGCTGTTAGGGAATAAAAATAAATCGTACCAACACAATAACGCAGTGAGAAAAGTAGTTTCAGTACTGACCAGCAGCAGACAAGTGACAGAGAAGGAGCGTATTACTGTGGTGTTACACTAAGTACGATTTGTGGTACACTGGTGGCTCATGCCAGCCATGCAAGATTTCTTTTCTTAAAATTGAATACAGTGATCGAAGTTTTGAGCTCCATTTTCAAGAGTGAAATCTTATATAATAATACACGTTTTGAAATCGAGGAAATTGGGGAAGGATATTTTAAGTAAGTAATGATTCAGAGTTAGGAAAAAGAGTAGGTGCATTGTCTCGCTTTCGTTTGTTGGGATGCATCGTTTGATGGCCTACGTGTTTTACAAGTATTAAAAAGCATTGTGATTTAACATTACTTGGGTTCAATTTTTAACGTGCAGGTAAGCGTATAAAGTCAAAATAAAGAAGCAATGTGAAATGATAACGAAATAATAGTGTTTTTAGCACGTAATTGAAATTTTTCCTGCCAATTATTGATAAACTCTTCGATATCAATTCACAGAATGAAATACTATAATCCACAACCTGTGACGAAAGATGCAAATAATACTTTGCATGTTGTAGAGTGGCTACAAACGACATGAAACTGGCTGCCAGTATCAGATACAGTGTTAAAGTTTCGATAAGTTCGATTTTCTTTGTAAGGTCGTTTTGTAAGAGAGCTTTGAGATTATTCCGGATTTATAGTTCCCACTTTGTTGTGAGATCAAAATTCATAAATATTTTCAATTTACCCTTTTTGCAAAAGAGGATAATACCCGCTAAATTGAACGTATACTTTGTCATATCTTTTTTTTCATGAAATTTATCAGTTTCATATTTTATTTTCCTATGCAAGGGCATAGTGAATTTAGGGACGTCCGTGAACCGGCTGATGGAGCGCGAGCTAGAGGAGCGACTGAACAAACCCGACATGTTTGTGTTCCGACCAGCGGACCACCAGCACTACTTCGACTTGAAAGGCACCGCCCCCTTGCGGGACGCGCTCTCTTGCTTCTTCTCCCGGCACTTCACTGGTGGCAAACCTGTGCCCCCTGACCAGGTTCGTCTAAAAACGTTTGTTTCTTCAACTGTATGTAATATACAAGGTAACCGAAAAAGTTCTGTCCGTTTTTTGATTAGCCGTTGAATGAAGTTGAAATATATACACAATGCGTGTGGTAATGGTTTTCAGATTCGAACAGCCGAAAGTAAGAACATCAGACGTTATAAAAACACTCGCACCGTGCTTGGCTATCAGTTATAGGCCGGACAACAGTGGAGAAGGATGGAAGTGTCTACAGATTTCGTTCGGGGCTGTTTGCTTTCAGAATTCAAAGTGGGTTTTTCAGCAGCTACATCAAGTCGCCACATATGGCAAGCGTTTGGGGATAGTGCTGTGAGTGAACGTACTGCAAGCCGTTGTTCTAGAAAAATTCGAGTCGGGAGATTTTTCTCTCCGCGATGAGCCTCGCAGTGGACGACTACAGGTCTTGGATGACGGGGTACTGAATGAGGCTATTAAACAGGACAGTAATCTAACGTGTGGTTAACTTCAAGGCAGTTCAATGATTCCGATGAAACTGTTAGACTTCTCCTGCACCTTCTAGGTTAGGCATACAAACTGAGCAAGTGGGTTCCGCACACGCTGTTGGAGGTCCACAAGAGACAACGAGTGGCAGCCTGCATTCCGTTGCTCTCTCGCCGCTTTACCGCATTCTTATTCAATTGAGTGCTTACCAGTGATGAAAAGTAGGTTCTGTACGAAGCTTTCGAGCGTTCCAGACATTGGTTGTCACCTCAGGATGCTGTCCCTTACCCCGTAAGCCCTCACACCTATTGTATGCACTCGCACAAGATTATACTTTGTATCTGATGGACAGGTCATCAAGTGGTTCATTATGAGCTGCTACCAACGGGCCAAACGATCACTGGAGAACTATACTCGCAGCATTTGAAACGTGTACGACCCACATTGCGTCAGAAGGAGCCAGCAGCACTGGTGAATATGTGCTTTTCCTCTATGACAGCGCCGGGCCGCATGCCGCGCAAGTGGTCAGGGATACCATATAGTAACTTGGATGTAAGACTTTGTGCCATCCACCTTATTCACCTGACATTGCGCCATTCGATTACCACCTCTTCCAGTCCCTGAATAATTATCTTCGTGGGAAACCCTTCACCAATGAAGCCGACTTACGCAAAGTCCTCAAAGACTTTTTTGCGTCCAAAACCCCGAGTTTTACCGCAAGGGGATTGAATAGCTGGAGACACGTTGGCAGAAGGTGCTGGATGCCGATGGCAATTACTTTGAAGACTAAATGTAAGTTACACATTCTGTGAAGCGTTCTCTTTTTTCCTTTAAAAACGGACAGAACTTTGTTGGTTACCTTGTACCTCAATAATGGGATTGTTGCCATTGTAGAACTACTAGGTCCGACCAAAGAAAACTGGTTTCTTCACCTGTAATATACCTCAATGGTGGGACAGTAGCCATTGTGGAACTTCTATTTCTCAATCACTGCTAATGCACAAATGGATGCCCGCTCGACCAAGAAGGGTTCATCATTGTATACCATTATTAATTTTGAGTCATTTGAATAACCAATGAGCCGAATATAATTTATCAGCTTGAAAATTGGTATAATCTGACTAACCATATCAGGGTGGTCAGTGATGCGCATGGCCACATGAACTGATACATTAATTTATTTCCAAGTTTCGTACAAATAATCTTTACCTGTCCATACTTATAAAACTCTGATAGTCTTGTTTTGTAATGAGTATGGTTGTTACGTCCACGCTTTGCCCTCTGTAGTAAATGAGCGAAATTCAGCATTCTACTCTCAGTGATAACGTTAGGCAAAATTTCCTTCCTTTATTTTGGTACTAATAAAAAAGAAAATTGGACCTACTTGCGCGCGGGATTGTAGATACGATCGGTAACAAATGTTAACTTCTTAAAGAAAATTCGTTGGAACTGAGTTAGATATTTAAAATGATGCTAAAAATTTAAAGGTTAAAGAATGAGAAACTAATAATGATGTAAGAAAGCATTTGCACAAATGTACTATCGATTGTGTGCAATTTTATTTCAAGAGGTTTTAAAAATCATATCACTTTGGTTTTCGACCGCCGATATCGACGCGGTTTCGAAGTCTCTCGGAACATGCCGCATTTTCTTGAATTATGTTTTTGAAGCATTGATTGTGCTAGCAAGTGTTGAGTAGATTGTAAACATTGATTTTGCTAGCAACTCAGTCACGTAGGCAGAGTTAAGGTATTGTGGGTAGCACTGGGTACGGTCTGCTACAAACGTTCCAGTTATGAAACGCAACTCCAGTTGTTTCCTCAGCGAATTTTACGAAGAAAAATTTTTCAATGATTTTGAACTATTTTAATCATTGAAATGGAAAGCGTGATCACCAACCAAGTGCAAGGTCGAAAATTGTTTCCAAAACTTAACTTTCCCCAATGGGTGCGGGTAGTCAAAGTGTGAACAAAACATACGAAAGTTTCCTGCAGAGTTAACGCAATGACTAATTGAACGTAACAGCTGGTGGTGATGAACAGCGCTACGTCTTGCATGGACAGTCTAGCCCTCGCCGTCTGTGACGCAGGAGACATCGCTCTGACACCCACGCCCGTCTACGGCCGCATTTTCACTAACTTCCAAGAGCGCCATGCTGTGGAGATGATGCCAGTACACCTTGAGCTGAAGGTGAGGGTAACGCTTTGTGCCAACATATTGACGGAATGTCAAGTGTGCTCGATAGATTTGAATTCCGTAGAAAATACTCTAACTTCACTTTTTCATATTGTCATATACGGTATTTTTGTAATAAATTCTTGAGTTATTCAATATTTCCTGGAGCAAACATTAATTTTTATTGATCAAAATTCTCCTAAATAGGCCTCCTATAAAATTGAGAATAGGAGTAATTTATTAAGGTTTTCTCTCCTATTCTCTGTTTTAGGAACTAGAACCCCCTGAGGAGAAACTGTTAGGTCACCTCTGCTATTAACACGCCTTACTAATTTTCATCTTCCGTGTCCACTTTGCTTCCAGTTTCATCCTTTCTGCGAGACCTGTTTTTGCTTTATCTTCTTCTACCTTCCTAACGCGCTGCATCAATGAGTAGTGTATTCAGTGCGGAACGACACCTTGCGCATAGATTCTATGTTTTTCATAGCCCCTTCTCTTTCCTGAATAAAAACATTTTTGCATTGAAAACAGAGTCTCACACTCACTACTACGATACTTCCCATTTTTCCGATTATAGTCTACCTGGTCAACACTTTCTTTTCTGCCGTTTAATCGAAATGAATTACGGTTAAGAAGTACTGGCCAATGTAACGCTTTTGTCCGTGCAGGAGGATGCGGGTACGGAGAAGGACTTCGAACTGACGACGGAGGCGCTGGAGCGGCGGGTCGAACAGCTGGGGGCGGAGGGGAAGAAGGTCGGGGCCTTCGTGCTGCTCAACCCCCAAAACCCCCTTGGGGACGTGTACCCTCCTCAGCTTGTGATGGACCTCCTCAGAATATGTGCCAAGTAGGATGAGTTTATTGAGTTTGCCAAGCTTCGGTCTCCTTAGCAATCATGTTGAGTTCTTCCAAATAACTTGAAGTTTATGTGTATTTGTCCTTCCATTGGCAGCAATCCTTACTTCTCATGTGACAGTCAATCTCGCAATATGTGAGCCTTGAGCTATTTCATCCTAGAAGTGAAACAAATTTCTCTCGTTCTGAATAAAAGCATTGAAATAATTAATCAACCATGGCTTGTTTCAGGCATGAGATCCACGTGATCATAGACGAGGTGTACGCGCTGTCAGTGCATGCAGAGGGAGTAGCGTTCAGCAGCGTGCTTAGCTACGACGACTTGCCTGATCCTGACCGCACCCACTTTGTGTGGGGGCTGGCTAAGGTAATGTGGACCTGACCGCACCCACTTTGTGTAGGGGCTGGCTAAGGTAATGTGGACCTGACCGTACCCACTTTGTGTGGGGGCTGGCTAAGGTAATGTGGACCTGACCGCACCCACTTTGTGTAGGGGCTGGCTAAGGTAATGTGGACCTGACCGTACCCACTTTGTGTGGGGGCTGGCTAAAGTAATGTGGACCTGACCGCACCCACTTTATGTGGGGGCTGGCTAAGGTAATGTGGACCTGACCGCACCCACTTTGTGTGGGGGCTGGCTAAGGTAATGTGGACCTGACCGTACCCACTTTGTGTGGGGGCTGGCTAAGGTTATGTGTACCTGACCGCACCCACTTTGTGTGGGGGCTGGCTAAGGTAATGTGGACCTGACCGTACCCACTTTGTGTGGGGGCTGGCTAAGGTAATGTGTACCTGACCGCACCCACTTTGTGTGGGGGCTGGCTAAGGTAATGTGTACCTGACCGCACCCACTTTGTGTGGGGGCTGGCTAAGGTAATGTGGACCTGACCGCACCCACTTTGTGTGGGGGCTGGCTAAGGTAATGTGTACCTGACCGTACCCACTTTGTGTGGGGGCTGGCTAAGGTTATGTGTACCTGACCGCACCCACTTTGTGTGGGGGCTGGCTAAGGTAATGTGTACCTGACCGCACCCACTTTGTGTGGGGGCTGGCTAAGGTAATGTGTACCTGACCGCACCCACTTTGTGTGGGGGCTGGCTAAGGTAATGTGGACCTGACCGTACCCACTTTGTGTGGGGGCTGGCTAAGGTAATGTGGACCTGACCGTACCCATTTTGTGTGGGGGTTGGCTAAGGTAATGTGGACCTGACCGCACCCACTTTGTGTGGGGGCTGGCCAAGGTAATGTGTACCTGACCGCACCCACATTGTGTGGGGGCTGGCTAAGGTAATGTAGACCTGACCGTACCCACTTTGTGTGGGGGCTGGCCAAGGTAATGTGTACCTGACCGTACCCACTTTGTGTGGGGCTGGCTAAGGTAATGTGGACCTGACCACACCCACTTTGTGTGGGGGCTGGCTAAGGTAATGTGGACCTGACCGTACCCACTTTGTGTGGGGGCTGGCTAAGGTAATGTGGACCTGACCGCACCCACTTTGTGTGGGGGCTGGCTAAGGTAATGTGGACCTGACCGTACCCACTTTGTGTGGGGCTGGCTAAGGTAATGTGGACCTGACCGTACCCACTTTGTGTGGAGGCTGGCTAAGGTAATGTGGACCTGACCACACCCACATTGTGTGGCGGCTGGCTAAGGTAATGTGGACCTGACCACACCCACATTGTGTGGCGGCTGGCTAAGGTAA
Organism: Morinoia aosen; assembly: GCA_030386875.1. Classification (NCBI taxonomy): domain Eukaryota; kingdom Metazoa; phylum Arthropoda; class Malacostraca; order Amphipoda; family Talitridae; genus Morinoia; species Morinoia aosen. Next base: position 60,781,232 of record CM059571.1, on the reverse strand, counting down.
TGTAGACCTGACCGCACCTACTTTGTGTGGAGCCTGGCTAAGGTAATGTGGACCTGACCGTACCCACTTTGTGTGGGGCTGGCTAAGGTAATGTGGACCTGACCACACCCACATTGTGTGGCGGCTGGCTAAGGTAATGTAGACCTGACCGCACCTACTTTGTGTGGAGCCTGGCTAAGGTAATGTGGACCTGACCGCACCTACTTTGTGTGGAGGCTGGCTAAGGTAATGTGGACCTGACCGCACCCACTTTGTGTGGGGACTGGCCAAGGTAATGAAGGAAAGATGGACAGTGCTATGCATTGTCTTACTTTTAGAGATAAATAATGCATTAATGCAATAATGCAAAATTAGGCAGGGGACGCTCCAACAGAACATTAACCTTATTTGTGAAGCAAATTCTACCACCAATGATTAAATGAACACACGTCGATGTTCTCCTATGGCCACTCCAATCGTCGAATCTCAACCCGGCTATAAATTTTTGAGGAACTCTGAAGAATCACATCATGCAAAGAAGTTCCAAGAATCTTGAAAAGTTAAGAAAACCTACATTAAAGGACACGCTATTACAGAGTGTCTCAAAAAAATGTATTCACTCTTTGAATGACGAGAAAAACATTATATATGCACATAAAGTGGAGTGAAATAGCTTCTAATATAGAAGACAAATTTAATTGAAAAATCATGTTTGCAAATATTCAAATTGATGACCATATTTTCTCAGAGAACGCTGAAAACGCGCACCGAGGGATTCGCAAACGTCACGAAACAGGTCGTTAGGAATATCGCAACATTGTCTTTCAATTACCAATTTCAATGCATCAATTGTTCTTGGTTTGGTGCGATAAACGGAGCATGGATTAGTGTTGGAATGTAGCATTTCCAGTGCAGACGCTTCATGATGCGATAGACACTATCTTTAGAGATGCGAGTTTCCCGAGCAGTTTGTCGAAGAGATTTCTGTGGTGATCGAAGGAGTGTTTCCTGCACCTGCTCTTCTTTTCCAAGGCTCGTGGATGTCCATGGTCGTCCAGAACGCTTCTTGTTGGCGTTTTGGACGGTTCCATCTGCTTCAAAATTGTCGTTGATGGGAGCAATGGTCCGGCGCGTTGGTGGCGGTTTTGTGAATTCAGTTTTGAATTGTCTTGCACTTCAGTTGCGTTTTTGGTCTTCCAGTAATATTTCAAGACAAACTTCCTGTCTTCCAAGCTAAATTGATTTTCTGTCATGCTGTAATGATTAAACACACCTGCATTTCAAAGAGGCAGCATGATAGCGACTCTTAAAGTGAGATTACATTTTTTGAGACACTATATATTGCCGCAAGCTGGCAAAACCCTAATTCATCGTTTGAAAATCATCGTCGAGTATTATTATGTACTGATAGCTTTACAACGATGTGGCAAATACTAAATTGCTGGGTTGAATACTCTTATTTTACATCACACATATTTTGAATCTATGTATATGGCTTTGTATGATTGAAAACGTTATGTATTATTTTACATCTATGGTTTACCAGCAAAACTATTATCGGGCTGAGTTTCATGCATGTAAGCCTACAACAGTTGAATAATATACTTCAAATCCCATGAGTGCAAATACTTTTTCCCCTACTCTACATTGAAGTATTTTAACGGGGAAATTAAACATAGCCTCACCTCATTATCTCTGTCAAATAAACTCAACCGCCCCTTATATGAATTAGTTTTGTGTCTGCGCAGGACTTTTGTCTGGCGGGTCTGTGCACGGGCGTGATCCACACCCGCCACCCCAGCGTGCTCAGGAGCCTGGAGGTGATAGGCAACTACCAGGCCGTCCCCAGCCTCGTGCAGGACTCCGTTGCTGTGCTCCTCAACGACACCAGTGAGGGTGCTCTGCTGGTGCTCCGGTAGTGGGGGTACTCCAGTGGGGGTGGTGGTGGGGGGGGTGCTGGTGCTCCAGTGATGTACCGGTGGTGGTGGTGGTGGTGGTGGTGGTTCTCCGATGGTGTTCTGGTGGTGGTGGTGGTGGTGGTTCTGGTGCTCCAGTAGCCGTAGTGATCTTTCACATTCCCGTGTATTATTATTTCAAATTGAAAACGTGTTCTGGATGTATTTTATTTTCGTTAAATATAAGAATCTTTCTTTTCCTCGTGCATAATTAAAGGACGTATTTGTAAGTCTGGCCCAAAGCAACTTTCAGATGAACATAAACATCATTCTTTTAATAATCGTTTACCTATTTGCTTATGACAATGAGAGAAAAACACGTTTGCAAGATCATTATTAGTTTAATGGAACGCATCAGAATGGTGTGACGAGTTCTTCCTGCCGACGTCGCAGAAGAAGTTGAGAGATCGCTACCACCGCACCACCTGCCTTCTGAGGGACCAGAACATCTCCGTCAGACCTGGCCAGGCAGGGTTCTTCGTGTGGCTTGACCTGAGGCCTTCCATGCGGGAGCGCACGGTGCAAGAAGAGATCGGTAGGTGGCTAAACCACTTCAGGGTATAAAAATGTTTCGAGACGCTGCTTATACATGATATACAGGGTGGCCCGTAGGTAATGTTCCTTTTTAAAACTTTTATAACTATACAACTAAAAACGGCAAAGAGATTTGGGTAAATCATAATAAAATAAGAAATTTCAAAGTGTATGACATTCTCAGTTGAATTGTACGTTTCCTAGTTGACGTTTTGGACCGATCAGTAACACTCGTTGCAACAAGCTGAACTAAAGCATCAGTTTGTATGGTCCGTTGCCAGCCACAACATTGTCTGTCTGCTGTTGTTCCAATTTTTTTCAAATTTTAATACCAGTTTTTTAATGCAGTTTTGCGAAGGACTTTTTTTTTGATACCATCAATATTCCTGTAATTCCTGCGAACTACAGCAACCGAGCAATTACATCGGAAATAAAGTTCCATTATTTTTGCTCGTTGTTCCATTGCATAGCGATTCATTTTGAGGGGTGGATTTTATGAAGTTTTTGGGCAATATATTGTGATTGTCAGTAGACTTGCTACGTTTATAGAGAACTTTGAAATGTCCTCAATGATTCTGAATTAACCAAATCTTTCCATTTGCAGTTTTCTAGGTACCATACTGTATAATAGTTTTAAAAAGGTACCTACTTATGGGCCACCCGGTATATGTATGAATATTAGGGTAAGTCAGAGGAAATATCCTCATGAGAGTATAAATATTAGCAACAGTCAAAGGTAGTATCGCTTCACTTCAGTTTTGCTTGAAAGTGTCTTGAAAATGTTGAATAAGAATGTTTCTAGCCGCGCCTCATCAGCAACTTGGCCGGCCTGTGTAAATAAATGAAAAAGAAATTGGATGTATGACTGAAAGATCTCTGTAATATACGGATATTAAAAACTAGAAAATAAAACGGATATGAAATAGTTGAGTGGTAAATTCATGTTTAGGTTACTCAAGTGTTTCATTTTATAATCTCTGCATGTCATAGTGTTCTTTTAAGTCACGCACGATATAATTGTTGACACATAGACGTGAGGGTCTTCTGTAGCGATTGATATGTTTGCAAATGTGAGGTCTATTGAATAAAGCAATTTCCTTATGTTTCTGAAATGTGCCATTTCATCTCAAAAACATTGTTTCTTCTTTCACTGTCATTGCATTTTTGTTTAAAGTAGGTTTTTTTTTCTATAAAATATACTGTCTTTTTTCCTGGACTTGCGACAGCACTGTTCAAGGCCTTCATCGAGGCAGGTGTGTACATCGTGCCAGGGTCAGAGCTGTACTGCGCTGTCCCGGGCTGGTTCCGGCTGGTCATGTCCGTCTCAGACGAGGAGCTCTGTGTTGGTGAGCTCAAATTGGTCATATGAGTTAAACTCAAGTTCAATATTCAACTCAAATTCAAAGTCAAAAGTTGTTATCAATTTGATAAAATACCACACATCAACGGGATCCATTTAATACTAATTATTTTAAAAGATTATTAAAATTTTCCAAACAACCCATCGATGGGTCGTATCGCAAGCAACATGTTAATTTGCACTATGTAGGCTACATTTCTCGTATTATATTTATACTCAGTATAGGTAGTAAAGCATGCATCAGCTACGTTCATCACTCTTCTCAGCTGATGCTGACGAATGATCCAATGGTTACAGTAAAAGCAAATTATATAAAAAAAAACAATGGCATCTACGGATGCTTTATTTTCAATTTCAAGCCTGATACATATCACCTTGTACATTGGATTTTCAAATGCCTTATAACTAACGCCAGGACACCATGACGCTTTCCCCCGGTCAAGACCGGTACCCATTTCAGACACCTGGGTAGAGTGGGGTATTGTGCTTGGAATTTTTCCCCTATACCCAACAGAGAAAATCGCCATCCAGCGCCGGGACTCGAACCCGCGTTTCCCGCACGGTAGGCAGGGCTTATAGACACACGGCTATGGCGAGCATGACTGTATATGACTGTACAAATATAAATAACGTTAGCTATGACATTAATCGGTACTGAAATATACCACATAGAAAATATGTTTGTGTTGGCTATTCCGAGCCTGAGCTCTGTAGATCGTGCCGCGATGAAGACAGGGATAGACCACAACTTCACATTGCCCGTCTTGTTATCTGCGGTTTTGCAGCATCGCGTGGTTGTGTCACCATCTGACAACATCAACTATACTAAATTATTACAACGCAATTTTCAGAAAACATATTCCAAATTAACGCAAAACGCGTGTTACATTTAACAAAAACGGACGCGGGTTACCTCACGGTGAAATGTTATTTTAAAGGTTTTCATCGAGCTTTACCGGAAATTCTGACGTACTTCTTAAGTCATAAAGTAAACAAACTTCTGTCCTGTCCCACGGTGGTACAGACAAGTAATTGATTGAGCACTCGAAGTGGAATCAAATCATGTCTGATTTCTTCTTCGTTCACTAAGCCTTAACTCTTTCTGTTCGTTGCAGGGATCAACCGCTTGTCTGGAGTACTGAAGGCGTGGAAAAAATAAGTTGAGGAAGTCGTTCCTGGTTTTCATGATACCAGAAAAATAGCCGAATTTTTGGATAGTTTACGCCGTCTCAGCATTCCTGCTGCCACCGTAAGTTCTCATAAATAGCCACGCAACGTGCGTTAGCGTATATGTGGTGTTCTATGCACTGGTGTACAGACGTCTTCTCGATATGTACTTACCCAAGTCCCCTTAGAGGAACTTACGCGGCTAGTCTGCATCCTTGCGTACGGCACCCATTCTAAGTTATCGTTTTTTACTGGGCTTCATTGTATGCTGGAACTGTTTTTATGCTCCTTCTCGGCTTTAGGATTTATTATGTTTACTTTGTCTTAATGTGACGTAGAGATTCGGGTGATTTGCTTTTTTATAATACTTTTTGTGTAAATTGTTTGTGTATTCGATTGACATCATTCACAAGTTAGTCTTATATTTATCTGAAGATGTTGACAGTTATCTGTGGGCCAATCGACGTTACTATTTTCGTCAAAAAATGTAACCTTGTAATAAATATTATATCTTTGGGCTGCTCAGCGGTAACCTTTAGACCAGCGGTTCTTAACCTGTGGGGAAGTCCCCACTGGTGGGGAATGGCGGGGAATTGCGGAGTCGCCCGGTGGGGAATTTCATGCATTTGTTTCCACCCACAAAAAATCGATAGTATTTCAAAATCTAACACATTAATCCAAACATTGACTTACTTTACAAATCACAACCATTTACAGACTGTTTTGACAACGAAAACCATAATAAGGTATTGTATGTCATGCTTCAATAAAAGAGACAACATTGCTGGGTTGAGAATGTCACAGATAAGTAAAAAGAAGAAGCTGTGGTGCTCCATTTCTCACCGATGCTGTGGTGGGGGATTGAGAGTTGGCTCACTAAAAAGTGGGGAATTGGATAAAAAGTTAAGAACCACTGCTTTAGATGTAAGAATTTTCTTCAGGTTTTTGAAATTCTTTGTACGAGGCTCCCTTATTTGAAACAAATCGTGCGGTACAAATATCTGTTTCATTATTCCCATCCTAAAATTAGATAATTTTAGCCTATTGAAATATTGTTGAGATGTGCTTTGAAAATCCTGTCATATTAGATAGTTCCACCTCATGAGGGGCTTAGGGTTGGCGATGAGCTTAGGTGGTTTAGTTTGTCTATGGAACGCAATGAGGATAAGCGCTCCCAGGGGAGATACTGTAAGGTTACCTTGACTGTAGATAAGCCTTCGAAATTTCTTCTTTACGCCTTTTTCGCTTCTTTTTTTTTTGTTTTTTTCCTCTCCTGTTCTAACTTGCTATTTCTATGCGCAGGAGACCCTGTGTGGAAACACACCTTATGCATACGTAGATCTGTTTACACTAAATTATGCCTTTTCTTTTTTCCTCTCATGAGATTGCTGACATTTTGGCTGGGAAATCTTAAATTAACTAGTGTAATAAAAGTAAAATGGATTACGGCTTGATGATGACGCGAACTGCAAAGCTCCTACTTAGCGTCCAGGATGGGTGTTTTAACTGCCTGCGCAGGGAACCGAGCACTAATGCAGCACCACTTAACGTGTCCTTGCTGGTCCCACGCTCTGTCCTGTAAGTGCAGTGGGAGAGGGTAGCAAGGTAACATCACTGTGTGACTGTTCACAGTTTTGAAATGAGTGAACATGTTAGGTCAAAGCGCGGGCTGATCCACGGTGTAAATTTAATATGGTTGTGTTGTATGCAAATTATGTGTAAATTTATTGACGCAGTGGTGCAGGTGTCATGCAACTCATCGCGAAGAAAAAGATTGCAAGGCTACCTAAAATTTTTTTGCTAACACAGGCCAAAACACAGCTGATACCACTACACATACAACTCATTTATCAATATATCCAATTACCATTCTACATTATTTTTTGACTTATACACCGGATTGCGCAGACGCCATGTTTTTTATATCAATTTAGGATTTTTAAAATTCAGCAGGTGAATGTTTTCCTTTGAGCTCCTTATTCAATTTGTAATATTTCTCATGCTATAATGTATTAAGCACTCATGATGTTCTCACTGCGCAAAGTAATGTGAGGGATGCGGGACTTTTTTAATGTTCATAAAAATGCCATGAGCAATGCTAGGCCTTCGTTTTTTTCGGTATTGTTGCGCGCGTGGTGATCGGACTACGTTGATTTTACACAGTATTCATAGCATTAGCTAGATTTAGCATTGCGGAGCCAGGGTTTGTTGTGTCAATCTCTTGACTGATTATTCTCAAAGGGATCGAATCTATTCTGCTATATTACGCCTTTTTTTTATATCTCAATCGAGCACCGATATTAATTTTGTAAGTTTCAACTGGCTGTGGGTGTTAAAAATACTCGTTTACCTAGTTACTAAAAAAATTCCGAATAAATCGGGAATTTCTTTTTCTGTACGGAAAGTCCTCAGGAAGATACAACAATCGTATCAGGGGAATTAGCGCTCCCAGAGGGAATATGTGAGGTCCAGAGTTAAAGGTTAAATAGGCCTTCTATTTGTTGAAATAAGTTTTTTCTTATGTTACGGTTCATTTTTTTCGGTTAATTGATGTCCTATTTTCTCCACCTACACCTTTCCTCCTGGACTCTTAGCTTTTTTCTTAAACTTCTTTCTTAACTTACTGTTTCTGTGAACCTTGTGCATAGATTAATGTTTATTATTATTGTACTTATTATTATTGGTAATTATTGAACTGTTAATTATTTGTTTATAATATATACATATTCTTGGTGTCACTATTTTTTACTGCATGACACAAAACAAATTATTTATTAGTTGACCCTTACAATTATTTATATTAAAGAAAATGCACACACAGTGGCAATTTGGTATCGTGGATGACATTTCATTCCCATCCCCAAAATGGTCATTTCATTCTGGTCGGAATACAGAGCGGAAACACTCTTTGTAGATAGATTTTCGTTCTCGTACCAACGTACTAAATGTTGCCTTTTGTCTTCCTTTTTTTTTTGGAAGACTTTAGTTGGGGTTAGGAAAGCTCAAACTAGCTTATCTAATCTTTCAAGAAGTACAGGTGACATGCTGTAGGCTTGGAAACTGTTCCTAGAGCGGTTTTTTACCGCTTTTCATCAGTTCTATGGAAACTTTTTTATGTAATCGTGATATATATATATATATGTATATATATATGTATGTATATATATATGTATCACCATATATATATATATATATAAATATATATGTTAAGATATATATGCGTATATACGCTTCACAACGTTAAGTTTTAAGGGGTAAATGATAGCTGGTGCAGTTTTTCATCGAATCGTATTAATTGTTGTGTCATATAGTCAACTTTTTTGCGAAACTTAGAACTTCAAAACGGTTTTATTTATTTAATTTACTTTTGTACAAGTTGATTTACAGTTCGGTGCTACTATAGCATGAAGTCTACCGCCATACATCGCCTGCCCCGGTGCAGTTTAAGATCTACAAATTAAGTGTTTATCGCGAAATTAAATGTATGGAAATAAGTTAAATCCATTAGTAAGCTATCCTCACGCTATGATACAGCTATAGGTAGATCTCACGGTATTGTGTGTAGACCTCAGGCCGTAGCAGCACCTACAGTTCTGTAACGTGACCAAATCTTTGGTATTTGACGAAACTTTTTCGTTAAATGTGCTCGTCAACGCCGTGTGGTTTCAGGACCTGCCTCCGTGGGGGCAACGAGGGTTCAAATCCCAGCGTTGGATGGCGATTTCCTCTGTTGGATACAGGGGAAAAATTTCAAGCACAATGTTTTGTTGTTGTTGTTGTTGTTCCTCGGCGGTAACTTGAGTTTTCTTGAAATTTCTTTTAGGAAATTAAAAAAACGATTCCATTTTACGTTTTCGAAAGTCCTTTTTCAATTCCTTATTTTTCTCGGGTTATTTCTTACGATTCATCAGAGCTTTGGCTGTCATTTTAAATATAGAAAGAGCAAGATTATTTTTCATGTTTATTAGCATTTCTCTTACATTCATTTATAAGACGTATATATATGAAAATGTGTGTTAGTATGTGCATGGGTGTGTATGTGTGAGCACGCAAACATGAATGTCTATGAATCAGTGTACACATGCACACGTTTCGTACATATATATAATACGCACATGTACATATATATGTTTCTATTTTCTACTTTTTGCGTAAAAAGCAAAACCTCATGACACATTACATTTTACCTAAAGCTCTGCGATCAGTTAACACTGAACCAAATTCCAGAAATAAACAAATTGATTGCGCTTGCTTAATGATTTATAAATCGATCTATCACGGCCCCGAAGGGCATTTCTGTGAATAGAAGAAATTAAAAGAATAAACAGATAAATGAAATAAAGCGCTCGTGCAAAAATTATCTCTATATTTGTATGCTGAAAAAGCCATGCATTTCATTTTTGAGTATAAGTTTTTTTACGCATTTCTATGTGTGCGTGCTGTGTTGCGCGATGTTCTTTATATATTACTTCGTGACTAACCAATACTTGATTGTCATCTACGATGGTGTTTCAACCTGCTCCGGTATAGCGTTTTTTGTCTTTTTCCTACTTCGATGTTCTTTATAAATTACTTCATGACTAACCTTTTCTCAATACTTGATTGTCATTTACGATGGGGTTTCAATCTGCCCTGTATAGCGTTTTTTGTCCTTTTCCTACTTCGATAATTTCAACTAAGAACTTGGGAGTTTCGAATAATTCCTTAGCAGTATTCGAATTATTTACAAGTTGTTAGCCATCTCTTGGAATATAAAATATCCAAGAGATGATATTTTTCATTTATCATTCAACTACCCTTGACAGAGTTAGACTATTAGCGCGCCATATATGGTTTGTCTATTAGTACGCCTCGTATATTTTGTCTATTAATATGCCTCGTATGGTCTATCTATTTGTACACCTCTGATGGTTTGTCAATTAGTACTCCTCGTATGGAACTTTTGTTTTAGGACGTCCTATATTAAGAAACTTTTTAAAACCCAATATGTTGACATGTATCTCATGTGGCAACTTGGAAAACAATTTAAACAATTTTAAACAATTTATATACCACAGGAGATACAGAGATAAAATGTTTCTTAAGTCTAGTACAATGGTCAAATTTGAGTATAGCTACCTGTGGGCCCGAATAAGTTCAGTGACTTCTAGGGCATCCTACCATCAAGGTTAGTCTTAGGAGTACAATAATGTTTAACCTAATTCACTTAAACTAGAGACGCATTAGACTGATCAATGAGATAAGTAACTCGAAATTAGATACTTCATTTCACAATATAGTTCATATGGACTAGATTTAACAGTATATTCGACAAACGATTCAAGAACAGACTGAAGATCGGCGAAATTAATCAAGGCGAATTACATTATTAGGACCAGTTATGTAGGGGACAAGGTTTGACTCTGTGATCTTACACGACTAGTAATCTGATAGGAAGTGAGACTCAAGACTTTTTTTGAATACCTTATAAGAATTACTTTCACGGATCTCCGCAGGTATTGAGTTCCAAGTTTTAGTTCCAACGAAGAGGATACTGTGTTGTGACCGAGCCTTTGAGTAATAAGGAAGCATGAATTTACTTCTATTTCGGGTTAAATGGTCGTGATGACCAGTTTGCGTAGTTAATAGTTGTTTTAGGCTATTGTCGCCATCATTTGTTAATGTTTTGTAAATGAAATTGCAAATGGAGATTTTGTAGAGATCCGAGAGCTTAGGTATTCGTAAATTTTTGAATGAGTCATTTGTGTGAGCATTATATTCTAGATTCTTTATCGCTCTTATGGCTCTTTTTTGCAGGGTAAAAATTTTGTTGGTTTTATTTTTATCAGTTCCGTGCCATGCTTCTATTCCGTATTGCAAGTACGGTGAAATGAGCGTTCGGTAGAGCATTTGTAAGGCTGTTTCAGGCAGGAAATTCTTAACTTTATTTAGGATTCCGATAGATTTTGATAATTTAGAACTAATATGAGCGATGTGCTCTTTAAAGGTTAGATGTTTGTCTATTATGATGCCGAGGAATTTACTTGAGTTGGTTTCTTCGATTTCACCTTCGCCAATTTGAATGCGTGGGAGAGATATATTTTTCTTGTATGAGAATGTAATATATTTTGTTTTATCGATATTAAGGCTTATTTTATTAGCTTTAAGCCACAATGAAACCTTATGAAGTTCATTATTTATACGCTCCGCCATCCTAGCGGGATTTTGGTCTGGAAGGACCGCAGAAAGGGTACTGTCATCGGCAAAAAGTATGAATTTGAAGAATGATGTAGATTTAATGATATCATTGATAAAAATTAGAAATAGGAGAGGCCCAAGGACAGATCCTTGTGGAACCCCATGGCTAATTGTCTGTGGGTCTGATTTTGCGTCGTCAATGACAACGTATTGTTTCCGATTTGCTAAGTATGATCTAAACCAATCATGGGCAGCCCCTCGAATGCCATAACAATGTAGTTTCGAGAGTAATACGTTATGGTCCACACAATCGAATGCTTTTCGAAAGTCAAGAAATACGGAGAAAACCAGCTTTCCTTCATCTATATTAGAATAAAGGTATTGCAAATGATTTACAAAAACGTTTTTGCAAAAATTGATTGCAAAAATAAACGTTTTTCTTTTTTCTTTCTTTTCTTTCTACCCAAGTGTCTGAAATGGGTACCGGTTGTGACCGGGGGAAAGCGTCATGGTGTCCTGATGTTAGTTATAAGGCATTTGAAAATCCAATGTACAAGGTGATATGTATCAGGCTTGAAATTGGAAATAAAGCATCCGTAGATGCCGTTGTTTGTTTACTTGTTGAACTTTTCAATACGGACATATTTATAATTTATAAAATTATTTGAATTGCGATGTAAAAAATTGAAATGATTAACATCAGGGTAAATCATTGCTAGTGTGTCTTCACCGGCAGGCCGCAGCCGAGACGGTTCAAGAAACGGTATGTGAAGAGTACAGAGATTTCTGGAGAATTTCTTGAGTCCTACTCGCGCGACTTTAAACTTTAGTCCACCACTCGTAACTTTTGAAAGAATGCACCTATTGACTTCAAATTGCTCTCAAACGAAAGAGCAAAACATTTTCTGCAAAGGTAATTAAACGCATCCAAAAAAGTTTTCTGAAAACTACAGAAATTCTTCGATGAACCTGTGCGACTCACGCGCCGTCGATAGACCTAAGTCCACTACTCGCAACTTTTGAAAAATGCACCTATTGACTTCAAATTACTCTCAAACGAAAGAGCAAAACATTTTCTACAAAGGTGTTATAAACACATCCAAAAAAGTTTTCTGAAAACTACAGAAATTCTTCGATGAACCTGTACGACTCACGCGCCATCGAACGACTTTAGTTGACCCTTTCGCGCTCGCGCGTTGTCAGAACATCAAACTTTCCTGTGTTCTCAGAAACGAAATGATAATATCCTCGCAATGTTATATCCAATCAACAGGCCATTTCATTTGAATTTGTTTAAAAATTCAATGCCAAATTTCAAGGCCGGAAACACATCGACCTAGACCGTGACGTATAAAACGATGACCATATAAAATTTCTGAACAACATCATAGCGGAGGAGCATAAGTTTCATTTTTGAGAATACATTCTTTGAGCGATTCAGGATATCACTATAATTTCATCATATAATTCATCAGTTACATAAATACAAGAACAACTATTTCTAACCTACAGCTGCCAGTTGAAAAATAAGGTTAAGGTTAGGTTAGGTTAGGTTAACATCGGCATCTTTGGGATGCTTCATTTCCTATCAAGCCTGATACATATGATCTTAGCATTGGTTTTTGAAATGTCTTATAACTAACCCTATATATAGGACACCATGACGGTTCCCCCGTAAAGCCAGTACCCATTTCCGACACCTGGGTCGAGTGGGGTATTGTGCTTGAGCTTTCCCTTATACCCAACGGGGAAAATCTCCGCGCCAGCGCCGGGATACGAACCCGCGACTCCAACATACGAGCCCGATCCCTTAACCACTGTACCACGGAGAGCATAATACATGGAATAAGCCCGTAAATACTCGTATTGACAGTGTTACTTACAAAGTAAGCAAACCGTAAAAGTTTGTTGACCTGCAATAAAAATTTAAAAAAATTATAAAACACTGAAGCATTCTGAAAGAGTGTGTCGAGACGTCGAAAAAAACACTTTCAGAATGATATAACCTCAAGGATGAAACATTAGCCTGGGCAAAAAAACTTCCCATGGAAATCGTACCGTGGGAAAATACATTAACACATAAATGACCTTTTTCGCCGGAGAAAATGTAAAAGAAGACCTACTTCACAAATCTGAAAAACTTATATAACTTACAACTAAATAGTTAAACATAAAAATCAATAAACATATTAGGATTTGAACGACACCAACCGAAGTGGACGAATAAGCATTTCAATGGTTGATCATATAAATATCAGAATAAGAAAAGGAAGGTAACAGAAAAACTTATTTTGAGATAATACCCGTGAGCAAAAGACAAATACTCAGATTTAGCAAAAATAGAAAGAAAGACTGGAAGCGTATTCTACCTTTGAAAAAATTCATAAGCACTGGGTGAAATCAAATACCAACTACAACAGCGCGAGTCGAGTTCTACATAAACGTAAGTAGAACAGGGAAAAATTAAAGAACTTTACTTCAAAGGATATTGCTAAGGGTAAGGATGACACTGAGACTAATGATTGAATATTTGCATGAATAAAAATTTATACCAAACACACAAAATTTTGGGTTTCGTGCTTCTATATTTCCAAATATGGCCCTAATATATGTTTTGATTTTGTTACCGTGGATAATAAAAGGATATATCCACCTCGAAAAATTTCTCATGTGAATTGCTTTAGGAAATACGAAGTGAAGGAATCAGTATAGCTATCGGTTAGCAGCATTGTTCAGGACTACAGTCGAAAACCGAGAATAAAATTAACCTTGAAGTGCAGACAAAGATCCAGTATTTGAGTGGGTGAAGTGTAATACGTCAAGAAGGAATTTATGAGGTGAGAAATATATTATTAAGTGCTGTATTTGTGCACTACAGTAAAGTATTATATACATATGTACAGTATGTTATTGCCACTATATAGGGACTCATGATATGCCATGGTGCATGCGATTTGGAGTTTTTCATTGTTGCTGAAATTTTTCGCAAGTTATTACAGAAAAACATCGTGAATTTGACAATGATTAAAATAAGTCGTAGAAAAACGAAAACAGTAATAATTAACCTCATGTATGTTCGTGTCTGCACGTTTTAGAACAATTCCCCTCCTAAAATGCTCATGTTAATCTTGTGTGACACAGTGTCGTCCCTTACACTTTTCTAGTATGCTTCGGCCACACCATTTTAGGTTTTTGACTTTCTCGTTTTGCCCTAGCAATGTTGATAATGTTACGGTTGGCATTGCACATCGATCCTTCTCATCTATTAGAATCCGGTGAACTTTTCTGTGCCAAAGCTAGTAGCATACGAAATTTAATTGTTTTTTTCTGTTATTGTAAAATTTTTCACTTTATCAGTACCATGTATTTTAGCTTACTGGTTGGTACAAAACAATTTAAAATTGCCTCTAATATCAACCACGCAGTCTAGGATGCAAATTAATTTGGATCTAACCGTTTTACTTTCAACCTTAATCCCTCATTTCACAAGTTCCAACGTTCGTGAGCTCAAATTTCAAATTGGAAGTGCACCAACTAGAGTGCTTTTAGAAACGCATCACATGCAAAATGTTTTCCTGACCACTTGGAGTAAAATCCAGTGTTAAAATCAGACTAACACAACGGAGAGAATGCATTTTTCTACGTACTTTTCTCCCAATTATTTGGTTCAAAACTTAACCGATATAAATATTACGATCCTCACGTATTTGATATCAACACAATGGAGGGAATGCATTTTCTTCGTACTTTTCTTCCTACCATTTTATGGTAGAGTAGGTAGCCCTACACTAGGCACAGTATAGGTTCCACATAGACACAACATAGTAACAGTGCTGACCAAAATAGACAATGCAATGACACATCAATTTAGGTAAATAGTTCACTCACCTCTTGGATACCTTACCACTTAAATACTCAATTTCCAGACCTGTGGCTAGCAAGAGTAGAGCGGAGATAGGTGGGAATATATAGAAAAGAGTCGAGCAGAATTAAGTACATTAGTTTAGAAATTAGGTAGGATGCCCTAGAAGTCACTGAACTTATTCGGGCCCACAGGTAGCTATACTCAAATTTGACCATTGTACTAGACTTAAGAAACATTTTATCTCTGTATCACCTGTGGTAAATAAATTGTTTAAAATTGTTTAAATTAAGAAGTTAGATACCAACCACAGTAGGTAATTATATACACACTCGGCCAACATTTACTTGTTGTTGAGCCCGAGACCACTAGAAAACTGATTGCGAGTGTTGCCCTCACGAGCGTTGCCAACTTTAGGTCTCTCTAACTAGAACTTACACTACTCGCTATATTACACATTTGTTTAAAAATTAACCGATGTAAATATTACGATCATTATGTACTCGATATCAAGTCATGGTTTTAATTTTAAGATATTCGAAAGCCCTTTTCACTCATAATGAAGCATTCTGAACATGAGACGTAGTTCATTGGCAATGGCTTACTTTCCTGCGCTCGTGTGTGCTTTGGTGTTCCAGCTATGTAAAAAATATCATGGACTCGTGATCCAATAACGCACACCCTAACAAGAGTATTTTCAGCTATGTGTCACAGGGATTTTGTGTTCTTAGTGACTCACATTTCAGTTTGCAGTTCCAAACCCAAATTGATTACCGCAAAGAAAGAGGATGTTAAATGAGAGGATATTTTAGTAACTACTTTCTCTACTTCGGTCTTATTGAAACATTTGTAAAAGACCTCGGATTCGACGAATGTCATAACTTTAAATTTTAATCTTCTTATTCTGGTCTCAAATTGCAGTCGTGCGCTTTGTATGGTAAACTCTTCGTACCTTTTTATTTTAGTGAATACACTGCAACACTAATTTTTGATAGTTAAGTTTTGTACGGTCCCACCTATGTTGAAAATATTACAGCTAGCCATGTAAAATAATACCTTTCATGTCTTTGACCCGGAAGAACTCATTGCGCCAGTATTATTAGCTTATAAAAGTAAGAAATATCATAATCATCTTCTGTTTTGTTATAGCGAATATTATCGCTGGGACACCTTACATGGGGATGAAGGACCAGATATGGGTTTTCTCCGGATGTAGGGTACAAACAAATGTGAGGCATAACCAAGTGTGAGGCATGACCAGATGCGGGGCATCACCGGAAGAGGGAGTGAAGTGGTGCCGGATGGGCGAAAGGAATTTTTGGATTTGGAGTTGAAATTTATTAGAAAAATACTAAGCCCCATTTCGATTTCCGGGCACCACAGATGAAATACTACTAATTGTGGGATAACAACCTTCATTCCGCTACATTGAACAAACAGTTGTGATGCT
Organism: Morinoia aosen; assembly: GCA_030386875.1. Classification (NCBI taxonomy): domain Eukaryota; kingdom Metazoa; phylum Arthropoda; class Malacostraca; order Amphipoda; family Talitridae; genus Morinoia; species Morinoia aosen. The sequence continues at coordinate 60,764,748 of CM059571.1, read as the reverse complement.
CATTTTAGTCGACAGGAATAAGGAAGATCAATATTAGAATGACTTAGCGAACGTAAAATAAAATAAGTTCTTACTTCCTAGCAAAAATTTCAGGAATTGAAACTTAGAAACTAAACTCAGCGCCGCACCCCAAATACAAACGATCCTTTTATACATACTATTGTTTATTTTCATTAACTTGTGCTTCTCTCTAAATCCTGTGTCGACAATTATCATGTGTATTACGATAACCATTTATAAATAGAAATTAAGGATCTAAATCGTTTGTTTCAACACTCAACATGGGTATTACGATAACCATGTATAAATAGCAATTAAAGGTCTCTATGCTAATGTAATTGAATGCATTTTTAGCTTTTATCTCAATACATGTTCGCACTAATTAAAGTGTTTTTTTTTCAAATGAGCGTCGCGAGGATTGTGTTCTCTTAGTTCAAAATCAGATTAGGCAAGGAAAGGAACTCATTTTTGTTGTACTTTTCTGTCAATCATTTTTGTCACAACTTTCTACACGTGTTTTACGATACCAATGCATTATAATCAGTTAAGGATATTAATGTAAAGGTGTTTTGAAAACCAATGTATCGACATTTCATGTTTGTACTTTTTTGGAAAATAAATGTTTTTCTTTTTTTCTTTCTTTCTTTTCTTCTGACAATGTGCGAGCGCGAAAGGGTCAACTAAAGTCGTTCGACGGCGCGTGAGTCGTACAGGTTCATCGAAGAATTTCTGTAGTTTTCAGAAAACTTTTTTGGGTGTGTTTATAACATCTATGTAGAAAATGTTTTGCTCTTTCGTTTGAGAGTAATTTGAAGTCAATAGGTGCATCCTTTCAAAAGTTACGAGTAGTGGACTTAGGTCTTTCGACGGGGCGTGAGTCGTACGGTTTCACCAAAAAATTTCTGTAGTTTTAAGAAAACTTTTTTGAATGTGTTTATAACACCTTTGTAGAAAATGTTTTGTTCTTTTGTTTGAGAGTAATTTAAAGTCAATAGGTGCATTCTTTCAAAAGTTACGAGTGGTGGACTAAAGTTTAAAGTCGCTCGAGTAGAACTCAAGAAATTCTCCAGAAATCTTTGTACTCTTCACAGACCGTTTCTTGAACCGTCTCGGCTGCGGCCTGTCGGGTTTTCTCGCCGTTGGGTGGTTGAAATGTAAAATATTGATTTTTTTACGGCAAGAACAACTCGATCAATTCTCGAAGCGTAAGGGAAAAATTATGAGAGGGATAATGAAAAACGGTTATGGACTCAGCTCGGTTCCAATTGGTGGAGTTTATTGGAAGAGGAAACCAGGAGAACTGGCTTGGATCTGGATCTCGGAGAGCTTGTCTAGGTGGGCAATCCGTGCCGGAGGACCAGGCTGGCGTTGACGAAGGCCGGCACGCGATGGAGTAAGCAGGGTGAGTGAGTTGTATTTGGGAATTTGAGTTTGGCAATTTGAGATGATTGAGCGCAGGTCAGTGAATTAGTTCAGGTAGAACTAATGACTCAACATAAGGTGAGGTTGAGTGTGAGTTAAATCCGGCTCGTGTGAGCAGAAGCACGTTGGCGCATTAACACATTAGCACGTTAACGGGAGCAAGTAAAACTACTGCTTATGTGAGAACAGCATTTAGCATGGCACTCAGGAAACCCAGGGAGATTCAATTTTGTGAGTGTTGCGTGTATGGCGATGATGTAGAGGTCCTGCACAGGAGTCCAAGATGCTGGATGAAACATTCCAGGAGAGACATCAAGACATTTCACCACTGACAATCCAAATTATAATGACAACTCTTCCCACACGGAGAAATCCGAAAAACTCCTACAGGTCTGACTCCGGCTACTTTGGGATTCTCACTTTTGGCAACTCAAACGTGATAGGACAGATTTTTGGTTGACAGATTTTAGCTAAAAGATAAATTGTTTAATCACTAATGCCTCTGGCTTTAAATTCTGAGTCTTAGGTTTAAGAATTTCCAAGAATAAAGATCGTGATTCCTTACAGAGACTACGGGCAAGTAAACACGAGATCTACGGAAAATGGTGAAAATATCAAGTGACTGCACTTTTTGAAAGCAGTAAGAAAAAACATAAAAAATCCTAAAATTCGAGGATATCAATCCTACTAAGAAATTCTGGTAGATCATTTGCAATAATAAAGGGATTAAGGAAATATATATATATCCCCAAAGGGAAAGGAAAACCTAAGCGTTAATTTCACAGGCGGAAAATACGCGAAGAAAGAAAACACGAAAGCATGAAGGTTCGTGTGTGGCGATGTAGCCGGGCGGCTTACGCGTCGGCCTCAGCCAAAAGCCGCCAGCAATTTGCACACACTTAAGATAGGCAGAAGGTTGGGTGTTTTTTTATCACCAAAATGCGATGAGTTAAATTAAATTTCATTGAAATGTTTCTCTATTGAAATAAAGGCGTTTACGTAAGAGTTTGCAAGGATATGGAATTAAGAAATGAAATTCCAAAACTTAGCAAGCATAGACATGAATACTTTTCGTAATTTAAACTACTGCCAGTCGGTTTGTAAAAAAAAGGATAAATGCTACTATACACATGCCTATAGTATTTATAATCACAGAGTAGTGACAAGAGACGACGGAGTGAGGTTCCGCCATTACACAAAGACGCTATCGAACGAACGCCGGCAAATCTCGCCGCGTTCATTCCAAACAGAGATCATCGTAGATTAGTAGATTGTCGTAAAGAAAAGGAACGAACATGATTATGCTTTGATAATAAAATCATGACACGGAAATGCAATGCACGTCGAACATGATTATGCTTTGATAATAATATCATGACCGGCACGCAATATCTTTACGCTAAGTCACGCTGAGAGAAAGACAAACAAAACACTGAATGAGACACATGCTACATCAATATTCCCACGCATAACTACGCAACTTAATAACACTGCACTGTCACTTATTTATACTCACTGACACGACGAAAAGGAACACGATAATTTTCTAACACATTTAAAACTCACAAGAATTTGCTTGTAACACTGCCAAAGTAGGACGCCAAGTAAGAGTGCTTTGAAAGAAGGACGCGCAACTGCGCAGTGTTGCCACCAGCGGGCTTCTCTCTCGAAAAGTGTCAAGTGTTATTTTTATTATTTCATGCATTTACACAAAAACTTCAATGATTACGAATTAGAAGTAGAAAATACTTAATAATAAATTAGAGTAATATTTTTAATGCTACTAATTAATTTATTTAAGTATGAATGGCAAATTTATAATTTTTACGCTTATGTAGCGGTATGCTACATTACCCCCCAAGGCGCAGACCGAAAGGTCCACCCGCTGCAATCATCTGTAGCGGGAAGGAGGGCGAACTACACGACCCTGCCGAGTTCGGCAATTGGCAAATGATACTGAGCGGGGAAGTTTCACCAAACGGGTCTGCAAGTTTAGATCGGCAAGAGTCCTAGGAACAGGAGTTACTGCAGCGGGCTCGTCTGGTCTCTCCAGACTTGTCGCTGTGTCAGTAAGAGGACTAGAGTTAGAATCTACGACAGGGTTAGAGATAGGGTTTGAATGTACAGACACGTAGAAAGGGTTACACTCAAGTTGACTAGGCAACAAGGCAGCCAACTGAGGAAGCTGAGATGGTAGATATGATCGAGTCTCAGTGGAAGGAGAAATCTGCGGAGAGGAGGATGAGTTATGAGTTACACTATGATCAGAAGTGTATGCGACTTTTAATCGATCAATGCTCACAGGGTCGTGTGAACCGAATCGTTCGATGATGAAATATTTTTGCTTGCGTTTAAGTACTTTGAATGGGCCATCATAAGGGCGCGTGAGTGTAGGTTTTATAGCATCATTGCGGACATACACATGTGTGCAGTCTTGCAGGGCAGAATCTAGTCTGTCCTGAGTCTGAGGCATTCGTGGAGCCACATACTTGATCTGGCGCATGCAATCTTTTAGGCGGGTTACATAAGCGGAACGGTCAGCGGATGAAAATTCAGGCAAAGGTTTTGGGTCAACAATGTCGCCGGGAAGACGAAGCGTCTTCCCGTACAACATTTCCGCCGCTGTGCACTGCTGATCTTGTCTGTGTAAATTTCGGATGCTAAGTAGTACTACTGGAAGTCTATCAGTCCAATCGTGACTGCAATTAAGGCAGCGCAAGGCAGACTTGAGGTCTCTGTGGACTCTCTCAATAAGTCCATTTGACTGCGGATGATACGCTGTAGTGGATGTATTTGCACACCCTAAGGCGGTGCTAAGCTCGCACCAGAATTTGGAGGTGAATTGTGATCCCCGGTCATGTGTGACACTTAAGGGAACCCCAAATCTAGAGATCCAGTTAGATAAGAAGGCGCGCGCTACAGTCTCAGTTTGGGTATCAGGTAGAGGGACAGCCTCAACCCAACGCGTGAACCTATCGGTGATGGTCAACAAATAAGAATAACCGCGCGATACGGGCAAGGGACCCACCAAATCTAGATGTACAGAGTCAAACTTGTGACCTGTGAATGCACAACTCTGCAGCGCTGCACGATTATGTTTCACCACCTTACTACTCTGACACGCATGGCAATTTTGCACAATTTGCTTGACCTCCTTACGCATCGCTGGCCAGACGAAACGATCAGAAATCAAACGCACTGTACGGTTAATACCTGGATGAGAGAGGGAATGAAGGTGGAGGACAGCTACTCTGCGGGGCGTCGCAGGAAGATACAAACGAGAAGGTCGCTCGGCATCACGGTACACGCCGTCAATCAAGGTTAGTTTTGGAGAGGAAGTGTTAGAAGGTTTGAGAAGGTCCTGAAGTTCAGGATCCTCCTTCTGAGCATTAGCAATGTTGCCGAAGGTGATTTCACCACTGGTTTGGACAGAATTAATTCGGGAGAGACAATCGGCTACGGTATTGTCTAGTCCCTTAATGTAACGAATGTCAGTGGTAAACTGACTTATAAACGACAAGTGTCGAGCTTCCCTAGGGGAATGTCTTTCAGAAGGCATTTTGATCGCGGAGGTCAAAGGTTTGTGGTCTGTGTAGATCACAAACTCCCTCGCCTCTAGAGCATAGCGAAAGTGTCTCACAGATAGGTAGATAGCAAGAAGTTCCCTACCGAACGCGCTATAACCACGCTCAGTGGGCGACAGCTTTTTGGAAAAGAAAGCAAGAGGAGAGATATTAGTACCCACTTGTTGTTGCAACACAGCACCTACGGCGGTACTGGATGCGTCAACAACGAGGCTGAAATCAGCATTAGCAATAGGGTAGGATAGTTCAGTCGCGGAAGCTAAATTGTGTTTGATTGTATCAAAAGCTTGGCGCGCTTCTTGCGTCCATTTTATCTCAATAGATTTTCCTTTTCGTTTCGGTTCGAGGAGGTCAGACAAAGGCGCTAAAGTTTGAGCACAGTTGCGAATGAAACGATGGTAGAAGTTAACAGAACCTAGGAACCTTCTTAGTTCCTTCTAGGTCTGTGGAAGAGGAAAGTTTTTGATCACTTCTACTTTGGAATGCAAAGGTTTTAGACCTAGGCTACAGATTTCATGACCTAAGTAAATCAGTGATGGCTTTCCGAGCTCACATTTTGCAGGATTTACGAGGAGTCCATTGTCGGACAATCTTTGAAAAACGACCCTAAGATGGTCTTGGTGCAACTCTGGGGTTGTGGACGCTACAAGGATGTCGTCTAGATAGACATAGGCGAAAGTGAGATCAGAGAAAATTTCAGCCATGTGCCTTTGGAACGTCTGAGGAGCGTTCCTCAAGCCGTAAGGCATTTTTAGGAATTCAAAGAGACCAAACGGAGTGATTACCGCGGTCTTAGGAATCGCAGACTCATCCAAGGGAATTTGATGAAAGGCGGACTGCAGGTCTATCTTAGAGAAAATTTGTGCTCCCTCTAAATTTGCACTGAAATCGTGAAGGTAAGGAATAGGATATCGATCAGGTAAAGTAACGGCGTTCAACCTGCGGAAATCCCCGCAAGGTCTGAATTCACCGTTAGCCTTGGGTACTAGCAAAAGAGGGCTAGCCCAAGGGCTTTTGGAGGTGCGGATGATGCCATCCTCGAGCATCCTAGCGAATTCTTTCTTAGCTAACGCCAATCGATCAGGCGGCAGTCGCCTAGCACGGGAGAAAACTGGCGGACCCTGCGTCTCTATGAAGTGCTTTGTGCATGTTTGCATGTTGTTAGAAACTAAGTTAGGGTTTGTTAATGCAGGGAAATTTTTAAGTTCCTGTTCAAACATGCACTCCTCCTTGAAAGCAATCGAGAAGGAATGCAAGACATTAGCTCTAGTTATGCTACAAGCGGGAATTGAGATCTGTGTCTCCTCGTCCCTAATACACCGGTTCTTAAGATCTACAATTATGCCATACTTCTCTAAGAAATCCGCGCCAATGATAGGCTCTTGGACTTCCGCGATTAAGAAGGTGAAGAGGAAAGATCGCCTCAATCCCAGACCGCACTCTAAAATTTTCTCACCGAAACAAGGTATTGGCGTGCCGTTTGCGGCGCGTAATGTCGCCACCATTGGGTTGTTTTTGTCTTTCACCGTGGCTGGGATAATTGATACACTGGATCCAGTGTCGATTAAAAATCGATACTTGGTGACGGGATCGTGAATGGTCAAGAGGCGAGTAGTCTGGGAATGAGGCAACGCAGTACTCGCTACTATGCGTCGCTGATGGCGTTTCCCGACGTCATTTCGGTATAACGAGGACAGTATCTAGAGGCACATTTGCGAGCTTGGTCACCAAATTTCATGTGGTACCAGCACAAGTTGCTACTAGCATCACGAGAGCGCGACCTGAAGCGGTGGTCTTGATTTGACCTATCAAAAGATCTACCTCTATCAAAGCGTTGAGGAGGAGGAGGAGGATAGTTAGAGTGATAGTCATAGGGATAGTCGTAGGCATTTTGGTGGCTTTGGAATCTCCCTGGGCCTTGCTGAATGTGAGCCACACTTTGACTCTGACCTATTTGAAAATTTTGGAGAGCTTGCTTTATTTCAGCGATGTCCTGCTGCAGCTTATCTATTGTGGCTGAGGATTGGCTAGGCGCCGTATTTGACGGGCTAAAAGTTGTAGCTGCTACATTCAGGGAAGCAACTTGTGGTTCTCGTGGCAAATTGATATTTCGGATCACCGTCTCTGCGGCTTCCGCTAATTTTTCTAACGTTTGCTCGGGCCCTGCTAGCGATAGAAATGGACGCACATTAGGTGACAACTTGGTCATGAAAACTTCCTTCAGAAATCCCTCAGCTACGGCAACTCCCGTAGCGAGTTTCCGTAACTCTTTTACTAGCGAAGAGGGAGAGAAAGAAGCAGAGACAGATGGAATTGCTGAGGCATCTACAAGACTTCGGAATTTGTCCGCATCGGACATCTGAAGCCTTGCCAAGATTTTGCCTTTCAAGATTCCGTAAGGATTGCGATCTGGAGGGTTTTCTAATATGTCATTAGAATCATTTAGTAGTTTTGTGGGCGCGGCGCTCACAAGAGCATAGAATTTGTCTATGTCCAGATTTATCCTATTATACCTAAATACAGTTTCACACTGCTGGAACCAGGTGTGAGCGTCCTCCGGAATAAAGGAAGGGAGCCTAATGGGATTTGTGGGGGCTCGATCTTCATTATCTGATTCAGGCATGCTAGCGATCACTTTTGGGGTGCAATTAATGATATCAGTGCCTAAGACTTGGGATGAGGTAGCAAGGGTTTGCGTTAATTCTTTACCTACTCACTCATTCAAATTAAGTTGAAACGGAAGGAAGGAAATATGAAATTGGAAACGAGAAAAAATTTTTGCGGTATGCGGCAATTTGCGTAGGCACGAAAATTAAAGCAGGTGAGAAAAATTATTTTTCTACCTACTCAATCAATCAATAGCGTTGAAGAAAACGGAAAGAGGGAGAATGGAAGCGAATATTTTTACGGTAGTCAGAAATAAATGCACGTCACGGAAATAGGAAAAAAATATTTTCCCTACCTACTGAGGCACATAAAACAAACAAACAAGGACAGGATAGCGCTGACGCTGAAAAAAATTTTGTTAGAGCTGCTCAGAGAGATATTAGCACGGACAAACCCACAGGAAATTTCTCAAACTACCACGAAATGGGAAAACTTATCACTACAATGATACGCCAACATTATCCTCTCACAATCTCTCAAACACTTCGAGTTGAGTTTTTATTTTTACGAGTTTCCCGGCCAATGCACCAGTGTCGGGTTTTCTCGCCGTTGGGTGGTTGAAATGTAAAATATTGATTTTTTTACGGCAAGAACAACTCGATCAATTCTCGAAGCGTAAGGGAAAAATTATGAGAGGGATAATGAAAAACGGTTATGGACTCAGCTCGGTTCCAATTGGTGGAGTTTATTGGAAGAGGAAACCAGGAGAACTGGCTTGGATCTGGATCTCGGAGAGCTTGTCTAGGTGGGCAATCCGTGCCGGAGGACCAGGCTGGCGTTGACGAAGGCCGGCACGCGATGGAGTAAGCAGGGTGAGTGAGTTGTATTTGGGAATTTGAGTTTGGCAATTTGAGATGATTGAGCGCAGGTCAGTGAATTAGTTCAGGTAGAACTAATGACTCAACATAAGGTGAGGTTGAGTGTGAGTTAAATCCGGCTCGTGTGAGCAGAAGCAAGTTGGCGCATTAACACATTAGCACGTTAACGGGAGCAAGTAAAACTACTGCTTATGTGAGAACAGCATTTAGCATGGCACTCAGGAAACCCAGGGAGATTCAATTTTGTGAGTGTTGCGTGTATGGCGATGATGTAGAGGTCCTGCACAGGAGTCCAAGATGCTGGATGAAACATTCCAGGAGAGACATCAAGACATTTCACCACTGACAATCCAAATTATAATGACAACTCTTCCCACACGGAGAAATCCGAAAAACTCCTACAGGTCTGACTCCGGCTACTTTGGGATTCTCACTTTTGGCAACTCAAACGTGATAGGACAGATTTTTGGTTGACAGATTTTAGCTAAAAGATAAATTGTTTAATCACTAATGCCTCTGGCTTTAAATTCTGAGTCTTAGGTTTAAGAATTTCCAAGAATAAAGATCGTGATTCCTTACAGAGACTACGGGCAAGTAAACACGAGATCTACGGAAAATGGTGAAAATATCAAGTGACTGCACTTTTTGAAAGCAGTAAGAAAAAACATAAAAAATCCTAAAATTCGAGGATATCAATCCTACTAAGAAATTCTGGTAGATCATTTGCAATAATAAAGGGATTAAGGAAATATATATATCCCCAAAGGGAAAGGAAAACCTAAGCGTTGATTTCACAGGCGGAAAATACGCGAAGAAAGAAAACACGAAAGCATGAAGGTTCGTGTGTGGCGATGTAGCCGGGCGGCTTACGCGTCGGCCTCAGCCAAAAGCCGCCAGCAATTTGCGCACACTTAAGATAGGCAGAAGGTTGGGTGTTTTTTTATCACCAAAATGCGATGAGTTAAATTAAATTTCATTGAAATGTTTCTCTATTGAAATAAAGGCGTTTACGTAAGAGTTTGCAAGGATATGGAATTAAGAAATGAAATTCCAAAACTTAGCAAGCATAGACATGAATACTTTTCGTAATTTAAACTACTGCCAGTCGGTTTGTAAAAAAAAAGGATAAATGCTACTATACACATGCCTATAGTATTTATAATCACAGAGTAGTGACAAGAGACGACGGAGTGAGGTTCCGCCATTACACAAAGACGCTATCGAACGAACGCCGGCAAAAACAAACAAAACCGTTTATTTCCAAGTTGTCACATGAGATACATATGCCAACATATTGGCTTTTAAAAGTTCCTTAATATAAGACGTCATAAAACAAAAGATCCATACGAGGAGTATTAATTGACAAACCATCCGAGGTGTAAAAATAGATAAGCCATACGAGGCATAATAATCGACAAACTATATGAGGTGTGCTAATAGATAAACTATCAGAGGTGTACAAATAGATAGACCATACGAGGCATATTAATAGACATAATATACGAGGCGTACTATAATAGACAAACCACACGTGGTGTGCTAATAGTCTAACAAAGTTCCATACGAGGAATACTAATTGACAAACCATACGAGGTGTACAAATAGATAAGCCGTACGAGGCATAATAATAGACAAACTATACGAGATGTAATATTAGACAATACTATCATAGGTGTACAGATAGATAGACCATACGAGGCATATTAATAGAAAAAATATACGAGGCGTACTAATAGACAAACCATACGGGTCGTGCTAATAGTTTAACTCTGTCAAGGGTAGTTGAATGAGAAATGAGAAATATTATCTCTTGGATATTTTATATTCCAAGAGATTCCGGTACAGCGCTTCTTGCCTTTTTCCTACTTCGATAATTTCAACTAAGAACTTGGCAGTTTCGAAGAATTCTTTAGTATTTTTCGAATTATTTATAAGATCATCGAAGTAGGAAAAATACAAAAAAACGCTACACCGTACTAGATTGAAACAACACCGTAAATGACAATCAAGTATTGAGAAAAAGATAGTCTCGAAATAATTTGTAAAGAACATCGCGCAACACAGCACGCACATCTAGGAATGCGTAAACAAACTTACACTCAAAATTGAAATGCATGGCTTGTTCGGCATACAAATATAGAGATAATTTTTGCACGAGTGCTTTATTTCCTTTGTCTGTTTATACTTTTTAATTTCTTCTGTTCACAGAAATGCCCTTCGGGGTCGTGATAGATCGATTTATAAATCATAAAGCAAGCGCAATCAATTTGTTTATTTCTGAAATTTGGTGCAGTGTTAACTGATCGCAGAGCTTTAGGTAAAATGTAATGTGTCTTGAGGTTTTGCTTTTTATGCAAAAATTAGAAATAGAAACCGATATATGTACATGTGCGCATATATGTGTGCGAAACGTGTGCATCTTTACACTGATACATAAACATTTATGTTTGCGTGCGCACACGTACATACTCACGCACACACCAACACACATATTCATATATATACGTATTGAAAACGAATATAAGAAAAATGCTAATAGACATGAAAAATAATCTTACTCTTTCAATATTTAAAATGACAGCCCAAGCTCTGATGAATCATAAGAAATAACCTGAGGAAAGATAAGGAATAGAAAAGGACTTCGAAAAACGTATAAATGGAATGGTTTTTTAATTTCCTAAAGGAAATTTTAAGAAAACTCAAGTTACCGCTGAGGAACAACAAAAAAAAAAACATATATCTTCAACATATATCATATATTATATCTTCTCGATATTCTCTGCAACATCATGCGGACATGGGTACATGGGATAAAATGGAGATACAGTGTAGGCCAGTTACCACTCATGATTGACAAATATCTACAAAATTTTGGCAGAAATGCGCAAACAAACATATACTCAACATCAAAATTTGCTTGTACAACATACGGACAGAAAGATAATTTTACCACGATTCATACGCTCAAATTACGATTAATTTCATTAATTGTATTTGTCATTTATCCGATTCACAGAGACGTCTTCTGGTGTAAGTGGGAGATCTATTTTTGAATCATTTCGCTAGTGCAATAAAATTTATTAACCGGATGGTTTTTGTGTAAAGAAATGAAATAGAAACATGAATATCTATTTATGTAGATATATATATACCTATATACGTACACACACATATTAATATATGTACTTATTGAGAATGAAATATAAGAAAAAAATACAAATATAAAATAAGAGGATAGAAACAACCTACCATCTATTACACCGATAATGACAGTTGAGCTCATTGTAATCCTAAGAAATTATTCGAAAAAAAAATAACTAAAAGGAAAAGAAGACTTCGGAAAACGTAAAATGAACTGATTTTTAGTTTCTTCATAGAAATTTTAAAGAAAACTCAGGTTACAGTCAAGAAACAACACAACTCTTCAGCATTATACAGACATGTGTACATGGGATAAAATGGAGTAACATTGTGGCCGGATATCACATTTGAGTGGAGAATATTTACAAAATTTGGCACATATAGGTAGATTAAGCAATGGTCCACAGTGATAATTTTGATAACAGAAATTAACAGTTTTTTTCGATTTTAAAGTTTAGTGCTGGTGTGCACTGAACGCAAGGAAAAATATTAAAAGACTAAATGAAAATGCTTAAATTAACCTCTCCCCCCAGCTCAGCCGAAATCGATTGAAAACATCTTCGAGAATGATTTTGAAAAAACGAGACAACGTTAGCCAAAATTTAATTCATTATAAACTTTGCACAATCCTCACATTTATAAACCTGCATATTGGTGTACACACAAAATGTATTTCAGAGTATTTTTTCCATACGGATGTTAAATATTAACACAGAGAAGAAAAAATAACAAAATAAAAATGAGGAAATACTCCTAATTATGGAAAAAAACGTTCATTCTGCTGTCTTGAACTCACGGCTGGGGTGCTCATTATTGTCGACAGAAATAGTTAAGATGAATGCACGAATGGCTTAGCAAACGTAAAATGAAATAGTTTCTAATTTTCTAACAGAAATTTCAGGAAAATTAAAATTTCTGGTAAATGGAAAATTCACACCGAAATGCTGCAGGTCTATAGAGATGCAAAATGACGTGACACATTTACTCTAAATTCTTTTACAGTTTTAGAGTTTTTGATATGCTGGGGAAGCTTGTTCCACAAAAAAGCTCCAGAAACTGAGAGAGCTTTTTGTCCCACGTTAGATGAACGGTAACTGACTAAAACATCATTCCTCCGATTTGGTTTTTTGTTTGGGATATTAGATGGAAAAAATTTTACCACCTCTGCATTACTTTGGGGGAGGTACAGAGAGGAGAACACTCGTCGAGCTTTTTGGATCATGAATCTATTCGGTATTGGGATCCAGTCGAGTTTTCTTAAAAGAGGGGTGACATGATCGTATTTATTGAAATTTCCTTTGCACACCACTTTGGCGGCGAAGTTTAGACATTTTTGCAACTCTTCCTGACGATATTGAGGTAAATTTCCCCATACAAGACTGCAGTAGTCCAGGCGCGATAAAACTAAAGACTGAATCACTAACAACCTAGATTTTTCGTCAAGTGTGTTCTTAATGCGATGAAAGAACATTAAGGTTCCGTTTATTTTGTTGCACATTGTTTCGACGTGTGAATTGAAAGTCATATTTTTGTCAAACCAAACACCCAGATTTTTTACCGTCTCTACTGGTTCAATTGTATCGTCTCCAAATGTTAGCTTGAATGGTGTTAAATTTTTAGTCGCATTCTGTGATCCAAAAATAATGCATTGCGTTTTACTTGCGTTAAGTTTTATCTCGCCGCGTTCATTCCAAACAGAGATCATCGTAGATTAATAGATTGTCGTAAAGAAAAGGAATGAACATGATTATGCTTTGATAATAAAATCATGACACGGAAATGCAATGCACGTCGAACATGATTATGCTTTGATAATAATATCATGACCGGCACGCAATATCTTTACGCTAAGTCACGCTGAGAGAAAGACAAACAAAACACTGAATGAGACACATGCTACATCAATATTCCCACGCATAACTACGCAACTTAATAACACTGCACTGTCACTTATTTATACTCACTGACACGACGAAAAGGAACACGATAATTTTCTAACACATTTAAAACTCACAAGAATTTGCTTGTAACACTGCCAAAGTAGGACGCCAAGTAAGAGTGCTTTGAAAGAAGGACGCGCAACTGCGCAGTGTTGCCACCAGAGGGCTTCTCTCTCGAAAAGTGTCAAGTGTTATTTTTATTATTTCATGCATTTACACAAAAACTTCAATGATTACGAATTAGAAGTAGAAAATACTTAATAATAAATTAGAGTAATATTTTTAATGCTACTAATTAATTTATTTAAGTATGAATGGCAAATTTATAATTTTTACGCTTATGTAGCGGTATGCTACAGGCCTGCCGGTGTGTGTCTTCCTGGATGGTCATTAAACTCATCAAAAGTCCAACATGGAAGTAATAATGCATAAACAACAACTAAAATTAGGCTTGAAAATTTTAACGCATGAAAAAAGAGAGCTAAGAACGCTTCTGGTAAAACTTAATTCTCAATCCCTATTCAAGAAAAAGCCCCTTGCATGTTCGCTTTTTATGAATGCAATCAGATATGCATGAAATAATTTTTTAATTATTAATGGTACAATTTTACATCTTAGATGCATTGCAATTCCTTTTTTAAATATTTTCAAGATTAAAAAACGACATAGATAAATTTAAGGAGACCATATCACTCTTTCAACTTTTTCCGTCCGATTCGTTTGAAAGTTGGCCAGTATATGTATTTTGTAAAAGTAAACCTTTTTTACTCCTGTCATTTTTTCGATTTAGGCCTTATTTTTTTTTTTTTTGACGAAAAATGTGTTTTTGGTATATTTTTATTGAAATTTCAGATTATGACTCCTCCTTCAGTTTTGATGTTAGAACAAAAACAAAGACAGTTTTAGAACCCTTGGAACATTTCTAACAAACGCTCGTTCAGTTTTTTTCAAATTCAAATTTTTTCTATTTTTTCAAAAATTTTTAAAATTTCAAAAATCAGCAACAATTTTTTAGGTTTAGAGCTATATATTTTTTCAAAGAATTCGAATTTGAAAAAAGCCGAACGAGCGTTTGTTAGAAATGTTTCAAGGATTCTAAAACTGTCTTTGGATTTGTTCTAGCATCAAAACTCGAGAACTTATCGCAGGATGAATGTTGAAAATTCAAAGTGTTGGGTATAAGCAAAAAATAAAATTTTGTGTTGAAGTGTAATATAATGAACAATTGATGTAATTGAATGCAGTTTTAATTTTTATTTCGATACTTTCCATACATAACTTCATATTCAAACTGTGAATTGTGATTTCATAAAAAAAAAAAATTATAAAAATTTTTACTCTTTTATCAAAAAAAATTTTTTTCTTTTTTCAGTCTGATTCTTATGAAATTTGACTATGATATGTAACCTTTGAAAAGAAATACAATTGATTCTATTCATTTTTTTGATTCAGGCCTTAGATTTTGCAAAAATTTGACATATTGGTTTTTAGGTATTGATAGTTCACTAATATTGATATTTCAAAATGGGACTCCTCCTTCAGTTTTGATGCTAGAACAAAAACAAATGCAGTTTTAGAATCCTTGGAACATTTCTAACAAACGCTCGTTCGGCTTTTTTCCATTTCCTATTTGTTCTCTTTATATATGGGGTTAAAATCATGAAAAAGTTAAAAAAATTTGGGTGCTTTTCATTGATATCGATATTTCAGAATGGGACTCCTCCTTCAGTTTTGATGCTAGAACAAAAACAAATGCAGTTTTAGAATCCTTGGAACATTTCTAACAAACGCTCGTTCGGCTTTTTTCCATTTCCCATTTGTTCTCTTTTTATATAGGGTCAAAATCGGGAAAATTGAAATATTTTGGTCCCTTCACCCCCCCCGGGAGGGGGGGGAATTATTGTCGTAGCGCCATAAAATTTTAGGAACGAATAGTCTACCACCTAAGGGTCCTTCTACAACAAAAACATGCAAAATGACCATGACATCAACAGGATCTGGCAAGGGCCTGAGATGGTCTCCTTAAGTAGGTAAACAGAGAATTCTATGCGACTTCTCAGATTCCGGCAACTTCGTACGCATCGTTTGGCGTATTTCCGGCAAGACAAGTAGGCATCGCCAATTCGCCATAGTTGGTTGGTGCCGCGATTTGATCGAGCATAAGAACGCGTGCACGTGGGTAAGTCAACGTAAGTGCGTATGTTGTTTTCAATTCTCAGGGGCAGGTGTTGAGTAAAAATACATTGAATTGAAACGCTTCCGATGTAGATTTAAAAGAAGTAAGAGAATTTTCTGTTTGCTGCTGTTGAATTTCAGTCAGGGCGCTAACTATTAAATTTGTCAAAGTGACGTTTGTTGACTAAGTTAGATTTTTTAACTAATTTATGGAATGTTCTTTGAAATTAATTTATACTCAAATATTTTTAATGATAAAAGTACATGTATTGGTATTTTGGTAAATGATGATTAACCAAGAATAGATTTTCCATTTTTTGAACCCTAGTTAAACATAGTGAATTACATCCAAATGAACAAGTTTTCTTCTATGCACTTTCCGTGATCAATGAGTATTTTAAAAATTATAGTGGTAGGTTTAGTTTCGTCTTTGATGATGGAAGCAAGACTCCATTGCAGTGTTGCCATTTGCCGGGCTCAATGAATTACTTCCCGCTTCAAACACTTAAGTTGCGGTAACTAACTCACCGCTAGAACTCGTAAAATACTTATTTACCATGGAAAGTGCATAGAAGAAAACTTTTATTTCAATTTAGTTAACTAGGGTAATTCATCAAATATCAAACAGAAACCACGTGTGTCTAGAAACAACCTTCATAAATCGGTAACTTTTGTTCTGAATAACTGTTGCGGGCCTCAAGATTATTCTTGAACAGTTGCTTTCTTGTTCTGTGATGCTTTAAAGACAACGTAGATTGTTGGAATTTATTTATTGTTCTAAAAATCTAATTCTTCAATGACATAATTTCATCAATATCGAACATGAATCGAACAAGAATTTTGATCCGAAGAGGATGGTTTGTCAATTAGTTCTCCTCGTATGGAACTTTTGTGAGAGTATTAGCATGCCACGTATGGTTTGTCTATTAGTACGCCTCGTATATTTTGTCCGTTAATATGCCTCGTATGGTCTATCTATTTGTACACCGCTGATAGTTTGTCTATTAGCACACCTCGTATAGTTTGTCAATTATTCTGCCTCGTATGGCTTTTCTATTTGTACACCTCTGATGTTTTGTCAATTAGTACTTCTCGTATGGAACTTTTGTTTTAGGACGTCCTATATTAAGAAACTTTTTAAAACCCAATATGTTGACATGTATCTCATGTGGCCACTTGGAAAAAAAACGTTTTTTTTTTTTTTTTCTTTGGTGCACTGGATTTTCTTGGAAGTGCTCACAGTGGCACAGCGGTTAAGGGATCGGACTTGTATTTAGGAGTCGCAGGTTCGTATCCCGGCGCTGCGATTTTCCCCGTTGGGTATAATGGAAAGCTCAAGCACAATACCCCACTCGACCCAGGTGTCGGAAATGGGTACCGGCTTTACGGGGGAACCGTCATGGTGTCCTATGTATAGTGTTAGTTATAAGATATTTGAAAAACCAATGCTTAAGATCATTTGTATCAGGCTTGATTGGAAATAAAGCATCCCAAAGATGCCGATGTTTGTTTTGTTTGTTTGTTTGAAATAACTGTCTCATTACTTATTTTCAGGAAGCATTTGAATGGAGAGTTATCAAAATTTGAATATGATGTCGATGTTTCATTTGCAGTGCTTGTTGAACCATCATTGTGATCATCAACCTGTGTGACCTTTTTTGGAGTAGAGTGTAGAGCACTCGTCAATGAATTATTATTGATGCTTGCATCAGTTTTATTGGCAAGGGATTGATCATCAGTAAATGTAGCCAGACAAATCATTGATGATCTTGAGGGCCTTGGAACACCAGCAGCTGATTGGTCGCCTTCAACTATTCAATGTTATTATCAAGCGTTAATACAATATTTTAAGGAAATGAAACAGGCGTTCAATAGATCGATTCAGTTATTTAAAAGAATGAAGAATCGAAAAGCCTTGTTCGAGGCATAAATTCATTATTTTTAAGGAATTTTGATTCGAACACCTTTGTTCAGTATTCAATACTGACATGAAATAGGAACTGAATGTCGAACATGGAATAATTATCATGTTTTTATCGGGAAAGAAAAAAATACAGCAACAGAACATCATTTGGCAACACTACTCTCTAGTTATGACAGGAGGTTGACGTTGGCACAACAACATTTGAACCGTCGCAATTTTCCCGAGGTGCGTAAGATTTTTCAAGTGAAAAAATATGACCAATTTGTAAGGGTTGTACAGAAAATGTGTTTGTAACAGCTGGTAGCAGTTTGCAGCTCACAGAAATGAGTTCTTATCACTAAAATAGGAGTTTTAGATGTAAGATCACCGGCACTGTGCAAGTTTGGATGCTTACGAAATTTATTACGCGCATATTTTCAAAGTTGTTCGATAATCAGTTCAGTTCGATATTTGATGAATTACCCTATGCTTAGGCACTGAAAAATCAAATTTTGATTCCCAGGTAATCCTCAACATTTACCCTCATATCCCCAGAAAGTGCATGAAATAAAAGTTGTTTATTTTGATTTACTCGCATGATACAAGCAACAAAAATTTGAAAATTTATTAGTTAGTTCTCCCTTACATTTTCCCTGACTTACTTTATTTTGACATTTTTTTTTTGCCACCAGACACTAATGATCAATTTTCCAATTTCTATTGGTTGTATAATGGTAATGTGATCAAAATCAAATCAACTTTTCTTCCATGCACTTTCTGTTGTAAATCGGTCAAGTCATTTTTCAAGGATGGAATGAACGTTAGGCCTACGTAACATTAAGTAGGGTAGGTTAGCTTGAGGTTATCTTATTTAAATGATTGCACTAACCTGGAAATGCAATTGCTTTATCATTCTTTTCTATAAATTTACCAATTGTTCTTGTTATATTGTGAAGTAGGCATCCTTGTATTTATGGGATTACCGGAGCTGAGGTTTGCGCGTCACCGGAAGACCTTTGACTATTTCTTGCCAGATGCCTTATCGCGTTCAAGTTACATATCTTAATACGACCTCCGCTGGAAGCCGTGCCTTGGGGGCACATTGCATTGGCATGCACCGTAAGAGCCTTGTTTAACTTCAGAGCGCTATAGCTCATAAGCAGAGTCAGTGTATTGATAAGTCAGTACAAAAATAGGAACCTAGCTGAGAGTTTCATTCTCCTCCTCCTTGACGTTAAGGCTTCTGATACGGTAGTTAAAGCTACCTTTCACTAAACCTTGTGTCATGCTGAAAACTACGACACTACAGTTCTAATATAATTTGATTACCCAAATGATAAGTACATATCAGAGCAGCTATGACCTCACTTGCTGCACTACAACCTTGACTTCACTTGCAGCACTTCAGCCATGTCCTCACTCGTGGCATTGCAGCCATGTTGTCACTTGCGGAATTTGAATTATTTGCAGTTTTCTATTGCTATAATTCATTAAATACTCATTTGCAGTGGAAAGTGCATAGAAGAAAAGTTATTTATTTGATCTAATTGTCATTATACAAGCCATAAAAATTGATCATTTAAGAAAATTTGGTCCATGAAAGACGAAAATTAACATACCGCTATAACTCGTTAAATGTTTATATATGACGGAAAGTGCAAAGTGAAAAAAGTTTATTTTGATCCTATTACCATTATACAAGAAACAAATATATAAAAATTGATTAGAGTTCTGTAGTAAACATTTGTAATTCAACTGTGAAGGACATTATTCACTAAAAAACTGAAATGCTAGAGATATTTTAAAGTGCCAATTTTAGGAAAAATGACAATTTATCATTTTCCAAAATGAAATTTTAGTTAAAAGATGCAATTCTTAATCATATCAAGGTTCAAGGTTTAAGAAAATAATTAAAATATGAAGGTACAGTAAAAAATTTTGGTCAATATTTACTTCAATGCATTCGAAGAAATTAAAAATTTGGTTCCCAAGAATCACTAAAGGAACACATTTAAGGACGTTTTACATGGATGACATTATGACTAAAATTAAAATCTACAAAAACTAATCAAATAGGATATCTACACAATTTGGAAAGAGCAATTTAAAATTAGAATATGAGACTTCTATAATATACTTATGTATTGTAATATACTCATTTAAGGACACGTCTGGGTAGAAATCGGGATAAGTGTTGATTTTCTGTTTTATATAGAGAATTTTCTTGCGCTTCCATTGGTACTTTCTGCTAACGTCTACTCCGAATGGTACGCCCACCTGAGGGGGGAAAGCATTGGGGTGGCGTGACCTTGAACCTCCCCCCCCCCCTCATTATTGGGAGTCAATTGAGCGTGTTTCTCTGCGGCAATGGCAATATAGTTCGTTCACGGGCTACTCAAAGTGCTTTCATTATTCAAACAAAACATTCTAATGCTGAGGAAATATTTTTTATAATTTTTGACAATTTCAGAATTTAGCTGTTCTGCCGTATCTATGATACCGCAGCTTTCATTCATAGCTTAATGACAGCTGCAGTATCATAGCTACAACTACGGCGAGCACACCAATCCAAAGGGCTTAAAAAGAGCTACAAAACAAAAGAGTTGACTTGAAAAAAAAATGTATTTGGTTGAAAAAAAATGAAAAAATGAAAAAAAGTGGTTGTTTTGAAAAATTACACGTTTTGTCTTTTGATGTATATTTTTTCCCAGAGTTCCATAGCTACAGCAATGTAAATTATATCAATCGGAAGGGTTTGAAAAGAACTACAACAACTCTAAAGTTTATTGTTAAAAAATCATGTAGTTCAAAAGATAAAAAGAAAAACTTTTTTTTGCAAAAAACACGTTTTTATGGAAACTTGATAATTGGTTTCTCAAATATATCTTCCACAATTTTAGTGCTACAAGAATGGTTTATATACCATTTGATAGGGCTTAGCAAGGTGTATGCATAAGGGCTACAAATATTTGATGCATCCATTACTTTGAAAATTACATAACATGAAAAAAAATGAAAAAAGGTAAATTTTTTTTTTTAAATTCTTGAAATCCACAAAAAGAAGTTAGCAAAATTCCCTAGCCCTTATGGTTATATAGACATATAAGCAATCTAAAAACGAAGTAATGGTTCTGTAACTTCAAAATTGTAGAAGAAGATAGATTTTGAAAAAAACCCTATTTTATTATATTTTTCAGAAATAAAAAAAATCCAGTGCTGATACAAAAATTTTGTCCAGGTAACATATGATCTTTGCATCATTTCACACCTACTGTGACAGTTTCAGACAAATCCATCCGTAAATAACGGACTTCTTTTGCTACCCAGACGGTGTCCTTAAGGGAAGCATTTTGACAAAATGGTCAACTTTGGTTCTATTGGACGTACGTCTATGAAAATTTGCAGACTACTAGATCTCCACATTTGTAACAACTTATCTTAAACAAAAATTTTTCATAAGGCCATAGAAAATTTTTTATTTGAAAAAAAAAAAATTATATATATACATATATTATTTGCTAAGACTTTTTAATTTACAAAGCTAGAGCAATGCGGTTTGTTGCATTTGAAAGTCAAACGTGCGCTCTATCCATAATACGGGGGGAATTTTTGATTTATTTCATTCTGAATTTATATGAATTTTTTTGTCAGAGTCTCAATGCAAAAGTTATAATTTTAGGGTAAAAAGTCTATGGAAAGCTTTACAGAAACAATTTGGAAAATCGCCCCGTATTATAGGTAGAACACACATTTCACTTTCAAATGAAACAAACCGCATTGCTCTAGCTTTGTAAATTAAAAAGCCTTAGCAAATAATATATGTATATATATAATTTTTTATAAAACCTATTTTTAAGAAACAAAATGCTTCTCCTCCTACATTTTTTGAGCTACAGTAATGATTTTGGTATCATTGGATGCAGAAAAACAAGGGCTTTACAATGTATTGAGAAGTTTTTCAAAATTCATTCTTGTTTCAAAGTTATGACGTCATAAATTTGAATTTTCTTGAGAATATTTTGATTTTTTTCTTTTTAATTTTTTAAATTTTTATATTGGAAATTTGAGGAAAAGCATTCAAATTTTTGGAATGTCCACGTTATTCTGCATCCAATGATACCAAAATCATTACTGTAGCTCAAAAACTAACAGAGAAAAAGCATTTAGAAACCCCCCCCCCCAAATGTCGTTTTCTATGATTTCCCATTTTCTTTTCAAGAAAATCGCATTTTGTCATAAATGATAAATGATTCTAAATTGTATTTCCTATCAGTATACCAAATTTCATTGCTCTAAATTCAATAATAAAAAAAATATTCGGATGGGGATGAGGAATATGAATGATGAAATATATAAAAAAATGAAATGGAAAAAAATTGAAAATTTCAGATTTTTTTTTTTTTTTTTTTTACCACGTTATTCTGCATTCAATGATACCAAAATCATTACTGTAGCTCAAAAACTGTAGGAGGAGAAGCATTTAGAAAACCCCCCCAAAAATGTCGTTTTCTATGATTTCCCGTTTTCTTTTCAAGAAAATCGCATTTTGTCATTGATGATAAATGATTCAAAATTGCATTTCCTATCAGTATACCAAATTTCGATTGCTTTAGGTTCAAAAATGAAAAAAAAGGTCCGTAAGAGGGATGCCCTCCCCCCCCCGGGAGGGACGTTAGCTCTGGGGTAGGTTCCTGATATTTTTAGACATTCGGGGACATGTCTCTAACTCATTTAAAGCAATAAAAACAAAATCGGGAGAATCGACCTTTGGACTCAGATGCCCCCAAAAACCCCCGGAAAATGCTTCCCTTAATTAATCAAATTTTTACATCTGACTACAGTTGAAATTATGAAAAGAATTCTGTAACTGTTAACTATGTCAAGGCATTCTGAATAGTTTCTAAGAAAATAACTAAATGTAGTCAGGTTGTAGAGAGTTATGTAATTGCCACATGAATAAATTAGACTAGGAGGAGATGGGGTTTCACAAGCATGACGGAGGAAAAAATTGTACAGATGAGATATTCACCCGCACCATCATTGTACTTTCACATGCGCAATTCTAGACACCTCTGTAACCAGTTTTGTCAGCTATTAGACCTTTATTGAGATTGGTAAAGTTGTATAAATGGAGACTAAAATAAAAAAGAACTATGAATGGGCTGAACATCTACAGTCACTTTACAGTTATGACGTAAAATGTATATGCCATTGAACTAAGCTACGGAGACTTGGTCTTGCTGTTTCTGTTGAGTTGTTGTGTGTGAAAAGTTCCATTTTCTCTTTGTGAGCCCATACTCCTCATGGGGATACGTCTATTATACGTATGGAAATTAGTACCCCTAGAGGAAATATGTGAGATCTCAAGCTAAAGGTTGGGTAGGCTTTCCTTTGATTGAAATGGAATAGGTTTTTTTGTTTTGTTATGGTTTTTTATTGCTGCCCTGTTCTTCACCACCTACTATTTTTTCTTCAACTTTTATCTGGTTTCATAAACATCTATCTCATCTTACGGTTTCTATGCACCTTGTGCGTAGTCCCTGCATTCCCATAACTCCATTCTATACAGTGCTTCCTTCTTTCTCTCTTTCGGAATGCCTTGGCATTGGTTAGGGACTTCTAAACTTAATCTAATCTAGTATTGTGAGCCTATGTTCATTCTTCATGAAAAATACTTGTGAATCCTTTGTAAGCTTTAGAAATTAAATGAAGAATTTGACATTGCTGGCTTATACTTTTGCTTACTGAAACATTTTTTTCCAGGCCTTGTAAAGTATTCAAAAATGGCTGAGGAGAATGTTGATGATCCCGTGGCTGGTGAGGATGGTGAAGAGGAAGAGTACTCAGTAGAGAAGATTTTAGATCGGAGAGTAAGGAGCGGACGTGTGGAGTATTTCCTCAAGTGGAAAGGATACGGCGAGTATGTTTAGTGCTGTTGCAGTTATTTTCTTCTATTCATGATTACTGAATTTGTTTACAGGACACCTTGTGGAGGCATAGGATAAGCAATAGGTGTGGATTAGTTAGATCTGTCTGTCCCATACTGTGGGGACTGGCATCTTAACCCGCGCACTGTAACTGGTCGCCTCATTTACCAGGCTCACTGGTTGCCAGACGTAAGGCATAACCCCAAGTTGTTATACACCAAAATGATCGTCTCAGCGAGTGCTACACAGCTGGAGCCAGAAACCCCCACATTGTGGGGGTTAAGGCAGAGCTCCAACCACTTGGAAGTTGGGAGGGGTAAGCACAGTCAGTGTGGTAAATGAGGCGACCGTGAGAGGGTGTGCGTGCGAACAGTCAGTGGCAGCCTCAGTTACCAGCGAAACTACTCAGGGCCTTATTTCGCCTTATTTCGTAAAAATGGCAAATAAGACAAATCTGAAGTCAGTAGCGTGTAGAGCAGTATTTTATTCATATTGTGTGAAAATTACAAGTTTCGAAACACTATACTTACAGTAATATAACCAGACATGCAAACATGCATTTATGTAGGAACTAAAACGAAGAATGGATAACACCTAGTAGACATAAATGGTCATAACTTTTTTTCTAATTGTTGTAGAGGAAAAATAAAAACATCAGCAGGTTTGGAAGGATTTTCTGCATAAAATAGCAGTGAAAAACATTACATTGTTCCCAAAACACAAAAATGGCCATTGATCTTTTTGAAGCAATGTTGTGCAAAAATCTACGGAGTTTGACTCCATATTACAAAGAAACGGTTCAAGTTATCAAAAATCTGACAACATCAAAGTGTAAAGCAACATTTTTTACTCATTACTTCATATTTTTACATCTCTGCCTATTACGGTAAGTGAACAGGGAACGGCAGAGTAACGCGGGTAAATTGACTACTTTTCTGAGGGATGCGCGACCGTGCGCGGGTTAAGGGAGAGACAGTCATACCTCATCAATTTTAATGGCAAACCTTTTTGAATACAATGTTGCCAATCAAAGCCATATTCCTCATTATTATTTTCTTCGTTATTTGAATTTTTAAATTTTGCATTTTATATATTTAATTTTCTTTCGTATTCATAGACAAGAATTTTACAAAAGTGTGCTTTGTAACTTGAATTATTCGTTAGTTGGGTCTTTTGCAAGGTGTGGTATGACTGTACTGTTAGGTTACCTCAACTGTAGATAAGTCTTCAGGACTTTCATCTCTCATGCTCACTTTGCTTCTTTTAGTTTTTATGCCTTGTTTGCTGTCTCATCTTTGTTTTTTCCTCTTCCTTTCTACTACCTGGCTCATTTATGCACGGATTATTTTTAGTAGGAACACACTTCTTGTATAGATTCCTTATTTCTGTAATCCATTCTAAATGATTCTGTCATTTTGCTCCTTTGAGAATGCTTCTGTTGTGATTGGGGAATTTTTACTGAGAAGATGTGATAAATATGATCTGCACAGAACATTAGGTAATTTGAGTAGTTATTTTCCATAGTGACACTTGTGTTTTCAACTCCAATTTTATATTGAATATATGTGCAGATTTTAGAATTTCTGTAATTCATTTTGTGTGTGTAATGAAGTATTTTTTTTCAAGTATCACCATATTAGTTATGTCATTTGCTCCTTGTCAGAATTTTTATTTTTTATTGAGAAAGGTACTTTGGTGAGATAGCATTGTGGAGAAGTGATAGCATTATTAATGCATGTAAACACCATATCCTCTTTCTGTGTAATCTTCTAATGTTGCAGAAATGTAAAGATTGAGTACGATTTCAAGAGCCACAGCACTTTACATTTTCATCGAAGTTTGGGTAGCTGTTCTGTGGAAAAATTTATTCTAATTTTAATTCATTTATTGCCCAACACCCTCTCCTCAGGGGGATACAACTATTGGATCTATGGGAATTGGCGCTCCCAGGGGAAAAATGTGAGGGCCCAAGCTGAGAGTTAGGTAGGCCTTCTTTTTGTTTAAATAAAATGTGTTTTGTTATGTTAAGGACACCTTTTTTTGGTTCTCTACTGTCCTGTTTTTCAGCACCTCTGACTTTCTTGTTCAACTTTTGTCTTATTTCATGAACTTCTTTCTCATCTTACTGCTTCTATGCCCCTTCAGCATAGATTCCTCATTTTCTTATCTCCATACTAAATGGTGCCTTCCTCCTTCCTCTCTTCAATACGCTTTATTTTTGTAGTGGTTAGGGAGGCTTAAACTAACTTATAATCTTAATCATGCCCAACACTCTGCTATTCTGTGTGTAATTTACCTACCCCTGAGAACTGCAATGGTCAAGTAAAGCTCTGCAACTAATAAGAGTAAGCTCATTTGTTTTATATAATACATTAGCTAACTACCGCAACTTTTTGTGTTGAGCTTTGCTGTAAATTTATTATTCATCATTTTGGTTTCTTGATTTCAGTGAAGACAACACATGGGAGCCAGAGGCCAACTTGGATTGCCCAGAACTCATTGCAGAGTTTGAGGAAAACCGGAAAAAAGAAGAACAACGAAAGAAAGAAGAGGCCAAGAAAAAAACAGAGTCGAAAAAAAGGCCTGCCACCGACGAAGGCTCAACAAAGAAAAAACCAAAGAAAGGCGTTGAGGTATGAACATGCAAGGCTGTCTTGGTTTTAAGTCTTTTATTTCATCCTATTTTTGTCGGCTGACTACTTGAGAGCTCTAGAGTAATTTGTGCTCTACTTATTTGTAAATATTTTTTATGAGAATATTCATTAAAGTTCATGGTTCAATTTATCATAGAAACATGAAGCAGAACCGCTTATTATATTCTTCTCAGGGGAATACAACTGTTGTTTATCTGGGAATTAGTGCTCCTCGGGGGAAGATATGAGGTCCTGAGCTAAAGGTTAATATTTTTAATAGAACTGGCATTTGCTTTGTTAGACATTTTTTCTAAGTTCATTGCTGTATTTTTTAGTACCGATTACTTTCACCAACTTTAATCTTGTTTTGTGGACTTTCTTTAATGTTGCGGTTTCTATGTGCTGAGTATAAGGAAACCTTGGAC
This sequence comes from Morinoia aosen, assembly GCA_030386875.1. Classification (NCBI taxonomy): domain Eukaryota; kingdom Metazoa; phylum Arthropoda; class Malacostraca; order Amphipoda; family Talitridae; genus Morinoia; species Morinoia aosen. The sequence goes on along the minus strand of CM059571.1, from coordinate 60,738,113 downwards.
ATGAATGAATTCGCCATTTCCTTAATTCCTTGTGATTCCTCTGTTAAAACACCTTTTTGTGGTTCCAAAGCAGCACTTGTATGTGTTGGGAAGGTAGTGGGAACACGTACAGTATATGTCACGTTGTCTGGGTTAATTTGAACACTAAGGCTTGCAGGTATCGATCACGCTGCCAGTGAAAACACTGTAGAAGGATTTTATCAATCAGCATGCATAGGTGCCATGACATGGACCGTCATGGCACCTATGCATGGTTACCAATTAAAGACATTCACATCAAAACATTTTAAAAATATTGTTATTTTACATAATGTGTAAACCTCGTAGAACATTAGTGCTTCTTCTCTTTTCACATCCTAAAATGTTTTTGTCAGCCTTGTCTGGTGATATTCATCATATCATTTCTTACGTTCTTGAGTGTATTATGACAGCCTTATCTAAGTGGTTAATTTCACATAGTCCTCCAGTTATGTTCTACATGTCTTGGTTGCCGTTGTAGAACAATCGTTTTCATGTTTCTGACTCAGGTAGACTCTTTTGTGCCACTATTATATGCATGGAAATTTCAAAAATGTCGTGGCCTGATAAAAAAAATTTTTCTCCGATGTCCATAATTGACGTACTAGTTGATATGTAGGAGTGAAAATATGATTCTGAATGTCGACCTCTTAGCCCTAGTCGCAGAATTAGTTTAATTCACCCGTTTTACTTTCAAAAATTACCCCTTATACCGCAAGTCCCTGAGCTCGTGTTTCAATGTAAGTGTGTACTCATGAGTGTTTTTAACATTGCATTGTCACTGAAATTATGTCTTCTTTTCTATTTGTAGTTACATAAATTATCAAACCTAGATTATGCAACAACAGGAATACATTACCCTCAATCATTTGTTTCGACTAGTGACATAGTATTGCGATACCCATGTGTGTGCATTAACTAAAGGATCCTTTAAGATACTTTAAAATGCAATGATGTGCTTTTTATATCATCGTCATTAGAAATAAGCTGTTTTTATTTCTTCTCATTCTTTCTTTCTAAAATTTTTAAAAAATTTACTGGAAATAGAGTAAGTAGTATACATACGTGTGTAGCAATTTTTAGGATCAAATGTGAGGAACTATAACCCTCTGTTTTCATACATTAGGTAAAACTTTTTTTAGGTATTTTCATTTTAATAACTTGTGAAGTGTTTGAGGTATTGTGTGAGATAAACGAGAAAACTGTCCGTGCATAGTCTCGAATTAAATTTTTATCATGTGGATCAAACATCATGAGGGAATATCTCAAAATGTTGTCAGGTATGTGCCTTCTCAATTCCCGGTTGGTTCAACTTCCTCCAGAGATTTCGTTGAGATTAGATGTTAATTTAAGCCTCTCGGACCGCAACAAAGGCCGTCGAAAGAGAGTAAGGAAGAAGGGACCATTAAGAATGGAGGAAAGGGAATGAAGAATCTATGCACAAGGTACACAAATACAGTAAGTTATGAAAGCAGTTTATGAAACAAGATGGTATTTAACATAACAAAAACATTTTATTTCAACAAAAAAAAGGCCTACCTATCTCTCAGCTCGGGGCAATTTTGTTGAGAGCTTCAAGATACTTATATCTTATATATGAAGTGATGATAAAATTGAGCCAACCTCTCTCTCAATTGGACCGAAACAATTCTTGCTTGAGTTGCTCCGTAATTCGTTGTTAATTGATTTTGGGTTTACGTCACGTCTGGTTAATCTATACTGTTAGGTTTTTTTTGCTGGGGTGTTGGAAATTACGGTCTTTCAAATTTTTAGGAGACAATGTGAGGGCCCGAGCTAAATGTTAGGTAGGCTTTCTTTTTGTTAAAATAACATAGGTTTTGGTTTTGTTACGGACCAACTTTTTTTCGGTTCACTGCTGTCTTGTTTTTCAGCACCTACTACTTCCTTCTTCAACTTTGATCTTTTTTCATGAATTTCATTAGCGCTCCCAGGGGAACTATGTGAGGGCCTGAGCTGAAGTTTAGGTAGGCTTCCTTTTGTTGAAATAGAATAGGTTTTTGTTTTGTTGCGGACCATCTTTTTTCGGTTCACTGCTATCCTGTTTTTCAGCATCTACTACTTTCTTCTTCAAGTTTTTCTTGTTTCATGAACTTCTTTCTTAGCTTCCTGTTTCTGTGCACCTTGTGCACAGATTCCGCGTTCCCTCAACTCCATACTAAATGGTGCCTTCCTCTTTCCTCTCTTGGAACATCTTTGTCGTGGTTAAGGGAGGCTAAAACTTTCATATATAATAATAATAATAATAATAATAATTTCATGAACTTCTGTCTCATCTTACTGTTTCTATGCCCTTTCTGCATAGATTCCACGTTCCCTTAACTCCATACTAAAGGTGCCTTCTTCCTTCCTCTCTTTGGATCTCATTTGTTGAGGATAGGGAGGCTTAAACTAACTAATAATCTAATTTAACGGTCTTTCAAAATTAAAGGTCTGTCAAGCCATTAAGTTCTTTTTGAAGCCTCTTGAGCAACCCATTAACATATATATGAAACCCTTGTGCAACTTGATCACAAGCCATTTTGATACAATCAAGTGTGAAAATCTCACGCCAGGCTCGTTTTACATGTCGTGAATATCTGTGAGGACCTTTGGGTTTGCCCAAAATAAGTAACGGATTTCGAAGCGATCTGAAAACGTAAGTGAAGTTGTAGCTAACATTCCAGTGATGGTGGACTGGACGTTTCAGGACGACAACCGGCCCCGTGGTTTTGACAGAGGTCTTGAAGCCGAAAGAATCATCGGTGCTACGGACTCGAGCGGAGAGCTCATGTTCCTCATGAAATGGTGAGCTGCTCTGCGATCTTATGTAGAGCTTTCCGAAATTTAGAAGTGTCTGAATGCTTGTAGTATTTGTGGTGTAAAATGTTGAGCAGTTGTGCGATCTCGCGGTGGCGTTTGAGATTTTGGGGCCTTTTAACACTTAAAGCATTGGTAGTATGAAATGGAAAGAAGCTTTGCGATCTCACGTAGTGGTTTGGAACTTTTGGGGCCTTAGAGTGCCTTTTGCATGTTAGTCTATAGTACACTTCTGTTACAGAGCTTAAGCGCTGCTGCTTGCTTTCTCATCAAGTTATATGTACAAAATATGCCTTGTATACGCATACTCATATTTTAGACATTCACTGAACATGAAGCCGTGCTTAGGTATCCTTTCGAGAGTAGCAACAAGACCAGTGGTGGTAGAAAACCACGAAGGCAGGACGGGTGCCTGCACAATGTTGGCAACCCTGCATTGTCGCCTGACGCTGAGGTGTCTTTATGCGCAATGAAAACAGAGTGACCTTTGGGTTCAAGCCTTAAAAAATATTTTCGTGTATATTTAGCAGAGATGATATTGCACTTTTAAAGAAGCTAGCCTCAAACAAAACTTTAATTGTCTTGAGTCCGGATAAAGGTAGGGGAGTTGTCATAATTGACCGTGATAAATATATACATAGTATGAAAAAAATTATTTCTCATCAAACTAAGTTTGCAGTCATAACAGATCCTATAACTAAATTCACCACTAGTATCGAAGTCAAAATAAATAACTTTCTACGTAAACTGAAAAATTTAGGTTCGATCTCTGATGAACTCTGCAGGACGCTAATAGTGTCTGGAAGTGCTCCAGGTGTTTTGTATGGCTTACCAAAGATCCACAAACCAGACTTCAGTGTAAACTTTCCGTTCAGGCCTATTTTTGCGTCATATTGCACCCCTAGCTTCAACCTTGCGAAGTTTTTTGTTCCTATTTTAACTCCATTCACCGGTAACGAGTATACAGTGGATAATTCGCAGTCTTTTGTAAATGACGTTGTTCAATTGGGTAACGCTGATAAACTTTCTATGGCTTCTTTTGATGTAGAAAACTTGTTTACTAACATACCGCTGCAGGAGACAATTGAAATTTGTTTGCACTATTTATTCGCTCAAACCCCAAGCTCAAGGTATGACTGTGCTGATGAGCTGAATGGTCGCCGGGTTTGAAAGGCGGCAATAAGCAGTTTTTTCAGCTCTGTCCATCTCCGGACAGCCCGCCCCAGTTGCCCTGGGGCGGGCAACTGGGAGTTGGATTTTCTTTACAGACCCGCCGTTTTTGAATAAGCCTCTCCATGGGCGATAATGAAAATCCTAAAAACTCAAAGGGGATGGGGCCCCCTTCTCAACCCCAGCCTACTGACATCTCGGTGACGACCCGGACCTCTGATATGGACATGGATACCCGGACTTCGCTTTTAGAGCCGCAGATGCGACCGTCGTCACAGCACCGACCTGTGAGTGGGGAAGCAACTCGCGGACATGAAGACAGAGAACTGACTTATGAACCTTACCGACCAGATCATCTTTCTAACCGTGCGGATCCCACCCCTAGTGGCCGACCGCTGAGTCTGCCCCAAAAGAAAAATCGACGTTGGCGCCGCCTGCATTCCGTGACGGACGATGTAAACCAGCGAGTTGCACCGGAGACTGAATTCAAGAAATTTCATATTATAAAAGCCAACGATGACTCTCCCTTGGCCGAGGTGGATGTCGCCAAGGCCTATAGAGAGATCTGCAACAGGCTCGCAGGTGAACCTGCCAAAATCACAGAAGCTCGTAATGGCAGCCTGTTGGTGGAGGTTAGAAATCACCACCAAAGCCGATCTATCACTACCATTAAATCCCTTGCGGGGGTAGGGGTGACAGTTAGCCCCAATGAACGCCTTAAGGGAAGAGTACCCCCAAGATGCCGAATTTTCTTGAGATATTGGATTTCAGCTGCCATAGGAAGGGTGAGATGTCAGGTACATCCTGTGAAAAAATGAAGTTCGTACGTTCATTGGTTCGCCCGCTACGGGGATTTGAAGAATGGGTGGAGGGGAGGTGGAAGAGATATTTTATCATTTTACACGTCCCCCTTGGCACTTTCTTCACGGCTTGACGTTGCCATGTCATCTTCTATGTCTCTTTATCACTGTATAATAATTTCAAGCGTCCTAGATGACCCAATGAAGAAAAATTGAGATTGTTTATAAATCTTTGTTTACCTGTTTTGCCTTATTTTGGAGGATCGGAATGTAGCGGTTTCAAAATGTATCTCCTACTACATTTTTTGAGCTACAGTTATGATTTTGGTATCATTGGATGCGGAATGACAGGGGCTTTCCGAAAACTAACATTGCAATTCAAAATTCATTTGTGATCAAGAGAAATAAAGACATTCCTAGGAATGTCTTTAAGAAATTGGAGACATTCCTAGGAACAAAAAAGACATTCCTAGGACGCTGTAGAGTGCTCCGCTGTCTCGGGTGAGATGGTAAGAGCTGGAAGACTTCTCCCGGAGACCTCTGTGTTCACTGCTGAACTGTATGGTGTCGTGCAGGCTCTGCAACTCATAGAGGAACATCCAAATTACCACTTCACTATTTTCACGGACTTAAAGAGCATCATAGATGCTATTCAAAGCTATACAAGCAGCCACCCCGTTATTGGTGAGATTTACGACGTGTTGATGCGACTTGTACGCGTCTCAAAACAGGTCAGGTTTTGTTGGGTGCCTGGGCACGTGGGTGTCTCGGGAAATGAGAGAGCGGACACTGAAGCAAAATTAGCGGCCGCCGCTGAGGGAGACACTTTGAATGCATCTGTGCCCTGCCGCGACTACTACCCTATAATTAAGGCAGCAGTAAGAGAATTATGGCAACAGCGGTGGGCTGCCGAGAATAACAATAAGCTCTGGAAGATTAAAAACACTGTGCGTGAATGGACCTCGTCCAGCTGTCGTAGCCGCCGGATGGAGGTGGCTTTGTGCCGTCTGCGGATTGGTCATACGAGACTTACGCACGTCTACCTCATGGAGCGGCTCCCCCAACCGCTCTGTGAGCGATGCAGGGTTCCTTTGACCGTTGAACACTTCCTTGTCGTGTGCCCGTTGCATGCAGGTGTCCGGCGCGCGTGCTTTCCACGTCTGCGCGGTAATGATCCGGATACAATGATGCGCAGCATTCTGGCGGAACCTGAGCGTGCCCCTTTCCATACTGATGCACTGAGAGCGTTTATTGAATCGTGCAATATACTTTCAAAAATTTAATTTTGTGATGAAAAATAAATTTCAAGCCTTGCTATCTTAATGATAAACTGTAATACGGCCGAGCGCTCCCACGTGATGCCCAACGGGGGTTTCAGCGTGGGTACGGCGCTCGGCCGTAAAATGGGTGGGCAGCTGAAACCCCCTGGGGCTCGGCTGCCCAATGAATGCATATGTAACCTGATTTTCTGTTTTTTTCGGAATAATTCCGGGGACTTAATACTTTGATTTAATTACTGAACTGGTGGAGCGGTTGTGTTTGTAGCAACTGAATTTAATTTGAGCTTATCATGACTGACTTTTTGTTGTGTTTGTGGCTGCAACGTCTAACCTGTTTGCGTATTCTTAAATATGTTACATGGAGCTCCGTGATGGCGATTAATGGTTATTTTTGTACCACAACGGTGATGTGACCGATAGGTCGACAATTGTGACGCGAGACCTTCGGCGCGATATAGTAGGACCTACTGAAGCGCTAGCAAATTCATGGTACTACTACTACTACTACAGAAACTCAAGAAAGAGATACTTTCATTGTTAGCTAAACATTTCACGCATATCAATTTTCTGATAATATTGTTGAACAGATATAAAATAAATTCTTTTTTTCACTACAAAGATAAGCTCCCTAAAGCATTGCTTTCGCACGTCGTTTACAAATACTGTTGCGCACTGTGTGCGTCTGAGTATGTTGGGTCCACAAAAAGGGCCCTCCATATTCGTGTGGCGGAGCATGCTGGAAGGAGCTTCCGAACCAATAATCCCCTTGCTTCTCCCCCTCACTCTTCGGTACGCACTCATGCCGAGAAGTGCGACTTGCCAGTCCGCTTGGACGACTTCCAGATAATAGGAACCACATCTAGTCAATCAGACCTTCGTATTTTAGAATCTCTTTTTATCATGAAAGACAAACCTATTTTAAATGAAACTGAATCGTCATTCCCTCTGTTAATAGCATGTTAGTATTGTTCTCCATCCTTTTTCGTCCTTCTTTTTATTTGTTTTTACTGTTGCACTTATTTTGAATAAAATGTATTTTTTTTTGTTTTTCATAGATCTTTGTTAATGCTGAAGATGACCCCTGTGGTCGAAACGTTCAATTTTATATATCATTTTAGGTCTTTCTATTTATTAAACAACTAACTGATAATGGATCTTTTAAAAGCGACTATCCTTTCTATTTTATTTATTGAAAACAGAGTGTGGACGGTGAGAAGCCAAGACTCTGACACTGTAGATACGCATTAATTACACAGTATGTATTCTTTTTTTCAGGCGAGGAACCGACGAAGCTGACCTGGTGCCAGCACGACAAGCGAACACACGGTGTCCGCAGGTCGTTATCAAGTTCTACGAGGAGCGGCTCACCTGGCACTCCTCTAGTGCGGACGAGGAGGAGGCTGCGCAGGAGTAGACGGTGATTTGGTGCTCACAGTGACCTGTCCATTTCGTTTTTCTACTTTGGTTTTGAAGGCTTCGTATACGTAGGTGTCTCCTCGTGTAGTAAGATAGTTTATGGGCTATTTTTAATAATGAAACTGTACTCGTGTAGTTCATAGGGCTGGTCTTAGTTGTGGATGCCTAATTGATGTTTTCTTAGATTTCGAGTATAGTTGGAACTCATCTGCCAACTACGTGTTTGCCTCTATTTGCGTGGGCCAAAAAATTTCGACCATGAGATGCCGCAATTTCTGGCACTGATGCTAAGGCATTTAATGGCGTTTGGGTGCCGGGAAAACATACCGTATGAACTTTTTAACACTTTACCTGCGGCAGGTGTAAAACTAAAGTTCAATATTTAACTGAAAATTAAAGTCAATTGTAGTAAGCAACGTTGAAAGTCGCAAGCATTAACTGTATTGAGCCGTCATTTAGATCTGATTGAATGTTTATGAAACTTGAGTTTGTGACAACTGGTCGGTCTGCCGCATCATGAAAATCCTTTCCGTGTCCACCGGTGGCTCACGTCGCTTTCAGTGTTAAATGCCGTCATATTGCTGGGTTTCATCTTTTATGATAATTTAATTGTTAATTTTCCAGGGACTAAGCAGATAGTTGAGAAAATTTTCATTTACAATCATTCTGATACGCTTCCTAGCAGAATAATTAATCACTCAAACTAACATTAATTAATTTTTTTACTGTTAACCGTGGGGACTGAACAGTCCTATGCCAAACAAGTATGTCAAGTACCTATTATCTGCTGCTAAAATGTGTGCTCAACAAGTGAGCTAAATTTATCCTGTACCAACGCTACGTTTACGCAATGCAATGTTGCTTTTCACATCTGAATTGCTGGGACGTTTTATATTGAATCTAAGCACACCGTTGAAGTTAACATGTCCGTGCGTGTCTGTCACAAATTAGCTTGTTGTATGTAGTGTTAATTGTTCCCAGTTTATTAGGATAACACAGATTTTTTAAGTAGTCTAAAATAAAATGTTGAGACGTTTCGTGTTGACGCTGATCTTCCTGTTTGAGTGTTCCAATGTAGGAATCTGTTTTCCATCAATTATTTCTCTTCAAGGGCATTTACATCCTATGGACTGAATATTTTATTACGCTTCCGAGTTTTTTTTTCAAATACAGAGTAACTTTCTAAAGTATTTGTTTTAATACCTCTTACTGCAGTTCACCCTATCATGCTTGCCAATGTTGCATCATTACTCACACCACATAACCAATTATTAGGTACTGCAACGTGAGTCATTCCACGAGAAGTATTAGATGTCGAAGCTTAGATCAATTTCACATGTACATACATATACCGGGCTTATCCTCCCTATGGGAGGGTAGCCGACAGCTGGCCACAATCACCACACTTAGGCACTAGGAGGCGAGAGAGGCAGCACTGGCCGCACCTGAACTGCCAGGATCAGCAGCAGCCCAGCACAACCACCTTCCACAGTCAGGCCCGACAGCTATAGCTGGTTTACCCCGACCGCTTCATTGAGTGCAGCCCCTCCCCCGGACAGGACAGGTCAACCCCATCACACGCGGGCAGCTTCCAGTACCGCGTCAAAAATAAAATTACCTTCATATGCACTGCCCCCACTCACTTCTGTCCGCAGCCATCCCTCTCGCCACGTCCACAGTCAGACCCCTCTCATACAAAGCACGTCTCACCCCATCCATCCAACTCATCCGCGGTCTACCTCGCGCACGCAGACCCCTCACTTCCGACATATATATCTTTTTCACCAGCCGTTCAACACTCATTCTTTCAACATGCCCAAACCATCCAAGCACTCTTTCATCCACTCGCCCGCTCAATTTCTACACGAAAACATCTCTTCCCACATTCTGGTTTTGAGGTTAGGTTATAGGTTAGTTTAACCCCTTCCCCGGCAGAAAAGAGTATACTCGTTTTCACAAAATGTTCGTTTTTCAGTCGTCGACGAGTATACTCGTCTAAAACTTTACCCTCAAAAATCAGCTACATGCATGTATACTCGTCGATTTTAAGCCCTTGTAAGCCATTCTACGTGTGAAACGAGTATTCTCGTCGAATTGAACTCCTGGCAGAGGCGATAGGGTAGAGCTGTGAGATTTCAAGGACATTGTTACTAGACTTGCTCCAACAGCCATTGACGTTGGATGGGTGTTGTTTGCATCCACATTTCCATTCATTTTTTGTACCATTTTCACGTGTTACACCCTAAATGTCTAGTTCAACGGAAGATAGTGAATATGAACCTTCCCTCAGAAGCTTGAATACTTCTGATAACTCTGCCAGTTCAGACAATGACTATTTGACTCGTTTTAGCCGACAAAGGTATTTTCGAAATAAAAAGTTAACCACAAAAATGGGAAGAAAAAAGAATTACAAACTGTTTTCATTACCAGCATCAAAAATAATACATAGAACCAAAATGAAAAAATTAGTCTCAAAAAGAAACGATTTTAACAAAAAAAAATTTGGGGAAGGGGTTAAACTTCCCTAGCCGCTACAAAAAAAGAGCGTCAAAGAGGGGAAGGAGGAAGGCACCATTTAGTACGGATATTAGAGAATGCTGAATCTATGCAGCAGGGGCATAGAAACAGTAAGGTGGGAAAGAAGTTCAAGAAACAAGACAAACTTTGAAGAAGAAAGTAGTAGGTGCTGAAAAACAGGACAGCAGTGAACCGAAAAAGGTGGCCCTTAACATAGCAAAAAACTTTACATTTCAACAAAAAGGCCTACCTCTCAGCTCAGGCCTTCACATTTTCCCCCTCGGAGCGCTAATTCCCATAGATACGAAAGTTTTATCCCCCTGAGGGTCATTCAAGTTTTAAATAGTTCTTTGCCTAACATACTGAATAATAACAGAACCATTAAAGCCTGCGAAGAACTTGACTGTCCGCAGTACTATCTAAATCGCGAATAAATCATCCACTTCTCACGGAGACGCAACACCCACTGCCATCGAGCCTCTGTTGTCTCCCCTACCGCATGTGTCGCATTTGACAGGTCATTGGAGACAACATGCCTGCTCCGCGCAGATTTTGGTCCTAAAGTCGATGAAAAGAAGAAAGCACTTGCGTTTTGATATTCCAAAAATTAGTCTTTACAAATATACCGGACGATAATGAACATTTGACTGTAATCATTTAATGCTTACAAGAACGCGTCCATCTTTAAAACAGTGCCAATCGTAACACTTTGACATATCTCGACACCTAAGTCCTGAAGGTTAGCATAAAACCAAGGAAGAGGTCAGAAAATAGAGGAAATTAGAATTAAAGAACAAAAACAGAAATTGGATTGAAAGTACACTGAACTCACTTGAGGAAAGGACACTACTCATTTTGTTAGGTTCGGAGAGGAACCTTTCCTAAATTTTTGCTCAAAAAAATTAGACATCAAAAACAACTGCTTCTGAAAGAGACAAAAACTTTCAACCATTTCCTAGATAGAATGAACAACAATGCATATACATCCATTTACAACACAAATCCTTCATCAGCAATCTGAAAACTCGTGACACTTGTAGGAGACATTAGTCAGTAAAACAAGCCCAAGAATCGGACCTGCTCCAGAAAAAATTCTGCAAACAGGGTGCGTACAGGCTCTGAGGTTCAAAATTCCACTACTTTTTCATGACTTTTTATGCCAACCAAATCACATTTTCACTACCTCTCTCTGCCCAAAATAATGTCACACAAAGTTAAATTGCAGCACAATAAATGTATTTCAGTCATAAACTTCACAGAACATTCATCATTACTTGCAGGTCTTGTTTTCATAAATGTGTAAATGATCATCACAACACCAAACAGTCATGCTGGACAGTTCAATAGCATCTGCTATGCATTTGCCAGTGCATTAAGTTAGTCATTAATTTCCGCATTCAGCCCCTTGAGTTGTTCTTGCTTGTCTTTGGCTGATTTCCTCAATGTATTTGACTTTGCCAGTAGGCGCAAATCATTCTTGTCCTCTGCCTTCCGTGCAAAGCTGTCAGCATCCTCCAACAGCGCTTGCAGACTCTCCTCCATCCTCTTCCGTTTTGTCTTCAGGTTCTCCACTTCACCCAGTTCTCTCTTCCTCTTCTCTCCCTTCTTCTGCTTCTCTGCCTCTTCCTTCTTTTGATCCAGGTAGTGTTGATAGCGCTGTCTGCCCTGTGAAGCTGAAAAGAGGAGTTTCTTGGAAATGTCAACCTTGGAGATACCTCCTACATGTTTGATGTGGTCCATGACCACTCTCTGCGCCACGATGGTGTTCCCTATTAAAAATTAAGGGAGTAGCACGGTTGATTAAAGGAGACAGCGGTGAATTAAAGGAGTATTATGCGAACCGAGGCCTCTTCCCTTCTGACACTTCCAGGGCGCGACTCATAAGCGCGATGCGAGCAAGTTCTCCCATGTTGCTACCAGAGGCCACCTGTGCAGATGGCCTCTAGGTGAGATGCCTGCCATCTTTCTCGAGAGAAATGACGGTTGCCATCTTTCGCGTCAGTTTTGAAGTTGGTGTTGTGCGTGACAGATGTCTGGATCGTGTCTCTATTATTTAAAACGTTTCAAGTAGTGTTAGAGTGTATATCAGTGCGAGCATGTATTACGTGAGGGTGTATAGTACGTGAGGGTGTCAGAAGAAACAAGAGATGGAAGAGACGTAGAATGCTGGTCTGGAGAGGCATTATTTCAAGAGCATGAACAGAGCAAGGACCCCACTGCTAGTTTCACCACCTCGGTCAATTGATATTTTAGACGATTCATCGTTGTGGTGGGGCTGGTAGTGAAGGCAAAACCTCAATGAGAGCAATGTAAAAACAACAAAATGTGGAAACCAAACCTGAATTTTCCCTCGTCAGTCTTCAGCAACCTTTGAATTGAAGGACGCTCTTGAAGGTAATCAACGATGTGTTCAGATACATATTTGTGTGTGTGTGTAGGGGGGGGGTTGTGTGTGGGTGTGGGGGTAGGTGTGTGGGAGGGGGGGTGTGGGGGTAGGTGTGTGGGAGGGGGGGTGTGGGGAGGGTTTGTGTGTGGGGATAGGTGGGGGAGTGTGTGTATATGAATAGCCGGTGTAATTAAGCTCGGGCAAGGTAAAGTCAATTTATTTTCCTTTCTAATTTTAGAAATGAAAGATGAAAAATCTGCTAGACGATTGTTTTTGTTATATATATAGCTACGAGTATATTCTTCTAACGACCCTAGGGTATTGTTGCTATATTCTTTTCAAGGTACATTTATATTGTTCCCTGCAGGCTTTCGCCTCCAAGGCTGCGTACAGCTGATTTCCCATTATTGCACATTCAACCGTTGACGCTTCTCAACCAAATATAGCCAGTTGCCCATTAATTACCTTAGTTATTGCGTTGCGAAAACTTCAAGCATAAGTTATACGTCACAAACATGTCCCATTAATGTCAGCTTAATATTGAACATGCACCCATGAAATTTTCTGCACATTAGTAAGAATGTATTCAATTTACATACTCTGGTACATTTTTATTGTGCTATAAACCGTGTTTGCTTATGGTGAATTGATTAATCGCGCAAGAACTAAGGTAATTCAAGGGCAAACTGGTTATAATCGGTTTGAGCAGTGTGACGGTTGGAAAGAGTGACTAATGGGAAATCAGCTGTGCGCAGCCGTTTTTTTAAATCAAATTAAGAGGTGGCCATCCTGGGCCTCTCATGATTCTCCGATGGTATATAGGAGAAACTGGTCGCGCCTTGGGAGCGCGACGGTAGTGCTCCATGCTGAGCCATGCGTGGCCACCGGTTGGGACAGAGGCGCAGGCGCGCCTATAAAGTGGACACTTCGAAGTTGCCTCATAGGAGACGCATGGATGAAACAACCATGCATATTTGGGAGCGCTCCCAAGAATCACCGATGCCCCTCCCATAATTTTTAATAGGGTTCTCACCCATGTTGACTTCCATGAGCTGCTTGCTCACAGAAAAGTCCCTTTCCACTGAAGCCTGGCCATGTGACAGGACCAGTAGCATCTTCACAACCAGCCACAGTTTCTTGAGGGAGGATGTGGCCAGCTGGCTGCTCCAGAAGACATCTAGCCAATCAGTGTCTTGCTGAAAACTGTTGAAAGTGCTGATCTTCCTCTGTGCCTCATCAAAGAACTCTGAAAACTGGCTCATCACCTCATCGATGTCACCCTGTGGTAGCCTCTTAGCATCGCTGAGCAGCTGCAGACAGTTTTTCAGCATGGACTTGGTCTTCTCTCTCTTTGTGCGATCCACAAAGACACTTGGCACCAGCCAGCCCATGTTTCGGGCCAACCCGACTCGCACGTGGTGCAAACCGCCATTGTTTTCAGTTTGGGATGCGGTGCTATCCATTGTTGAAAGTCTTTGTCTCGCAACCACAAGTTGTTGAAAGAACAACTGCCTGGCATGACGATAATTCCTCAGCTCAGTCTCGGCACCGTAACTCTAGTCACACACACACGGGATGGTCAAGACCGATGATAAAAACTCAGCTCAAAAATGTTCAACAGTGACGACAGGTCAACAATGGTCCGAGCGAGCGCGTGTCTTCAGTCACACTGAGCATGGAGCTAGGATATACTGGAGGGAGCATAGCCGATTCCAATCGGGTTCATATTAGCTGCAAAAGTTGGGAGACTGGGGCATTGGCAAGGCCCCACACGTGAGCCAACCACAGACGCTTGGCTGAAGTTGGCTCCTCCTCGCCTCCTCACCTCCTCTACGATTCGCCCTCCCATTTTCCAAAGCAAGATTAGTACCGCTCCACAAATCGAAGGATAAGGTGCGCGTGCAAGTCGCTCTCTAATTTGTTATATTCAAGGGCCTGTAATCTTCATAGTTTTCAACTCTAAATGTATCTTTGCCAGTAATTTTGATATTATTAAGTGTCCTCAAGTGAGGAAACACAATGTATTATCTTTCGGAGCCTTAGAATCCGAAATTAATTATTGACGATTAACTCAACCGCTGGAAGAGCATTCAGCGAGCGTGTGCGCATCCCAACGTAGTCAGGAGGTAACTGGCTTCCGTGCTGACGTCACACTTGCGAGACGGCTATTGGTTACCACAGACATGGGAGAAATCTCAAAAACTAGTTCTCTTCATAAACGGCTATGCTCCCTCCATATATCCTAGCTCCATGACACTGAGCGCGTTTGGTTTCACGTGACGCCTGAGAACCAATCAAAATCGCGGACACTAAAGACGTAGCTGTATCAACCAATCAGAGCCCAAGTAACACTCGAAGGTTACTGACAACGCCTCGCTCAACGCGGACCAATCGGAACGAAAATTTTCAACAGTAAAATTTTCTTTTCACGAAAATCCTAAAATTTCATGACTTTCAATGACCATTTTTGAAATTCTACTACTTTCGAGGCCTTGAATTTTATTTTCGAAATTCAACTACTTTCCATGCTTCTCCATGCCTGTACGCACCCTGTGCAAACAAGATAAACTAAAAGGCGATTAGCAAGTATTTTACCTGGGAGGGCAGATTCAAAAATCTATTTGAAATTACTCTCTTACTTGGTTTTCGTTGCAAACATTTGAAAATGTTCCATTCAAATTCTTCACTCGTCAAATAAACTACACTTTTAAAATCTAAAGTTGGCGAGTTCACTGGATAATGAGCACGAACGTCTCACCCTGAAGTTCCAGAAAAATTTATTCTTCCAAAACAAACTAATTTTTTTAATGAAACAAAAATGTACTTCACTTTTATGGCGTAGTAACAAATACATCACTTGAACAACAAAGGCCTTCAATTCGTAATCTTAAAACCGGCATTCATTTTAGATGGTCATTACGTTACTCCCCTACACCTAGTCAAATACAACAAACACTGAATACTTCGCACGCTTATTTCCATTCAGACTGACATCTTTCGAGCACCTTAGAGGATCCAAGAGTCTCGGTCGCAATATTAACACACCACTGAGCGGAAACACTGACCCTGATCAGGTGTTCGTTCATCTGCAGAATGCAGGTTTCCCGCATAACAGAAAGGGGCTAACGCCAACTGCGCAACACTTCAATTCTTTGATGCTGACTGTAGTAGGTGAATCGGTATAACTAGGGTGAAAATTGTAAATGACGAGGCTTTAGTTGAGCACTAATATGCACAAACACGCATTGAAATCAAACCCAAAAATATCAATACGCTTGATACGATAATTCGTATACATTCATAATAAGATTACTGGATGGGTTCCTAATGAGTAAACTGGCACAGAATTTACAGAATATAAATTCTACCATGAAAAAGCCGTATTAGAAATCGCGTTTGAATTCGCAGTATAAATGGTAATGGGAGACAGATCATGACACAGTAAAAAACAAGCGTTGATATTCAAGGCACCCAATTTAATTCCTTTAACTATTCTTTAGCTGCCGTAGGAGAGACTTCTTCAGACGATCTTTCTTGTCTTGCCACGAAACCTTCATTTTAGCATATCTCTTCTTATGCTTGATCATGTCATAAGTCTTGCCCTTCGTCTTCTCTCTGTTGGTCGAGGAGGCAAACGGGTTGGAGCGGCCTTTCTTGGAACCAAACTTTTCTCTCGTCTTTCTGTTTTCGAGAATCTGCTGCATGCGAGACGCTTTGTCGTGGGGCCTCTTCTTATAGATCATCTCGATGCTGCTCAGGGGCACAAACTCACGATCAGTCTCAATGAAATCTTCCATTTTCTGCTTTTTGCTTGCAGGTTTTTCGTTATGTTGCACCTTCCCATGATGGTTGGTCTCATCGTCCTGTGCTGGACGTTTGCTCCTGTAGCGCTCAGTCTGCTTGGCGACTTTCATGGCATCTATCTTAGCAAAGTCTTCGTCCGTCAGTAACCGTGTCGATACAACCTCAGACGCCTTTGCTGCTCTCTCTTCAGGCGTCAGCTTCAGCACAGCGCGAATGGCTGCCTTTTTGCTCAAAACCTGCGCCTTGCTGCTCTGAGTTCTCTTAATCAACCTCTTCTTTGCTTTAGGACTCTTAGTTTCTGAATTCTTATTCCCAGATTCGTGTGGTACTTTTTCCTCAGCTCCCAAAACGCTTTCACCTTCTTCCTCCAGGTCACCATCGCAGTCGCTGTCATACTCTTCAGATTCAGATTCATCACAACTACTCTCCTCATCAACAGCCATATTCTCGTCAAGATCTTCACATTCTTCATCTCCAACCGTCTCATCAGCTTCATTATTGGCTTGTTCATCATCAACACCACTATCGCTCTCTTCATTGTCAGAATGCTCTTCCTCTTCACAATCAGAATCAACTGGCTTGAAGTCTTCATTTCTTGTGAGGAAGGAAAGAATTTCAGCACCAGGGATATAGCTTTTTGCAGTGTTCTCACCAAACTGCGTGGGCTTTTCTTCTTTGAGAAGCTCAGTTGGAACACCTCGGGTCTTCTTAGCGAGAAGCTCAGGGTTCTTCACCCTGTAGAGCGCTACAAGCGAGCGGGCAGCCGCACTCACGCCCTTATTCTTGTTGTTGCGGTAGTCGACGAGGTCCTGGAGCAGGTCTTCGTTCATGGCATGGACGTTCCTGCTGCAGAGCTCCCTGATGGCGTTCAGGCCCATAGACATGACCTCTGGGGAGTACCGCTCCGTTACGAAGTTGTGAGCTAGCGCCTGCAGCACGGGCTGGAGGTCGTCAGGGGGCACTTCTTCATGAGCGGCCTGTGCAGCGTAGGCCATGATTTTTGTAACCTCACGCTGGTGAGGGAACAAGAAGCGTTGCAACGTGGGGTAGAAGTTCGGCAAGTACAGGCGGTGAATACCAATGAGACGTGACACGATGTTCATCATGAGTAACTTTACCTCAAACCGTTCATTACGCTTGTTGAAAATTTTGAAGATCTTTTCAGCCAAATTCTGTGGATCGTGAATATAATGCAGAGCGGAATAGTCAAATATTAAATTCTTGTTCTTTTTTTTCTGCGTTTCTGTCAGCGTTTTTTTGATTCCATCAACCTTCTTTTGCTTGCGTTTTGTACGCTTGTTGACCCTGATAGCAAGCAGGGCTTTCTTCATATTAGCGTTGTTCTCACCTTCTGACTCACTGTCGCTCGATTCTTCCACCACACCTTCGTCGCTGCCCACGAAGAATTTGATCGCAGTGACCATTATTTTAGCAACCTTAGAGTAGCAAGCTTGGGCAATGATGTTCACATTTCGAGTATCTCTCCAAACTCCCTTCTTGTACAGGTCGATCATGACGTCCAAAGCTGTCTTGACAGCAACTGCATGGTTGTCGGACAGTTTTCTATTCAAGAAGTCCTGCAACTGTCGATTCAGGACCATATTCTTGCTCTTGGCATTCATGTTCTTGATGTCGGTCACAATGTGGAGTTGCAGAAGCTGCCGCAGGGCCTTGTCCTGCACAAGAAGAGTTTCACTGTTAAAGAATAGCCTAAAAATATTAACCTTATGATAAATTATAACAATATCGATAGTATCCCCGATAATCGCAAGATTTACGCAATGAATCATTCAAAAAATCTTATAAATGAAAAAAATTGTTATTCAAGGCACTGATAAATTGGAGTTATGTGTTCTCGGAATCATGGTACTATGAGGAACAAAAGTTGGGTAGTAATATAGTATATAAAAAAATTGTAATATTTATAATGCTTATTATAAATATTACAATTTTTTTATATACTATATTACTTCATGACTTCACAATTACAACGAAGACGATCTGAAGAAAACGAAAACAAGGGACTATTTATTTAGTATGGACTGCGGAGAATGATACATCTAAGCAAAAAGTGTGTTCCTCCCACACAGGATACCCTGCACATAGTTTCAGCAAGTTAGGAAAGCAAAAATATAAAGAAAATATATAGAAACTGAAAGAAACAAAATGGGAGCAAAAGAAATGAGGCAAGAGGTTGGCAAAAATTTATGGGCAAGACACTAGGTGAGCTAAGATTTATTGGCAAGACAGTAGATGGACCAAGATTTATTGGCAAGACAGTAGATGGACCAAGATTTATTGGCAAGACAGTAGATGGACCAAGATTTATTGGCAAGACAGTAGATGGACCAAGATTTATTGGCAAGACAGTAGATGGACCAAGATTTATTGGCAAGACAGTAGATGGACCAAGATTTATTGGCAAGACAGTAGATGGACCAAGATTTATTGGCAAGACAGTAGATGGACCAAGATTTATTGGCAAGACAGTAGATGGACCAAGATTTATTGGCAAGACAGTAGATGGACCAAGATTTATTGGCAAGACAGTAGATGGACCAAGATTTATTGGCAAGACAGTAGATGGACCAAGATTTATTGGCAAACAGTAGATGGACCAAGATTTATTGGCAAGACAGTAGATGGACCAAGATTTATTGGCAAGACAGTAGATGGACCAAGATTTATTGGCAAGACAGTAGATGGACCAAGATTTATTGGCCAGACAGTAGATGGACCAAGATTTATTGGCAAGACAGTAGATGGACCAAGATTTATTGGCAAGACAGTAGATGGACCAAGATTTATTGGCCAGACAGTAGATGGACCAAGATTTATTGGCAAGACAGTAGATGGACCAAGATTTATTGGCAAGACAGTAGATGGACCAAGATTTATTGGCAAGACAGTAGATGGACCAAGATTTATTGGCAGGACAGTAGATGGACCAAGATTTATTGGCAAGACAGTAGATGGACCAAGATTTATTGGCAAGACAGTAGATGGACCAAGATTTATTGGCAAGATAGTAGATGGAGCAAGATTTATTGGCAAGACAGTAGATGGACTAAGATTTACGAGTATAAGCTAAACCAGAGATGGACCAAGATCACTACAGCATCAACCAGACTACATCAAGCAGCTTCTGCAGAGTGTTTCAACTCTCAACATGTCCACCATAGTCTTGCTTAGACTGGTGACCCTATTAAGTGCGAGGTGTTTTGCAGTACATTTAAGGGGCCCTCCCGAGGCGCCTTTTTCTCTCCGATGGTCATTTTTCATGTTTTTGTTAGAAAAAGACCCTTAGGTGGTGGACTATTCGGTCCTAAAATTTTATGGTGCTACGAACAATAGATAGGGACCAAAATCTTAAATTTTCGACCCCATTTCGACACCATATAAAAAGAAAACAAAAGAAGAAATGGAAAATTTGTGAATGTAATTTTGTAAGATATGTTTCAAGGATTCTAAAACTGTCTCAGCTTTTGTTGTAGCATAAAAACTCAATGAGTTCTATTCTTTTGAAATATCAATACCAGTGGACTAAAAACCAATATGTCAAATTTTTTCAAAAACTAAGGCCTGAATCAAAAAAATGTATAGAAAAAATTGTGTTTATTTTCAAAGGTTACATATAATAGTCAAATTTCATAAGAATCAGACTGAAACAAAAAATTTCATAATTTTATGAAATAAGTAAAAAAAATTTTAATTTTTCCTTTTTTTTGTAAATTACAATTCACAGTGTGAATATGATGTTATGCATGGAGATTATCGAAATTAAAAGGAAAACAGCATTCAATTACATAAATTTTCCATTATATTACACTTCAACAAAAAATTTTGTTTTTGGCCTATACTGTAAAGTCACTTATTTTCAAAATTCAAAAGAATAGAAGTCATTGAGTTTTTATGCTAGGAAGAAAACAAAAGACAGTTTTAGAATCCTTGGAACAATTCTGACAAACTGACATTTCTTGATTTTCCAATTTGTACATTGTCTTTTTTTTCTGCTAGTTCAAAACCTAAAAATTTGGTATATTTTAGGTATTCATCAAATATCGCATATATATAAAAAAAAATTCAAATAGAAAATTCAGGAATTTCAGTTTGTTTGCAATGTTGCGAGGATTTCAAAACTGTCTTTGTATTTGCTATAGCATAAAAATTCATTCACTTCTATTCTTTTGAAAACATCCAAAAAATGAACCAAAAAACGAGTTTTCAAAAAAAAAATTAGGCCTAAATCAAAAAACTTCTCGAATAAAATATGTTTCTCTTGCAAAAATACATGACGTGGCCAAATTTCAGACCAATCGGTTCAAAATTCAATTTTGACGGGAGGGCCCTCTTAAGCCCCGGTTCATGAACAGCAGACAGCAACTCAGTTGGTGCAGAGGTACTGACATAATCCAATATACAGAGGGACGAAACAATGGTGGTTGCATTTCTCAGCATTACAAGATTTCTTCCAACGCTCTCCTTTTGACCAAATGTTGATAGAAATCTAATTTAAAATCTTGAATTAAACCTCATTTGTCAAGCCCTGTTTGGCTGCTGTGTTTTAGTCAATCTACTTGACAAATAACAAATCACCCTGCGAGAAACTTTAGCTGATCTAAAACAGCTTTAGATCTAGACAGATTATATAGTGAATCAATTGAAAAAAAAAATATTTCAAATCTTTGATGTTCAAATGATTTTTTCGCCCAATTTGTTAATTTTTATATAGAATACTTACCCAAGTTTAGATTCTCGTTAATATTATTATTACTTATATATATAAGCAAGTTCAAAACCACCTAGCCACAACTCAGACAATTTCAAGGAAGTGAAGAAGAGGGACCAGTTATTATGAGAAAATTTGGAATATATTTACAATGTGCGTTATCGCCTTCTAGAAATATTTAGTTAGGATTGAAGAGGGAGACAAGATGAAGACGAGGTAGTGATGAAGGGATAAAAGCCTATCTACAGCTGAGGTAACCTAAGAGCATTCTTTCAAAACCATCAGTCCCCGTTGTATGAAAAACGAACCTTGTCAGGCTTTGATAAATAAAAAAAGGCAACAAAACAAGGCAATAGATTCATTTGAATTTCGGGCCTCAAGTTAAGTCAAGTTAAAAAACCCTCAAGTTTACATATGGGTCGTTGGAACTACTTATATAATATAGATACATTGAATTTCAAGTAGAATAGAGTGAACCCATTAGAATACAGTGAACAAGTAGAAAATATATAAATATAGGGTACTACTAGTAACAATCATCAATCCTAGTCTTGCAAATACAGTTTGAGAGGGAATGAAGAAAACAAAAATATTCCACATATTACTGAATTGGATATGAACTTCTTTTGAACTGAACAGAAGATGAATAAAGGATATTGGTTAAATCTGATAACATGGAAGTCCTGATACAGTTTAGGGTAAATAATTCCAATACTTCCAAAAGAAGTAATGAAGACTAACTAAAGTTCCTTTCACAATCACAAAAACTTAAAGGATACAGCCTCCACAAAAGGGGTAATGAAGACCAACATATGTTCCTTTTAAAATCACCAAAGATAAAAGGCATAGAAAAACACTTGAAAATCACACAGAAGCAAGCGTGATGCAGCCCTGACCTGGCACCGCAGCAAGTCAAAGCAGACGTCCAGCAGCAGCATGGGCGGCAGGAGGTCCTTGTTCCGCAGCAGGATGAGGGCCTTTACCAGCCCTTTGCGCACCTCAGGATGCAGCACGGGCCCGTGGGTGCGCAGCAGGCTGACCATGTCATTTGGGAACTCACGTAGCTCCTCATCTTTTGGGTAGCATTGAGCAACCTGTGTAGAAAGTAGAATTTGGAGTTTTGCATGCTGATTCACAAATTAACTATGTGATATTAAAAATTATAATTAGATATTCAGCAAAATTTTCAAATGAAATAGTAGAGACAGATTAGGTAAAGCTGATCTAAGTCTTCCAAACCAAATAAAGTAACTTGTAAAGTAAGGGAAAATGAAGGGACAGTTTAAAATGGAATTAAGGGAACTAGAATCTATGCACAAGATTTGTTCCTCCACAGAGGATCTATCACTTACAGAAACACCAAATTGAAAGTAGTTCATGAAATAAGATAAGTTAAGAAAGAAAGTAATATGTGCTGGAAAAATGACAGTGAAGAACTAAAAAAATTTTTTTCCATGAAACAAAAACTATTCTATTTCAACTAAAGGTAGAGCAATATAACTTTCACCTCAGAACCTCTTATCTCCCTCCTGGGAGTCCTACTTCCCACTGAATAAAAAGGTCTATCTTTGAGAGGGTTTGATAGTTGAGATATGAGCATTTTATATTCATGAGTTAGAAATGTTCCAGATCAAAACCCTTCCATGGGATTCTTTGTACCAACATGAACTGTCTTCAATAAGGTTGATGGCAATTCCTTACTATAAGGATGCCATACGTCATGCATTTTTTTTAGTTATGGTACAATTGTAATGAAACTTGCACAGTATAGGTAATTTTGAATTTAAAACACATTTTATTCATGATTTTTTCATTTTCTCAATATTTTTCTGGAAAAATGGGGGTGTTCATAAAGTCAAGGACAGCCAGATTGAATTTGAAGAAGTAATGATTAAACCTATTTTTCCACTATTTTTACCCTTGTAATTTCTTGTCAGACCCATCAACAAAGATTAAGTTACCAAAAATCTATAGCAATGCTATGGAACTGAAAGCACACAAGAACTTATGGTATTCTCCATAAATTGAATTCAAAACTAGGTACATAAAATAATTAGCAAGTAGGCATGATTACAACTTTCATAGCTTTTAGATCCTGCATCAGAGTTTACTATTGTGATTTGGTTGGTATAAAACCATTCACAAATAAAATGTCATTAATGTCTCTGGTAAATGATGTGCATGAGTCAGTAACCACTTTTCATTATTTAATGTTTTTTTTATTGATTTAACATAGTGATAAACTCATTTATTGCAGGATCAAAAGGCTATACAAATTATAGAATAATTGGTAGCTCAAGAGCAAAATGACAATTTGAAATTCTCACCTGTGCAAGGAACATGACCAAGTCATAAAACTTCATGTCCTTGGAAGCAGGACTGAGTTTGAATATCTCTCTTGTTTCCACATAAAATGCATACTGGGACTCAAATTCCTCTCTGTAGGACTCAGGATCTCTCTTGATGAGGTTCTGCAGCTGAGGCAGGTTGTCAGGCAATTTGGAACCCATGGTTCCAAGTATGTTGAATTACTGCAACAAAACAAAGAGAGCATTGGTGAAAATTTCACAGTAAATTAGAGGACATGCGCACAGAACAGATCATTGCAGACACTTCCTTTTTTTCCTTGAAAAATCAACAACTTTTCGTAAGTCAAATCACACGGAAGTACAGTATTTCTTCTACACAGTGGAAAAATGCTTTTACGAGTGCAGGAGCCATATTGATTTGCAGGACCTGTGATATTATATGCACAATTTTCCATCACTTGACTACCTTATGCAGCTAAGATTTGAATGATGCTGAACTCAGAACAGCATATCCAAAATATGATAAAAATACTAGTGATGTACCGATACCATTTTTTTGGCCGATACCGATACCCATTTTTAGGCCGATACCGATACTCCGATACTTGAAAATACCGATACTTTGACCGATACTACTACAGATACCGATACTTTTACAATCATCTAACCTAATAATATCCGTTGTATGTTTGTTTATGTATTTGTTTGGTGTCCGCTTCTTAAGAAACATAGGATGTCTGAGTTTGCGGTATCATGGATACCGAATTCCTCAGTAACATTGAAAGATCGTCTCTACATGCATTGATATGTTTGAAATTTTAGCAGGATAGGTTAGTAGTATTGGGTAGGTTGTTGTGATCGCCATAATTTGCGCATTTTTCCTAACCATGTCGCTTTTGTGCAGCTTTCAGGCCATATTTAATAAGGCATTAAATTAAATACATTAATTTTGAGAACAGCTGTGCCCGAAGTAATCGTTTTTGAGTAATAATGATTTGTCACCGGAGGGCAACTCCGAGTCAAGTGAGCTTTGTGTGTTCTCGTGCATATGTGCTCGGCATAAACATTTTAAACCTACCCGACTTTCCGTTCCACGTATTGGCAACAGTGGACAACGCATCAGTGGTGTAGGGCCTACAAGAACCGCAGTTGCTACCATGTAATGACGATCGCTAGGCCTTCGCGCCGTGAACGTGCTTTACGGCGGTGCGAGTCACGACATAGAATTAGGATAGTATAGGTTAGATAATGTTTACGGAATTTTTCCATGGGTCCATCTAGCTTAACGATGACATTGTCCTTGGCATTTCCATGGGTCATGCTGCTACCTAATAATACCCTTGCCCTTGGTTTACTTGTTTGATGTCAGTTTCTTCCATTTCTCTGTCACTCACGCTCATAAGGATAGTTATAATGACCGTATCTGTGATACGAGTTTCACCAGTGCGCAAGTACAAAAATATTTTTCATCACGGATACTGTTAGGATGGATAAACTGTATTTGTTTGTCCGCTACATCTTGAAAATTCGTTAGGATGGATAAACTGTATTTGTTTGTCCGCTACATCTTGAAAATTCGTTCATGAAAGGTATTGAATCCCATTTTTGGCGGGCCGTGCACACTTGTATTAAAATAAAACCATTATAACCCCTACATGGGAGGTATAATAAAATTATTTGCAAATATACCTAATAATATAAAAATATTGACAATAAAGTTTCCGATTATGAATAATAAAATGCTCATGCTATGTTAACTATATTGTTGCGAAAAATAACAAAATGAAATCCATTCAATAGATATGTGTTTCTAATCGTGTTGCAACGTAATGTAGACTAGCTATAATAGCAACTGGCTCCAAAAGTGGACCAAAACAATAATTTCTCCAAAAAAGGAGTGTCATTTCCGTGTTATTCACACCAAATACGAGTACAGACTTTGGCGAAAGAAAATAGTAAAATTCGATAAGCCCCGAAACCGAAAATATCCGCAAACACGCAACCATCTATAAGATGAGGAATTTAAAAATGAAAATTTCAAGGAACTTGATCATATTTATTAGGAATACGTTTCGGAGTCTAGATCCATCATCAGTTCGTAAATTTACAAATCATTATGTCTGCAATAAAAGAAAAACAAAATGTTGGAGACAGTCATTAAAGGAAATTAAGAAAATAAAAGTAAAATTAAAACATGTCCCAGAAAAACTGAAATCGACAAAATTATTATTTAGTTACAATTTGCAATGGGTAGGAACTATGAGAATTGTTGAGGGCCGGTTTTCGTTTAAAAATATGTAAAGATTCTAAAATTCTGGGGTCACATACAGTTGAAGCCGAATCTAAGATTTTGAAGTCCGCAGAGGATATTGGTTCGTTGCATTTTACTGCGTGATTACGTACTGCGGAGTGTGAGGAGTAAGCTAATTAGTTCCCCGCGTGGAAGCTTCAACCCCAATGTTCGGCCATTCGGTTATAAAAATTTTTGTGACGTCATGCCGACGTACGATGATGTGCACTGCACACAACTGTACAACTGTTAAGAATAAATCAGAGAGGCTCGCTTCTCCATCGGAAGCGTATCTTTGTAGCGGAAAAAAGAAGCAACCTTAAAATTATACAATTCCGGTACAAGGATACGCTTCCGATGGAGAAGCGAGCCTTTCTAATTTATTCTTACAGTTGTACAGTTGTGTGCAGTGCACATCATCGTACGTCGGCATGATGGCACAAAATTTTTATATCAGAATGGCTGAACATCGGGGTTGAAGCTTCCGCACGGGGAACAAGTTCGCAATATTCGTAAGTAATCACGCAGTAAAATGCAACGCACCGATATCCTCTGCGGACTTCAAAATCTTAGATTCGGCTTCAACTACATGTGACCTCGGAATTTTAGAGTCGTTACATATTTTTAAACGAAAACCGGCACTTAACAACTCTGACGGTTCCTACCCATTGCAAATTGTAAGTAGATCTTGTCGATTTTATTTTCTCTCGGACATGTTTTGATTTTTTTATCGTGATTTCCTTTAATGACTGTATCCAACATTTTCTTTTTTCTTTTATTGTAGTCATAATGAATTTTACTTGTACGAACTGATGATGGAGCTGGACTCCGAAACGTATTCCTGGTAAATATGATTAAGTTCCTTAAATTTTCCTCGTTTTTAAATTCATCAGGTTGCAATTAAAGCAATCAACTCACCCGTTCGGATGTATTCAACTATAAGATTGTTGGTGAATTTTACAAACATCTTAACATAGAAGAAAAATACAAAATTCGTTATGAACGGCGATATACTTGCTAAATTAAAATAAATTCTTAGCTTTGGAATATTTGACGATTTACAGCTAAATTAAAATAGAATTTTCAGCTACTTCTATATTATATTCACAAAAACTTTCAGATGTACCTTCAACTTTATTAAATTAGTTTGGTTTTTTAGCCTGTCACATACTTTAAGATATGGACATCAGGTCAAACTATATAGGTTTTAGTCGTAAAAGTATAATAATTTTATGTCGCTACAGGGTTTAACTATTCATGCTACATAGCTTTCAGTTATGACCGTGACTCATCGGGAATTCAAAGTAGTGAATTCAGTTAGCGGGCCTGATTAAACGCTATAATTCAACAGTTAGCTAGCTAATTTACTAGGTATGAATAGGTTCTTTATTTGATTACAAGTACGCACAGCCCGTCAAAAATGACGGGATTCACTAACTTTCTTGAAAACAAATTTTCCAAATGTGGTGCCCAACGAATGTATTCATCCTAACAGCAACAGTGATGAAAAATATTCTTGTACTTGCGCACTGGTGAAACTCGTATCACAGATACGGTCACTATAACTCTCCTTATGAGCGTGACAAAGAAAATGGAAGAAGCGGACTCCAAATAAACCAAGGGTATTATTAGATAGTAGCAGACCCGTGGAGATTCCATGGATAATGTCATCGTTAAGCTAGGCGGACCCGAGAAAAAATTCTGCCCAACCTGTGCTAACCTAGCCTATCCAAATCTAAGCTAACCTATGCTAATAAAATGTCAAATATTTAAATGCATGAAAACGCCATCTTTAAATGTTCCACTGAAGAATTCGGTATCCATGATACCGCAAACTCACACAACCTATGTTGAAGCGGACACCAAATAGATATATAAACACACAACTGGTATTATTAGGTTACGTACTTTAACTTTCATGATTTATGACCCTCATTTTAATGATAAAATACGTATTATTGGAAAGTATCGGTAAAGTATTGGCCGGATTTTGCCGATACCGATACCACTAAAAATGGCCGATACTGCCGATACCGATACCGATACATCGGTACATCACTAAAAAATACCAGATACAATTACACTACAATAAGGTTTCTTGATATGTGTTACTCATGATTTCTTGGCTATCTTCCTTGGATAAAATTTTTCTGTCCTTGTTACTAAAAAAACCCCAGTTTAAAAATATATAAATTCATCATAGCTGTCGTATGGGTAAAATCCATCATGGTTTCACCAAAGCATTTATAATGTTACTAAATTGACAATAATCCCTGTGCAAGTATTTATAAAACATTTTAGACATGTGGTTGATACTGATTATGATTAACTTTGATACACTTTAAAAGACAAGTCCATAGTGAGGCAAGATGTAACCAGCTGTTTCTGCAAAGTTCGTTGAAGAACAAAATCCCATTTCACCAGAAGTTGGGTCAACTATTTTTACTTGTAAAGGTAGAATATATGCAGAAAATAGTTTCAATCAAACAATGTGACGGAAAAAAAGGCCTCTTGACATTTCATGAGCAATTGGATCTCTAGGAACAGAGTGCCTAGGCAATTTTAGAATGTATGACCTTCTTCTACATTTTTAAGAATAAAAATGATTTTTGTACAAGTGTTTCTTCAAACTCTCTCAAAATCACCTTTATTTTTCACAACTAATGCAATAAGTTGTCACTAGGAATTGAAAAGCACATTCTCACCTATCAAGTAGCATGGCACCTTAGCACCATCAAGCTTCCTCACTGATATAGAGACAGACTATTTTAACTTACATGCAAAGGACTCTAATTTAAAACCCTTTTAGATAAAAGTAAATTAAGGCTAAGCCCCAACAGAGATAATGCAAAGAAAGGAAGGCACCATCACGTATGGAGTTTAAGGAATGGTATATTTATGCACAAGGTACGCCCCACACCCTGCATATAGTAACAGCAAGAATGAAAGAAGTTTATGAAATATGAAAGTTGAAAAAGAAAGTTATGGATTCTGAAGAAAAAAATAACAGTGAGCCTCTAAAAAATATATATATATTATGCAAAAATTCATTGAATTGAACTTCAGGAAGGTTTACCCCAAGTATCAGATCACAAACTCTCTTGTTCCCCTTGGGAGCACTCATTTTGATGAATATTATGCCTGTACCTTCTGAAGGTAGCTTTAAGTGATGTCAAAAAGAGAGAAGGCAACAGTGAAAACCTAAAAACAATACCTTCATTACTCATTGAGTTTGTATGTCTAGTAAGTTAAGGACACCGTCTGGGTAGAAATCGGGATAAGTGTTGATTTTCTGTTTTTATATGCATCTTATAAAGGATTTCCATGCGCTTCCATTGGTACTTTCCGCTAACGTCTACTCCGAATGGTACGCCCACCAGAGGGGGGAAAGCGATGGGGGTGGCGTGACCTTGAACCCTCCCCCCCCCCCTCATTATTGGAGGTCAATTGAGCGTGTTTCTCTGCGGCAATGGCAATATAGTTTGTTCATGGGCAACTCAAAGTGCTTTCATTATTCAAACGAAACATTCTAATGCTGAGTAAATATTTTTTTATAATTTTTGACAATTTCAGAATTTAGCTGTTCTGCCAAATCTATGATACCGCAAATTTCATTCATAGCTCGATGACAGCTGCAGTATCATAGCTACAGCTATGGCGAGCACACCAATCCAAAAGGCTTGAAAAGAGCTACAAAACAGAGGAGTTGACTTAAAAAGAAAACGTATTTTGGTTGAAAAAAAGATGAAAAATAAAAAAATGGTTGTTTTGAAGACTTACGCGTATTGTCTTTTGATGTATATTTTTTCCCAGAGTTCCAGAGCTACAGCAATGTAAATTATATCAATCAAAAGGGCTTGAAAAGAGCTACAAAAGCTCAAGAATTTGTTTTAAAAAAACCACGTAGTTCAAAAGATAAGAAGAAAAACATTTTTTTGGCAAAAAACATGTTTTTATGGAAACTTGATAATTGGTTTCTAAAATGTATCTGCTTCATCAATTTTAGAGCTACAAGAATGGTTTATATACCATTTGATAGGGCTTAGCAAGGTGTATCCATGAGGGCTACAAATGTTTGATGCATCCATTACTTTGAAAATTACACGACATAAAAAAATGAAAAGGTCAATTTTTTTTTAATTCCAAAAATCCACAAAAAAAGTTATCAAAATTCCTTAGCACTTACGGTTATATGGACATATAAGCAATTTAAAAACAAAGTACTGGTTCTGTAACTTCAAAATTGAAGATGGATTTTAAAAAACCCTATTTTCTTGTATTTTTCAGAAATAAAAAAAATCCAGTGCAGATACAAATTTTTTGTCCCGGTAACAAATGATCTTTGCATCATTTCACACCTACTGGGACAATTTCAGACAAATCAATCAGTAAATAATGAACTTTTTTTCTACTCAGATGGTGTCCTTAAGAGCTGATAAACAAATATAATTGCAACATAACAGCAAGTGCAAAGCAGAATCAGGAAGTATTGGCTTGCTTTTTAAAAAAATAAATTGAATGAAATGTATTTTACAGATTTTTAAATGTTTACATCAGCATGCATGGCTACTGTTGTACAATTCTTCTTGAAGCAAGTTTGTAGCACTCGTGTCACTTTTAGAGAGGCCAGGAAACCAAGGTAATGAAGTTTACTTTGTTCAACTGACTAACACTCAGAGCATTGAATCCATAACCTGTTGGGTTCATCCATTGTTCTTCCTATGAATAATTGTTTGACCCACCTTCTTTCATTTTCTTACAAAATTTGATTATCCTATACTATTAAGGGAACCGTCTAGTCAGAATCGAGAAAATGGCCGTCCCCTTTTTTGTATGGTATCTAGATCTATGAAATTTTGCATACGTATGTATTTTAGAAAATGAATAAGGGTTATATTGGACACTTTTTCCATTTTCGCCATAATTCCGGAGATAACAAAAAAAATGGAATGAAAAAATGAGGTATATTCAAGCCACTTCTTCTCAAAAAGTGGTCATCGTAGAGAAATGGTTTAGGTATCATTGAATGCGGAAAGAGCTGCTGTATAAAGAGTCAGAGGATTATATTGAAACTCCCAATAATTTATTTGTTATGGAATTAAAAAAAAAAATTTAAAGTGTCATTCATTTTTCCGTAGATTTTTTAATGTAACTGAAAATCCTCTGTTAATTTCATTATAATCCTCTGACTCTTTATGCAGCAACTCTTTGCGCATCTAATGATACCAAAATAATTGCTCTACGATAACAACTTTTTGAGAAGAAGAAGCTTGAATATTGACATTTGTGTTGCTCAGAAAACGCGTTTTAGTGCCGAGACAGGTTTTTTTTGTTTGCAAGCTACATTTCTTGGTGAAATTGGTAGTGTTGACGTTTTGAATATCATTTTTGGAAGTTATTGTGGTTCCTTGAAGGAACCAGTACCACAAGTGGTACCAAAAATGTCTAAAACGCACCAGGAGCATAAGCTGGGGCGTCCTTGGCATCCTCGTAGGCTCCTCTTATAGGATATGGTAGCGCCACGCAGAGCCAAACGCTTATATCACTACATTAGTACCGATCAATCAAGGTCAAATCCTGAAAAATCTTGATCTGCTCTCGAAACAAAGCCATCTAAATCTGAATAAATGGTCGGTCTGCAACAACTAGATCAGCAAACGCGACATATCTACGCAAGCAGATCGGGCGAGCTACCAATCACCCTCTTTCCCCCCGATGGAGGAAGGGGTGGAGGTACCGAGAACTCAACTTGCCAAATGTCAACAATTTTGATCTGCTAGCAAATAAATGCATATCTAATTATGAACAAACCGTCCGTCAGCAACAACTAACTCAGTTTATTTGGCACATGTGCACTAGCATGCTGAGCGAGCTTCCCCCACCCTCCTTCTTCCTCCCGAGAGAGGGAGGGGTGGAGGTACCGAGAATTCAACATGCCAAATCTCAAAAGTTTTGACTTGCAAGCAGATAGATGCATACCTAATTATGAACAAACCTACAGTCAGAGGCAACCGGCCAAGCTCGTGTGGCACATCTGGGCTAGCTGGCCGGGCTAGCTTCCCCCCACCCTCTTTCTTACTCCCGAGGGAGGGAGGAGTAGAGGTACCGAGAATTCAACATGCCAAATCTTAAAAGTCTTGACTTGCAAGCAGATAGATGCATACCTAATTATGAACAAACCGACACTCAGCACCAACCAGCTGAGCTGACGTGGCATATCTGCACGAGCTGGCCGAGCGAGCTACCCTCCACCCTCCTTTCAAACCCCCAATTGACCTACTTTGGTGAGACGGATCGTTCTGCCGCTTTGCAGGAATGAAGTTTAGGACTTTCTCAATCGAATAGAGCAATAAAAAAATAATATGATGGATTTTGGATTTTCGACTAGACGGAGCCCTTAATAGTTATATCTGATGAATAAATTAAAATAAGCTGCAAGATTATTAAAGAGCATGTGAAAAGCCTATAGTAGCTGCTAGTGTTTAGGTTAACCCTGGCAACAATGATTTCAGGATGTAAGAGGAAAACTATTAGAAAAATTTACTTCACATGAAAATGAAATAGTACCAGAAATATTTGCAATGTTTCCTTTACTATACAGGATATTAAATCATCAAATTAAATTTATTTAATAGAATCTTTCACAAAATGCTATATTTTGAAGATAGTATAATGTATAGACTTATCAAACTAGTATCTATACAGGGTGTCCCAAAAACATTGGACCAAACTTTTAAATTATTTTAGCTCATAGGTTATTGTTGATAATTAAGTTCTGTAAAGACCACAGTATTTACTAAATATGTCTCTCTTCATGCAAAAACTTCTATTTGCTTAGCATACACAATATCAATAATAATTTAAGAGCTATAATAATTTAAAATTCGGTCCATTTTTTTAGGGGGGACACCCGGTATACATGTTCACATTACTTATATCATGGATTCATTAAAAATTTAGAAGTATAGAAAATGCTAATAGAATTAGTCATTTGATTAAAAACCATATATCAAAAATTTTACAGAACTGATCTATGAAACATTTGAGTTTCTCACAAAAATAACTAATTTTATTGGCAGTATCTTCACTTTTATATTTTCAGGGGTATCTATCTATTTATGCAAGATGTTTCAGAACAAAAATATCACACAAAGTAGAAAATGTCCAAATTAACACTTTTCCTTCTATGAAATTTTCTGAAAAAACTTCAGGTTTTTGAGAGATTAGTTGTTTATTGTTTTAAAGGATAAAATTTAATGACAATTACTTCCAATATTTATATTGAATTTACATTACAAACACTTTAGTCCTGTAAGAGCTTACAACAATAAAATTTATTTTAGTGATAATGCGTACTCAATTTTTTGGGGGGGACACATAAAGAGCTTTGTTTATACTAAACCCATTGAATCTGAATTTATGATCAGAATTGCAGTGGCTGCTGGAGATATTTCTGAAATACCAAACGTTTTTCCTAACATCCAGCAGTCATTTAGGCTGAGTTTTGAAAAGTAGACTGATATAGGTAAAACACATTTTGAACACTTTTCACAAAGTAAATTCAAAATAAATATTGTGAGTAATTGTGTCATTGAATTTCCTCCCTTAAAATAATAAACAGTTAATATTTCAGAAACCCAATTTTTTTTTAAATTTTTCATAGAAGAAAAATGTTTAGCCATTTTCTACTTAACATGAAATTTTGTATCTGTCATGGTCCTGCTGTGACTATACTCTACGCTGTGTTTGAATGAGCGTTAAGAAGAAAAAAGTCTGCCTAGCTAGCGACTGAAATTCCTTCGAAAAGACTGACTTCCATAAGGATATCTTCTCGTCAGTAAGGGCTGCATATTCTTGTCTCCACATCTTCGCCTAGACATCGTCAACCGTCGTCTTCAGCTCTACCAACCGTCGCATTCAACAGTGACATCATCCCCATCGCTTGATAGTCGCACCAACACACCCTCTACATGTGACACGTCACAAGGCGTCGATAGCTTGCCGTGCTGCCAAATGCTTCCATTGTTTAACATATGTCCTTTTCCTTCCTTAGAGATGTAACGATATATTCAACAAAAGTTATCTATATACGTAGAGAGGATAAGCGCGACAACCGGCAGGTCGACGCTAGGCTGCCCGAGAGGTATAGGGGGTACAGGAGCAGGGAGAAGTAGGTAAAGGGGGGTAGAAGCTATTTCGAGAGCTAGTCCAAAATACATCACATATACGGGAGTTGTTGTAAATAAACAACATAGCACAGGAAATAGTGGATTTAAAATTGAAGTGCCTACGTGTCAGGAAATCAAAGGTTTCTGGGTTTATTTTAGAGATATATGCGTAGCAATATAGTGAGGTAAGGGACACGTCAGTATAGTGAGGTGACGCTTGAGGGTTAGCCAATCGCGATACGCTACGTCACTTTCAGTTTTTGCGGGTGTAGCAAAGCCCACGGAGCGCATTCTTTGTTCGAAGGGGCGTATAAATAACGCAGAGAGAAGGCGAGCCGGTCTACTTCGTCGATTTACTGACTCAGTGCAGGATGTAGGGATACGAGTTCTTCGAGGGGGAGGTGAGATATTGTTCTTTGTTCTCTGAAGATCCTCATGCAGCTTATTAAATTTGTGTTCATAAAAAGAGTGGAGTGATTCAAGTAGAAATGGTTGACAATTTTTTATTGCAATTGAAGTTGTTGTCTAGGTGGGGCGCAGTAATTTTCATTGTTAATATTGCAATTTGATCTTTGGGTTTTCATTTTAAATCATCCTCGAATTGTTCTCGTGTTTGGAGTTCACTTTAATGACGGGAATGAAAGAATTATTGCATTATTTTTAGAGGGAAATCAGAATGTTCGTGTCTTATTGAACTATTGAAGTGTAGGCTAAATGGTTTTCATGTAACTTATCTCGAAACAGAGTGCTTCGTGATTTGTTTTGTAAAGCGGGGTGAAATAATCCAATTATTCTCAGAGGGAAAATAAATTTTATGATTTGGGGATTAAAGGGGGGTAAAATTCAATCAATTCGATTTGAAGTAGGGGCATTGCAAGGAATAAAGATTCAAGTGGAGTGTAGTCACTTAATATAATCCTTGTTCCCAGGAGGGGTCGGGTGTTTGAGTGTGGAGCGGCTTGGAGTTTTCAACGATGTGGGCTAGGCGACTCCGGGTTGCAGAGCAACCTGACCATATGGCGCTTACCAAGCTGAAGTGCCAGGGCCCACTGCCTACCAGTCACACTGAGAGGGAAGTTATGCAAGCAATAGAGCTTAGAAAATGTTCAGGCTCTCTGAAATTCAAGAGGAGCTAGGGGTATGCCTTGGAAACGCTTCGTTCGGAACGATCAAGAGAGGTCATGGATAATAGGCCATAGGTGACTGTGCTGGTTTTTCCTTCCGTGCGCGCTGCGATTGCCTAGGATTGTGCAGGATATGTCTCTGGTTGGTGTTTTGTGTTGGCGTTACAAGGTACGCGCACCAGTAACTTTCGCTAATATTGTGTGTCGCAAATTTCTTTGCTTGCCGAGAGTGTCTCATGCCAATCACGTGTTCATTAACTAACTCGAAATAAAGTAATCAATAATGTACCATTAACCGAGTGTTTCATTTCCCATGTTGAACTGAGGTATTGGTGTGGGTGAGCAGATCAGTAGCTACTTTCTCTATTTTTCCAACTGTTCTACCATTTCCTCTTGCTGTGTTTTCCGCTCTGGTATTTTCATTTTTCCCCTCTTACTAAGGAGGTTTCGAGTCCTCCATTCGAACTAACACAGTGTAGGCGCCTGATCAGCGCCACGTACGCAACACTGTGCAAAGTTTCGTGACACCTCAAACTGAATTTAATTATATACTGTTCTGCTTACCACCCGGTACTTCGGTTTACATGGGAAATATTTTTTTGTGCTCTCCGTGGCACAGCGGTTAAGGGATCGGACTTGTATGCTGGAAGTCGCGGGTTCGTTCCCAGCGCTGGCGCGAAGATTTTCCCCGTTGGGTATAAGGGAAAGCTCAAGCACAATACCCCACTCAACCCAGGTGTCGGAAATGGGTACCGGCTTTACGGGGGAACCGTCATGGTGTCCTATATATAGGCTTAGTTATAAGACATTTGAAAAACCAATGCTAAGATCATATGTATCAGGCTTGATTGGAAATAAAGCATCCCAAAGATGCCGATGTTAACCTTTAACCTTTGTGTCGTAATTCTGTCTGTTTTATAAAAATTTAATAATAATTCAAAGTAATGCTTCAAAACCAGTCGAGCACTCTAAAACTGTAGTGGATGCTGAGACTGGAGTGCAGTAAAGCAGCGGCTTAAGCTTGCGGTTTCTGGCTTCCTGTTCGAATGAGCTGTACGGTCTGTAAGCACATTCCATAGCTGGCTCCATAAAATTCGAGTTTGAAGTGTAGAGGCATCAGCAGCGCGCATATAAGTTAGGTTTGAGTGGCATAAGTATGCAATGGCTCAGTGAATAATGCTAAGTGAGAGCATGTGTAAAGTAGCGTGTTTCAGTGTGACCGGTATTTTCAAGCAGTGATTTTTTTTTATCTTCTCTAAATGTTGAAAAACAGAAATTGAATTTGCTCTCTCTACTCTAAATGTTGAAAAACAGAAATTGAATTTGCTCTCTAAATGTTGAAAAACAGAAATTGAATTTTGCTCGAATGATATCATGAGTCTGGCGGGTGGTAGATAATATATGCACGTCATGCAATTTTTCTGTGAAAATGATGCAGTGTTTTGAGCAGTTAATACCGATTCTCAGTCAATGCATTGCAAATTGTAATTATTGTTTATGTGCATTCTAAACTGTGTTTTTTGTGAACTCTCATGCTGGTGAAGTCAGTCATCTTGTGTTTTTACACTTCCAATTCTTGTTTAAAATTCTACAGACATGAGCTGTAGGTGCTTTATCTGAATGCTGAAATTACTGAGTGACTAATTACCGTGGATGTCAGATAAATTACAGTGAACATGATTTTATTTGCAGTATATCGCATTAATTTGTGTATTAACGTAATTTCCCTGAATTTGGCAAATATCTGTTTGAAAATATTCTGTAGTAAGATGCTCGGTGCTATCCATTGTCGAGCTTTGCAAGCATGAGAGGTTCATCAGAAAATTCCTGAGCCATAAAGCAACCGCAAGCGGCATGTCTCGTAGGAGGGAGAGCGTGGGTCGAGTTCAGATATTCGCTCAAAAATTTGCCCACTTATAGAGGGAATTATCTTGAGTATTTAACGGCTGCTAAAATCGTATTGTACATCATGTCTAACTCAAACTATTTTTCTCTACTTTGTTCAGTACCGCTTGCCAATTTTTTTATGTGAGTGATGCAATGTGTCTTCTCAGACTAGATGATGATATTACGTAGCACTTGGGCAGTGAAATAGAAAGAGATTATCTAAAACCTTTCTTAATAGTGTGCTGCGTGTACAATTTCAAAATATTTTTGGACAATCACATATTTTAAAGTAGTATTAGGCATCTTAAAGTAGTATTAGGCGGCATTTGGCTGCAGAAGTATTAAAATAGACACGGAAAATAGATCTATGTAGGAGCGCGCGAATCAGTGACATGGGAATGTAAAATTTCACAAGTTATGTGATAGCATTTTAGGATGTTGCTCGTGCTGCTCAAAGCTTAATTTTAGTGCCTTAGTGTAGGTTAACGTCTATTGCACGGTTGACAACTGGTGAAATTGTCATTTAGATACATGAAACATACAAAATTTTCTTTAAAGCTTAATAATTCCAAAGCATTTGTATAGAAAACGAGATGCTAATTATTCATCTGGCAAAGTCAACAGAATTTCTCAAGAAATTAAAAGTCATCAAATATTTTGTTGCGGAACTTGATTGATAAACTAATTTGATTTTGTTGAGATTGAAATTAAATCTATCTGGAAGGTGGATGGAGAAACTACGCACTTCTTGCTAATGTTAAATTACCAAAGTGAATTGCAGTAGAAGTAATGCTCCTTCACAGAATATTATAAATAAAAATTTACGTTAAAAAATAGAAATGTCAATAGAATGTCTACCGTGCATTGGCGATTAAATGTAGGATTTTCTTATCTCATTGATCTACCTCGAAATGAGGAAGGAGTCTTAATTAAATTTAGTGATTATTTTAATGAACACGTGAGAGGTATGTTGCAATTTTTTTATCTACGTTGAAAAATTTAGAGGAATCTAAAATTGACAGGAATGCTATTGGGAAGATAAATTCATGCCTTGTATTTGTGTTATACTGTTCAAGTGACCATTCCTATACATATATTGTAATTAGTCCATGGAGTGTTTCATATCAGCTTGGGCAGGCAAAAATATTATCCAGCGACATCTTTGTGAATGTGAGGCTGATAGTAGGATGTAACTGAACGTGTATAACCGCGAGTGAAGTTGAGGGTGTGTTCGAATTTTACAACTTGTTCTACGCAAGGATCATAAAAGTGCGCTCGGGCACTAGGGCACTCGTTGTCTGTGTCAGTAGGTCAAGAGTGAGGCCCGTACGAGCCGAATGAATGTGATAGCGCAATAGGTTAAAATAAAAGTAACACTGATGATGAGTAAAATTTGAAAATATGTATGTATATTTAAATGGCCGGGATTTTACTTGAAATAATTGTGACTCGTTTTTTTTTGCTTTGCCCTTTACGAGTTATTAAATTTGAAAAGTGTTCTGCGTGCCATGCCCTGTGTGTCAGTTTTTGAAAGGAGCAGAGCAAATAATAAAATTGTGTTGCTAGGATTGTGTTGGTCGATAGATCAGACGTTGAGTGGTACAACTAGGCAGCATATAGAAAATATAAATTCTCGGGTCAACGCATGAATATTTGTAAATAATTCAAAAACATATTGAGTAGTTATTTAAGTTGCAAATGAAAATTGTTTCCTGGTCGCTGAAATTCAGGAGGGTTCGCTCGGTGTCTTTTGCCTCATGTTCTGGCTGAGCTGATCTCGTGATTTGACTGTGCTAGGATGTTTTCATTTATTCTAAGTATTATATTTATAGTGTAAGAATGGTTCCTAATTCCCGAACCTAGCATGTGTGTCATCAGGAATTTTCTTGCTTTTCGCCTGGTGAGCATTGACTGTGGGGTTAACATAGGAACTGTGATTTAATTACCGAATGTGACTTTTGTTTTTGCCTACTCATAACTAACATACTTGTGCATATCCAAGCAAGTGGTTGTGGGTGGTTAACTAATCGATTGCGTCTTCATGGATTGTCTACTGGCAAAGGGAACGTGTATTATAATGTCTGTGTTTCTGCAAGTGCATCACAACTTCCATCTTTTAAAGGAAACAATAGGCAGTTGATACTATGCCCGGGTTTCATAATTGGAGTTTTGACTTTAGTACTTAATACGATCTGGTGTGAACTTAAAATTCGCTGACTCTCCGCACCGGTCGTGATTGAAGAAACTGATAGTTTAAATACTCCAAAATAAAGGATATGCAAATCACACGTAGCTTTTAAGACACAAACATTGCCGTGAAATCAACGGATTCAAGATAATTCTGCTGACCCGAACGTTGTATATACAGAAGATTTGTTGATTAGGTGAATACGGAATACCTCTCATCTAGAGAGATGAATGAAGATGAAGAGTACAGTCTCGGGGCTGGGATCAGGTTGATGCTCACAATGCCAGTACTTAATGACTTTAGGATTATTTTTCGTGTGTGTTGGTCGGATTGTCGGAAATGATGTGTGCAGCAGAGTATGACGCACGTCTGATCAACGTCAAAGTCTGAAAGGCTGTATGCAGCAGAGTATGACACACGTCTGATCAACGTCACAATATTACATGTATTTGTGTACTTGTTCTCAGGTACAAGATTTCGGCCCAGTGGGTAGATCTCTTGGCAATCTGCAAGTCATTATGTATGTGAAATTAAATGTGTGTTTTTTATTTATTTTAGTAGTCCTGTGATCGAAAGGCATCGAAAAAAAAATCGGGGCCCATTCGCAATGTCACTGGAATGCTAGCATGTGTTTTTACTTGTATTACGAAATATATATTTGTGTGCAGTAATGAACGGTCAGGCGACACTATTGAAAATTATTTTTTTTAAACTTGTCGCTGATTGATACCAAGTTATTGCTACACTTAGGAAATCTCATGGGTAACTTCTGCTCCAATAGAGTAGACTTGTACCGTCAATAGAGATGTCATATATGCAAACCTCAGGGGTTTAAACTGCACTTCCAGCCGGCGGGAAATGAGTTGTCCTAACCTGATGGCTTTGTAGATAATCATAAATGATCAACTTTCATCGAGGAGACAGGCTGACGAGCCCACCCAAAGGAATCATACGCGTATTAACGCGAGTCGCTGATAATACCACAGGAGTGATGGACTACAACGCAAGGATGAAAAATTTTGGAGCATTGCTATATTTTGAAATTACCTGAGACCCAGGGGTACCCCCCGAAAGACTTGTACAGAAATAAGTTGGAAATTATCAACGAGATTCATCGAGAATAAGATATTTCAAGAGAAAACTTTATTTAACTTTGAGATCTTTCTACGTGAATGCCAAGTGAAGGAATGATTTACCATGTCAATGTCCTTGTGCAAAGTTCGCTGTGATAATTGAGCGCATTGTGTTTTCTTTCCTCTGCTTATGTTACTGAATTTATGAAGACAAATCAAGCGGATAATGTTGGATTTTTTTTCTATCGATGTCGGTGTGCGTCTATTATCTGTAAGAGATGAGAGTCTCCTTCGTTTTGCAAATGGAAGATTATACATAGCGGATGCGAGTTTTCTTCGTTTTTTTTGAGTATGTAAGAGTATATGAAACAGATGCGGCTCTCAAGAGCATTGTGTTCTTTATTAGGGTACCTTAATAATATGATGTGTGTGTTTTCATTCCTTTTGTGTATCCATGTATGTTTTCAATGTACGAATGATATTTTTCGGCTTGTGTGATACACGGTGTCAAGGCTAGCGTTCCACTGAATTAATTGAAAACTTTGCAGCTGCAGCTGATAAGAATTTAATATTTTCATATGAAAATTTGAACCAACTGCATTGGCTCAAATTTTACGAAGGGCGCGGGGATGTGACGATATATTCAACAAAAGTTATCTATATACGTAGAGAGGATAAGCGCGACAACCGGCAGGTCGACGCTAGGCTGCCCGAGAGGTATAGGGGGTACAGGAGCAGGGAGAAGTAGGTAAAGGGGGGTAGAAGCTATTTCGAGAGCTAGTCCAAAATACATCACATATACGGGAGTTGTTGTAAATAAACAACATAGCACAGGAAATAGTGGATTTAAAATTGAAGTGCCTACGTGTCAGGAAATCAAAGGTTTCTGGGTTTATTTTAGAGATATATGCGTAGCAATATAGTGAGGTAAGGGACACGTCAGTATAGTGAGGTGACGCTTGAGGGTTAGCCAATCGCGATACGCTACGTCACTTTCAGTTTTCGCGGGTGTAGCAAAGCCCACGGAGCGCATTCTTTGTTCGAAGGGGCGTATAAATAACGCAGAGAGAAGGCGAGCCGGTCTACTTCGTCGATTTACTGACTCAGTGCAGGATGTAGGGATACGAGTTCTTCGAGGGGGAGGTGAGATATTGTTCTTTGTTCTCTGAAGATCCTCATGCAGCTTATTAAATTTGTGTTCATAAAAAGAGTGGAGTGATTCAAGTAGAAATGGTTGACAATTTTTTATTGCAATTGAAGTTGTTGTCTAGGTGGGGCGCAGTAATTTTCATTGTTAATATTGCAATTTGATCTTTGGGTTTTCATTTTAAATCATCCTCGAATTGTTCTCGTGTTTGGAGTTCACTTTAATGACGGGAATGAAAGAATTATTGCATTATTTTTAGAGGGAAATCAGAATGTTCGTGTCTTATTGAACTATTGAAGTGTAGGCTAAATGGTTTTCATGTAACTTATCTCGAAACAGAGTGCTTCGTGATTTGTTTTGTAAAGCGGGGTGAAATAATCCAATTATTCTCAGAGGGAAAATAAATTTTATGATTGATTTGGGGATTAAAGGGGGGTAAAATTCAATCAATTCGATTTGAAGTAGGGGCATTGCAAGGAATAAAGATTCAAGTGGAGTGTAGTCACTTAATATAATCCTTGTTCCCAGGAGGGGTCGGGTGTTTGAGTGTGGAGCGGCTTGGAGTTTTCAACGATGTGGGCTAGGCGACTCCGGGTTGCAGAGCAACCTGACCATATGGCGCTTACCAAGCTGAAGTGCCAGGGCCCACTGCCTACCAGTCACACTGAGAGGGAAGTTATGCAAGCAATAGAGCTTAGAAAATGTTCAGGCTCTCTGAAATTCAAGAGGAGCTAGGGGTATGCCTTGGAAACGCTTCGTTCGGAACGATCAAGAGAGGTCATGGATAATAGGCCATAGGTGACTGTGCTGGTTTTTCCTTCCGCGCGCGCTGCGATTGCCTAGGATTGTGCAGGATATGTCTCTGGTTGGTGTTTTGTGTTGGCGTTACAAGGTACGCGCACCAGTAACTTTCGCTAATATTGTGTGTCGCAAATTTCTTTGCTTGCCGAGAGTGTCTCATGCCAATCACGTGTTCATTAACTAACTCGAAATAAAGTAATCAATAATGTACCATTAACCGAGTGTTTCACTTCCCATGTTGAACTGAGGTATTGGTGTGGGTGAGCAGATCAGTAGCTACTTTCTCTATTTTTCCAACTGTTCTACCATTTCCTCTTGCTGTGTTTTCCGCTCTGGTATTTTCATTTTTCCCCTCTTACTAAGGAGGTTTCGAGTCCTCCATTCGAACTAACACAGTGTAGGCGCCTGATCAGCGCCACGTACGCAACACTGTGCAAAGTTTCGTGACAGAGAGACTTAGGATCTTATTCACTCTGGGTAAATTAACTGTCATCCAATCGTATATCTATTCTCTTCTAATTATATGATGATACTTACCATTTCCGATTAAAAGAACTAATGTAAAGCATTGTCTATAAAGACATGTTTGTTCTCAATGCGAACGGCGTCTCAGGCTCCTGCGCTTAGAAAGCGACGGCCCGGGCAGAAGCTGACCAGCGACCGAGAATCACAGTCGCGTCTACTTGTGCTCTCTTACCTCGCTGCCTTGGCAGGCTCGCCAAGCAGTGAGGGTTGTTCACTGTTATTCACTGATCGTTCGATTGTCATTCACTGGTTATTCAACGAGTCGTGTGTTGACTCGTAGGCGCCATTCAGGACTGAGCTAAGTATCCCAATGTGACATTGTAATCCGTACCCTAACGTTCCCTTTATTTCGCGTGGTAGGTCTAGATTCTGTACCCTAAATGTATTGCGCTAGGTTCATTGATGAGTTAAATGTTCTGTATTTCACAAGATAAATGATTCCGCGGAGGCCTCACCTCATATAAAATGTGCTTATCGTAATTATCAGTGTATTAATGTTCAAGTAATGAAGGCTTCACCTGCTTATTGTGAGATCATGATGCGATCTCCTGTAACTGTATTTTCTGATAGATTAGAGTAATCTCTGAGATTTAATGGCATTACGATCATCTAGATTCTTTAATACGATATGTACATCGCAAGTCAATTACTATCCGAATATGTGATGCATTGTTATTCGAAAGACGTCATCATTATAACATAAATTTACGTTGTAACAGTGTCGTCACTTACCTTAATGAGGCCCTATTCGATTTGCTATAATATCATGTTTAATTACAACTAATGACATTGAAAAGTCTCAGTCTATTTCGATCTTTAATACTAATAAAATAGAATAATTGAGGCCTTCAGTCTCGACCATTGACCGAAAGAAAATGAGAGCGACGAGAAAATGACGAGAGATAATGCAGAGAAGGAATTGCCTCTGGAAATTGGCCAACGAAAAATATATCGATCGAGATAAAAATACAATAGGATCGTAACATATCTCTTGCTCTGAAACACTCTATAACTAGCAAAAATCTAAAATCATAAGCATCAGGAAATCGACAAAATATACTTGGAAAACTGTCAGACCCAAAAAGCAGGAATAAGGTGTTTTTGTATACCTAGCTAAGTTAGAACATACATATACATAGGCGCCAGAAAGTAACTCCGCACCGCCTTATTTTGTATTATATTTTAAATTATAGCAAATATAACTTATCATTTGAAGCAAACTTTACACCATAAAATTCTACGCCTTTTAATCTATTGATATGCATTCTCAAATTTATTTTTCTGCCACCCAGTAACTGTGTAGGCGTCATTTTATATGAAATGTAAAAAGTCTGCAGGACAAAAAGAAACTCCGCATGTTAGGATTTCGATGAAAATATGCTACAGTGTCCGCTTTAAAGCTGCGATCCGGCATTTGTAATTG
Organism: Morinoia aosen; assembly: GCA_030386875.1. NCBI lineage: Eukaryota > Metazoa > Arthropoda > Malacostraca > Amphipoda > Talitridae > Morinoia > Morinoia aosen. The sequence goes on along the minus strand of CM059571.1, from coordinate 60,694,241 downwards.
TTATCAGTGCTAGTGAAGACCATAAAATGCTAAAATCTTTAATAAATTTTGGTCATGCCTCGTCTTTCCGTTGATAACCGCAAGGAGATAATTAAACTACACAACAATGGAATATCCAACCGTGAAATTGTTTGTCAATTGAATTGACAAAAAAATGTCGGGCTAACATTACGAAAGCATCGAAAGACTGGCAGCGTTCATGGCATCCCAAAATGTGGACGTCCTAGGGTGACATCGGCCAGAGAAGATCATGCCATCAAGATCCGGAGTCTTCGCAACAGATTTGAAAGTGCCCCAGAGCTACGTAAAGAGTGTGGTCTTATTGGAAAGTGCTCTGTGTCAACTGCCAAGAATTGTCTGAAAGAGTTCAAGCTAAGGGGATGCATTGCCGGACGTAAACCAATGATATCCGTAAAGAACAGAAAGCGTCGCTTGAATTTCACTAAGAGCCATGAAGAAAAAAGACGCTTTTTCCTGGAGCAAAGTTCTGTTTAGTGATGAATGCAAATTCAATAGGCTTGGAATTGATGGCAGGCAATACGTTTGACGCTATAAGGGCAAAGAATTTAAACCCAGGTGTACAGTATCGACGCTGCAAGGTGTTAGTGGATCTGTGATGGTCAGGAGTGTCATCAGTGTTTATGGTCCCGGGCCTCTAGTTAGGCTGAAAGGCAAGGTAAATTCCGGGAAATACCTCCAAATGCTGGGACAACACTTTATTGATTATTTTGAAAGTCTTCCAAATGAAGAATGCATTTTTATGCAGGATAATGTGCCTATCCACACGGCTCGCAATGTGAAAAACTTTCTTCGGGAGTGCAATATCCCCTGTTTGAATTGGCCTGCTCAATCTCCAAACCTCAATCCTATTGAGAATGTTTAGCATAACACCAAGCACAAACTGCGACATGAAAACATTAGAAATTTGGAAGAACTTTGGGGTAAAATAAAAGAGGAGTGGGACTGTCTGGATCAACAGTACTGTCGTAGGGTGATCGAGGGCATGCCGAAGAGATTGAGGGCTGTTAAGGCACAGAAAGGTTATGCCACTAAATATTAACCTAATGGATATAATAATTAACCAGAATTGTTCAATATTGTTCTTTAATTAAAGTTTTTTTGTTGTGCGGAGTTTCTTTTTGTCCTGCGGACTTTGTCCATTTCATATAAAATGACGCCTACACAGTTACTGGGTGACAGAAAAATAAATTTGAGAATGCATATCCATAGATTAAAAGGCATAGAATTTTATGGTGTAAAGTTTGCTTCAAATAATTAGTTATAGGGTAATGTTCGAAAGGCCGGACGGTTCGAATCCTCGGTCATTCTTAGTTAATTTTCAATTTTGACAATCGGTAGCAATCCAAAAGCCGATTGCACCACTACGCGAAGCAGGCCTGTAGTGCAAGACGCGTAGCAGATTGCACCACTACAGGCTTTGCGGGTTGAGTTTTTAGATAGCTACCAAGCGCAAAAATTTAAAATTAACTAAGAATGACCGACGATTCGAACCGTCCGGCCATTCGAACATTACCCTATTTGCTATAATTTAAATATAATAAAAAATTAGGCAGTGCGAAGTTACTTTCTGGCGCCCATGTATGAGTTAACAAGTATCTATCATGGCCAAGGCAATAAAAACAGCTCCAAAAAATTTTGCTTCCAAATTATAAATTCACTTTGCTACTGAATTAAGACTTCATAACTCCAGCATTACAATCATAACCATGGTCAACATTGCAAATAGCATCAGTAGTATTTCTTAAATCATCTAACCCATAATTGACATTTAATCTCTTACAATAATAGAAACTACCAAAATATTTTCACTACTAATAGAATACATTTGCAAACATTTTAATAATATCCATTAAATTTGATTATAGAAATAAAAATCTGTTTACTATACATTTATTTAGGAAAATAAACAAAGGGTTCAATATATTAAATTTAAAAATTTAAATTAAAAATAATTGATTGCTTATAAATTAGCTTTAGCCTTTTACCACAACAAAATTTTTCAAAGAGAGGAAGGTTGAAGGAACCATTTAGTATGGAGTTAAGGGAATGTAGCAGCTATGCATAAAGGATGTTCCAGCAAAGAATCCCATATGCATAGAAATAGTAAGATAAGAAAAAAGATTATGAAGCAAGATAAAAGTAGAAGAAGAAAATCAGAGATGCTGAAAAACAGAATAGTAGCAAACAGAAGAAGGATGATCTGTAACAAAACAAAAAAAATATTCATTTGAATAAAAGAAACCCTACCTAACTCTTGGCTAAGGATCTTGAATCTTCTACCTGAAAGTACTTACTCCCATAGAAACCATAGATTTAAACTAAAAAATGCAAACAGAAAATTATATCAAGAGTACTGCAATATATAAATACATTAATAGTTATTTCAAACTGGTTTACATACATGCCATTCAGCCATATATTCTGCACACAACAATCATACATTAACAGTTTACCAAGTTAATGCATTACTTCAACCATATGAATAAATACTCTCAACAGATAATTTAAGGGTTTTACTATAAAAACAATATATATAAAACAACAAATGTGATTTAAACTTCAATAAGACACAATTGAGAAGTATGAGATCAAGTGGCTCAAGTAACTAACACAATCAAGTTTCTGCCAAATTTTAATATTTAGACAAGATTAACTTAAAAAATAACTCATAGGTAGCTTATGCAAAATAGGTTTCACAGAAGACAAACAAAATTATAAACATTCTGATCTAAAACAATTGATTTAAACAATTTAAAGTTTATTAGTTAGTTTAAGCTTCCCTATCCTCAACAATGAGATGTAAAGAGAGGAAGGAAGAAGGCACCATTTAGTATGGAGTTAAAGGGAACGTGGAATCTATGCAGAAAGGGCACAGAAACAGAAAGCTAAGAAAGAAGTTCATGAAACAAGAAAAAGTTGAAGAAGAAAGTGGTAGGCGGTGAAAAACAGGACAGCAGTGAACCGAAAAAAAGATGGTCCGTAACACAACAAAACCTATTCTATTTTAACAAAAGAAAGCCTACCTAACCTTTAGCTCGGGCCCTCACATTCTCCCCCTGGGAGCGCTAGTTCCCATAGATACAATAATTGTATCCCCCTGAGGAGTTTAAACAATTTAAAATAAAACAATTCACAGATTCAATAAAGAGTTCAATTTACTTAGCTAGCAAGCTTATAAACTAGTTTTATTTTGGTCAATATTGAATATAATGTTGTCAACAAATTTCTAATTTTGTAGGTATAGATGGGTAATATAATTGATTTTAAGATGTTTTACACGAATGACAATGTGCCCAGAAATGCTTAGTTTTCGAGTTATTTAAGTTTGAAGTTTTACGGACGGCGCTCCTGAATGGCCCTTTTAACGCAAAAACAGTCATTGTTTTAGCAATGAAAATGGAAGCTAACCCCTATTAAAAACGTAAAGAGGTTGGGTCGTGAGGGGTAACAACAGTTCTTTTAGTAAAAATTATATATAAAGCTTTCTAGTGACGTTTGTTGACATCGACTCGAAGATGGCTGCCGCCATCTTCAGCCGGTTGGCGCCATGGCGGCAGCCACCTTGGCGTTGATGTAAACAAACGTCACTCGAAACCTTTATTTATAATTTTCACTAAAAGAACTGTGCCTACCCCTCACGACCCAACCTCTTTACGTTTGTAATAGGGGATTAGCTTCCGGTATTAATTAAATTACGCTAGCCCCGCATGCTTCCATGGCGCGCACAAGCCAGCTTCAAAGTTGAATAATTCGAAAATAACGCATTGCCGGGCAGAATTTCATTCGAGTAAAACGTCTTATAATCAACTATATAACCCATCTATACCTACGAAATTATGAAATTCGTTGACAACATTATATTCAATATTGACCTTTATTTTATTAACTTTTAATGATCACTCATCATAGCACTCTTGAATGGACTGATTGATGTTGGTGAACGACTTTAAAAAATTGAGTAAAATTTGAGTTTAACATCAGCGTTCAAAAAAAATTATCAACACAAATTTTACAGCCTGTTCAGCCATGCTGCGCACACTTCACAAGAAATATATAGCTAACACAGTACGCTAAGATACTTATATCAAAATTGAAATTTTTCAAGTTTAATAGTAACCTTGAGCAAACTCATTACATGAGAACCAAAAATGATGAAAAATGGTTCTTACGATTTTCAAATGTTTTATTATATAACTGGCTTGTTTTCGGATTTATCTATGATTTCTAAATACAATAATCTCAGGACACGTATTCCGTAAGCCGTGTAAACTCATAAAAGGTATAACTTGATATACAATAAAATAGAAAAAATTAACAGCATAATACTTACAAGGTAAATATAAAGATTATTACTCTTGAAGACTAAGCTAAAGCCACAAGTAAGAGCTAACGCTTCAGGAACCCAAATGAGTGCCTGGCGTACGTCTAATAAACACAACGTTAATGCGTACGGTGACCATACCACATGGTACTATACTACGTGCTCTACAAACCCTGCTCTACAACCAACTTCTAAGAAAATGCGGCAGGGGTTTTAACTTTGCGTCAAATTGTATTTTGTATTACATAACCATTTAATTAGAAATTGTAAACTGCAGCACATGCTGAGAAAGTAGTTATAAATTTTCTCTGATATTAGTCCAATATTTCAATACATTATGAAACATTTTTGTGGTGTGCGTAACGAATTATTAGTGTGTGTGTGTGTGTGTGTGTGTGCGTGCTAATATTTGCGTTCATGCATATGTATGTATATGTACGAATGTTATGTGTATGCAGGTATGTGTGTGCATATCTATGTTTATATGCATATGTACATATATATTTGTATTAAACTAGCCACTAGCATCTGAACTATAAATGTTAGGGTTTGGGGGGGGTATGCTAGTTATCCGCTTCCAAACCCTAATTGTGCTGCCTTCGCAGCAATTTAGGAAATTTCTATTTTCAAACAGCGGTAGAAAATTTGTGCCTTCGAATATTGAGGGAACCAGTCCGCACGTTCACTCGTTTTCCGGAAACGCTCTCTTCCGGTACATTAGGTATTTAAACTCTGCGAGCTGAGTAGAGGCCGCCAGTTGTGTTGAAGTAGTGTGTAGACTCCAGAGAAGGAAATGTAAGTAAAGAGTGCTAAATATTAAGTGCATTGGGTCCCTATAGATGTCTGTTTTGTGTCTCCTACTAGACAGTGAATTCTTAGGTCCTAGAAAAGCTAAAAGATTTCAGGGGATGTTAGAATGTGTGCTGTCACAGTTTTTCTGTTTGTAATTTTACAATTCTAGATACTGATTCTTCAGTCGCGGTGCCAATATAATGGAATGCTGTGTTTACCTATTTGTACCTGGCTCAAATTGTCTAGTGGTTTGCCCGGTGTTGGACAGGGTTGTGAGACTTTCTTGCAGACACTCAGTCATGGTTTGATTATATTGTTGAGCCTGATTTGTTCTGTGCTTGTCAGTGCTACTTAATTTATTTGCTGGAATTCACAGCTGGATTCATTGTGCTCAGTTGTTGATTTGATCTAAGCCCATTGCATTATATAGATCCTTGTTATCATTCACGATTAATGTTAGTGGATTTAAACTCTGGTGTTTGGACTCTAGAATTGTGTAATTCCTCACTCAAGTTGCTATTTTACCAGTCTGTAGAGTGTGGTGGTTTTTGCCTATTTTTATTTGTGTGATTTTTACCAGTCTGTAGAGTGTGGTGGTTTTTGCCTATTTTTATTTGTGTGATTTTTACTGTGCTGCGGGTATTTTATATTGCCTGGTTGATGACGTGTTCATGCCTGTTAGGTAACTATTTACTTGTTCAGAGGTGTCTAAGTGTGCCCCCTTGTTCACTTATTAACCACCTTTGTAGATGGGTGTGTTTTAACTATGCCCAGGTGGTACTATAGATTGATAGACTTTTGTGACTAGTCATGTGAGTCAGAAACAACTCAAGTTGTCAGGCACTGTTTACGTAGGAATAGCTGTGTAACTTTAGTTCAGCGTCTACCGGGTTGGACATGCATTTTTATATGGGAATAGCCGTGTAACTTCAATTCAGCATCTACCGGGTTGGACATGCATTTTTATATGGGAATAGCCGTGTAACTTCAATTCAGCATCTACCTGGTTGGACATTAGTGTGTAGAGCCTACTGCCTGACCTTAGTATTTAATGAGGGCCTCATTAGGTTGACTGGTTATATCTGATTGTGCCATTGGGATGCTCGTATGAAAATTGTACTAAGTCTCGCCAATGATTTGAGTGTTGAATGAGCCGCTGAAGTATTACCCGTGTTCTCTGAATTAGATTTTCTTGTGCCAGTGATGCAGTTCTGCCCCAATTTTTGCGTCCTTATTTTCTGGTTTGCCCTCTGAATCACTTTTAGATATGCAATCTCTAAAAACTGTATATTTTTTCTATTACCTTTGTGCTAACTAGACCTTTCTATTTCAGGAAAATTTATGTACAAATAAATGGCTGCTTAAGACAAGTTTTGCATCATCCGTGGACTTTTCTGAACCTTCCCCTCGTCGATAGAAATTGTTGAGGCAGTCACAATAAATTTTCAACAACATCTCTGCAATGTCTCAAATGGCCAAAAGAAGCTCAAAGAAAACCCTTAAACTAGCTGAAGTTGAAGCCGTAAAGACCTATGACGATCTTTATGAAGCCCTGTCCAGGGAGAGTCCAGGAGAGGATGAGACGTCGGCCATCTTATCCTTCATAGCTGAACTTAAGGTCAAGCGCGATCAGTTCATCACTTCAAGCAGAGCCTTTGAAGGTTCCTTGGAACGAGCAGGACATAAGCAGCGGTACCATGAGCAATTTTTGAAGAGACGTGTGATGCTGGAAGACTGCTTTGGTCGCATCGCGACACTCAACAAACAGATGGAGAGGCTTGGAGGGGACATGGTTTCCAACCTTGATCCCAAAGACCTGTCTTCTCTGCGTAGTGAGAGAATGGGTAAACTTACCTCCGTAAGAAGAGAAAAAGTTGGACCTTTTTCCACACCACTGTCGGTAGCCTCTGAGGTTTCTACTATCTCAGAAGGAGAGGATGAAGAATATCAAGAGCAGGAAAGCAACCTAGATGATCTGGCAGGGCTGATGGAACACGCTTCCGTGAGCTCTCGCAGGTCGATTCTAGAGCCTAGAGTAGAGGCAAACCATCGACTGAGAGCTCCTAGGCAGGGAAGCACTCTAGATGCAGCTTCTGTTCACCTTATCCGGGCCGAGCTGTTGAAGACCCCTGCCAACCCCTTCAAAGGAGACATCGGATTGTACCATTGCTGGGAATCTGATCTGAAGAATCGACTGCAGGGACTAGCTTTGGGCCCCATCGAAGAACTACAAGTTTTGGCGGCCAATACCGCGGGTAAACCCAAGGAGTACGTTCAGAGAACTATGAGGTCAGTCATCGGAAACAATGCAGAGGCAGTGTTGCAGGTGGTATGGAACACCCTTCGTGAGCGTTATGGTTCGGACTGGTTGCTAGCAGAACACACGGCAGACCAACTTCGGAACTTCCCAAACATCCCTCCTGGGGATCTTACCGCTCTCCAGGATTTCTTAGATTTTACGAGTACCGCACTTACCAACGCAGCAAGATCGGACGAGCTGGAGGAGTTTTGCACTACCAGAGGCATGAGGCTCTTGGCACTCAAACTCCCGCCAGATCTGCAACGCAGATGGCATAGGAAAGCATCTGACCTACGAGCCAAGAATGGGCAGCGCCCAACGTTCTCCTTCTTCAACCAGTTCCTAAGAGACGAAGAAAGAGCAATGAGGGATCCATTTTTCAACCCAGCACTGTCAGGCGGAAGACCCAAGCCCGTTCGGGTCCTGCACACAAGCGCTGACCAGAATACCAAGAAAGAGTCTAGTGAAGGTGATCAGTCCATGGTGGCCTACAACAAACCTGAGTCAAGATATGAGGCGCAAGGACCTCACAACAAAAAACCTCCGGAAACGGACCATAGAATCAACAAATGTATTTTCCACAAGGTCGACGCCCATGGAACCTGGGAGTGCCGGTCCTTTGGAAGACTACCCATCGACCAGAAGAAGAAGCTCATCACCGAGGCGAAGGTATGCTTCCGATGCCTTGGTCCCCATTACATCAGGAACTGCGACAAACAAGTGAAGTGTTCTCACTGTCAAGGCTCACACTTGACGGTCATGCACCGGGCAAGCACTAAACCGGTGACCCCTGGTGAGGTCGCCACCTGCACCAGAACGGGATGCCTCGGTCTCGAGTCCAGGGAATTTTCCAAGACGCTGTTAGTAGATGTCACCTCGACGTCCACCCAGAGAAAAGTGCGTTGTTACGCCATCATTGACGAGCAAAGCTCAAGATGCTTTGCGGACCCTTCTCTGATAGAACAGCTCGATCTTAAGGCCACTCCCTGGAAGTACGCCCTCAGAACACTGAGTGGTCTGTCGTCTGAGGTGGAAGGACACGCCATCACCGGGCTCAAGATAAGGGGTGTGGGTGAGAACCGATGGCATCAGCTACCCACTACATGGACCAACGAATATATCCCGGACACGACTGACGAAGTAGCCACTCCCGACGTTGTGAAGAAGCTCAGCCACGTTGCGCACCTGGTCAAGCACTTCAATGAGCATGATCCTTTGGCTCGGTCACTGATACTCATCGGAAGAAATGCCGTGTCGCTCATGGCATCTAGACACTATGGAGTACGAGGTCCTCTTGCCTGCAAGACCGCCCTGGGCTGGGCACTGTTGGGACCATTGAACGGAGGAGCGAGAACCCAGCAGACCACTGCCCTGCGGACGTCATTCGTGAACCACGAGGATCATCACTTCTCGATCAAGATACGTGGGCCCAACCCTGGGAGGCAGACGCTCGACGTCTTTGAGGAGCGAGTCGACGACGAGCTCCAGGGTCTGAGTGTGTTAGACAATAAATTTGTAAGTATTTTGAGAGCTGGTATCGAAGTGAAAGACGATAGGATTGTTGCGCCCTTACCCTTTACTAGAGATCCACCAAATTTGTGTAATAATTACGTGTCTGTATTGGGAAGAACGAACACGACGTTGGGAAAACTGCGTCGAGACCCCTCAAGTGCTACACTAAGTCTCGAGAAAATGCAATCGTACATTGACAATGATCACGTTGAGGAAGTAGTCGCAGGGGAACTTCCTGAGAAAGGCGTGGGATGGTACTTGCCTATCTTCCCGGTAAGGCAAGCCCAAGAAGGGAAAGTTAGGTTGGTGTTCGATGGTTCAGCAAAGCACAAGGGACACTGCCTCAATGATGAGTTGTTGACGGGCCCCGATTTGAACAACAGCCTTCGGGGAATATTGCAGAGATTCCGACTCCACCAGGTAGCCTTTACAATTGATATAAAAAATATGTTCCACAATTTTCGAGTCAAGATTGGAGACAGGGACTATCTGCGTTTCTTTTGGTTCAAAGATAATCGGGTTACTAACGAGATTGTCTCCTACAGAGCTAAGGTCCATGTCTTCGGGTTGCGGAGCTCTCCGGCCGTCGCTGCGTTCGCCCTTCGCCATATCGCCGACCTGGGCGATGCATCCGGACGCCCGAGCCGGGCCACTGACTTTCTCCGTCATGCGACGTACGTTGATGATGGGTCTGCTAGTTTGGACTCCCCAGACGAGGCCAGGGAGCTGCTTGGCGAGGTGCGGTCTCTGTTGCACAAGTATGGGTTGAACATTCACAAAGTTGCCACGTCTGACACTCGGGTAACGGTGGGTCTGCCAGACGAGGAACTAGCCGCACCAAAGACTGTCACTTGGGACGGATCCGTTATCCAACGAACATTGGGGATCCATTGGAACGTCTCCGAAGATCTGTTAATATTCAAGGTCAATATCCCGGACAGACCCTTCACTAGGAGGGGTGTGCTGTCTACTGTGAACTCCTTCTTTGACCCCCTCGGACTAGCTGCGCCTCTTATTTTGGGTGGCAGACTTCTACAAAGAAAGGCGCTGTCTGATAGCACTGCCGAAACTAACCAAAGCTCCACTCTGTGGGACGAACCTCTACCTAAGAAACTGGAAGAGCATTGGGAATCGTGGAAAGACGGACTGAGAAGATCAAAGGAAATACGCCTCAGTCGGTGCGTGAAGCCGCGCGACTTTGGGGAGGTTTCACGGCACTCGCTTCACGTTTTTTGTGACGCCTCTCAGGAGGCCATTGGCTATGCGATTTATTTGCGGCTGACCAGTACCCGAGAGCAGAAACATTCCACCTTGATCAACGCCAGTTCGAGGGTGGCACCTAGGGCAGCTACCACCATACCACGGTTGGAACTGTGCGCCGCAGTCGAAGCAGTACTGGCAGCAAGAGAGACCCTCAACGACCTCAAGGTGAATGTGCAAGAAGTCAGATACTACACGGACATCGTACTGGTACGAGACTCGCAGTCTCCAAGATGTCAGTGGCCCCTGGCTCGGGTAGAGTCGGTGCATCGCTCGGGATCGGACGGACGCGTGCGTGGGGCGACGCTGCGGCGGACGGTCAATTCCGGAGGTACCAAAAGTTGTGAGCGATCGATTAAAGATATTGTAGTAATCTTACCTAGCACTGTTGAGAGAGAGGAGTGTGCTGCCTTCGCAGCAATTTAGGAAATTTCTATTTTCAAACAGCGGTAGAAAATTTGTGCCTTCGAATATTGAGGGAACCAGTCCGCACGTTCACTCGTTTTCCGGAAACGCTCTCTTCCGGTACATTAGGTATTTAAACTCTGCGAGCTGAGTAGAGGCCGCCAGTTGTGTTGAAGTAGTGTGTAGACTCCAGAGAAGGAAATGTAAGTAAAGAGTGCTAAATATTAAGTGCATTGGGTCCCTATAGATGTCTGTTTTGTGTCTCCTACTAGACAGTGAATTCTTAGGTCCTAGAAAAGCTAAAAGATTTCAGGGGATGTTAGAATGTGTGCTGTCACAGTTTTTCTGTTTGTAATTTTACAATTCTAGATACTGATTCTTCAGTCGCGGTGCCAATATAATGGAATGCTGTGTTTACCTATTTGTACCTGGCTCAAATTGTCTAGTGGTTTGCCCGGTGTTGGACAGGGTTGTGAGACTTTCTTGCAGACACTCAGTCATGGTTTGATTATATTGTTGAGCCTGATTTGTTCTGTGCTTGTCAGTGCTACTTAATTTATTTGCTGGAATTCACAGCTGGATTCATTGTGCTCAGTTGTTGATTTGATCTAAGCACATTGCATTATATAGATCCTTGTTATCATTCACGATTAATGTTAGTGGATTTAAACTCTGGTGTTTGGACTCTAGAATTGTGTAATTCCTCACTCAAGTTGCTATTTTACCAGTCTGTAGAGTGTGGTGGTTTTTGCCTATTTTTATTTGTGTGATTTTTACCAGTCTGTAGAGTGTGGTGGTTTTTGCCTATTTTTATTTGTGTGATTTTTACTGTGCTGCGGGTATTTTATATTGCCTGGTTGATGACGTGTTCATGCCTGTTAGGTAACTATTTACTTGTTCAGAGGTGTCTAAGTGTGCCCCCTTGTTCACTTATTAACCACCTTTGTAGATGGGTGTGTTTTAACTATGCCCAGGTGGTACTATAGATTGATAGACTTTTGTGACTAGTCATGTGAGTCAGAAACAACTCAAGTTGTCAGGCACTGTTTACGTAGGAATAGCTGTGTAACTTTAGTTCAGCGTCTACCGGGTTGGACATGCATTTTTATATGGGAATAGCCGTGTAACTTCAATTCAGCATCTACCGGGTTGGACATGCATTTTTATATGGGAATAGCCGTGTAACTTCAATTCAGCATCTACCTGGTTGGACATTAGTGTGTAGAGCCTACTGCCTGACCTTAGTATTTAATGAGGGCCTCATTAGGTTGACTGGTTATATCTGATTGTGCCATTGGGATGCTCGTATGAAAATTGTACTAAGTCTCGCCAATGATTTGAGTGTTGAATGAGCCGCTGAAGTATTACCCGTGTTCTCTGAATTAGATTTTCTTGTGCCAGTGATGCAGTTCTGCCCCAATTTTTGCGTCCTTATTTTCTGGTTTGCCCTCTGAATCACTTTTAGATATGCAATCTCTAAAAACTGTATATTTTTTCTATTACCTTTGTGCTAACTAGACCTTTCTATTTCAGGAAAATTTATGTACAAATAAATGGCTGCTTAAGACAAGTTTTGCATCATCCGTGGACTTTTCTGAACCTTCCCCTCGTCGATAGAAATTGTTGAGGCAGTCACACTAATCAATCACTCGATAGTATTCTTAAACCGTGAGAGAAGGGTAATAAGGCGAGGGAACTCAGCTCGATCTTTATTCGGAGGAACGCCAGGCGAACTGGCGATAAGCTTGGTATCGAAGAGCTTGTCTAGGTGGGCACTCCGTGCCAGTGAGGTCCGTCGAGCGATGGTGTCGGCAGGATGTAATGAGTTGTGTTTGAGAATTTATATAAGCCCAATTTAGACTAACTAGTAGCATAAGCCTTTAAAAAAACCCGTGACGTTGGTGGTGTCACTTTAAGGTATCAGCTTTAATAATCCCAAGCTGGACAAGCGAGTTATCGTAGTAGAAGCAGGTAGTTTAGCTAGCCTGGGAGTGGAATCTTAGGCTTACTAGCTTCAAAAATAACCCATATGAATTGCAAAGGAAATAGATTGTAAATGGGAACTCTCAGGCCCAGGGAGTGTGTGTGTGGTAGCGTTTGGCGATTTCGTTGAGGTTGAGGGCTGTACGCACGCTAGAGAGTCACGAAAGAGAGTTAGTTATGAACTTCTCCCAAGTGGGGAAGTTGTTTAAAGAAATGATTTGCCTTGGAAGATTTAAGATAAGCTGTTAGAATGGTTTGATTCAAGGTTGCTTAAGGGACAAGGTTGGTGTTTTCTGAATAAGGCCACCAGTCGCCGTCGAACGGCATCACTTTATAAACTAATGACTTAATCTGACTCAGAAGGAGTTAAGTGACGGTATTCGGGTTGCTCTACTGGCACCTAATTTCATTTGCACGACTTGACCTCTGCAGGACAATGAAAGGACTTTTATACTCTCGCCTGATGTTTATTAGTTGACTCTGAGTGCCGTGACTACGGCAGCAGTGGGGGGATCCACTTCTTGAGGAAGAAGGTCCGGGTCCAGAGAGTTGACGCACTCCAGCAGGTGCCGTGGCTCGAGGGAATCCGGGGTGGATCCCGGCGAGAGTGGATTTGTTAGTGTAATATTCCGCAGGTGCGGTAACAGTTTGTATTATGAGGTATCTCGAAGGAGGCAGTAATATCTGCCAGTGCCTTGTGGCTTACTTTGTTGATTGATAGCCGTTTAGGCTGAATAAATTTTACGAACGTCTCAAGTGATTCTGAGAACGTTCCGAATGCACCTCTAGTACGTTTTCAAGTGGTTCTGGAAACGTTACTATAGGGTTTTGTGGTGATGTTTGTGTTTCGGCTTCGCAGGTTCTTCTGTACGGGAAGAGAGCTTGGGTTACTTGTTCAAGCATGATAACACAAGGAGAGACAGTCGCTACGCAAGCCAGGCTGCGAGCTTTACTGCTGAATTACAGGATTGCCTCAAATAGAGGATTATATGCGGGTGCCTCGGCCCAATTCTGGCGCCTGAACAAGGGCGAGGCAGTCGCAACAATAAGTACTCGTATGGACAATCATGAATCTCCCTACATGCCATTTCTCCAACAAACGAGTATTCTCCGGGTACTACTAGCCTTGCCGCGTCTTGTCCTAAATCGTCTCCGAAATGGAGTGCAACATTAGTTCACAAGATCAAAAGTATTATAAATCAAGGCTGTGGTCGCCGATGAATCTAGGGTGTGGTGCCTAATTACAATGAGTACCTTAAAGATCGGTATTGGACGCTTAGAATGGTTCCCACTAAGCACAGCAAAGGGCTCGCTGTACTGATCTTACTTAAGGCTAAAAGTTGTCAAAAGATCCATTAACTTAAGCTAGGAATCGTGCCAGGATGGCATCTACAGCCTAATTATTATTATTATCTATTATTAAATGCGGAATCTCTAGTCTACCTGGCTTGAACGTGAAGGATGTCCTACGAGAGGAGAGAGGAAGGTAGCATTTAAAAAAGAGTAGAGGGAACGCGGAATCTATGCAAAAAGTGCACAGAATCGGTAGTTAAGAAGGATTTAGAAAGCATTGATCATGAGGATGCATATCAGAATAGTATTAGGGCATCCTATGAGTTACAATGAACAACAACCACTGGAGGTAGCCGACATTGACATGAGGTATAAGGAACAGGTAGCTACAATTGAAAGCAACAATTGCCGGTTAAACTAAATTAAACCCCAAATCAGATAATTGGATGATTTCTGGACTAAAAATTCCCAGGAGTTGGGATTTTAGAATATTCAGAGACTTCCCAGAGGTAAGCACAATCACCCTAATTTAGCTGAATCAGGTAACGACTAATTATTAACATTATTATACACAAATTGACCTAACCCAAAAATCAGTAGTAAGAGTTTTCACTAAAGTGATTATGATAGGAATTCTTGTTACCGTTACTACACATTGTTACACGCAATCAGACAGTGGGATGGTTCTGATCACGAAAGAATGATTATTTATATGACTTGACTTTAAGTGAGTAACTACCGAAGATACAATCTCTATTGGTGTAAATAAACTATCATAGCTTCATTTCTCAAGATATGAATTTAAACATTGACTAAAAATTGCAAAAGGAATTTCAGAATTATTTAAATCTGACTTAATTAAAATACAAAAAAATAGAGAACACAATTAATTAATACTGGAACACACAAAAGATGAGCAAACCACTAATGACACAATGGCAACAAATAGATTATTCATATTCAATTGATTAGAGGCTTGAACACACAATTAATTTAGCACTCAAAAATTGACACAATGGCAACAGAATAGATTATTAATATTCACTTGATTAGAGGCTTGACACAATGGCAACATGATAGATTATTAATATTCAATTGATTAGAATTGCTTCTTGGAAAAACTATGTTGCCATCAAATATAAGGTATGCAGCGATAGCCGGCACAGGGGAGGTGTGAGAGATCACACTTCTTGGCAAAAGCCCTACATCACATGTGACACGATTAGTTAATTGAGAAAACCTACTTAATAATACACAACATATTATTTATATAATACATAAATTAAATAGTTACCCGTAGAACAGCAATAGCACACACAATACTTTAATTCTCACCAGAGAAGAAAACCGAGATGCACACACTTTGAATGACTTGAAACGAGTGACGCTTGTGCGGGTTAAAATGTTGCCGACACGGCGACATGGGGGTTTCGTAACTATTCAAAAGTGATTTCTTAGGGATTGAATTTTTCAGTGCACAATTTTAATAAAATTGAGGATAGAAGTTAATTAATTTCGTAATGAATTTTTATTTTAATGGTGGACTTTATTTTACTGAATTTTTAAAAGATCATTTTGAGAATTTCCGAAATTTGTACTGAGTTGCGTGCCGAAGGTTCGCTACAGCTACCCTCCCCCCAAAGGAGACCGAAAGGTCTGGTAGCGGCGAAGCCGATCCCCGACAATGACACGGAAAAATAACCAACTCCGAAGGAGTTCCCAAAGAACCGTGACAGCAAGAAAAAAATAGGGGAGAAGGACAGAACAGAGTTAACCACCCTAAGTCTGCGCGTAACGGGCTGGCGGACGAAGAGGTCTGCCAGACCTGCTACAATGCTCGGAGGCTGTAGAAGGAATAAGCTGGGGAACTGTGAAGGTTGACGTTCGGATCCCCAACTGTGACAATGACGGAGTATGTGGAACATTTCCGTGATGGGAGGCTACAGTATCAGAAGCATTATCCGAAACGGGGGCACCCGAATTACTAGGTTCCAACCGGGTTCTTTGAATGGTATAAAGCGGAACGATGAACTCGTTGCACTCCATAGTGGGAGGAAGGGTCCTTGCCCAAGCAGACAAGTGCAACCCAGTGGGCTCGACAGGTGTTGACCTGGGGCTAATTTGCAACCTGGGTTGTTGTGGTTCACGAGAGTTTGTTGTAGTGTCGTCCGGAAGGGACAAAAACGCCGCCTTAAGGCGATCTATGCCGACACTGTCGCTTTTGGTGCCTCTTTCGAATACAAAATATTTACGAGACCTCTTGAGGACCCTGAAGGGGCCATCATAGGGGCGTCGCAAAGGAGTCTTTACCCCGTCTACCCGGACGTAAACGTGGGTGCAACTCTGTAAGCAAGGGTCTAAACTTTCAGATGGTGAAGGGAGGCGATGTGGTTTGTAAACTACTTCGCCCATGACGCGCTTGAGGCGTGCTGCGTAATCGGCGATTTGGCTGGGGGAATCATCGGTTTGGTACGTGGGATCAATAACATCACCAGGCAATCGTAATGATTGCCCGTAAAGCAGTTCAGAGGACGTGCACTTTTGATCCTGCCGAAACAGGTTCCTCAGAGTAAGTAATACTATAGGTAGCCTGTCTACCCAATCGTGGTGACATTTTAAACAGCGTAGTGCCGCTTTGAGGTCACGGTGAACTCTCTCGATGAGTCCGTTTGATTGGGGGTGGTAAGCGGTAGTCAAGATATTGGCACAACCTAGGATTTTGGAGATCTCTAACCACAAGGCGGAAGTGAATTGAACCCCACGATCATGCGTGATGCTCAAAGGGACTCCAAACCGGGAAATCCACGTTTCGACAAAAGTGCGTGCTACAGTTTCCGCAGTTATGTTAGCGATGGGGACGGCCTCAACCCAGCGTGAAAAACGGTCTATCATTGTAAGTAAGTAACTATACCCACGAGAGTTAGGAAGTGGGCCTACGATGTCGATGTTGACTGCGTCAAATTTGCTGCCTGTAAATGCACAAGGTTGAATTGCGGCTTTGTTATGCCGAGTGACTTTGCTTGCTTGGCAATCTGGGCAATTACGAACGAACTCTCTTATGGCCCTACGCATCCCGGGCCAGACAAAACGATCTGCGATTAGGCGGAAAGTTCTATCCGTCCCAGGATGGGACAAGTTATAGTAATGCTTAATGGTGCCGGCAAGCGCAAATTGTTAGGCAAATAGTATCGGTTAGGCCGGTCGGCGTCACAGTAAACGCCTTCTCTGAGTGAGAGTTTTAAGGAGGAGTCGGGACACTCAATCAAGTTATGGATTTCCAAGTCGCACTGCTGCGCACGAATGACATCGGCTAGCGAAACCGCTTGTACTGAGGGTCGGAACTCGGGTGCTGACGGGTTTAGTACCGCGCTGTACACACGCGATAAGCAATCAGCAACCGTATTTTCCTCGCCTTTGATGTGCCTGATGTCACTCGTGAACTGCGCGATAAAACTCAGGTGCCGGCTTTCCCTAGGGGAGTGGCGCTCGGGAGGCATTCGGATTGCGTTGATTGTAGGCTTGTGGTCTGTGTAAATTATGAATTGACGAGCTTCAAGGGTGTAGCGAAAGTGCTTTACCGCTAAGTAAATGGCCAGAAGCTCTCTCCCGAACGTGCTGTAACGTTGTTCGGTTGGGGAGAGCTTGCGGCTGAAGAACGCCAACGGCGAAGTGACATTATTGACTGTTTGTTGCAAAACAGCACCGACCGCTATACTCGACGCATCCACCAGCAGGCTGAAATCTGCCTCAGGGTGTGGGTAAGCCAATTCTGTAGCAGTAGCGAGTCTCTCTTTGATGAGCTCGAACGCTCTCTCTGCCTCCCCAGTCCACTCGACCGTAACGGGTTTGCCTCTTTTCTTAGGTTTAATCAAGGAGGTGAGTGGGGCAAGGGTCTCTGCACAGTTCCTCATGAATCGGTGGTAAAAATTAACCGATCCCAAGAACCTGTGCAACTGTTTTTGGGTAGTTGGTCTTTGAAAATTCCGTAAGGCTGCCACTCTTTCGGGAAGCGGCTTAATTCCCCTCTCGCTAATGTGGTGACCCAAGAAAGTCAATTCCTTCTTTCCCAACACACACTTCTCTGGATTGATCAGTAGTGAGTGCGACGCTAGTCGTTTGCAAAGCTCTCTCAGATGATGTACATGTTCTTCAGGCGTCCCCGAAGCCACTAGCACATCGTCAAGATAACAATACAAAAAGGGTAGGTCGGAAAGGACTTCCGTCATGTGCCGCTGAAAAGTCTGAGGAGCATTACGCAGGCCATATGGCATGCGAAGATACTCGAACAGACCGAACGGCGTGCACACTGCAGTCTTTTGTATAGAACTCTCGTGCATCGGAATCTGATTAAAGGCACGCTTGAGGTCTATTTTAGAGAAGATTTTTGCCCCTGCGAGATTCGCAGTGAAGTCTTGCAATAGGGGAATGGGGAATCTATCGGGTGTGGTGACTGCGTTAAGCGTCCTATAATCCCCGCAGATCCGCGTCTCGCCATTAGTTTTAGGCACTCAGATCAAAGGACTAGACCAGGGACTCTTTGAGATGCGAACTGTCCCATCAGCTATCATCCGCTGGAATTCAGACTTTACCTCCAGCAATCGGTCCGGGGGAAGACGCCTTACTTTAGCGTGAACGGGCGGACCACTCGTCTCAATATAGTGTTCCGTCAGCGTGTTGTGATTAGGGTTTACGTTAGGTAAGGAAAGGGCAGGGAATTCTGCCAACACCCGCTCGTATGGGCAAGTGATAGCGACGTTGCAAGTCACGCTTGCTGTGACGTTCACCATATTGACAGAGTGGAGAGGCCTTCTTTCACTGGATTCGCTATCAAACAAGCATCCGTTTCTCACGTCCACCACGAGCGCAAACCTCTGCAGAAAGTCTGCGCCAATGATGGCCGTGTCCACATCCGCCACTATGAACACGAACTCCATTGAACGCTTGAGATTCAGGGAACAAGTAAGGGATTTTGTGCCGTAGCATAGGATGGGTGAGCCGTTCGCGGCTTTAAGGCTCGGGGTTCACGTACCCTGTTTCTCTATTTGGGAGGCCGGGATAAGGCTGACAGCGCTACCCGTGTCTATGAGGAATCTAATGCTGGTTAAAGGGTCAAAAATCGTGAGGCATCGAGTCAATATCGGTTTAGTAAGCGACGGCGCCTGACTCGCTCTTACGCCGCGCTGTACCCGTTTTTTTGGTGTAGGAGTGCAAACATCGGGCAGTTAGGGCCTTCGCATTTCCGAGCCATATGCAGATATTGCTGGTGGTACCAACACAAATCCTTAGCTTAAGGATTTTGATTCTGCCTATTGTTAGGTCTAGGGTCGTTCCTCTGAAACTGATTGAATGACCTATTTGTACGGGCCTGGCGGTCAAACGGAGGAGGGTTTTGAGGAAGGTAATTTGCGTGCTGATGCGGTGATATTTGGTGTTGAGTTACCGCGTGCACATCTCCCCGAGTGTTAGCACGCTCGGCTTGCTGGATAGCGACTAACGCTCCAACTTGCTGAGCTAGTTCTCGTAACAGCGCGTCAGTGGCGCTGCCGCTACTATTACTACTACTACTAGTTTGATTTACTGCCGGGGGCGTGACTAGGCTATTCAGACCCGATATTTCCGGATCGAGGAGTTTTTCGGCGAATTGGGCTATCTCATTTAGTGCCACGGGGGCGTTAGGGGAAATGAGGAAGGGTCGTACGTGAGCAGGCAAACGCTGGATGTACAATGCTTTGAGTGTTTCGTCGTCCATGTACCCCTTCGCTAAACGTCTCATATCTTTAAGCAACGCTATAGGGGTTTGATTTTGAATTGTTGGATTTTGCGAAAGGGCAAGAATCCGAGAAAAACGATCCTTACTGTATATTTTTAAAATTTCGTTTTTTAAGAGGGTATAAGGGTTATCAAGGTTAGGGTTCATGAAGCTTGAAACGTCATCTATTACCTGCGTGGGTAAACTCCTAACTAGGGCAAAGTACATCCGCTTTTCGTCCGTTATGTTCAGGCTTTCGAAAAACTGTTCTGATTGTAGGAACCAGGCATCGATGCCGTTAATTTCAAAAGGTGCCAATTTTAGTGGTGAGTTTGCGTAATCGTTTGAGCCCTCTGGGGTCGTCATTCTGGTTAATTTTGACACAGGTCTTTCCAAATGGTGCTTCAGTAGCAATGGTGCTGCAGTAGCAATGGAAATTGCGAAGGTTATTAGTTAGGAGCTTCAGTAGCAATGGATCCTAGAAGGTCTCCTATGGTTTGCTTCAGTAGCAATGGAAATGCATGAAGAGTTTTGTAAAAGGTGGCTTCAGTAGCAATGGAAAAACATGAAGAATTTGTTAGAATAGGCTGCAGTAGCAATAACTTATTATTAGGGAAGAGTTTAGGGAGGAAATGCTATGTTTGACAACTGAATAATGAGGAGCAGAGTACTACCTCCTTCAAGACAACCAACAGAAGTTGACAGCACTGGCATGCGCTCACAAACCCACAAAGGACAACTCGTGCAAGTGAAAAAAAACACTCTGGTATTAATGCTATTAATAGTCACAAATATGAACTTCTCCCAAGTGGGGAAGTTGTTTAAAAAATGATTTGCCTTGGAAGATTTAAGATAAGCTGTTAGAATGGTTTGATTCAAGGTTGCTTAAGGGACAAGGTTGGTGTTTTCTGAATAAGGCCACCAGTCGCCGTCGAACGGCAACACTTAATAAACTAATGACTTAATCTGACTCAGAAGGAGTTAAGTGACGGTATTCGGGTTGCTCTACTGGCACCTAATTTCATTTGCACGACTTGACCTCTGCAGGACAATGAAAGGACTTTTATACTCTCGCCTGATGTTTATTAGTTGACTCTGAGTGCCGTGACTACGGCAGCAGTGGGGGGATCCACTTCTTGAGGAAGAAGGTCCGGGTCCAGAGAGTTGACGCACTCCAGCAGGTGTCGTGGCTTGAGGGAATCCGGGGTGGATCCCGGCGAGAGTGGATTTGTTAGTGTAATATTCCGCAGGTGCGGTAACAGTTTGTATTATGAGGTATCTCGAAGGAGGCAGTAATATCTGCCAGTGCCTTGTGGCTTACTTTGTTGATTGATAGCCGTTTAGGCTGAATAAATTTTACGAACGTCTCAAGTGATTCTGAGAACGTTCCGAATGCACCTCTAGTACGTTTTCAAGTGGTTCTGGAAACGTTACTATAGGGTTTTGTGGTGATGTTTGTGTTTCGGCTTCGCAGGTTCTTCTGTACGGGAAGAGAGCTTGGGTTACTTGTTAAAGCATGATAACAGAAGGAGAGACAGTCGCTACGCAAGCCAGGCTGCGAGCTTTACTGCTGAATTACAGGATTGCCTCAAATAGAGGATTATATGCGGGTGCCTCGGCCCAATTCTGGCGCCTGAACAAGGGCGAGGCAGTCGCAACAATAAGTACTCGTATGGACAATCATGAATCTCCCTACATGCCATTTCTCCAACAAACGAGTATTCTCCGGGTACTACTAGCCTTGCCGCGTCTTGTCCTAAATCGTCTCCGAAATGGAGTGCAACATTAGTTCACAAGATCAAGAGTATTATAAATCAAGGCTGTGGTCGCCGATTAATCTAGGGTGTAGTGCCTATTTACAATGAGTACCTTAAAGATCGGTATTGGACGCTTAGAACGGTTCCCACTAAGCACAGCAAAGGGCTCGCTGTACTGATCTTACTCAAGGCTAAAAGTTGTTAAAAGATCCATTAACTTAAGCTAGGAATCGTGCCAGGAAGGCATCTACAGCCTAATTATTATTATTATCTATTATTAAATGCGGAATCTCTAGTCTACCTGGCTTGAACGTGAAGGATGTCCTACGAGAGGAGAGAGGAAGGTAGCATTTAGAAAAGAGTAGAGGGAACGCGGAATCTATGCACAAAGTGCACAGAATCGGTAGTTAAGAAGGATTTAGAAAGCATTGATCATGAGGATGCATATCAGAATAGTATTAGGGCATCCTATGAGTTACAATGAACAACAACCACTGGAGGTAGCCGACATTGACATGAGGTATAAGGAACAGGTAGCTACAATTGAAAGCAACAATTGCCGGTTAAACTAAATTAAACCCCAAATCAGATAATTGGATGATTTCTGGACTAAAAATTCCCAGGAGTTGGGATTTTAGAATATTCAGAGACTTCCCAGAGGTAAGCACAATCACCCTAATTTAGCTGAATCAGGTAACGACTAATTATTAACATTATTATACACAAATTGACCTAACCCAAAAATCAGTAGTAAGAGTTGTCACTAAAGTGATTATGATAGGAATTCTTGTTACCGTTACTACACATTGTTACACGCAATCAGACAGTGGGGTGGTTCTGATCACGAAAGAATGATTATTTATATGACTTGACTTGAAGTGAGTAACTACCGAAGATACAATCTCTATTGGTGTAAATAAACTGTCATAGCTTCATTTCTCAAGATATGAATTTAAACATTGACTAAAAATTGCAAAAGGAATTTCAGAATTATTTAAATCTGACTTAATTAAAATACAAAAAAATAGAGAACACAATTAATTAATACTGGAACACACAAAAGATGAGCAAACCACTAATGACACAATGGCAACAAATAGATTATTCATATTCAATTGATTAGAGGCTTGAACACACAATTAATTTAGCACTCAAAAATTGACACAATGGCAACAGAATAGATTATTAATATTCACTTGATTAGAGGCTTGACACAATGGCAACATGATAGATTATTAATATTCAATTGATTAGAATTGCTTCTTGGAAAAACTATGTTGCCATCAAATATAAGGTATGCAGCGATAGCCGGCACAGGGGAGGTGTGAGAGATCACACTTCTTGGCAAGAGCCCTACATCACATGTGACACGATTAGTTAATTGTTATAGCCTCTTTTCTTTTAGAATCCAAGTTCAACGTTTTTCAATTTTTTTCATCTTTTCAAGTCTAAAAATCAAAGGAGTTATTTTCCGAAAGAAAACACGATTCTTTCAACGTGGCCACGTCATTTTTACTTGTTATGATGAAAGGTGTACACAAAATATGACAATGGGGTAGATGAGACTAGCAAATATATAGGAACAATTGTTACGAGGGTCTCACGCAACTTTGGATATGCAGCGATGACGGAGTGCAATATTAAGGTCTCGAATTGTACGTTAAATTATTACGTGACGTTAACACAGAGTCAGGGACTAATACGGAGTGCCGGCCGTATGCAAACAAAATAAGTGAAGTGGCACGACGAGACCTTCTAGTGATGGAGCTTCGCTCTCTAATGATGATGCCCTAACCCTCGTCGAACCCTTTAAGTAGCTGTCGTGCTGCAGGAGTTACCGCGGCTGATCATAGCCGTTGAAGTTGACGCCCGCAGTATCGTCGCGGCTACTCATTGCCACTCGGCCACTCTGCCACTCGCTCGATGCCACTCGCCCGATGTTTGTTGTGGCTATGGCCCAGCCATCAGCCTGCTGAGACCGGGCTGCTGTTGCCATCCACACGCTGCCACACTGCCATGCCGCTGCCACGCTGATGCCACCTCGCTGCCACGTTGCCACGCTGTAGTTGGGAGCGCAGGCGTCGCCTCCTCCTTTTTTTTGTAACGGCCGAGCCCTCGCTGGGTACACATCGACATCTGGCGCGTTGTATACTGCTGAGCTTTGAGATTTCCTGATAGTAGAGTTCGGTGTAAGCTCTCACGTCCAACCGCCCTTTACTCTTTTTTGTGGCGAAAATTTAACGGTTCGTACTCGGGACACAACAGAATCCCCCCAACCTATATTAATCAACATCCTCCTGGATGAAAATGGAAGTTTCCGTCTACTGAAGTCACGCATCTGAGATTCGTACTTCATTGCAGGGGCGAAATTAGACAAGCCTTGAGATTTGTGCTTCTGACGCACTTCTGAATCGAAGATCTTGAACAAGCGATAGCTTATTGTGGTCGTCGGGACGTCCTATTCCAATTCACTATCGAAGACCTTCTCTCTTGGCTAATGACGTTCTATCAGAGGCCTTCTGAAGACGTTCAAAGGGGTAAAAAACATCCTAATAAAATATCGAATATGCAATCGATCAGTCTATACTCGACCTCCTGCGTGTAGTTACTATGGACGTATTGCTGTCCAACGGCATCTTCTTTATTTTTTCTTCGCCGTTGTTGAATCCGTGTCTGGCGAAAATATAGATGTTCAGGGGAAAGTCCAGTCCTTTGTACGAGTGGGTGTACTGTTGCTGCAGATGGGAAGCTGGGTCCGCCTATTGCGTCTGTACAGCTGGGGCCGCGGCACGCCAGGCCAGCTGAGGCCCTTTAATAGCAAGGTCGTCGCTGACGACGCGTAGTAGAAACAGCTGGTATGGAGAGCGGTGTTGCCATAGCGTTGGTAGTGCACTGTGCGCCTGCACACTGCCTCTGGGTCGCTGCACTGCTGCGCGGGCGAGCGGTGCGTGAGTGCTGTGCGCCTGTAGCCCCGTACACGGCTTCCCAGCCACGGCGCAGCTGCGGTGGAGAGAGGAGGGTGTGTGCTGCCGCTGCTCAGACCTCAGTCGGCGCAGCATTGCTGTAATCAATCGTTCCACGTTAATCTCAGGCTTTGACAAAATTTTTCTCTCGGATTTCTTCGACTTATCGTAATCAATTGTGTCCATCTACTCATCCCATCTTACCCCATGCCATTTACAGCCCGGTGTACCATCCTTCGATTGTGTTTTAACTAGATCAAGTAATCTAATGCGCAATAAGCTCAAAGAAATCCGTTAGAAAACATTATAGCTAACACAAAATGAAATAAATGAAAGGTAAATTAAATTGATGAGAGATCAAAGTAATCTAACGCAATAAGCTCAAAGAAATCCGTTAGAGAACACAAAATGAAATAAATGCACGGTAAATGAAATTAATGAGAAACACATAATATGACATTCAATATCTCGGATAATTAGTGGGCTGCAAAGGAAAGTTCCTACGTATTAGCACGCATTCCTGGGGAAGAGCTATAAAAGACATACGAACGAGTTACAAATTTGACATCGAGTAAAATTTTTTCTGATTGATGAGCATCATCAAGGTAAATACATAAATTGATTTATAAATCGACATTAATCATGTAATACATCCTATCTGCATTTTGCTAGAGAAATCATCTAAATTTTATTCGAAGCACTCATCCTAAAATTGGAATATGAAAGAAATGTTAAACACAAGGGAAATGATTAGAAAACATTCTTGATATTAAACATAGAACATTTGGGAGTGAAATGATATAATCATTATTGAAGTTTTGGGACGTGGAAAATCAGTTAATTCTAAGTCAAAGCACGTATCCTAAATTTGTAATACGAAAGAAATGTTAAACACAAGGGAAATAGTTAGAGAACATTCTTAATATTAAACATAGTACATCTTTAGAATGAAATGGAGCAATCATCATCGAAGTTTTGGGACGTCCTTGCGAGACACAAATAATCATACATAGTTTGGGCGTCTCGTCCGGTTTCTCAGAGAGTACCTAGGAATCATTCCTTCATTCCTCTGGCTTGTGCTCGGCACTGTAGGAATGTCGTTTGTCTCTGCCCCTTGCAGTTCGTCCTTTTCTTCGTCGTTGTTGAAAGGGAAGGCCATGGCGTCGTCAAGATAAGCACGTTTCACACGGTTCAGGTGTACGGTCTGCTCCTTTCGGTCTGAATATAGACCTCTGATAGTGATGTTATTTCCATGTCTAGAGGTAACTCTGTACGGGCCTCTGAATCTCGATGGAAAGGCTCTGTCCTCGACACACCCTCCTTCATTCCTCAACATAATAAGGTCCCCAGCTTGGACATCACATTCTTTGGCCGTTCGATTGTAGATCTTCGCCGCAGCTTGCCTGGCCGCCTCAGAGTTTTTTCTAACAGCAGCAAATGCTTTGGACAGTCGGAGCGAGACTTCAGTTGAATACTCTTTGTCACATGCGTAGTTTATAGGCTGCTCCTTGAAGATGTCGTGGAAGGGAAGGTTTGCGTCTCGGCCGTAGAACAGAAAGAACGGCGTGTCCTTAATCGCAGTCTGATAGGAAGTATTCACCGCGAGAGTCGCAAAGGCGACGCTCTCGTCCCAAGTGAACTTATCTTCAGCCGCTAAGTGAGAAATTGCAGTCTTTAAGATACCGTTCATTCTCTCGCAGCAACCGTTCGCCATCGCGTGGTAAGCAGTCGTCGTTTGTGATCTCGCTTTGAGATTTTTGCAGACGTCCTGGAATAACCTATTGGTAAATTCGCTGCCTCTGTCACTGACGATCGTATTCGGGGCAGAGAATTTTCCGACGTATTGGACAAAAGCTCTGGTGACAGTATCCGCAGACTTATCTGTAAGGGGATAAGCATCAACATACCTAGTAAAATGATCAACTATCGTTAGAAGGTATTTGTTGCCTGCGTAACTAACAGGAAGCTCAACAAGGTCAACTGCAACTCTTTCAAGGGGATATGAAATTTCAGGGAATTTTCCCAAGGGGACTTTAAATTGACCCTGCCATTTTGTTCGTTGGCAAGCTAGACATTTCTTCACATAGTCTTTGACGTCACGAATTTGATTAATCCAGAAGAATTTATCTCTGGCACGTTCAAGAGTTCTTAGGAAACCCATATGAGCGGACAAATCGTTGTCATGGCTCAACTTTAAAGCTACCTTAACTAAAGACTTAGGAATGACTATTTGTACATTACTTCTACCGTTTCTGCGTTTCTTCCTCGACAATCTACACAGGACATTGTTCTCATCAATAAAATATTCGTCAATGTTTGAAATCTTAGTATCACCCAAGTCATTGCCAGTTAACAAATTTCTTACACCAGACCAAAGTGAGTCCTTTTCTTGCTCTGAAACAACATCATCCAGGCTCAATTGCTTTGCCTCGACGGCAACACTGTTATCACGTTCACTGTACACGGGTGGAGGGCACACGTCGTCGACGGGAACATCTGTCGCATTATTATTAGAACAAGGCTTAATTCTAGAAGGAACATCAGCATTACTTTTAGGATCATTCTTATTACTACAGTTTGACTCAGCAGTGTCTACGACAGCATTGACGATTCTTTCGGATCGAGACAAATAGTCGGGCAAATGGTGTTGTGCTCCCGGCTTGTACCGAACAGAGAAATTATACTCCTGAAGAAGCAGAGCCCATCTTGAAATACGGTGATTACCTGTTTTATTAGCAAAAATGAACGTTAAGGGACGGTGATCAGTTACCACGACGAACTCATTTAAGTACAGGTACGCATCATAATGTTTGATTGAATCATGGATAGCGAGAGCTTCGAGTTCTGTTGCAGAATATTTAAGTTCATTTCCTTTTAATTTTCGACTATAGTATGCTACAGGTAACTCAATGCCGTCATGCATCTGAAGTAATGCTCCTCCAATTGCAATGCCCGAGGCATCAGTGTGCAACACAAATTCTCTCTGAAAGTCGGGAAATTTAAGTATAGGCGCAGACACAAGTTTATCTTTCAAGTCATCGAAAGCTCGCTGATGGACGTCCGTCCACTTAAATAAGTTCGCCTTTTTTGTTAGTTCGGTTAGAGGTGCCGCGATATGAGCATAATTTTTAATGAACTTTCTAAAGAATCCGGTTGAGCCTAAGAATCTCTTCACCTCTTTAACACTCCTAGGTCTCAAAGCATCCGCTAAAGCTCGCACTTTGTCAGGTCTGGGAGTTAGTCCCTCTGAACTGACTTTGATACCAAGGAAAGTCACGCTACTGGCCGCAAATTGGCATTTCTTAAGGCTTAATTTGAAACCTGAAGCAGCTGTTTGAAGTAACGCCTTATCCAAATGTTCGACATGAGTCTCGAAATTTTTTGAATAGATGATGATGTCGTCAACGTAACAGAACAGAAATTTTGAAATGAATGGGGAAAAAGCCATATTAACTGCTCTTTGAAGTGCAGCTGCGGATGTGATAAGACCTTGGGGTGACCGGCAGTACCTATAACTACCTGTAGGCGTTCTGAAAGCGGTAATGTCTCTGCTCTCTGGGGACAATTCGATCTGATGATAGGAGCTTCTCATATCAAGGGTCGTGAATAAATTTGAGTCCTTTAGACTTTCGAGGGTGTCAGTCATATGCGGGATCGGGAAAGTGTCTTTCTTAACTATTTTGTTGATAAGACGAAAATCGACAACTATCCTATGAGTTCCATCGTTTTTTCTGACTGTCAAAATAGGTGACGACCATGGGGAGTAAGCTGGCTCTATAACTTTCTGTTTCAGCATCTCTTGGACATGCTCTTCAACTAATTGTTTTGTAGCGTGAGGAACTCGATATTGGGGCGTATTGATTGGCTCATGACCCTGAATGTCTAATCTATGTACAGCATTTCGCGCATGACCAATCTCGTCTCCAACCGCGAACGCATTCCTGTGTTTGTTAACCAAATTTACAAGGGTCGTTCTCTGATCTAAATTCAAATGTGACAAGTCAACATCGTCAATCATCCGGTTGAATTCAGGTTCATTTCGTTTCTCTGCGACTGGCAACAGTTCACTGTTAGGCAGTAACTCAGGGTTGCACTGACTCAAGGGGCTTTCAGTCAGAGCGGGAGCTCGTCTGGCGTCATGCACTGTCGCCACGGCATCATAGGCCTTGCGCTGTGCCTGAGCTCGAGCATCATTCGCTTTCGTCTGAGCCAGGCTCTGGGTCCTCAATGGCAACATCTAAACTAGCACAAATTTTATTTCTAGGCACAAGAACATTCTTATCATTATAATTTACAAAAACTACAGGCACGGTACCATCACGGACTGTGGCTAACGTGCGAGGCACTGCTATTCCTTTGCATGTAACGCTCTGCTTTAGAACGACTGTCTTTCCATTCATGTGCTTGGGAACTCTCAAAAAGGAATGACATAACGTGCCTCCTTCAACAGTCAGATCATGTGACATTCTTGCGACACTGAATGATGCATCCTCAGATTGTTTCACAAAATTTACTGAATTAGAAGCAGCAACTGATTGAAATGGGTAAACTTTATTGTTAATTCTCACGTGACCTTTCTCATTCTGACTGTATTTTATTTCAA
Organism: Morinoia aosen; assembly: GCA_030386875.1. Classification (NCBI taxonomy): domain Eukaryota; kingdom Metazoa; phylum Arthropoda; class Malacostraca; order Amphipoda; family Talitridae; genus Morinoia; species Morinoia aosen. The sequence continues at coordinate 60,665,283 of CM059571.1, read as the reverse complement.
CGCCGAACCTCTTAAGGAAATCTCGGCCTATCAAGACAGCTCCAGGGAAGTAAGAATCTTCCACAATTATAGCAGAATGGCAATACTCAACATCACCTAGTTTAAATTTCAGGTCAATCGTACCTCGAGTGTGGAGATTATCTCCATTTAAAGAACAAAGAACTTTAGTGCATCGTTTAATTCGGGGAAGAGTTTTGAATAATTTGCTAATTACACAAGATTTCACAAGAGTCACGGAAGAGCCTGAATCAACGAAAGTGGAGCATTTTTTCTGTTCAATATTTAGCAAAATCACGGGGGAAAAGCTTTTCGGTTGCCGTGGAAGTTTTTTGACTTTACTGCGGCGATGTCACCATTCTGACTCGGATGGCCATTGAATTTGCGTTGATAATTATTTGATGGGCGGGCATTTTTGTGTGAAGCACTTTGCCATTTGAATGGATTCTTAGGCTGGAACGTTCGCTTTTGTGGTGAATTGTATTGACATTTCTCCACCACTACATCACTCTCATGGGCTTGCCTTTTGCGGTTCAACAAAGATCTTTCTTCGATCAAAGATTCCTCAATAGATCTCGCTTTATCTAAGAGTTTGGTCACACTCTCAGGGTCAAAATCATGTGATAATTTTTCACTGATCTTGGGATTCATATTTTTAATGATAGTCGGGATTAGAATCTTTTGTGCATTGGCATCCTCGTAGTGCCATTCTTGGCCGAACACGTCTTTCCAGCTAGCTAGAACGCGAGTTGCAAATGCATTGACACTCTCATCATTCTCTTGACGCAGACTAAATAGGATTTTATGAACGGTTTTTCTATAATTTACAGCCCCCTTGTACACAGAAATAAGCCAAGTCTTGACATCTTCCAGTGTGACTAATTGGTCCGATTTAAGAACATAAGAATCCCAAGCTTTGCCGGTTAAGGCGTTCTTCAAATAATGACATTGCAAATCGACGTCATTCGTGTAAATGTCAACTCTGGTCTGAAAGTGTTTTAAAAATGAAGTTACACAGCCTTCGCCGTTAAATTTAGGCAGATCAATTGCATGATTTAAAGTGACAAAATTGTTTTGAGTATTCTCACCGTTGTTATTTTGGTTATCTTCATTATCGTTCCCTGCCATGATTCCAACAGTTATTTAGGGCAAAATTGGCGAGGCAAAATAGGTTCACAATGAACACTGATAGCAATTTAGAGTTTCAAATTAGAAGTTTAAATGCAATATCTCGTACAATATGTTTCCAAATACACAGACATAATTGAATCTTTCGCACAATAAGTTTCCAAATGCACAGAAATAATTGGATAGATCCAACAAAAGCAATGCACATAGACACGAAATATCAAAAATAGAATACGCAATAATCTTATAAAACGGATCAAATCAATAGGAAAACGGGTTAAATCAGTTAATAAAACGGGTTAAATCAATGAATAAAGCAACACACATGGATACAATGGCATCAAAATAAAGAGCACAATAATCTTATTACGGAAGCGGTTTTGCATGGATTAATACATGTCACAAGGAAATAAATCAATAGGGCTAAGTTAATAAAACGAATTAAATGAATTAATACACACAGTAAAGAAATAAATCAATACGCAAATAAAGTGACATGAGGACATACACATTTCTAGGGAAATATTACAAATTATAAATGAGATGAATGAATTTAAATAATTACTTGGGCCATTTAATTTACGTTACAAAAAATTTTTCTTTTTGAATAGGTAGCGTGGCTTCTTTAACGGTCCCTTGCGGAGACGTTGAGCGTTATTGGGTTATGATCCCACGTTCGCTGTCCACCAATTGTTATAGCCTCTTTTCTTTAAGAATCCAAGTTCAAGGTTTTTCAATTTTTTTCATCTTTTCAAGTCTAAAAATCAAAGGAGTTATTTTCCGAAAGAAAACACGATTCTTTCAACGTGGCCACGTCATTTTTACTTGTTATGATGAAAGGTGTACACAAAATATGACAATGGGGTAGATGAGACTAGCAAATATATAGGAACAATTGTTACGAGGGTCTCACGCAACTTTGGATATGCAGCGATGACGGAGTGCAATATTAAGGTCTCGAATTGTACGTTAAATTATTACGTGACGTTAACACAGAGTCAGGGACTAATACGGAGTGCCGGCCGTATGCAAACAAAATAAGTGAAGTGGCAGGACGAGACCTTCTAGTGATGGAGCTTCGCTCTCTAATGATGATGCCCTAACCCTCGTCGAACCCTTTAAGTAGCTGTCGTGCTGCAGGAGTTACCGCGGCTGATCATAGCCGTTGAAGTTGACGCCCGCAGTATCGTCGCGGCTACTCATTGCCACTCGGCCACTCTGCCACTCGCTCGATGCCACTCGCCCGATGTTTGTTGTGGCTATGGCCCAGCCGTCAGCCTGCTGAGACCGGGCTGCTGCTGCCATCCACACGCTGCCACACTGCCATGCCGCTGCCACGCTGATGCCACCTCGCTGCCACGTTGCCACGCTGTAGTTGGGAGCGCAGGCGTCGCCTCCTCCTTTTTTTTGTAACGGCCGAGCCCTCGCTGGGTACACATCGACATCTGGCGCGTTGTATACTGCTGAGCTTTGAGATTTCCTGATAGTAGAGTTCGGTGTAAGCTCTCACGTCCAACCGCCCTTTACTCTTTTTTGTGGCGAAAATTTAACGGTTCGTACTCGGGACACAACAAATTGAGAAAACCTACTTAATAATACACAACATATTATTTACATAATACATAAATTAAATAGTTACCCGTAGAACAGCAATAGCACACACAATACTTTAATTCTCACCAGAGAAGAAAACCGAGATGCACACACTTTGAATGACTTGAAACGAGTGACGCTTGTGCGGGTTGAAATGTTGCCGACACGGCGACATGGGGGTTTCGTAACTATTCAAAAGTGATTTCTTAGGGATTGAATTTTTCAGTACACAATTTTAATAAAATTGAGGATAGAAGTTAATTAATTTCGTAATGAATTTTTATTCTAATGGTGGACTTTATTTTACTGAATTTTTAAAAGATCATTTTGAGAATTTCCGAAATTTGTACTGAGTTGCGTGCCGAAGGTTCGCTACATAGTGCGTGAATGAGTTCAAGCGTCGCGCTTGGGTGTTGCCACTTCCGGCGGCTTAAAACTCGAAATGTCGAATGATAATTTTATCTCTCATGTATTTACACAAAAACTTCAATGATTACGAATTTGAAGTAGAAAATAATTAATAATAATTTAGAGTAAGATTTTTAATGCTAATAATTATTTTATTTACGTGCGAATGGGAATTTTTATCATTTTACTCTTATGTAGCTGATGCTACATTACCCCCCAAGGCGCAGACCGAAAGGTCCACCCGCTATCATCATTCGTAGCGGGAAGGAGGTCGAACTAAGCGACCATAGCGGGTCTGGCAGTCGGAGAAAGTTACTGAGCGGGGAAGTTTCACCAAACGGGTCTGCAAATTTAGGCCGGCAAGAGTTCTAGGAACAGGGGTTACTGCAGCGGGCTCGTCTGGTCTCTCCAGACTTGTCGCTGTTTCAGTAAGAGGGCTAGAGTTAGAGTCTACGCTAGGCTTAGGGATAGGGTTTGAATGTACAGGCACATAGAAAGGGTTACACTCTAGTTGACTAGGCAACAATGCAGCCAACTGAGGAAGCTGAGATGGTAGATATGATCGAGTCTCAGTGGAAAGGGAATTCTGTGGAGAGAATGATGAGTTAGAAGTTACACTATGATCGGAAGTGTACGCGACTTTTAATCGATCAATGCTCACAGGGTCGTGTGAACCAGATCTTTCAAGGATGAAATACTTGGGCGTCTTTTTCAATATTTTGAATAGGCCATCATAAGGGCGCGTGAGTGTAGGTTTGATGGCGTCATTACGGACGTACACATGTGTGCAGTCTTGCAAAGCAGGATCTAATTTGTCTTTTGTTTGAGGCATTCGCGGAGCAACATACTTGATCTGACGCATGCAATCTTTGAGACAGGTTACATATGCGGAACGGTCAGCAGATGAAAATTCAGGCAAGGGTTTTGGGTCAACAATGTCACCGGGAAGACGAAGTGTTTTCCCATACAACATTTCTGCTGCTGTGCATTGCTGATCTTGCGATATAAATTCCTAATACTCAGCAGTACTACTGGAAGTCTGTCAGTCCAATCGTGGCTGCAATTAAGGCAGCACAGCGCAGCTTTTAAATCTCTGTGGACTCTCTCAATAAGTCCATTCGACTGCGGATGGTAAGCGGTAGTGCTGGTGTTAGTACAACCTAAGGCGGTGCTAAGCTCACTCCAGAATTTGGAGGTAAATTGTGATCTCCGGTCATGCGTGACACTTAAGGGAACCCCAAATCTGGAAACCCAGTTTCCCATGAAAGCGCGCGCTACTGTCTCAGTTTGGGTATCAGAAAGAGGCACGGCCTCAACCCATCGAGAAAACCTATCAATGATTGTCAACAAATAAGACTGACCACGCGATAAAGGCAAAGGACCCACCAAATCTAGGTGTACAGAGTCGAATTTGTGTCCAGCAAAAGCACAGCTCTGTAACGCTGCACGATTATGTTTCACAATTTTGCTGCTCTGACATGCATGGCAGTTTTGCACAATTTGCTTGACCTCCTTACGCATCGCTGGCCAGACGAAACGATCGGAAATCAAACGCAATGTACGGTTAATACCAGGATGAGAGAGAGAATGATAGTGAAGAATAGCTACTCTGCGGAGAGTCGCAGGAAGATACAAACGAGAAAGTCGCTCGGCATCACGGTACACGCCGTCAACCAAGGTTAATTTCAGAGAGGAAGTGTTAGAAGGTTTGAGAAGATCCTGGAGTTCAGGATCTTCCTTCTGCGCGTTTTCAATATTGCCGAAGGTGATTTCACCACTGGTTTGGACAGAATTGATTCTAGATAGACAGTCAGCGACAGTATTGTCGAGACCTTTGATATATCGGATATCAGTGGTGAATTGACTAATGAAGGAAAGGTTTCGAGCTTCTCTTGGGGAATGTCTTTCAGACGGCATCTTGATCGCTGAGGTCAAAGGTTTGTGGTCTGTGTAGATCACGAACTCCCTTGCCTCTAGAGCATAGCGAAAGTGTCTTACAGACAGATAGATAGCAAGGAGTTCCCTACCGAACGCGCTATAAGCACGCTCAGTGGGCGATAGCTTTTTGGAAAAGAAAGCAAGGGGAGAGATATTAGTACCTACTTGTTGTTGCAAAACGGCACCTACGGCAGTACTTGAGGCGTCGACTACCAAACTGAAATCAGCATTAGCAATAGGATAGGATAATTCAGTCGCGGTAGCTAGCTTATGCTTAATCTCGTCAAAAGCTTTGCGCGCATCCTCCGTCCATTTTACCTCAATAGATTTACCTTTTTTCTTGGCTTCCAGCAAGTCTGAAAGAGGAGCTAAGGTTTGAGCACAATTGCGTATAAAGCGATGATAGAAGTTAACAGAACCTAGGAACCTTCTCAGTTCCTTCTGGGTCTGTGGAAGAGGAAAGTTTTTGATCACTTCTACTTTGGAAGGCAAAGGTTTTAGACCTAGGCTAGAGATTTCACGACCTAAGTAAATCAGTGACGGCTTTCCGAGCTCACATTTTGCAGGATTTACGAGGAGTCCATTGTCGGACAATCTTTGAAAAACGACCCTAAGATGGTCTTTGTGCAGCTCCGGGGTTGTGGATGCCACTAGGATGTCGTCTAGATAGACATAGGCGAAAGTGAGATCTGAGAAAATTTCAGCCATGTGGCGTTGGAACGTTTGAGGTGCGTTCCGGAGACCATATGGCATCTTTAGAAATTCAAAGAGACCAAACGGAGTGATTACCGCGGTCTTAGGGATAGCGCTCTCCTCAAGTGGAATTTGATGGAAGGCGCTCTGGAGATCTATCTTTGAGAAAATTTGAGCTCCCTCTAAATTTGCACTGAAATCATGAAGGTAAGGAATAGGGTAGCGGTCAGGTAGAGTAACGGCATTCAACCTGCGGAAATCCCCGCACGGTCTGAATTCACCGTTAGCCTTGGGTACTAGCAAAAGAGGGCTACCCCAAGGACTTTTGGAACTGCGGATGATGCCGCATTCTTGCAAGCGCGCAAATTCTTTCTTGGCTAAAGCCAATCGATCAGGCGGTAGTCGCCGAGCTCGGGAATAGACTGGCGGTCCAGTGGTTTCAATATGGTGTTTCGTGCTAGTCTGCATTTTTTTAGAAGCTAAGTTAGAGTCTGTTAGTGCAAGATATTCTGCGAGGACCTGCTCGAACATGCACTCATCTTTGAAAGCGATGGCGAAGGAATGCAAAACGTTATCTTCAGCCATGCCACAAGCGGGAATTGAGATCTGTGTCTCCTCGTCCCTAATTTTATGGTTTTTCACATCTACAATTATGCCAAACTTGGCTAGAAAATCGGCACCTATTATGGGCTCTTGAACCTCAGCTATCATGAAGGTAAATGTGAATTTTCTCTTCAATCCCAGACTACACTCGAGTGCTCTCTCCCCATAACAAGCTATTGGCGTGCCATTTGCTGCGCGCAGTGTTGCTGAGCGAATATTATTTTTATCTTTCGCCGGAGCTGGTATTATAGACACGCTCGATCCTGTGTCTATTAGGAATCGAAGCTTTGTGATTGGGTCGAATACGACAATGAGGCGAGTGGTCTGGGAGTTAGCTAACGCAGTACTCGCTACTATGCGTCGCTGTTGGCGTTTCCCGAAGTCATTTCGGTATAACGGGGGCAAAAGCGTGAGGCACATTTGCGCGCTTAGTCACCAAACTTTTGGTGATACCAGCATAAGTTACTACTAGCATCACGAGAGCGCGACCTAAAGCGGCGGTCTTGAGCTGACCTATCATAAGATCTACCTCTATCAAAACTTTGAGGCGGCGGGTAGTCATAGGGATAGTCGTAGGCATTTTGGTAGCTGTTATGTTGTGCGCTCGCGGAATTTCTATCTTCGCTATCTTCGCTTCGGCACAACATAGAACGGTAGGCGCAAGGATTCCAAAAGAAGTCGAGGTTTCTTCGGTTTTATTTCTTATCCAAGCGACTCCGTGAATCTGCCCAGAAAGGTATGATTCAGAGTCGGACCACGAATTGCATGACAAGAGAAGCCTAATTCAAGATCATAGTCGAATGATTAACTGATGTATATAGCACCGCACAACAAGAAAGTAAACTCACACCTCAAGGGTACACGAGAAATAGCTGAGTGGGACATAAGAGGCCATAGAATAGTAGCACATAAAAAGAGAATTCACCGCCCTGCTAACGACGTAGCACAACAACAATTCGCATTACCATTACTAGTATTATTATATAAGAAAGTTTTAGCCTCCCTTGACCGCGACAAAGGTGTTCCAAGAGAGGAAAGAGGAAGGCACCATCTAGCGTGTAGTTGGGGGAACGCGGAATCTACGCACAAGGTGCACAGGAACAGTAGGCTGGGAAATAAGTTCACAAACAAGAAAGGTTTCCGTTGCATCGACGGGGAGGAAAAATAAGTCTCTAGTCGAGTAACACATTTAGAAAGAACACATTCATGATATACGCACACGAATATCGTAAACTCGTGTCACTAGTCGAAGGGAATGATTGAGGGCCGTGTACTCCTAATCTTGCCCAATCTACATTCGATAATACATGTAATGATAGCTATAAGAGACAGCGTAATTTCATGGACGATGCATTTCCATTGTGAGGTGAGAACACTTTTGATAGTTTATATGTACATGACATAAACTTCGTAATCCTTGACGCCAGGCAATAATACATGAATCGCTTGTTTCGGCCAATGTTCAAAGTGTCCTTTTAAGGGGGCACAAAGTTATATACATGAATGTACATCCGTATCCAACAATCTTAACACAGCGGTCATTAGTCAATAAGCACTTTATTTGAACAAAGGTGGACGATCGCACAACAAGTTTATAGTTTTCACATGAATGCTTCACAATATAAAGAGATGACGAGTTAGGTAACATCACAAGTTGAAAGAGGATACTCTAAAATACTTACAGACGATGAGGAAAGGTCCCTCAGTTTGGACCTGTGACAGCTTATTTTAGTCTGCAAAATAAGTGCCTACTCTAGCTTTCTTTACCCTATCTGTGGAAAAGAGACAGCAAAAATTAGGTCTCTAAAGCAGGGGCAAGCCACTCAGGTCATCAAATCAACCATTATCAATAAATTCTATTATAAAAAAATGAGAGAGGCAAGTACACGTTTGTCAACGTCGCTTGGAAAACACAAATCATATGAGCTAGTGGTCTCAAATTTCTGCGCCTATTCTCAGTCTACTGAAAGCCGTAACTTTAGGCTTCCACCTTGCTGACTGGCGCAACTTGCCCAGCACAGCTCATAGGTAAGAAGCCAATCGACTAAATTTATTTTGCTTGCTTCACGTCTTTCTATTAATGAATGTTATAAATAATACAAAGACAAGAAATAATAAAAAGACAAGAAAAATCATGTTCCCAAGTTGGCACAAGTCTGGCACGACGTAAATAATACAAAGGCAAGAAAATCATGTTCCCAAGTTGGTACAAGTCTGGCACGACGTAAATAATACAAAGGCAAGAAAATCATGTTCCCTTTTGGTACAAGTCTGGCACGACGTAAATAATACAAAGGCAAGAAAATCATGTTCCCAAGTTGGTACAAGTCCAGCACGACGTGCCATGAATTTTTCAATATCAACAACTGATGTCTAATCCATGGAAGAATCACCATAGTTTTTATTTTCAGTACACAAATCTTTCAATAGTGAAGCAGTGGTTGGTTTGTATTATCAAATAAATATAAAGTTGTGCTATCTTGTGTTAATCTATGAAATGTAATAAACTTCAAGTAATCCTCTGTGTCAAACTAAAAAGCATTGAAATGTCAGTCTCTCCATGTTGCATTTACTGCCCATGACACTGTTTACAATATTACATATGAAAACATAGCTTACATGGCTTGGCTATTATGCAAATGTTGCTGAGCAAAAAAACATTTGGACATTAACACAAAATCACTTGGAGCAGTGAAACAGAGATAGGAAAGTTCATTAGTAAAATCACAGTGTTCAGCTAAAATACCGTTAAACCAGAACCTGACTAATTCCCAGCATTACACTGCAGCTTACTGGCTACACCGAAAGAAAACACCAGACCCTACCCAACTGTAACGGCTAGTCTGACTCAATGTAGGTGGGTTTGCCGGCCGCCGGGAGCATCCTCGAATGCTCCAGAAACCGGCCGTTCACTGCTATCGAACACAAGTCGTGTGAAAACACCCGAAAAATATAGCTAGCGAGGTAACACGTAAATCGAATGAGTTTCCCACTCAAGTTCACTTCCCAAGCGACACAGAAACCTAAGATTATCCGGGAACCTGTTCCTCCCACGCACTTCAAACAAATAAAACGTTGGCGTCATTCTTGCGGACGAAGCGCGGATCCGCGGAATGTTGCCGAAATAAATTTATCAAAATTCTTCAAATTTCCTCACGTCTTGTACGACGTGACAGTAGCTTTGGAAGCTCCCTGGGCCTTGCCGGATGTGAGCTACACTATGCCCTAACTGGCAATTCTGGAAAGCTTGCTTTAGCTCAGCGATGTCTTGCTGCATCTTATCTATTGTGGCTGAGGACTGATTATTAGCAGTATTTGCCGGGCTAAAATTCGCAGGTGATGCGTTCAAAGAAGCTACCTGCGGTGCTTGTGACACGTTTAGGTTGCGCATCACTGTCTCAGTGGACTCTGCAAGCATCTCTAAAGTTTGGTCCGGGCTTGCTAACAATAGAAATGGACGCACATTACTAGGAAGTTTATTCATATAAACTTCTTTCAGAAATCCCTCAGCTACGGCAACACCCGGTGCAAGTTTTCGCAACTCCTTAACTAACGAAGTGGGAGAGAAAGAGACAGAGACAGGTGGAATTGCTGATGCGTCTACAAGGCTTCGGAATTTGTCCGCATCGGACATCTGCAATTTCGCCATAATTTTCCCTTTTAAGATGCCGTAGGGATTAACAGTCGGAGGGTTTTCTAACAATTGATTGGAGTCGTTAAATATTTCGTGGGAGCTGCGGACACAAGGGCATAAAACTTATCGTTTTCGTCCCTTATTTTATTATACCTAAATATTGCCTCCACTTGGTTAAACCAAGTGAGGCTGTCTTCTGGTATGAAAGGCGGCAGACTAAGAAGTTTTGTGCGCGCTCGATCTTCATTATCTGTGTCAGGCATGCTAGCAATTTTCTTTGGAATGCACAAATTAAGCTATAACGGCAAGGAATTTGCGTAATCAACGCCTATGACTTGGAATTAAAGTGACAAAGGTTGGCGTTATTACTCTACCTACTCAATCATTCAAATAAAGTTGAAACGGAGAGAAGAAAATATAAAATTGGAAACGAAAATTTATGCGGTAGGCAGCAATTAGCGTGGGCACGAAAAGCAGGTGAGAAAAATTATTTTTCTACCTACTGTGGCATATGAGAAAAAAAGGACAGGATAGCGCTGGAATTTGTTTTTTTTTTTTTGTTAGAGCTACTCAGAGAACATTCATTAACACGGTTAAATCCATAGAAATTCTCAAAGACTACGACATGGGAAAATTTATCACTACAATGCTATGCCAAAATTATCCTCTCTCACAATTTTTCAAACACTTATCGAGTTGAATATTTTTTTTATTTAAGTTTTAAGGCTGGGGTTTTTTTCTATGGGGTTTTAAACTCGGGGTCACCAGTGTTAGGGTTTGGGGGGGTATGCTAGTTATCCGCTTCCAAACCCTAATCAATCACTCGATAGTATTCTTAAACCGTGAGAGAAGGGTAATAAGGCGAGGGAACTCAGCTCGGTCTTTATTCGGAGGAACGCCAGGCGAACTGGCGATAAGCTTGGTCTCGAAGAGCTTGTCTAGGTGGGCACTCCGTGCCAGTGAGGTCCGTCGAGCAATGGTGTCGGCAGGATGTAATGAGTTGTGTTTGGGAATTTATATAAGCCCAATTTAGACTAACTAGTAGCATAAGCCTTTAAAAAAAACCGTGACGTTGGTGGTGTCACTTTAAGGTATCAGCTTTAATAATCCTAAGCTGGACAAGCGAGTTATCGTAGTAGAAGCAGGTAGTTTAGCTAGCCTGGGAGTGGAATCTTAGGCTTACTAGCTTCAAAAATAACCCATATGAATTGCAAAGGGAATAGATTGTAAATGGGAACTCTCAGGCCCAGGGAGTGTGTGTGTGGTAGCGTTTGGCGATGTCGTTGAGGTTGAGGGCTGTACGCACGCTAGAGAGTCACGAAAGAGAGTTAGTGCGTGAATGAGTTCAAGCGTCGAGCTTGGGTGTTGCCACTTCCGGCGGCTTAAAACTCGAAATGTCGAATGATTATTCTGTCTCTCATGTATTTACACAAAAACTTCAATGATTACGAATTTGAAGTAGAAAATAATTAATAATAATTTAGAGTAAGATTTTTAATGCTAATAATTATTTTATTTACCTGCGAATGGGAATTTTTATCATTTTACTCTTATGTAGCTGATGCTACATAAATACCGCTCTTTTTCTTGTCACACTCAGCCTGTAACGTAACCAAACACGTCATTTCTCTTTATTATTGAAAAGCATTTATATGAAAAATAGAAATTTTCTTTGTGATCACCCATATATGTTTAATAACATGCTTATAAGCTAATGACCTTTATGTTAAAATATTCAATTAGAAAAAACAAAATTTACAATTTCATGCTTGTATCCTAGTATTTACGCACATATGTGTACGCGTGTGTATATATACATACATACATACATATTTGTGTTTGTATGTACAGTCAGTCATTTACACACTGTAGTTTCTGCAATATTTCTAATCAAGCGACTTGCATTTATCCTATTAATACCTTGTTTTTCCATTTTCTCCCTATGTTAATCATTTAAATGAGAAATTTCATAAATTTGTTGTGCGAGTTAGAGCGTGCTCTTTTGCGCAGTCAACTCACTTTTATTTATTTTTTCACGCTCAATCGAAATGATATTTTTGAACATCTGCGGCAACAAACTATTATACTATTATTCCCTTCCGTCAAGAAAGCCAAAGCACATATGCCAGTGAACGTGTAAACTGTCATAAGTGTTTTCCCCCCACAAACTTCATTATCTTCATGTTTCCATGAATTATCAATCACTATTGAACTTCAGTGAACTTCAATTGGCTAGCTATAGGATACATTTTTATGTGTTTCCTCTCAGTCTTTGTACAAGCATTGAACTGGACCGTCATGGCGTCTATGTTAATTAGTATTTTCTTTTTTATTCACGTCCTAAAATGTTTTTGTTAGCCTTGTGTGGTGCACATTATTATATCATTTCTTACCCTCTTGAATTTATAATGACAGCATTATCTAGGTAGTTAATTTCACGTGTTACTGAAATTGTGTTGTAGATGCCTTGGTTGCCGTTGTAGAACAATCGTTTTCATAATTCTGACTCAGGTAGACTCTTTTGTTCCACTATTATTCGCATGGAAATATAAATTCGTGGCATGATAGAAACCATTTTCTCCGAGTTCCTTGATAGGCATACTAGTTGATGCGTAGGAGTGAGAACATAGTTCTGAATATCAACCTCGTTGCCTTAAACGCAGAATTATTTCAACTATTCCACCCGTTTTACTTTCAAAAGTAATTCCTTTTACCGCACGTCCCTGAACTCGCATTTCAATGTAAGTGTGCACTAAAAAGAGTGTTTTTAACAATGTACCGTCACTGAAATTATATATTCTTTTAGAATTGTAGTTGGTTACTTATATTACCAAACCTAGCTTAAGCAACAACAGGAATACATTACCCTCAATCATTTGTTTCGACTAGTTACGTGAGTATTACGATACTCACGTGTGTGTGAATCAAACAAGGATCCTTACTTTGAGATATTTTAAAAACCATTAGTGAGCTTTTTGTATAATTTTTTGAGAAAATAATCTGTTTTTCTTTTCCTAATTTTTCGTCACACATGCTAGCTCACAACCATTTTAGGAACAATGTCGTCACTAAGTTTAGTGCAGTGTATTGCTAATGGAAACAATCGATTTCTAAAATAAAAAATAGGTATTAACTTCTTAATATGTGAACGTCTATATAATGCTGAAGACTGTCTTCTGTACGTTAAAATTGCTCAAATGAAAAAAACTGCGCCTTAAAAAAATTCTTCCGGTGGTACAAATATAATAACGCAATTAAGGCGTACTGTCGTCAAATGAGTGCATCATACATATTTTAATTTTGAAAGAGATAGAAATACTTGGTAAACTTAAAATTCAGAATTCAAAGATTTTTTTAGATGTCTCCTAAAGTTTAAACTACGAGCTAAGCTTTAAACTTCTCGTACACAGAATTACTTCGGCGACTCTAAAAGAGAGGAGAGTCCTGTAAATGTGTTTTAAGGATTTATTTCAATGATGATCGTGACAAGTACATCTGTATTTGTGCTCTCCGTGGCACAGCGGTTAAGGGATCGGACTTGTATGCTGGAAGTCGCGGGTTCGTTCCCAGCGCTGGCGCGGAGATTTTCCCCGTTGGGTATAAGGGAAAGCTCAAGCACAATACCCCTCTCAACCCAGGAGTCGGAAATGGGTACCGGCTTTACGGGGGAACCGTCATGGTGTCCTATATATAGGGTTAGTTATAAGACATTTGAAAAACCAATGCTTAAGATCATATGTATCAGGCTTGATTGGAAATAAAGCATCCCAAAGATGCCGATGTTAACCTAACCTTTAACGATCGCTCCATTTCACGATCTAGGAAATAAACAATTATACTCTCTTCAACTCCTAACCTAAAAGGGAATAGCTCAAGCTCATTGAGTAAAAAAGGTTTCACTGCAACCTGCAACCATACCCCCCCTTGTCGATTTTGTTACATCTACCAGAACAGCTAAATGCTTTGCCCATGGATTTTTGGTACCATTGATGGGTTTTGAACCAGGGACCTTCACATGCAAAGTATAATGTACTTCAATTTCCGTTACAAAAGAATAGCACTTGAGATGTTCGCTATTTGAAACTCTCGTGACGCACTGTTTGGAGACTTTGAAAAAAAATTATTGCTGTATTGGATAAATATATGCCTTTGCAATTAAACTGGTCTTCAATCTACAACTTGACATATGACAGTGAGAGATAAGCTGATTCAGGAATGAAGGCTTCTTTAATCTTCTCCTAATAGCAGCTTTCTCAGCTTTTATTTTGGAAATCAGAGTGATCGCTTACTCCTACAAATATGTATATTGCCTTGTCTCGGATATTTAAACTAGGGACTGCTTTGTTCAAAACGTTACCTTTCGTCATTGCGTCACTGAGAAGCTGCGCGTCTTCGTTACGTAATAGTGAAGCTCTGTTCTTTGGAAGAGGATTTTCCCAGCTACAGCTTAATAATATTTCCGCCGCCTCCACTTAGAAGGCAAATAGAAAAGGCGAGCATAAGTAGGCGCTTTCTTTTAATGAGCCTTAATTTACTGCCCTCTTATGTAAATTAAGCCCTAAAAATTGCACTTATTCTAAATTGTAGCTGTAAAATAAAGATACCAGTGTTAACAGCAGTCCAGACAGGATACTGTCAGGCAACGAAATATATTTTGACTGGATGAACCACCACTCATGTAAAATCACGTGGACTAAAGTGACCCAACAAACCCTGAAATCAGTAACTCAAATACTGCACATTTCAGCCACTGATTTCTAAATTACTTCAGGTATTGCAATGGCTTAGCACTTTTTGCAGCTTTGAATTATGCGTGTATAGAATCCGTGCAAAATTATAGAGGATCGATACTTTCTATTATTCTGTATTTATGATAGAGTTATGATCGAAGTGATCCAATAGATGTCGTATGAATAGATGTACCTACATAATTCGATAAATATTCACAAGAATCCTCAAGGAAATATAAGCAAGCAGGAGCATCTTGATTTTCAAAGCAAATCTTCACTCGCTTCAACGTTCACTGAATACTCGTGAGTTCGGCAAAGCATTCAATGAAAAGATCAGTAGAATAAACGTACAAGAGGCGGCTGCATCACAGTTGAAACTGTAGTTCTTACCCTCGTTTGATTTTTAATTTTCTTAAGCTATGCGTTTCTTTCACTCCATCTCTTTCTCAACTGCAGGTCCAACTCATTCGCTGTTTAGTGGCAGCGATTTTCCTGAAGGCCGATCTCAACAACAACAAACAAACAAACAACAAACAAAGGCATCTACGGATGCTTTATTTCCAATTCAAGCCTGCTACATATCACCTTGTACATTGGATTTTCAAATGCCTTATACCTAACACCAGGACGCCATGACGCTTTGGTCATAGCCGTGTGGCTTTCGGACCCGCCTCCGTGTGGGCAAACCCGGGTTCGAGTCCCAGCGCTGGTGGCGGTTTTCTCTGTTGGGTATAGGGGAAAAATTCCAAGCACAATACCCCACTCTACCCAGGTGTCTGAAATGGGTACCGGTCTTGACCGGGGGAAAGCATCATGGCGTCCTAGTGTTAGCTATAAGGCATTTGAAAATCCAATGTACAAGGTGATATGTATCAGGCTTGAATTGGAAATAAAGCATCCGTAGATGCCTTCATTCATTATTCCCCCGGTCAAGACCGGTACCCATTTCAGACACCTGGGTAGAGTGGGGTATTGTGTTTGGAATTTTTCCCCAATACCCAACAGAGAAAATCGCCATCCAGCGCCGAGACTCGTACCCTCGTTTGCCCGCACTGAGGCAGGTTCTTAAGCCACACGGCTATGACGAGCACCAGGACGAGCATATAGCTGTTCACGAATTGCAACATTCTATCTGTATACATTAATGTTCGCTAGCTGGTTGAAATGAGTGATTCTTGGGGACAACCCTGTGGTTTTTATTTGTGGACCGGTTGTTCTGAAATTTTCCGAGCATATGTAATTTTTAAAAAGCAACACATATTTCCTCATGTCGATTTCCCAATTATGGCCTTAGTTTTTGAGAAAATGGGGAAATATTATTTTTTTATAGTTTTCTTGGACATTTCATAATAATAGAAATCGATGAGTTTTAATGCTAGAAAAAAACGAAGCAGTTTTGGGATCCTTGCGAGATTTCTAACAAACTAAAGTTCCATTTTCCCACTTTTTTACAATTATTTGTGATAAATAAAAAACAAGTTGTAAAAAAAATCACTTTTTTATCACTTTTAACTCTTAATTCTAGCACGAAAACTCACTGACTTCTATTCGTTTAAAATGTCCAAGAAAATTATAAAAAATCTCATTTTTTCAAAAACTAAGGCATAATAGAAAAAGTTACATGAGCAAATACGCGATTGTTTTTAAAAATTACATACTCTGAAAATTACGGAACAATCGGTCTGTAGTGAACCCTCAGCCGCACTTCAGCCTAATTTCATAAAATATTAAAAAACTAACATCCTAAAATTAAATTATTCAAATGTAATTATTTTTATAATTTTACAAGACCAAATTAATTCGATTGAACTCAAAATTTTACCAAAAACGTGTTTCGAAATATTTGCCGATCACGTTTCCGTCAGTCACTTCCGTTGGAGACATTCGCGCAGAACCATTTCGCAAGCTCTCGATAGTCAGCACCCAGGCAGACTGGTCATTCACGTTGTGTGTTCTTCCGATTGTAGTTCTTGGGCCCCAGAGGGGCAATTGTAGGTATCAAGTGTTAATGTTAAGCTTTTTCATTGTGCCGAGTGTTATTCCGATAGCGTACGAAGTATTGAGCAAACTTAGGATCATCTCCTTTGTTTTGATTCCGTGCAAGAGCTTAGGCGGGCACAAGTGCTTAAGCTTACTGTGCCATTTTTGTCAAGTTTGTGTTTTGTTTTATTCTTTTTTTTTGTGTTTCCAACCTCTGAATAATCCTTGCGTTCTCAAGTGTTGTTTTTTAATTAAGTTAGGCTTTGAATTAATTATAATCTATTTCAATTTCCACAGCTGTATTTTTTAATCAAGTTAGGTTGTGAAGCACTTATAAATTATTTGTAAGTTTTACAGCTGTACTTTTCTTAATGAAGTTAGGCTTTGCTCAATTATAAGCTTTGTTTTTCACAGCTGTATTTTCAATTAAGTAGGGTTCGAAATAAATTACAATGTTTT
This sequence comes from Morinoia aosen, assembly GCA_030386875.1. Taxonomy (NCBI): domain Eukaryota; kingdom Metazoa; phylum Arthropoda; class Malacostraca; order Amphipoda; family Talitridae; genus Morinoia; species Morinoia aosen. The sequence continues at coordinate 60,648,120 of CM059571.1, read as the reverse complement.
AGTTTTTTTTAGTCAACGTTAAGCTCATTGTGAAGCAATTTACGTAAATAATTGTTCATTGAAATCTTGCTCAGAACTATCCTTATAAATACCTAATTACAATTGACAACATGTTTTTCCTAATAGAATCAGTATTGTATTGTTAGACCAGAGAGGCCTCTTTCCATCTTGGAATAATGGAGTACGACAACGATTATAAGTATGAGTGTGGGGTATAGAAACACAGTAGGTAATCTAGGAACTACATGTACTGTACGTCCGTCGAGCACGGCGGCGAGAACAAGAAGAAGGAGCTCGATCGCTCTACAAAGGCGGTTAGCACATGAACATAGAAAACGGGACGGAAGCAATTTAATGGGCGACTGCGACAACTCATATATAATAATAAATATATATACTGAAGTTGGATCTCAACACACCCCCTCCAACTGAAGTATTCCATCCCACTATGCATCAATTCACATAGTAATCAATTAGAGCTAACATTTCAACATTCAGATCTTTCATTGAACATTGAACAGCAGAAAAACAACATAAAAAAAATCATCAGTGTAGATCAACAGATTACACTGAGCACGATACAAAAAAAAAATATAACGCACAATAATGCATAGTCCGCATTAGCGTTAAGAGTATTGTACTCAAGAAAGTTCTACCTTTTCTTGCAATTGATCTACACAAAGCTAAACTGGAAACATGTCAGACACAGTAACTTAGAATTAAACACACACTTTGAATTTAAGCAACGACTGTCTAGTAACAGGCTTTGTGAACATGTCAGCTATGTTTTCCTCTGAAGGAACAAAGCTCAAAACTGCTTTATTGTCTTGAATGATTGCTCGAATGTAGTGAAATCTTATGTCTATATGTTTCGAGCGTTGATGATGAACAGGGTTTTTGGCTAGGTTAATAGCACCTCTATTATCAACAAAAATTTCAACCGGTTCATCATATCCATCCATATCACACAGAAGCTGTTTGAGGAAAATTCCCTCCTGCACAGCATAAGTCAAGGCAACATACTCAGCTTCGCAGCTTGAAAGAGCAACAATATTTTGTTTCTTGGACTTCCAAGATATCAGTGAACTGTTGCTAGAAGACTTAAACACATATCCTGATATGCTCTTCCGGTCAGAGGATCCACCCCAGTCAGAGTCAGAGAAACCAGTAATTTGCACGGGGTTCTCAGATTTCACAAATTTCAAACCGTATGAAATAGTACCTTTAAGATACTTCAACACAAATTTACACAAATTCAGATGAGCATTTGTTGGACAAGTTAAATGTTGCGACAGTAATGTAACAACATAGCAAATATCAGGCCTAGTACAAGTCATCAAGTAGATCAGGCTGCCAACTATCTCACGGAACAGTTTTGGATCGCACAAATTCCTAGAATCAGACCTTACATCAAGCTTGTTGGCACTGGGATCACAGGGAATAGACTTAGGCTTACAATCAGACATCCTAAATTTTGACAAAATTTTCTCAACATACTTTGACTGCTTCATCTCAATTGAGTCATGCTTCACATCAAATTCAATGCCTAGAAAACATGAAATTTGTCCAAGATCTTTCATTTTGAATTTATTTGACAACGAACATTTTACTTCACTCAATACAACAGCGTTAGAAGAGGCCAAAATTAAATCATCAACCCATACAATGATAATCACTTTTCCAGAGTCGTTTTCCCTCACATAGACACAAGTATCACTGAGAGATTGAACAAAATTTTGTTCAACAAGAAAATGATGCAAAAGGTTGTTCCAGTTACGGCCACTTTGCTTTAAGCCATACAAAGATTTTTTGAGTTTGCAGACTAACTTCTCTCCATTTTTGTCAAGTTCAACAAATCCCTCAGGCTGTTCTAAAAAAACATCACAGTCAATTTTTGCATGAAGATAAGCAGTGCACACGTCCATCTGGTGCACAATGTACGACTTTTGCACAGCAATATCCATCAGCATTCTAACAGAAGTTAGACGTGCTGTAGGAGAAAAAGTTTCTTTGAAATCGACATCAGCTACTTGGGAATATCCCTTGGCTACATAACGAGCTTTGAAAGTTTCCTGGTCATTGGGTCCTGATTTAACACTATAGACCCATCGTCCCCCAATAACAGATCTATCTTTTGGCTTTTCAACAAGTTCGTACGTCTCATTATCGGCTAGTGCAGCTATCTCAGTGGTCATTGCCTGTTTCCACTCAACAGAATCTGGGGATGAAATTGCCTCAGAGTAAGACTTAGGGATACTGCTCACTCTGTAGCAATAATCAACAAAATTATTAGTGATATCCAATTCATCTGGATCAACATAGTCTTTTAAATAAGCTGGGGGCTTCTTTTCTCTCAAAGGAAATCTTCTAGTGGGCTCTGCATCTGAATGAGTTTCATTTTGAATCACTTCTGGAACAGTCCCAGGTTTCAACTCAGCCTCAGCCTTGTCAGCCTTCTCACTTTGTTTCAGCTCAGCAGGGTTATCTACAGCAATGAACTCATCCTCACCCACCACATTTCTAGAAATTTTATCACAGAATGTGACACATCTGACTCTTTTTATTTGACAAGTTTCAGGGAAATAAATCATGTAAGCAGGGCTGCACGGGTCATATCCCAGAAAAGTACCCTGCTCTGACCTAGGGTCAAGCTTTCCTGGGTTTTGAACCATGGCAAAACATTTTGATCCAAAAATGTGCATATTGGAAAGGTCAGGTTTCTTTCCCGTGAACATCTCAAAAGGAGTTTTGCCTGTCCTTTTGTTGAAACACCTATTTCTAATGTAAGCAGCTGTTCTTACAGCATGATTCCACAATTCTTTTGGCAAATTTGCATGCAGCAACAAACACCTAGCCATCTCAAACAATGATCTCCAAGATCTCTCAGCAGTCCCATTCTGATGGGGAGAGTACGGAGCTGAAAATTCATGCTTTATTTTGTTCTCCGTGACAACAGCTTTGAACAAGTTTGAGGAATACTCGGTGCCGTTATCTGTTCTTAAACGTTTAACAGAGCCAAATGGAGCAGAATCAGCCAAGAATTTTTTAAATGCCCCAACAGTGTCACTTTTACTTCTGAGGAAATACACAAAAATGAGGCCTGAAAAGTCATCCACAAAAGACATGACATACATGGAATTCTCAAAAGAAGTAGGGCTTATAGGTCCAGCTAGGTCACTATGGACTAGCTCTAAAAACGGGATATCTCAGCATTACCGGGTACAAATTGTACCGTTATGACGGAGTCAAGAGTAAGAGAGGTAGCGGTTCATGCATTTTCATCAAAGATGTCTACTCTACATCCTTAGTTCCGATAAAAGAAAAATGCGAAGACATAGAAATGGTTTGGCTCAATGTTCAAGTAAACAAACACAAGTCTTTCATTATCGGCAGTCTTTACAGACATCCGTCAGCATCTCTTCGTCCAACATTAGATTTCATTGAAAATACGCTTAGATCAATCTCTGCAGCCAAAAAGTCTTTCTATGTTTTCGGAGATTTTAACGTGGATCTGACAAATAAAAACAATCAGCTAAGCAAGATGCTGCACAGACTTAATCTTTCTCAAATGGTCCAAGAACCAACGCGAATTACCAACACTTCTAAAACTCTTCTTGACCTAGCAATTACCAACAATCCCCAAGCAGTACTCAGCACAGAAATCTTACCGTCCTTTTCTGATCACCATTCGGTAGAATGCCAAATCAATATTGCAAAAGAGAAACAGAAATCTAGTTACATTACATATCGCATGAAAAACCACTACTCCCCTGAAATATTTCAAGAAAAGCTATTAGACAGATGGAGTGAATTTCAAGGCATGGAAAACACCGATGATGTCAATCTACAAGTTTCGCTTTTCAACGAAAATTTCGTATCAGCTCTTAACGAATGCTCACCTTTCACTACGAAGAAAGTTAAGCCAAGAATTTCTAAATGGATAACAGATGAGATAAAACATTTGAGCAGAGCTAAAAGAAATTTGCAGCGTGAGTACAAACTGAATAAATCAGACAGTACGCGTCGAAAATTATATAAAGATCATGAGAAGATCCTACGAAGAAAAGTTAAGGAAGCAAAACGGGACTACTTCCACAAAGAACTCTTGGCGGCAAAACAAAACCCTAAAAGAACTTGGGAAATCATTAGAGAAGCTGCTCAGTATAAAAATTCAGACTGCAAAAGCACTTTCGACAACCCCTCAGAAAAGGCGAATGACTTTAACACTTTCTTCTCAAAAGTTGGCGAAGATGTTTTCAATGAAGTATCCAGGACAGTTTCAGACACATCTACAGAGGCAAATCTGAGCGATGTTTCATCCCCAAATAGTAGCAACAAGTGGAGACCAAAGCCAGTTGGCGTCATAGAGATACGAAAAATCTTATACTCACTAAAGAATACTAAAGCGACTGGACATGATGGCATAAGCCTCCAACATATAAAAAACAGCTTCCCTGTCACAGCACCCTTTATTCGCTTGATAATAAATACATCTATTGTCACAAACAAGTTTTCCGATCAATGGAAACTATCCATAATTAAGCCATTACATAAATCTGGTGATATCGACATAGCGTCAAACTACAGACCAATCAGTCTCCTGCCTGTTATGTCCAAAATATTAGAAAAAGTAATAACAAACCAGCTCTCGTCTTACATAGACGAGTCACATCTACTGCATCGCAATCAATGTGCTTACAGGAGGAATACCAGTACTCAGGACGCCCTGTTAAACATAACAGAAAAAATTTACAATGATATTGACCAAAAAAAATTAACTCTCTTACTATTGCTTGATCTCTCCAAAGCTTTCGACAGTGTTGAGCATAAGAAACTTCTACAAAAAATTTCAAACCTCAGAATAGACACTCAGTGGTTTGAAAGCTACCTACGAAACCGCTCTCATGCAGTGTGCTTGAATAACAAAATGTCATCATTCATACCAAATAACTTTGGCATTCCTCAAGGTTCAATCATCGGCCCACTCCTATTTTCAATTTTCATCAACGATTTCCCCACCATGCCGGCAAACACAAAAATCTCAATGTATGCTGATGACGTACAAATTGCCATGACAAGCTCAACAGCGGATTTAACAGAAACACAAGCCAACGCTGAAAACCTTCTGAGAAATCTGAAATTGTGGTATGACCATAATGGCCTCAAACTTAACGCAAGTAAAACGCAATGCATTATTTTTGGATCACAGAATGCGACTGAAAATTTACCACCATTCAAGCTAACATTTGGAGACGATACAATAAAACCAGTCGATAAGGTTAAAAATCTGGGTGTTTGGTTTGACAAAAATATGACTTTCAATTCACACGTCGGAACAATGTGCAACAAAATTAACGGAACCTTAATGTTCTTTCATCGTATAAAGAACACACTTGACGAAAAATCTAGATTATTAGTGATTCAGTCTTTAGTTTTATCGCGTCTGGACTACTGCAGTCTTGTGTGGGGAGACTTACCTAAATGCCGTCAGGAAGAGTTGCAAAAATGTGTAAACTTCGCCGCCAAAGTGGTATGCAAAGGAAATTTCAATAAATACGATCATGTCACCCCTCTTTTAAGAAAACTCGACTGGATCCCAATACCGAACAGATTCATGATCCAGAAAGCTCGACGAGTATTCTCCTCTCTGTACCTCCCCCAAAGTAATGCAGAGGTGGTAAAATTTTTTCCATCTAATATCCCAAACGAAAGACCAAACCGGAGGAACGATGTTTTAGTCAGTTACCGTTCATCTAACGTGGGACAAAAAGCTCTCTCAGTTTCTGGAGCTTTTTTGTGGAACAAGCTTCCCCAGCATATCAAAAACTCTAAAACTGGAAAAGAATTTAGAGTAAATGTGTCACGTCATTTTGCATCTTTGTCATAGGGCCTGCAGCATCTCGGTGTGAACTTCCCGTCTATCAGAAAATTTAATTTTTCCTGAAATTTCTGTTAGAAATTTAGAAACTATTTCATTTTACGTTTGCTAAGCGATTCGTATATTCATCTTACTTATTTCTGTCGACAACAATGAGCACCACAGCCGTCAGTTCAGTGCAGCAGAACGAACGTTCTTTCCATAATTAGGAGTATTTCCTCATCTTTATTTTGTTATTTCTTTCTCTTTTCTGTATTAATATTTAACGTCCGTATGACAAATATACCATGAAATACATTTTGTGTGTACACCAATAAACAGGTTTATAGATGTGAGGGCTGTGCAAAGTTTATAATGAATTAAATTTTTGGCTAACGTTGTCTCGCTATTTCAAAATCATTCTCGAAGAAGTTTTCAATCGATTTTCGGCTGAGCTGGGGGGAAAGGGGTAATTTAAGCATTGCATTTAGTCTTTTTATTTTTTTATTTTTTTCCGTGCGTTCAGCGCACACTAGCACTGAACTTTCAGATCGGAAAAAACTCTAAATTTCTGTAATTATATTTATCACTTTGGATCAAAGCCTAATCTACCTAAACGTGCCAAATTTTGTGAATATTCACCACTCAGATGTGATATCCGGCCTCAATGTTACTCCATTTTATCCCACGTACACATGTCCGTATAATGCTGAAGAGTTGTGTTGCTTCTTGACTATAACCTGATTTTTCTTAAAAAATTTCTGTGAAGAAATTAAAAACCAGTTCATTTTTATGTTTTTCGAAGTCTTCTTTTCCTTTTAGTTATTTTTTTTGCGAAAAATTTCTAAGGATTACAGTGAGCTCAACTGTCATTTTCTGTGTAGTAGATGGTAGGTTGCTTTTATCTTTTATTTTATATATGTATTTTTTTTCTAATATTTCATTCTCAATAAGTATACATATTAATATGTGTGTGTACGTGTGTAGGTATATATATGTATCTACATATATAGATATACATGTTTCTATTTCATTTCTTTACGCAAAAACCATCCGGTTAATAAATTTTATTGCAATTGCGAAATGATTCAAAAATAGATCTATCACTTCCCCAGAGGGCGTTTCTGTGAATCGGATTAATGTCAAATATAAGTAATTAAATAAAGTGCAATTTGAGCTTATGAATCGTAGTAAAATTATCTTTCTGTCCGTATGTTGTACAAGCTATGAATTTTGATATTGAGTATGTATTTGTTTACCCATTTCTACCAATATTTTGTGGATATTTGTCAATCATGAGTAGTAACCGGCTTACACTGTATCTCTATTTTATCCCATGTACCCATGTCCACATGATATTGTGGTGAATATCGAGAAGATATGAAATATGTTTTTGGTGGTGATTGGGCTTTGCATATTTTTAGGGCATATTTTTCATTTCTCATTCAACTACCCTTGACAGAGATAGACTATTGGCACGCCACGTATGGTTTGTCTATTAGTACGCCGCGTATATTTTGTCTATTAATCTGCCTCGTATGGCCTATCTATATGTACACCTCTGATAGCTTGTCTATTAGTACACCTCGTATAGTTTGCCTGTTATTATGCCTCGTATGGCTTATCTATTTGTACACCTCGGATGATTTGTCAATTAGTACTTCTAGTATAGAACTTTTGTTAGACTACTGGCACACCACGAATGGTTTGTCTATTAGTACGCCTCGTATATTTTGTCAATTAATATGCCTCGTATGGTCTATCTACTTGTACACCTCTAATAGTATGTCTATTAGTACACCTCGTATAGTTTGTCTATTATTATGCCTCATATGGCTTATCTACTTGTACACCTCGGATGGTTTGTCAATTAGTACTCCTCGTATGAAACATTTGTTTTAGGATGTCCTATATTAAGAAACTTTTAAAAGCCAATATGTTGGCATGTATCTCATGTGACAACTTGGAAATACACATTTTTTCTTTCTTTTTTCTAAAGGTTTTCTTGACTTTTCATCAGGGTCTCTGCTCCTATATTGACACATTTTACCCTGGACACAGATCTCACAATCGAAATTATGCTTGTTGGTAATTTTCATTCCTTTAGTAATACCTTCTAGGCTCAACACATCTTTTACATTACAATGCCCAAGAATATTGTGCCACTCCTCCAGAGTGTGTTCACCAACAGCATTAATAGAATCAACACAGCTTACAGAATTTAAATAATACAGCTTGCCACATTTTTTAATATTAAACGCATTCCCATCTGAAGCAAACAACTTTGAGGCGTTTTGACTGAAATTAAATGATGCACCCTGATCAATAGCAGCCTGGACAGAGAAAATATTCTGCTTAAAACTAGGAATACAAAGAACATTTTTGAAAAGAACATTGTGTTTCCTATTTTTGGCGTCAGTCAGGGTAATTCTCGCATCACCTTTACACTCTACAATATTGTTCATCCTAGAACCATCTGCTAATTCAATGAAATGATTCCTAGGGTCAAAACTTTCATCTAAAGATACAAACTTAGATTTATCACAAATAATGTGAGCAGTAGCTCCACAATCCACCAGTAACTTTGCACTGTCTACAACAGAAGCACTTTCTGAGTCTGTTGATACTCTAAAACAAAAAGAGCTTTTCACATCTTTGCTATCAGTAGCCATCGCTTTTGCGGTATCTCTCTTTCTGCAAAAATTAGTATCATGAGATGCACTTTTACAAATTGAACACCACCGATTTTTCTTTGCACTGTGACTTTTTTACTCATATTTCTTGTGACCTGACTTACCACATAAGTAACAAGTAATTTTAGAATCTTTCACTTTCATAATTCTTTCTTCACTTTCACTGTAGCCTTGTCGGGTCTTTTTTGTTTCCTCTTCACTCTTGAGAGCCGATTTGAATTTCATGAAGTCCATTTCTTTACTGTCAATTTGCGTGATGACGGTAGAAAACGCGTTGTAAACAGCTGGCAATCCCCTGATAATCATGGCGATTATCAGTCCATCGCTGATACTCTCGCCGGCTTTCTTCAGGTAGGATGCAGTTGTCTCTGCCCGCAGCAAGTAGTCGGTTACCGTCTCGCCATTTTTCATCTTCAGCGCGGCCAACTCGCAATACAGAGAAATAATTCTCGGTTTACTGCTGCCGAGGTAATGATCACGCAGAATCTTCATGGATTTTCTTCCATCTCCATAGGCGTCTCTGATAATCAACGAGAGACTTTTATCATCGAGCCTTTGCACAAGCTCGGAGAAAACTTTCTTATTCTTCTCAACATCCAGACTTGATTCTTCGCCCTCGAGGACGGCACCCAACGATTTCAAGTCTAGGTAGGCCCGAAATTTCACTTCCCACAACTCATACCTTTCGTCATTGCCATCAAAAGTTCGGTTACTGGGCCCATAACCTGTTAGACCAGAGAGGCCTCTTTCCATCTTGGAATAATGGAGTACGACAACGATTATAAGTATGAGTGTGGGGTATAGAAACACAGTAGGTAATCTAGGAACTACATGTACTGTACATCCGTCGAGCACGGCGGCGAGAACAAGAAGAAGGAGCTCGATCGCTCTACAAAGGCGGTTAGCACATGAACATAGAAAACGGGACGGAAGCAATTTAATGGGCGACTGCGACAACTCATATATAATAATAAATATATATATTGAATTGGATCTCAACATGTATATTTAAATAGTAGTGATGTTTTGGAGAATAGTTAGTTAGTAAATTTAATTAAGTAGTTATTGTATATTGATTCCTAGCGTGAATAACAATTAAGTTATTCCAAGTTAAAACTCAAACTAGTTAGTACTATTTTACTTAGGAAACTGAGAACAGTTTCCAGTTCAATTAGTATTAGGAATTTGCCTGATGTGTTGGAGAAGACAAGTAATTCTTGTAAGCCAGAAATAAGCTATCACAAGCCGCTGTTTCTTGAAGGTAGTTAGGTGTTAAGCTGGGATAGTTGTAATCTTACTCCGGAACTTCTTATATAGAGGTTTTCCCTTTTTTTTCATTTTTATTGTTTAGAAATTCCTTATTAATTTGCATTAGCAGATGCTGTAGATATTTTTTTACCTTATTTAATTAATTAATTGAGACGTTAGGCTCAGTGGCCACTGCTTTTGCCATTGTAGTTTGCCTTTCTTTTATGTTGTTCTTAATGCAAAAGAAAACCCGAAAAGTCTTGTGCTCAGAGTTCAAGGGATTGCACTAGCTCCATCAATGCTTCATGAGCCCTTTCGGCCAAAAACATATGTGTATTTTGTAGTACCTGTACAGTTATTATTATGCTCCAAACCAGGCAAAGTTTTGCCTGTGCATTTACTAGTATAAAGTTGTAGCTTCATGCCGTTAAAAATATTAAGATTAATATCCGGCTCCGAGCAAATTGTCAGTGCTCCGAAGTTGATTCCCGCTTGCACTCCGGCGCCGGAGTGCTGGTGGGGGTCGTTTTTCGAAGAGACTCCTCGCTTTGAGGCGGCATGTTAATGCCCGATTGTTTGCAGCATAGCGTGTGTTGATATGTGGTTTCCCTAAGATACCGTGTGCATTCTCACCCAGCCTTGTGTTCCCGTACAGGAATCCACGAGACACTTTACACCCCACTGCCACGTCATCTACCTTGCCACTCTTATTAAGGGGGTAAATAAACCGGTAGCCAAACTTGGCAGAGGACAAAAAGAACTGCCTCCTTCCCTTGGTTTCTACTCATTTACTGGGCGGTGAATTCTGTTTCCTCATTCCCCTTCAACCTCATTCCTCATTCACGTTACGTTCTCCATCCTAGCGACGTGACGATTTGAGACACTCGGGCTGCATCTAATTCACTTGCTGCTGACTCAACAATTCAAGATTGTATCAACTTTTGGGGAATTGAGCCTTTCACCGTCTTCTTTATTCATTGACGCTTATGCCGTCTCAAGCCATTGGGATTTCCATGCACACGACCATCCCCTCATATACACTTGCCATATAACCACCACTGCTGCGAGCCGACTGGGGTCCTACTCAAGATTGGACCACAACATCAGCTCATCTTGAAGCGACCGACAGGATTGAAAAATCTTCCAGCTTCAATAAAAGGCCAGAAAATATAAACCATATTTCCTTTCTTTTTCCTTCTCCGTGGTCCAGTCCGTGGTAAAAGTCTATTGTAGTTTTGATTAAACGGAGCTATAAGCTTCCGAACACCTTAATTAAACCTCCTTCTGAGGACGAGTCAGAGACTAGAACTAGTAGCTATTAAGTGTCGCCGTCGGCGGCGACTGGTGACCTCGCCTTTACCAAGAACAACCACCTCGACAAATTGATAAATTAATTAATCATCTACCTTAAACTCTCAAGTCTAGGACATCAACCCTTTCAATTTTTGCTCGCTCCTCAAGCATCAAACGCATATAATTAGAGTAACTTGCCCACATTGGGTGAAGATTTCATTGGTGAATCCCCAGAGTAGTTTAATCAAATATAAATGCTTATAAATACGAGATTCTTACCCGGACCACCATCGGAAGGATTAGGAGCGCATGTCTGAAAATGCATCGTCCATGAAATTGTGTTATCTCTTACAATTTTCATTACATGTATTATCAGATGTAGATTAAGCTAGATTAGGAGTTCATTGCCCTCAATCATTTCTTTTGACTAGTGACACGAGTTTTTCAATACTCGTGTGTGTGTATCATCTAAGTGTATTAATTTTAAGATATTTTAAAAACCAATGATGGTACTTTTGTACCATCTCTATTGGAAATAAACCATTTTTTTTTCTTTTTTATGTGTACATATATGTGTATATATTTACATGTATGTGTGCACATATGTGTGTACTAAACTGACAACTAGCATTTTACTAGAGATAATGGTCATTTTCTGTTCACTCTCAACTTGTAACATTACCTAACTCGTCATCTCTTTATTATTGCAAAGCATTCATGTACCAACTATACATTTGTTGTACGATCATCCATTTATATTTAAATAAAATGCTTATTAACTAACGACCGTTATGTTAAAATTGTTGAATTAGAAATACAAAACTTATAATCTTCTTGGTCCTCATGCTTATGCGTACATATATATATATATATATATATATATCTGGATGTGTGTGTGTGTATGTATGTATATATATATATGTACGTATATATATGTATATGGATTTGTATTTATATATATTTTTTTTTCATGCTTTCTTAAAATGACACTTTTGAACATTTGCCGAAACAAGCGATTCATATATTATTTCCTGGCATCAATAATTGCGAAGTTTTATGTCATGTACATGTAAACTGTCAAAAGTTTTTTCACCCCACAATGAAAATGCATCGTCCATGAATTTGCGTTATCTCTTATAATTATCATTACATGTATTGTCAAATGTAGATTAAGCAAGATTAGGAGTACATTGCCCTCAATCATTTATTTTCGACTAGTGACACGAGTTTTTCAAAACTCGTGTGTGTGTATCATCTAAGTGTATTAATTTTAAGATATTTAAAAACCAATGATTGTAATATTGTACAATCTCTATTGGAAATAAAGTTTTCTTTCTTTCTAGTGCTGTCAACTTCTGTGCATGGCTGACCTTGAAGGAGGTAGTTTCTGTTCCATACTCTCAGTAGTCAAACAGAGTATTCCCCCTCTAACCCTTCCCTAATAATAAGTTATTGCTACTGCAGCCTACACTAACAAAACTCTTCATACATTTCCATTGCTACTGAAGCTCCTTACTAATAACCTTCGCAATTTCCATTGCTACTGCAGCACCATTGCTACTGAAGCACTAAAGCGAAAATGTCTATGTACGAAACACCAATTGAGTCAAATAAAACTAATTTCACAATTGTATAGACTTGCGAAATACTTAAGATGGCGCCAAAAATATGCCCCAATCATAAATTTGAACTCTGCGATCATTTCGAGGAGACGGCCGTGTGTGCACCGGTTGTCTTTTATAAGTTCCTCCGTACCATACGGGTTACGAGATGATCTGCAGAATTTTTAGCATCACATGAAGTCTTTCCCGATCTTCCATTTTTGTATTGCTGCCTGGTCGGTGTGTTTGTAGCCTTGGGGACGCCTGAGGAGCACGCACGTTGCCTAGGGAGGCTGTGCAAACGACTTACGTCTCACACTGCCGTTTTAACCGGCATATGTGTTTTGGGAAAGAAGGAACTGATTTTCGTTACTATGGCATATTTTAACAACCCAGACTGCGATTTAGCCTCAGGTCAACACCTGTCGAACCAACGAATTCGAACGTGTCTGAGTGCCTTGAAGTGTCAAAGACCTGGAAGGCGACGTATTCTTGTTCCCCGGTATACCGTTCAAGGAACGCAGTAGGAACCTAGTAATGCAGGTGCCTCCATTTCGGCGGATACTTCTGGCAATATTGTGCCCAGTGATGTGAACCCACAGATACTGTTGTTTTCCCAGTTGGGAATCCGAACCGAAACTTTCGCAGCTCCACGGTTCAACTTTCCTATTGCCCCCGAGCGCCGTAGCAGGTTTGGCAGACCTAGTCGTCCGCCAGCCCGTTATGCGCAGACTTAGGGTGGTGAACTCTGATCTGTCAATTTTTCTTCTGTCAAGCTTTCTGTTGGGATCTTCCTTTCTTAATTCTTTCGAGAATCTTACAGGTAACAGCTTCACTGTTACCAGACCTTTCGGTCTACATGCGTTGGGGGGTAGCTGTAGTGAACCCTCAGCCGCACTTCAGCCTAATTTCATAAAATATTAAAAAACTAACATCCTAAAATTAAATTATACAAATGTAATTATTTTTATAATTTTACAAGACCAAATTAATTCGATTAAACTCAAAATTTTACCAAAAACGTGTTTCGAAATATTTGCCGATCACGTTTCCGTCAGTCACTTCCGTTGGAAACATTCGCGCAGAACCATTTCGCAAGCTCTCGATAGTTAGCACCCAGGCAGACTGTTCACGTTGTGTGTTCTTCCGATTGTAGTTCTTGGGCCCCAGAGGGGCAATTGTAGGTATCAAGTGTTAATGTTAAGCTTTTTCATTGTGCCGAGTGTTATTCCGATAGCGTACGAAGTATTGAGCAAACTTAGGATCATCTCCTTTGTTTTGATTCCGTGCTAGAGCTTAGGCGGGCACAAGTGCTTAAGCTTACTGTGCCATTTTTGTCAAGTTTGTGTTTTGTTTTATTCTTTCTTTTTTTGTGTGTTTCCAACCTCTGAATAATCCTTGCGTTCTCAAGTGTTGTTTTTTAATTAAGTTAGGCTTTGAATTAATTATAATCTATTTCAATTTCCACAGCTGTATTTTTTAATCAAGTTAGGTTGTGAAGCACTTATAAATTATTTGTAAGTTTTACAGCTGTACTTTTCTTAATGAAGTTAGGCTTTGCTCAATTATAAGCTTTGTTTTTCACAGCTGTATTTTCAATTAAGTAGGGTTCGAAATAAATTACAATGTTTTAGTTTTTTTTAGTCAACGTTAAGCTCATTGTGAAGCAATTTACGTAAATAATTGTTCATTGAAATCTTGCTCAGAACTATCCTTATAAATACCTAATTACAATTGACAACATGTTTTTCCTAATAGAATCAGTATTGTATATTTAAATAGTAGTGATGTTTTGAAGAATTGTTAGTTAGTAAATTTAATTAAGTAGTCATTGTACATTGATTCCTAGCGTGAATAACAATTAAGTTATTCCAAGTTAAAACTCAAACTAGTTAGTACTATTTCAGTTAGGAAACTGAGAACATTTTCCAGTTCAATTAGTATTAGGAATTTGCCTGATGTGTTGGAGAAGACAAGTAATTCTTGTAAGCCAGAAATAAGCCATCACAAGCCGCTGTTTCTTGAAGGTAGTTAGGTGTTAAGCTGAGATAGTTGTAATCTTACTCCGGAACTTCTTATATAGAGGTTTTCCTTTTTTTTTTCATTTTTATTGTTTAGAAATTCCTTATTAATTTGCATTAGCAGATGCTGTAGATATTTTTTTACCCTAGTTAATTAATTAATTGAGACGTTAGGCTCAGTGGCCACTGCTTTTGCCATTGTAGTTTGCCTTTCTTTTATGTTGTTCTTAATGCAAAAGAAACCCCGAAAAGTCTTGTGCTCAGAGTTCAAGGGATTGCACTAGCTCCCTCAATGCCTCATGAGCCCTTTCGGCCAAAAACATATGTGTATTTTGTAGTACCTGTACAGTTATTATTATGCTCCAAACCAGGCAAAGTTTTGCCTGTGCATTTACTAGTATAAAGTTGTAGCTTCATGCCGTTAAAAATATTAGGATTAATATCCGGCTCCGAGCAAATTGTCAGTGCTCCGAAGTTGATCCCCGCTTGCACTCCGGCGCCGGAGTGCTGGTGGGGGTCGTTTTTTCGAAGAGACTCCTCGCTTTGAGGCGGCATGTTAATGCCAGATTGTTTGCAGCATAGCGTGTGTTGATATGTGGTTTCCCTAAGATACCGTGTGCATTCTCACCCAGCCTTGTGTTCCCGTACAGGAATCCACGAGACACTTTACACCCCACTGCCACGTCATCTACCTTGCCACTCTTATTAAGGGGGTAAATAAACCGGTAGCCAAACTTGGCAGAGGACAAAAAGAACTGCCTCCTTCCCTTGGTTTCTACTCATTTACTGGGCGGTGAATTCCGTTTCCTCATTCCCCTTCAACCTCATTCACGTTACGTTCTCCATCCTAGCGACGTGACGATTTGAGACACTCGGGCTGCATCTAATTCACTTGCTGCTGGCCCAACAATTCAAGATTGTATCAACTTTTGGGGAATTGAGCCTTTCACCGTCTTCTTTATTCACTGACGCTTATGCCGTCTCAAGCCATTGGGATTTCCATGCACACGACCATCCCCTCATATACACTTGCCATATAACCACCACTGCTGCGAGCCGACTGGGGTCCTACTCAAGATTGGACCACAACATCAGCTCATCTTGAAGCGACCGACAGGATTGAAAAATCTTCCAGCTTTAATAAAAGGCCAGAAAATATAAACCATATTTCCTTTCTTTTTCCTTCTCCGTGGTCCAGTCCGTGGTAAAGTTCTCTTGTAAGTTTTGATTGAACGGAGGCATAAAGCTCCCGAACACCGAATAATTAAACCTCCTTCTGAGGGCATCGTCAGATATATATATATATCATTTTATTCTAAGTAAGTGTTGCCTTCCCGGCGACTGGTGACCTCCATTATAAAAAAAAATACCAATCAATCAAATTCTCAACCAGTCAAATAGCTGGCTCTTCAAGCTACCAATTCTAATCATTTAACTGAACTTCCTCACTTTGGGAGAAGTTCAAAGGTCCCCAAATAAAATAGCACTGGGTTGTCCCCTTAAATGAACTGGTCCAGCTCCAGCCATACAAACAATACTTTAAAAAGTAATCAAATAGAAATGTAAAACACATGATTTTCCAATTTTTGAGCTTTGCTTGTTCTCTAAAAAACTTAGGTCAAAGAAATAAGGCAATTTTATTCAAGGTTGCACCTCTGTGTCCACCAGCCTCCAGCATGGCATGTAGAATAAAAGAAAGAGCACATCATTGCAAACTCGTTTTATTCACAGGTGCGAATCAACAAATGAAACAGAACATTTTTTAAAATCATTTAGCGTATACTTCACAAAATTCTGTAAAATATAATGTAAAACAAAACCGTAAACTCTATAAAACCTCAAAACATGAACACAAGCAGTGTAAAGCACTAAAAAAGTACAAGATTGTTTACAAGATTGAAATTCATGGCCTCAAATACCACAAAATGAAAACAAAGGACGGAAAAGCGCGGGACTTCCTACAATTTTATTCTCTGTCAACATCCGAGATCATTTTTATTTTACAACTTCGCAACAAGATTAGTTAGTCTAAGCCTCCCTAACACTATAAAACAGAAGCCAAACTTGGAAATAAGCTGAAAAATTGATTAGAACTTATAGCGCAACTCAAGAGCATATTCCAGAGAGATGTTAAACGGAATTCTAGGACCCGTTCAACAGCCAGAGCTCAGTTAAGTGCACGGACTAAAGCAAAGAGTCCCAAGTCTAAATTTTCCACGTAACGCAAAGGCTAGAGCGCTGTTCGGCAAGTCTTGAGCAAGATCTACAAGTCCACATATTTCATGTTAGCTTGCATGCACGTACTACCGTTAAAATGATGAAAGTAAAGGTTTACTTTTAGTAATACTCCAACCATATAGAGGGAACTTTAATGGGAGCCAACATAGCTCAAACAAGTGAGCAGACGGCGATTAACCTCTTTGAGTGGGAAGACACAGTTCTTCACTTTCAGCGGCCTGTCAGCTTCAGTAATAATATAGCCTCCCTTAACCACGACAAAGATGTTCAAAGAGAGGAAAGAGGAAGGCACACTTTAGTATGGAGTTGAGGGAACGCGAAATCTATGCACAAGGTGCACAGAAACAGTAAGCTAGGAAAGAAGTTCATGAAACAAGAAAAAAGTTGAAGAAGAAAGTAGTAGGTGCTGAAATACAGGACAGCAGTGAACCGAGAAAAGATGGTTCGTAACGAAACAAAAACCTATTTTATTACAACAAAAAGGAATCCTACCTAACCTTTAGCTCGGGCCCTCACATGGTTCCCCTGGGAGCGCTAATTCACATAGATACAATATTTGTATCCCCCTGAGGGGAATATCAAAAGGAGATGCGAATATCAACATACAAGCATGGAGGGCAAGTCTGCGAGCTTCAGTGTCTGAGGAAAGATATAATCTTCAGCTGAAAGAGAAAATCGACTCCCGGCAAATTTTCCCCCTTAGCAGGTAGATTATATCATAAGTTAGTTTGAGCCTCCCTCACCACAACGAAGGCGTTTCAAAGAGAAGAAGATATTAGCAATATTCACTCTGGAGTTAAGGGAACACGTAATCTAAGCACAAGGAGTGTTCCCACACAAGATCCCCAGCGCATGCATGATAACAGTAAGTTGGGAATAAGGTTTAAAATTTACGATACAAGCTAGAAAGAAAAGTAGCAGGAGCTTAAAAACAGAACAGCAGTGAACCGAAAAAAAAGATGGTCCTTAACAAAACAAAAAAACCTATTCTATTGCATTCCAACAAAGAGAAGGCCTACCTAACTCTCAGCTCAGGACTCCAAATGCTCTCCTGGCAACGCTAATTCCCATTGATACCATAATTAAACCTCTCTTATGGACTTCTCCATTAGCAGAACAGGAACGCGTTCAAAGGTATCAAATTTCAATACAACACCGCAGCTCAGACATATGATACACCTCTGTAAATACTGTTTTTCTGCAATACGCAATTAGAACACAAGGTAGTTGAAGAACACTGTAAAACAAAGTCAGATCCACTCAATACTGTGCTACTGTGCATGGACCTCAGCTGCAATACCTGCGTACGTATGTCAAAGAGGCATTGCTCTTCACAATCTACAGTTCTAATCTTAATTTTATTGTCGGCAGTTTCAGTTTTCTATTAATCTACAACATATGTGTTCCAAAGATAGGAAGAATGATTGTTTTCTTTTTTTAACTGAAATATAATTTCTTTTTCTAGCTTCTTCGACAATGTGTTAACACACAAAACAGCGTAAATTCACTCCTTACATGTAGTTCAGTACAGCATTTGTTAACCGAGATAATCTCTTAAATAACTTCCTTCTTTTAAAAACTTGTATCCAATCAAGCTATTACAGCTAAATAATACTATATTTAATATTCTTCA
The DNA here is from genome assembly GCA_030386875.1 of Morinoia aosen. Taxonomy (NCBI): domain Eukaryota; kingdom Metazoa; phylum Arthropoda; class Malacostraca; order Amphipoda; family Talitridae; genus Morinoia; species Morinoia aosen. The sequence continues at coordinate 60,629,536 of CM059571.1, read as the reverse complement.
AGGTATTTCTGCCTCGTAATATTCTTACAGTACAAAAAATAATTGAACAATGACAAAAACTACAACCTGAAGCAGCAAAATAGAAGAAACAGACAAAAGTGAACACAGTTGGAAAGTTGTATACAAATTGCATTGGCAACTCGTAAAATTGAAAATCCGTGTAAAACTAAAAAGCAAATTTACACCAAGTTGTCAAAACCCATGTTCAAGAATCTTCAATAGATTAAACACTGATCAAGCAGTACCAGGTAATCTAGAGACGTGTAATTTCCTCGTTTTCTAGTACTGGACGACAAAAAAATTTGTTATTTTGAGTAGCAAATGATTGATTATAAATTACATAATTTTAGCGTCCCTTACCACACCAAAGACGTTCAAAAGAGAGGAGAGATGAGCGCACCATTTAGTATGGAGTCGAGGGAACGTAGAATCTATGCACAAGGTGATTTTGATTAGCATCCAGAGAAAACTTCAAAAGCAAAGAACATGAGCCAGTATCAGCGCGACATGATGGCCAGGGCCGTGCAAATCAAGCATTAGGACAGCCGCAGCAAGCGACTGCCATCGTCAGTGCGTGCATTCTAAGCTTCATTCCTTAAAAAGCAAAAGAAAAATCACTCAAAACATAAGCTCCAAGCATCATCACACGGTAATCTCAAAAAATAGAGTTCTATAATCAATGTTGAGATGAACCAAGTTGAATATGGAGATGTCGGAACTAAATCACCACGAGGTGCAGCTACACTTAACTGCTACAGTCCACCGGCCCCGTCACGTTTTGTTGGTCCTGCTAGATGTGATGCGTTTGAACATAATTTCAGACTGAACCCTGGCTACCGAACAGAAGTTTACGACATGGAGAGTTAACATTCCTTGTTGCACAATCCCAACAGCAGAATGCTAAAAGTGAAGCGGACAGATCATGTTTACAACATAAAGAATTACACCCTAGATAGCACAAACCCAACAGCAAAATGTCAAAAGTCAAGTGGATAGATTATGTTATGCACGCACATAAATGATTTTGACTGGTATTGATTAGAGGACATTCGAGTGCTGTGTTGTATTATAGGGTAAGCCTAGACACGAAACTGAGTGCTTCTTTCTCATCACACTGATTGACCTCCTGAGTAGTAGTAGTATTAGCATCGGTTTGCTAGCGCTTCAGTAAATCGTACTATATCGCGCCGTATATCTCACAGTTCAAGATACAAGATTCACATCATTTCACCAAAAGCACATAACATAATCGTTGTTCAAAGTTTGTCCCAATCACCATTATGGAAACAGCAACAGCCATCACAAAGACCGCATTGATTGCCACCCACATTATTATCATCTCATAAGAGCTCCAGTTGATCGCTGAAAAAATCATTTACAGAGCCACGCACAATCCGCCAGCACGGGCAGCCAATAACCTTATAGGGGATTTCAGCAGCCCACCCATTTATGGCCGGGCGCCTTACCTACGCTGAAATCCTCGGAGGCAACTACGCAGTGCGCCCGGCCATACTGCAGTTCAATCATCCACATCTCAGACGTGAAGAAGTTACTTGATTATGCTGAACTTAAAGAAAAATATCCTGTAAACATTGAAAATAATACATAGGCTATAGATTGACAGAATATAGGGACAGCCTCTAGAAAGTAGATCTAAGTTGAAGCACCTTTCCACGTTACGTTAGGTAAATACCTAATGTTGTATCATCAAAGCTACATGATCATCTTCAAAATTTCATAATTGCTACAACTTCTCCACAAATTGAAAATACAGTAGCATTTAGAATACGTAGATAAAGAAAGAAGGCAAAAAATTCGAAATTAGAAGGAGTACATGTTGAGCATTAAAGGTTAACATCGGCATCTTTGGGATGCTTTATTTCCAATCAAGCCTGATACATATGATCTTAGCATTGGTTTTTCAAATGTCTTATAACTAAGCCTATATATAGGACACCATGACGGTTCCCCCGTAATGCCGGTACCCATTTCCGACACCTGGGTTGAGTGGGGTATTGTGCTTGAGCTTTCCCTTATACCCAACGGGGAAAATCTCCGCGCCAGCGCTGGGAACGAACCCGCGACTTCCAGCATACAAGTCCGATCCCTTAACCGCTGTGCCACGGAGAGCACATTATTACATTTACCATACCCTATTGCACTCTTGCAGAGCAGTGCATCAAAAACACAGCCAGTCAAATAAGTAACATAGTCGAGTCTCAAACAAACCATAGTCTCAAATAAACTTTACAATCGAGTCTCAAATAAACCCTACAGTCTCAAACAGTCTCTAAATCTCTACAATCGAGTCTCAAGCAAACCCTTGCAGCTATCAATATCCCTACATTCAGAATACGAAATGCAGTGCAACACAACAACAGAAGTCTTGGCAAGAACACAGTTAAGATGAGGACATGACGCGATACAGCTTCACCACTGCATTTACAGTAATGTCCAAGGAAGCCAAGTTCTAACTCAAATTGGTCAGACTTGTTCATCCATCGGTAAAATGAGCAAAGCATGTTGAATCCTGTAGTGGTGACAGTATTCTCATTGGTGAAATACATAGAACAAACTCCTCCCACAATCGAACAAGACATGGTATATACCCACAAATAGATATTAGCTTGCAAGAAAGCAAGACAATGATGAGGTTGACCATCAAAGGAAAATGTTTACAACAAATGGGCATTGGAGGCGACTTTCTGAAAAAAATTGCAAGCATAATATTACACACGTTAATTTTACTAGAACATAGCACCTCTTCAGAAAAGTAAATGCATTTTCTATCATTTCAGTACAAAGTTCAACAGCAGCATATAGAATTGATTATGTGTAGGTAATAAATTACGAGTAGCCCGAGTGAACTCCGTAGGATGACCAAATCAACAGCCAAGTTCAGCACACTGACCCAAGTATGTCACCTGCACATTAATTTAAAACAACTACCCCGAGGAAATAGCAAACCAAAAATGGCGTCTGGTTGCATAAGAACATTTGCAGAGCCCATTACCTGAGAATGAGGTTACAGAGTCAGATGCCGACCACAACATACACTATAGTGTATAAATTAACTCTTTTTCAAGGAAGTGATATCTCTTACCAGAAAAGTACTTTGAGAGAAGCAAATTCATTCAGCTTAGACTCAGATTGTATTAGAGGCAACGCCCTTCCAATTACTAAAGAAATTAAGATAAAAAGTAATATTGCTGTAGGTAGACGAGTCAATATTGATTCTCAACATACCCAACAAATACAAGCAAGATTCACTAGTTCAACACCTAATGCACTTTGTTTGAGACACAACAAAGACCAATACTCTGTAGCAGAAGAGTCTTTAACAGACTAGGTTGCTGTACAGATGGTAGACTTGGCAGCATCTACAAGCTGGTTGTCTGTGCAGGACTACATGTACAAAACTGGGAACCTTCCAATTAAGACGAGCTGATGTTAAGACTTGTCTGTAGAAGCTTTTCCTGCAGCAGCAGGGCTGCCAGCAGACTGAGAGGCTGCTGCAGCTGCTTCTTTGCCGCCCAGGTACTCATAATTTACCAGCCGACATCCCTGCTCACGTGCATTGCATTTAACTATCTGAGACGAACAGTAGACACAAATGTGCAGCCTCTGTTACAAGGAGGAGCTTTAAATATGGAGCAGACTGTTAGGGAGTAGTGAGTTGCTATTGTTACACTCAATATTTTAATCAGTTATTTCCGTATGAAAAAATTCGATAGTTCACATGCGTACGGTAACAATTTGGAAATATTGAATCCTGTTACACATCACTAAAATATTTTAGTAGTCAGTAATTACTTCAAAGTCATTTTCACGATTATTGTCAGTGTTACAAGAGAACAAGAGATGAAGCAAAAATCCAATACAAGCCTGCAAGCAATACAGCAGCAGCAAGCGAGCAATTTACTATCTGCCTTGAGAAAAATAAAAGGTTCCACAATAAAGAAAAACAATGATCTTGTGCTAAATTCATCTTTAATGTAGTCTTACCTGCGTTATCTGTGCAATTTCATTGGTAACGTGGCAAGCAAACAGCAGCATGTTTTGTGGCTTGACCTTGATGGCAAACCTCATGAAGACTGCAGAATACAGGCACAGGGCTGAAAAGTGCAACAAATCAAAGCAATTGAAATTAAACAAGAAGACACAACAGATATTTATTCTCTATAGTGATACAACTTTTCCAAATAATAGTCGAGTAGTTCAGTTAGTTTAAAGCTCTGCTTCTATTGTACGGATGTTTTGCTTACCATCCAACAGCCAACAATATTAGCATTAGCGGATAGACATTTCAGTGACAATATTCCATTCCCAAAACAATCTATTCTGAAGGGAACAAACTCTCAACTAAAGAAGTAGAATTATTTGTTTACACTGTATAACTAGCTGAGCACACAAGTTGCCCGCTCAATGCCATTAAAATTAAGTCAATCAGAAGCAAAGAATAAGACTACCTGAAAAAGAATTTATTACCTTTCCACAATGTAGATAATGCCAAACAACTGATTAATGGAATCAACTGTAACAACACACTTTCTTTTAACAATGAGGACAGATAACGTTGAGGCAAGAATGGCACATTTCTGAACTTCAAAATGTTGGTAAATTAAGTAATTTCTCAGGAACTAATCTCTGCACACTTGTCTCACTCACAACAGTTTAGATTTGGATTGACATGCTTAAAGACTCATCAAAGCAGTAAAGCATGCAAGACTGCCAAGTCCTATATGCATATTACCATCAAACATCCAACCTCCTTAGTATTATCAAACAGCAAAGGTTTAAAATAAAATATTTATTGGGAAAAAGCTCAATGAGATAAATATTTTTGGCCATTTCAATAGAAATGAATGCATTTCATACTGAAATATTCTGAAACATTTTAACCTTGCCAATGTAGTGATACACTTTTTTAATTTGGAAACATAAGACCATTAGCTTAAAAATTAATCAGGATGTCGAATATAAATGCCTCAGGTAGCTTTTACATAAATAGATACGTTTGACTCTCAACTCTTGCTCATAAAAAGAAAGCTGTCTCATTTCCAAGGTATGATTTTGACATACAAATCAAAACTTATTTACCAACATCAAAGTCACATATGTTTGTTCATATGTACACATTATTAACATTATTGTCTATACAATAGATTAGTTTGGTAATTAATTTGTTACTTGTTAATTATAAGTGAGTAATAAAATGGTTTTACCATAGTTTTAGAATTAAAAATATTCATACTACAGAAAACTTCAAAGTCTCAATCACTTCAAACAAAGAATGAAGTAAATAATTTTCTTCAAAAGCAATCAAATTTTTATGGTGAAAGATAGCAATGCCCATATCCAAATGCAGTTCTTGGACAAAACAGGAAAACAATATATTAAAAAAGAACATAGGCAAAAAGTTGTGATCAAGCTAGAGTTTACTAAAATGAAGTTTCATGAAACATCTTCATTAACAAATGATGAGTATCACAAATATATAACACTCCTACCAGGAGATAAGGTAACATCACCAACAAACCTAGGGTCATTTTGCCGCTGATGATTTCCGGAGGTTTGTTGCTGATATCAGTAATGGCAGCAATAGGAATGCCCCAGTTGGCAACAGGCCCCCAAAAGTGGGTGCTGCACAGTAATGATAAAATGCAAATAAAACAAATAAATGCAAACAAAAACATTCCATTGCATTTATAATATGGATTCAAAAAAACCACCTTAGGATAAACAACACAAAGTCAGTACATAGATATTAGGATTCAAAAAGGCAACCGTAGAATAAATATAACACAAAATAAGTATATGGATGGAACACGTAACCATATCACAGAATAAGCTAACAACTCTTTTTGGGAGAAATATGTACCTCATCAAATATTGACGGAATTCCTTAGATTTGAGATGCTGGATCCCATTTTTAACAAGGCTAGCCATGTTCTGGTTCAGCTGCCCAAGTTTCACGTTCAAGAAGGTTAATTTAAGATACTTTTCAGTCTGAAATAGAAAACATTTACAAATGTCAGTAAAATGCTGTCAGGCTATTGTCAAAAATGCCGACTTGTGCTTATATAATTTAACCGGAGGGAAAATAATTCTCCTCGCATAACTAAGCTCTCGTATCACAGATACTTGAGTAGCCTACTTCCATCACGATCCTCAAAATTTGAAAAAGAAAAAGAAAAACTTCAATCGAAAAACTTCAATCGTCTTAAAAGCTTGATTAGCTCGCAGCTCGAATTTCATTTCGGCTCTAACGTTCGACGGCTGCATTACCAGCGTGAAAAGCTCCATAGCCAGAAATTCTTCGGCTCTAAAAAACTTCAAAGCTTGATTTTTATATCGGCTTAAATTTCAACTGCTGGAAAATAATTCGCCTCCTGAAAACCTGTGGGCAAGCCCCAACTAATAAATTAAGTCGCCAAAACCTGACTTTCCATTTTCCCTGAAGATATCAGGAAGATCCTTCCGGGATAAGAAGACTCTGAAATTTCGGCTCCCAAGAAGGACCAATCTAGTTTTCAATTGGGCTGAAACAGGACTAGCCCACCTAAATAATCAATTCGCTGGCTCCCAAGAAGGACCAGCAAAAATTGCAACTATCTACAAATTGGCACCCAAAGAGGATATTGCCAAAACCAAATATCTAACAATTTGGCGCCCAATGTGGATACGCCACAACCTACTATTTAACAAATGCCAAGCAAAACAACACATAGTACAAGTTAATACAGTACTGTACTATAAAGGGTGGGTTGTTAATACAACAGCAAGGGTTTTAAAAGTTCAAATACATTTTAAATAAATCACCTCCCATTCCCCTCTGAGGGAGCTTTTATTCATATATATATATATATATATATATATATAATAAAAATAGGAGAGCAAAAATCACTGATAAAAATTTCATTATACTGAGAACGTTTCGGGCAAATACCCATCATCGGCTCATTAAAAGACTCTGACATATATCACTGAAATAAAAAATGAACGTAAATGTACAAACAGACATAAACACGGATTTAAAAGTATAAATGTGAAAATGCAGTAAATAACAACGAAACAACTAAGAACCTATGATGCTAAGAGGATATGAACTCAATTGGTTGTTAAGAGAAGGCTTACATTTAAAAATGAAAAGCGATTCTAAAATTCTAAGATCTGAAACACTTGAAGCTACACGTACTACTTTGAAATGACTAGAGTGAGGAGGTATATTGCACGTTTCAGTATGATCGCGAACAGCGGAGTGAGATGGACGGGTCAATGGAACCCCAGTACGGTAACTAACTCCAACATGCTCGGCCACTCTAGCTCCGAGAGTACGTGTGGTCATGCCAAAGTACTCGGATGCACAGTTGTACAACTATATATATATATATGTATATATATATATATATGTATATATTAGGGTGGTTCTAAAACATAGGAAAATATTTTTTTTTCAAAATTTTTATGGGGCACCCTGGCATATTGTTCCATTAATAGAGAAAACATCATTTTAAAAATTTTATTTGAATATAATAAAATTTACTGGTGGCGCCGGTCCATCAAACTCTGAACCCTGGTAATCCAGGTCCCCCCCGGTCTTGACCGAGTATTAGCTGCTCAAAGGCAGGGGTTTCATGGTGCCCAATCCACTCATTGTAGCCTGTTCTGGGGCAGAATAGACTTCAGGGAATCAGGGAAGGCAGTTCTATGTGCAGCAACTATTTGAAGTAAGAACTGGAGCTGATCTTCCTGTTTTGTCAAGAGTTTATTGTAGTCTTGAATCAGGGCTACTCCTCTCTCTGCGGTGTCATTAGTTACAGACAATGCAGATACCTTATTAACTACTTCTTGGAAGGAACCTATATTGGGCCACGTTGAAGGATCATTATCCAAGACATCAACATCCAGGCCAAACTTAATGAGTGACTCTTTGGTCCTCATGGAGACAAAAGATGAGAGTGTCCTTGCTTGGAATTCATCTAAAGTAGGATGTGGTCTTTTAACAGGTTCCTCATGGCCTTCTTCTCCCAATGCAAGCACCATCTTTTTCTTTTCTAGATGAAGAACCTTGGGGTCAAAGAATGCTAAAGCCACAAGGTCCTCTGACAAATACCAGAGATGATTTCGAAACTTATTTGATGTGGCTTTGGAGATTTTTGAATTAATCTCACCATACTGGATCAGACGTTTCATTAGGTTCAGGTCCCTACGAGGAGCTTCTGTTGCAATAGAACTGGAAAACCAGGCTTCAAGGTAGACTGTCACAACAAAGAGAGATTTCTCTCATACCTTGCTCTTCCTGAGCTGTCAGCTTTATCTGTGCCCTGAATAGCCAGATCTTAATGGTGTAGAGAGCCTTGGACATCCAGCGAGCATGATGGTAAGCCCCAGGTGCTAGAAATTGTACACCTCGTGGGGGAACTGCTCCTAAAAACAATAGAGCAAGCTCTAGGAACTCCTTGTAATCATCTCGTGGTTGATGATTGGTCAACTGGGAGGTGGCAAATGATGTGACCTGCTGGATCAGGTCTTTAGGCAGGTGCTGGCGGAGGTGTTCATCGTCAGGTGCTACTTGGTAGGCCGTTTTGTCAATTGTTTCCCATCGAGCTTTGAATTGTTTGAAGAGAAGAACATCAGGTCCACTTGTTGTTGAACCCATTTCAGAAGTAAATGCAGCAGAGAGAATCAGCTCTAAGATGTGGTGACGACATGCAAAGTAAAACAAGTCTCGATCAAGCTTCTGTTCAATGCGAAGACAAGCCCCTGATTTTATTCCTGTATTGGAAGCAGTCGTGTCAAAGCACATACCAATTACTTTATCAGTAATCCCCCACTCTTTTAGTGCTTCAATGACAGCTGTGGCTTGGTTCTCCCCAGTTCCACCAGACAGCTTTGGAACTCCTAACAATTTTTCCAAACCTTCTCCAGAGACGAGGATGGGAAGCCTCTCTACATGTTGTTTCTTTGTAAGTTGTTCCATCAGCTTCCCGTCCCAATGAACCACTAAAGGAGTATCAACATGAAAGTCCCGTTTGATCACCTCGGCAAATTGCCTCCAGTTTTTCTGTCGACCTCGGGAGATAGAAAATCGGTTAAGGAGACCGTCTGGGTAGAAATCAGGATATGTGTTGATTTTCTGTTTTTATATGCATCTTATAGAGGATTTTCTTGCGCTTCCATTGGTACTTTCCGTTTACGTCTACTCCGAATAGTGCGCCCACCAGAGGGTGGGAAAGCGATGGGGGTGGAGTGACCTTGAACCCTCCCCCCCCCTCATTATTGGGAGTCAATTGAGCGTTTCTCTGCGGGAATGGCATTATAGTTTGTTCATGGGCTACTCAAAGTGGTTCCATTATTCAAACGAAACATTCTAAGGCTGAATAAATATTTTTTATGAAATTTTGACAATTTCAGAATTTAGCTGTTCTGCCGTATCTATGATACAGCAGCTTTCCTTCATAGCTGGATGACAGCTGCAGTATCATAGCTACAGCAGTGGTGAGCACACCAATCCAAAGGGCTTGAAAAGAGCTATAAAACAAAGGAGTTGAATAGACAAAAAAACGTATTTTGGTGGAAAAAAATTAAAAATTAAAAATTTTTTTTTGTCAAGTATTACACCCATTCCCTTTTGTTGTTTATTTTTTCCCAGAGTTACAGAGCTACAGCAATGCAAATTATATCAATCAAAAGGGCTTGAAAAGAGCTACAAACGCTTAAGAGTTCATTGTAGAAAACCCTGTAGTTCAAAAGATAAAAAGAATTTTTTTTTTTTTGGGAAAAAACACGTTTTTCTGGAAACTTGATATTGGTTTTCTCAAATCTATCTCCTTCCACAATTTTAGAGCTACAAGAATGGTTTATATACCATTCAATAGGGCTTAGCAAGGTGTATCCATATGCAATAGCATTTTTTGATACATTTATTGTTTTGAAAATTACACCACATAAAAAAAAAAATGAAAAATACATAATTTTTTTTTTCAATTCCCAAAATCCACAAAATGAAGTTATCAAAATTCCCTATTGCGTATGGTTATATAGACATATAAGCAATCTAAAAACGAAATACTGGTTCTGTAACTTCAAAATTGTAGAAGGAGATAGGTTTTACATAACCCCCTTATTTTATCATATTTAAAAAAAAAAAAAAAAAAAGTGCAGCTACAGAAATTTTGTCGAAATAACAAATGATCTATGCATCATTTCACACCTACTGTGACAATTTCAGAGAAATCCATCCATAAATAACGGACTTTTTTTTACCCAGACGGTACCCTTAATGTTATACTCGGTTGTATCTAGGCCAACACTCTTGACAGCTTCAGAGATAACAAAAGCCGCTTTCCTATCAGACACCTTGGTGCGATCAAGAGCTGAAGCAAAACCTGGAGAAACTATATCTTTACGAGCTCTTTTCCTAGGAGGAATACATTGAGAAGGTCCGGGTGTCTCAATGGCTTGCTGCACATTTTCAGCTTCTGACAATTCTAATTCTGATGACTCAGCAGAAGAGGTATTGTCAGTGCTTGGTGATTCTAGGATAGCTGTTTTAGGCTCCTCTTCCTCCTCTTTACTTCGAAGCTTGCGCTTTTCTTCAGCAACCTTTCTCTCTTGTGCTCGGACTTCCTTTTCAGTTAAAACCAAGTCCACACCTGCCATTGATCCTCTCCTCCATTTTTGCGTTAAACTATCAGAAACCCCTAAACTCCTTATCTTCCACGATGGTAATCATGTCCAGTGCATCCTGATGAGCCATGTCAAAGAGGTTGTCTAGGTCATCCTTAAAATCTTTTTCCCTTTTGGGATTGCCCGGTGGACTTCTTTTTTTTGCTCTTCCTGAGACCTTTCCACAAGTTGAAGAGGACCTCCAGCTTCTTGATCAGGTGTTTCTTTAAGCGCACAGGAATTCTTGCCTTTTCCCAGAAAGGCAAAGCTTCAGAAATTGCTCCTGAAGCTGCTTCCCGAATGGTCTTCTTTTCTTCATTGTGAAGGTGAAAAAACACTTGAAGAACCTGTCTTTTAGATGGGAGTTTGTTACCAGTGATGGTTGGAGAAGGCTTTCCCAACAAGTAGATCTTGTCTAAACGCTTTGATGGCATATCTGGAAGAAAAAATGTTTACTTTTACAGGAATTCAGTACTCACTTTGAAAACAAAAATATTTTATAGTCAATACGAAACTGCCAATGCCACTAAACTCACTATATTTTCAAATGTTTTGAGTGATTAGAATTGTTTCAAGGTCACTTACGTTTGGTGATAGCAGTGGTGGTTATATGATGGTTATTCTTTTCAAAAACTTCATAAAAAGCTCCAATCTAATACTCTGAATAGCACTAATAAGCCACTATAATACTCTGAATGCAATTAAATAAATTTACCCTGAAAATAAAGTAAAAAAAGGTTAAAACGTAGGGGGAAATATATCTAATTTCCTTGTTAGGAGCAACAGAGACTAGCAGTGGGTGAGACACTACACTATACAACACACCACCTCACTCTGCGGCATCCAATGCAACACTGATTCAACAACAAAACAACAACAATTCACAAGATAGTTTTAGCATTAGTTGCTATGCAGTGAGCCGCACTATGAAATTGGGTTTAAGCTTTATACCTCCGGCGCCACCAGTAAATCATAATGGATTTGCATAATATTTTGGGCATGGTGTTTTTACACCTAAAGGAACACTTCTGGAGGGTGCCCAGTGTGTTTTTTAAAAATTCGAAAATAAGGGCCACCCTAGTATATATATACCTCCCTCTAAGAGAGGAGGAGGTGTCCCCTTCTAAGACCTTAAAATATTAATTTTGATAGGTAATTCAACAGTAAATCATTATTTTGAACAATTACAATAAATGAATTGAACTGAAGAGCAATAATTTAGTATTAAGTAAATGGAAGCGGGAATTGATGCATAAGGTATCTCCTGTGGATACAAACAGCAGTAAATCTGAAGGAAAGAACATTATTCAATTTTGTAAATTTAAATGCCTAAGCATGGTTAATTAGATCAAAATAAACCAGTTTTCTTCAATGCACTTTCCATCTGAAATGAGTATTTTATTAGTTAAAGCGGGAAATGAGTATTTTATTAGTTAAAGCGGTAAATGACTTACCGCAACTCCAGTGTTTGAAGCGGAAAGAAATTCATTGATCCCGTGGTATGGCAACACTGCTATGGAGTCTCGCTTCCAGCGCGATTGTCATCCAAGACAAAACCAAACCTACCGCTACCTATATCTTATTACTCATTTGACAAAAAAAGTGTATAGAAGAAAAGTTGTTTATTTCAATGTTATTACCATGATGCAAGCAACAAAAATTCAAAAATCAAAAGTAGCTGTTTATTCAAGCACATTTGTCATCAGACAAAACTAAACCTACTGCTATAACTCGTAATATAATCATTTCAGACGGAAAGTGCATAGAAGAAAACTTGATCATTTTGATTAAATTAATTATGTTTTAGACACCAAAAAGTCAGAAATTAATTATTGGCCTTTCCTTCAGATTTACCCAAACAGCAATCAACAAAGAACTTTGGTCAAATTTTACTTTAATGTTGTCAACGATTTTCATAATTTTATTGCAAAGAATCAATAAAGGAACACATTTAAGAATGTTTTATACGAATGGCATTCTGCTCGCTGGTGCGTTTTGGTCAATATTCAGTTTAATTGTTGTCAACGAATTTCATAATTTCGTGGGTATAGATAGGTAATATAGTAGATTTAAAGACGTTTTACAAGAATGACATTCTGCCCGGTGATGCGTTATTTTTGAATTATTTTACTTTGAAGCTGGCTTGTGCACGCCATGGAAGCACGCACGGCTAGCGTATTTCAATTAGTAACGGAAGCTAACCCCCTATTACAAACGTAAAGAGGTTGGGTTGTGAGAGGTAGCCACAGTTCTTTTAGTGAAAATTATAAATAAAGGTTTTTAGTGACGTTTGTTTACGACTCCAAGATGGCGGCAGCCATCTTGGAGTCGTTGTAAACAAACGTCACTAACTAGAAAACTTTATTTATAATTTTCACTAAAAGAACTGTGGCTACCCCTCATGACCCAACCTCTTTACGTTTGTAATAGGGGGTTAGCTTCTGTTTCTATTGCAAAAACAATGACTGCTTTTCCGTAAAAAAGGCCATTCAGGAGCGCCGTTGGTATAACTTCAAACTTAAATAACTCAAAAACTAAGCATTTCTGGGCACATTGTCATTCTTGTAAAACATCTTAAAATCAACTAAATTACCTATCTATACCTACGAAATTATGAAATTTGTTGACAACATTAAACTCAATATTGACCTGCGTTTTCTTCAAATTATTCAACTTTGAAGTTGGCTTATACGCGCCAGGGAAGCGTGCGCGCCTAGCATAATTTACTTAATAATGGAAGCTAATCTCCTATTACAACCGTAAAGAGGTTGGGTCGTGAGGGGTTGCCACAGTTCTTCTAGGGAAAATTATAAATGAAGGTTTTTAGTGACATCCGTTTATATCAACTCCAAGGTAGCTGCCGCCAAGGCGGGAGCCACCCCTCACAACCCAACCTCTTTACGTTTGTAATAGGGGGTTAGCTTCCATTTCTATTGCAAAAACAATGACTGCTTTTGCGCAAAAAAGGCCATTCAGGAGCGCCATTCCTATAACTTCAAACTTAAATAACTCGAAAACTAAGCATTTGCATGCATATTGTGTAAAACGTCTTAAAACGTCATTCGTGTAAAACGTCTTAAAACGTCATTCGTGTAAAACGTCTTAAAACGTCATTCGTGTAAAACGTCTTAAAATTGACTATATTACCTATCTATAGCAATAGCAACAAAATTATGAAAGTTGTTGACAACATTAAAGTAAAATTTGACCAGAATTTTGTAGGTAGGCCCTATGTTAAAAAAAAAGAAAAAAATTGGTAAATCTGAAGGAGATGAGAGTTGTCGATTTTCCAATTTTTGGTGCCTGAACCTAATTAATTGAATCAAAATAAACAAGTTTTCTTCTATTCTTTTTTCGTCTCAAATGAGTATTTTACGAATTATAGCGGTAAGTTTAGTTTTGTCATTGATGACGAATGCGCTCGAATAAACAGCTACTCACCGATTTTTGAATTTTTGTTGCTTGAAACATGGTAATAACATCGAAATAAACAACTTTTCTTTTATACACTTTTTTTGTCAAATGAGTATTTAACAAGGTATAGCGGTAGGTTTGGTTTCGTCTTTCAAGACAGAGCGCTGGAAGCGAGACGCCATTGCAGTATTGCCATACAACTCAATCAAAGATTTCCGCTTCAAAGACTGGAGTTGCGGTAAGTCATTTACCGATATAACTAATAAAATACTCATTTGAGACAAAAAGTGCATAGAAGAAAAGTTGTTTATTTCGATCTAATTAACTATGCTAAGGCATCGAAATTTACAAAATCGACAACTGTCATCTCCTTCAGATTTACCAAAAAATTAAAATAAGAAATTCCTATAGCCTACATGTGTGATTGTAATTCAGTATCAAAGACAAGTATACATAGGCTATTTGCTTATATTAGAATAGAATATGTATTAAAATTGATACCAGACAATATACATGAAGATTTTAAAACCACACACTTAAATTACATTGTAGCACAATATCTCATTTCTGATTTATTTGAGATTGCCTAGAATAGGTTGATGTTCTTCTCAAGTGGTAACTGCAGCAAAATGAAAAAAAAGGGCAAATTTAAATCAACATTGCAGGATAAGAGGGACCAAGAAAAAAAATTAAGTGCAAGATACACCTTGTGCTCATTTCACATCCATTTAGGTTTAATTACATATTTACATAAGTTGGGATTAACAAGAACAACATAATTGTACCTTAACTAGGCTATCACTCAGAAATCAGGGTAAATTAAAACAAAGGTTTGCTTATACCATTTACTACATTCAGTAATGTTACTCAACAGTAATTACAATTCATTCCATTATTACAAAATAATCTACACAGTCTCAATTGAAATTATGAACACGACAATTACTTTTACACCAACGTAAAAATGTCTTTTAGAAAACTAGTTTCAGGGATAAAATATTCAAGGTCATGGCTAGGCTCACATCATAAGACGATCATCTATTATAATCTCCGATCGGGACAAAAAAAATGTACTTATAATTGCAAAAACTTACTGCCGAAAGAGAAATCCGTGAATCTATAACCTATAATATATTAGATACCTAGTAACTATGAAGTGCCATTGGAACCCCTGTACCCTAATCACGCATGAGGCGCACGGCGCATTTTCTGAACCAGTCGGTAAAATTACATTACAGGTTGGAAGCGGATGAGACAAAATCAAGTTACTTACTTCCGACATAATTGTTTTCACTTACAAATGTTTTATTCTAATAATAATAATAATGAGGGCATCTACGGATGCTTTATTTTCAATTTCAAACCTGATACATACCACCCTATACATTGGATTTTCAAATGCCTTATAACTAGCGCCAGGACGCCATTACGCTTTCCCCCGGTCAAGACCGGTACCCATTTCAGACACTTGGGTAGAGTGGGGTATTGTGCTTGGAATTTTTCCCTAATACCCAACAGAGAAAAATTCCAAGCACAATACCCCACTCTACCCAAGTGTCTGAAATGGGTACCGGTCTTGACCGGGGGAAAGCGTTATGGCGTCCTGGCGTTAGTTATAAGGCATTTATAAATCCAATGTATAAGGTGGTATGTATCAGGCTTGAAATTGGAAATAAAGCATCCGTAGATGCCCTCATTATTATTATTATTAGAATAAAACATTTGTAAGTGAAAACAATTATGTCGGAAGTAAGTAACTTGATTTTGTCTCATCCGCTTCCAACCTGTAATGTAATTTTACCGACTGGTTCAGAAAATGCGCCGTGCGCCTCATGCGTGATTAGGGTACAGGGGTTCCAATGGCACTTCATAGTTACTAGGTATCTAATATATTATAGGTTATAGATTCACGGATTTCTCTTTCGACAGTAATTCAAACATTCATTCCAATTTTAACACGAAAGATTATTCGTATGAGAATTGGAAGACCTATGGATAACTGGCTTTCAATAAATTTTCGAGGTGAAAGACCAGAGTGGGACTGCATGAGGTATAAAAAAAGAGATTGAGAGGCCAACATATGAGTATGAATCGAATAAATGGATGCTTAGGATAACGTAAAAGCCTACAT
Organism: Morinoia aosen; assembly: GCA_030386875.1. Classification (NCBI taxonomy): domain Eukaryota; kingdom Metazoa; phylum Arthropoda; class Malacostraca; order Amphipoda; family Talitridae; genus Morinoia; species Morinoia aosen. Next base: position 60,613,320 of record CM059571.1, on the reverse strand, counting down.
TAACATTAAATATGCAAATGGAATGTGACTTAGTTTGAGATGTTTCATTGTGGTAGTTTTGGACGCCAACTCTTTTTTGCTGTGAGGTGTGAGGCACTGAGCGTGAGTAGACGTACATGGAGGTGGAATGCGAATAATAATAGACTAGTAGGACCCGTGGTAATTTCACAAATAGTGTCATCAATAGGCTAGGTGGACCCGTGAAAAATTTGGTTAACCTAACTTCACAAATTTTAAAATAACATTTTCTTACAAAACCTATCTTAACCTAACATATTGTGACCTATCGTGTCCTAACCGATGCTAACCAAATCTATTCTAACCTAACATATCTTCACCTATTCTTACCTAACTTTATCTAACTTAATTTAACCCGACCTCACCTATCTTATTCAATCCTAACCTAACTATAACCAATGTCATCGTTAGGCTAGGAAAACCCGTGAAAAAATTCGGTCAACATTACTTAACAAATTCTATCATAATATTTTCTAGCCTAACTCAACCTTACATAACAAATACTAACCTATCCTATCTGTAGCATATCGCTACAAAGCGTGAGAATTATGAATTTTCCCATTCGCACTTTAAATAAAATTAATCATTAGCATTAAAAATCTTACTATAATTTATTATTATTCGTAATCATTGAAGTTTTTGTGTAAATACATGAGAGATCAAATAATCAATCGACATTTCGAGTTTAAAGCAGCCCGATACGGCAACATCGGAGAGCGTCACTTGAACTGGCTCACTCTTGCTTGTGGCTTTAGCGTGCGAACATCATCTTGTAAGTGCAAGTGAAATTTAGGCTTAGAATAGAAAAACACCGGGTAAAGTATATGTACCATGTATTTCTTTTTTCGTGTGATTGTGTTAAACGTAAAGAACTGCTCAGTGTCGTGAAGTAGGCATAAACTCTCAAATAGTGTTAAGATTCTTAGACTAGCATGTGTTATCTAGAGTGCTAACTCGGTGATATAGTGTGAATGTTGCGTGTCATTTCCAAATTCACGTGTTGAAATTTCATACTAGATATTCAGCTAACGTCATTGTTTTTTTCCTTACGGCAAAACTTATATTGTGGTTGCCAGTATCATATCGAAAATTACTCATAAACTGACTCGTGAACGCACGCGGCTAAATCGCCGGCGTTCGTTGTCGATATTGTGTCTTTGTTGTTTTCAATGGCGGAGCAGATACTGCCGCTTTCCGTCACTACTCCGTGACCATAACTGCACTATAAGCATGTGTTATAATAGTATCTTCTTTTTTTTACAAGGCGTACTTGCAGTAGTTTCTCTTAAAATAATGTTTCAACGCGAAATAATAATTAAAGACGTCTCCTAATAATCTCGTATGTGTGCAAATTACGAAGGTTATTCATGTCTATGCTTGCTAAAGTTTTGAGTCGTCTTGTATAGCTCATACTTCTTGAACCTTGCGTTTAATCGCACTTATTTCAATTTAAATCATTTCAATAACAATTTAATTTCATTCTGTTCATTCTTGTGACGAAAATACCCACTACCATTTGCCTTTCGCGAGTGCGCACAAATTATGCCGGCGGCTTGTCGAGTGCCGACGTGTAGAGCCGCCGGGTTATTCGCCGCATTGATCTTCATGTTTCATCTCGCGCACATTTTCCTTCTGTGCAAGCAAAACGTTTAGTGTTTCCTTTTTTTTATTATTGGGTATTATTATTATTGGGTATTATTCCTTACCATTTATTAATTGCAACTAAATTTATTCGTGATATTTTTAGTAGGATTTATATCAATGAAACCTTAGAATTTTTTCTCTGTTACTTCTTGTACAGTTATAGAGATGTTCTAGAGTACTTAAAGAAGCATTAATTCTCTTTCTATGAAATTCTTAAGTGCTGGAATCCTTTTTCTTTTGCTTCAGGAACCATGTCTTGTTAAGTCATGTGTTTTTTCCATGGTTCCAAGGATTTGATCCCCGATTATGCTCTTAGATAATCACTAAAAGTATTACTAAAAATTCTTAAATTTTATGCTTTGTATTTAAAAGCAAGAGCAGCTGTATAAGAGTTTCTTAATTGCTTCTGTCCTATCGCTCCACTTTCGAGCTTGACGAGAAAGAGAACAAATGAAATTAACTAGAGTCAAATCTGTAGGAATTCTCGAATTCTGCTGTGTGGGAGTTTTATTATTTTACGATGTGTGGACTGTCAGTGGTGTTTCCTTGATGTCTCCTTGGACTGTTCATCCAGCTTTTGGACTCCTTGCAGGACCTCAACGTCACCACACACACTATTTACAACGTTCTCCCTGGGCCGCTTTTGTGACTCTCTACTTGGATTAGATTTGGCTATGTTCTGGGCCTTTAGCCTTATATATTCACTAATTACGGGCCTTAATTCTCAACTGCCTAAAATTACGGGCACAATTGAATTAGCCTCTCAATTGCCGAATTCAGCGCGCCTGGATCTTAATTACTATTCAAACGGAGAGTCATCATCGCCATCAGGCTTGGCACCTGTGATCAAACTCACCTGCTCCAAAATTAAGCAGGCTTTGCCCACATAAAGAGCAACGCACCGATTGTTGTGCTTGTTTAAAAATTGCCCTCAGTAAATTGAATATTCTGAACCCAATACACTTACAACCTCACCCCCCGGCCGGAGCGACTGCCTAGGGACTGCGAAGTATCTTCAGTCAAGATCTGCAGGATCAAGTCTCGGCGATCCGCAGGATCAAGTTTCGGCGAGCTTCCCGGTTTCTTCCAATAAAACCATACGCAAAAGCTGAGTCCAAAGAGCCTTATTATCCCTCTCATAATTTTTCCCGGATGCTTGTCGAGGTCTCGTTAGGACTGGCTATACCCCTCGGTCAGATCCAAACACTGGTGACCCCAGTTGAAAATAACCCCAAAATCTTTCTTTAAAAACTTAAAAACTATTCAACTCGATAAGTATTTGGGAAGTTGTGAGAGAGGTAATTTTGGTATATCATTGTAGTGATAAATTTCCCATGTCATAGTCTTTGGAAATTTCTTAGATTTACCGTGTTAATGGTGATTCTCTGAGCAGCTCTAACGAAATTTTCTTTCAGCGCTTTACTGTCCTTTTGTTTTATGTGCCTCAGTTGGTAGGAAAAATAATTTTTTCCTAATTCCGTGCTTTACGCTTTATTCTCACGACCGTAAAAATTCGCGTTTCCATTCTCTCTTTCCCCCCGTTTTTTCTTCAACGTATTGATCGATTGAGTATGTAGAAAAATTATTTTTCTCACCTGCTTTTTTTTGTGCCTACGCTAATTGCCGCATACCGCATAAAATTATTTTTTTCTCGTTTCCAATTTCATATTTCCTTTCCTTCTGTTTCCACTTAATTTGAATGATTGTGTAGGAAAAGAAATAACGCAAACCCTTGCCACTTAATTCCAAGTCATAGGCACTGATATCTTAATTGCGCATCCCCAAAGAGATTGCTAGCATGCCTGACTCAGATAATGAAGATCGAGCCCCCACAAAACCCATTAGGCTCCCTCCCTTCATTCCGGAGGACGCCCACACCTGGTTCCAACAGTGTGAGGCAATGTTTAGGTATCATAAAGTAACTAATAACACTGATCAATTCTACGCCCTTGTTTCCGCAGCCCCCACAAAATTGTTGAATGATTCAAATCAATTGCTCGAAAGCCCTCCCGCCGTTGATCCGTACGGCACATTAAAAAGAAAGATTCTGCAGAAGTTGCAGATGTCCGATGCGGACAAATTTCGTAGTTTGGTAGACGCCTCAGCAATTCCATCTGTCTCTAGCTCTTTCTCTCCCACTTTGCTAGTCAAAGAGCTGCGAAAACTCGCTACGGATGTTGCCGTAGCTGAGGGATTCCTGAAGGAAGTTTTCATGACTAAGCTTCCACAGAATGTGCGCCCATTTTTATCGCTAGCAGGCCCCGATCAAACGTTGGAAAAGCTAGCGGAGTCCACCGAGACGGTGATGCGCAACATCAATTCGCCACAAGCACCGCAAGTTGCGTCCCTGAATGCAGCTGCTGCAAATTTTAGCCCCGTAAATACACAGAATCAACCCGCAGCCACAATAGATAAGATGCAGCAAGACATTGCCGAGATAAAGCAAGCTTTACAGAATTGCAATTTAGGTCAGAGTGTGGCTCACATTCAGCAAGGCCCAGGGAGATTCCAAAGCCACCAAAATGCCTACGACTATCCTTATGACTATCCCTCAAACTATCATCCTTTTCCTCCTCCTCAACGCTTTGATAGAGGTAGATCTTATGATAGGTCAAATCAAGACCGTCGCCTTCGGTCGCGCTCTCGTGATGCTAGTAGCAATTTATGCTGGTATCACACGAAGTATGGTGACCAAGCACGAAAGTGCGGGTCCCGTTTTTGCCCTCGCTATACCGAAATGACTTCGGGAAACGCCAACAGCAACGCATAGTAGCGAGTACTGCGTTGCCTCATTCCCAGACTACTCGCCTCTTGACCATTCACGATCCCGTCACCAAATACCGATTTTTAATAGACACTGGCTCCAGTGTGTCAATTATCCCAGCCACGGTGAAAGACAAAAACAATCCATTGTTGGCGACATTACGCGCCGCAAACGGCACGCCAATTCCTTGTCACGGTGAAAGAGTATTAGAGTGCAGTCTGGGATTGAGGCGAAACTTTCGTTTCACATTCCTGATCGCGGAAGTACAAGAGCCCATAATAGGTGCTGATTTTCTAGCCAAGTTTGGCATACTTGTAGATGTTAAAAACCGTAGAATTAGGGACGAGGAGACACAGATCTCAATTCCCGCTTGTAGCATAACTAGAGCTAATGTCTTGCATTCTTTCTCTATCGCCTTAAAGGAAGAGTGCATGTTTGAACAATTACTAAAAGATTTTCCTGCATTGACAAATTCTAACTTAGTTTCTACAAAAATGCAAACCAGCACAAAGCACTTCATAGAGACGACGGGACCGCCGGTTTACTCCCGTGCAAGGCGATTGCCGCCTGACCGATTGGCGTTAGCCAAGAAAGAATTTGCGCGCATACTCGAAAATGGCATTATCCGCAGTTCCAAAAGCCCTTGGGCTAGCCCTCTTTTGCTAGTACCCAAGGCTAACGGTGGATTCAGACCGTGCGGGGATTTCCGCAGGTTGAACGCCGTTACTCTACCTGATCGCTACCCTATTCCTTACCTTCATGATTTCAGTGCAAATTTAGAGGGAGCACAAATTTTCTCAAAAATCGACTTGCAGCACGCTTTCCATCAAATTCCACTTGAGGAAAGCGCAATTGAGAAGACCGCGGTAATCACTCCGTTTGGTCTCTTTGAGTTCCTCAAGATGCCATATGGCTTGAGGAACGCTCCTCAAACGTTCCAAAGGCACATGGCTGAAATTTTCTCTGATCTCACTTTCGCCTATGTCTATCTAGACGACATCCTAGTGGCATCCACAACCCCGGAGTTGCACAAAGACCATCTTAGGGTCGTCTTTCAAAGATTGTCCGACAATGGACTCCTCGTAAATCCTGCAAAATGTGAGCTCGGAAAGCCATCACTGATTTACTTAGGTCATGAAATCTCTAGCCTAGGTCTAAAACCTTTGCCTTCCAAAGTAGAGGTGATCAAAAACTTTCCTCTTCCACAGACCCAGAAGGAACTAAGAAGGTTCCTAGGTTCTGTTAACTTCTATCATCGTTTCATACGCAACTGTGCTCAAACTCTAGCCCCCTTGTCTGACTTGCTCGAACCGAAACGAAAAGGCAAATCTATTGAGGTAAAATGGACGGAAGAAGCGCGCAGAGCTTTTGAGGAAATCAAGCACAAGTTAGCTTCCGCGACTGAATTATCCTACCCTATTGCTAATGCTGATTTTAGTTTAGTAGTGGACGCTTCCAGTACTGCTGTAGGTGCTGTTTTGCAACAACAAGTAGGGACTAACATCTCTCCTCTTGCTTTCTTTTCCAAAAAGCTGTCGCCCACTGAGCGTGCTTATAGCGCGTTCGGTAGGGAACTTCTTGCTATCTACTTGTCTGTGAGACACTTTCGCTATGCTCTTGAGGCGAGGGAGTTTGTGATCTACACAGATCACAAACCTCTGACCTCAGCGATCAAGATGCCTTCTGAAAGACATTCCCCGAGAGAAGCGCGACATTTGTCGTTTATAAGTCAGTTTACCACTGACATCCGTTTCATAAAAGGGTTGGACAATACTGTCGCTGATTGTCTATCGCGCATAAATACTGTCCAAACCAGTGGTGAAATCACTTTCGGCAACATTGAAAGCGCGCAGAAGGAGGATCCTGAACTTCAGGACCTTCTCAAACCTTCTAACACTTCCTCTCTGAAGTTAACCTTGGTTGACGGCGTGTACTGTGATGCCGAGCGACTCTCTCGTTTGTATCTTCCCGCGACTCTCCGCAGAGTAGCTGTCCTCCACTATCATTCCTTCTCACATCCAGGTATTAACCGTACATTGCGTTTGATTTCTGATCGTTACGTCTGGCCAGCGATGCGTAAGGAGGTCAAGCAAATTGTGCAAAATTGCCATGCATGTCAGAGTAGTAAAGTGGTGAAAGACAACCGTGCAGCGCTGCAGAGAGTTGCATTCACAGGTCACAAGTTCGACTCTGTACACCTAGATTTGGTCGGTCCTTTGCCTTTATCGCGCGGTCATTCTTATTTGTTGACCATCATTGATAGGTTCACACGTTGGGTTGAGGCTGTTCCTCTTCCTGATATCCAAACTGAGACTGTAGCGCGCGCTTTCATGTCCAACTGGATCTCTAGATTTGGTGTTCCCTTAAGGGTCACACATGACCGGGGATCACAATTTACCTCCAAATTCTGGAGTGAGCTTAGCACTGCTTTAGGGTGTGAAAACGTAAACACTACTGCTTATCATCCACAGTCAAATGGACTTATTGAGAGAGTCCACAGAGATTTAAAGTCGGCATTACGTTGCCTAAACTGCAGCAATGATTGGACTGACAGACTTCCAGTAGTACTACTTAGCATCCGAAATTTACATAGACAGGATCAGCAGTGCACAGCGGCTGAAATGCTATATGGTCAGACACTTCGTCTCCCCGGCAACATTGTTGACCCAAAACCTTTGCCTGAATTTTCATCCGCTGACCGTTCCGCATATGTAACCTGCCTAAAAGATTGCATGCGCCAGATCAAGTATGTGGCTCCGCGAATGCCTCAGACTGAGGACAAACTGGATCCTGCCTTGCAGGACTGCACACACGTGTACGTCCGAAACGACGCCATCAAACCTACACTCACGCGCCCCTATGATGGCCCATTCAAAATAATCAAACGCACGCCCAAGTATTTTGTCCTGGAAAGATCGGGTTCACACGACCCCGTGAGCATTGACCGATTAAAAATCGCGTACACTTCCGATCATAGTGTGACTGCTAAACCATCATTCCCTCCACAGAATTCCCCTTCCACTGAGACTCGTTCATATCTACCATCTCAGCTTCCTCAGTTGGCTGCATTATTGCCTAGTCAACTTGAGTGTAATCCTTTCTATGTGCCTGTACATTCAAATCCTATCTCTAAGCCTGTCGTAGACTCTAATTCTAGCCCTCTTACTGAAACAGCGACAAGTCTGGATAGACCAGACGAGCCCGCTGCAGTAACTCGTGTTCCTAGAACTCTTGCCGATCTAAATCTGCAGACCCGTTTGGTGAAACTTCCCCGCTCAGTAACATTTTCCACCTGCCGAACCCGGCAGGGTCGCGTAGTTAGACCTCCGTCCCGCTACAAATGATTGCAGCGGGTGGACCTTTCGGTCTGCGCCTTGGGGGGTAATGTAGCATATCGCTACAAAGCGTGAGAATTATGAATTTTCCCATTCGCACTTTAAATAAAATTAATCATTAGCATTAAAAATCTTACTATAATTTATTATTATTCGTAATCATTGAAGTTTTTGTGTAAATACATGAGAGATCAAATAATCAATCGATATTTCGAGTTTAAAGCAGCCCGATACGGCAACATCGGAGAGCGTCACTTGAACTGGCTCACTCTTGCTTGTGGCTTTAGCGTGCGAACATCATCTTGTAAGTGCAAGTGAAATTTAGGCTTAGAATAGAAAAACACCGGGTAAAGTATATGTACCATGTATTTCTTTTTTCGTGTGATTGTGTTAAACGTAAAGAACTGCTCAGTGTCGTGAAGTAGGCATAAACTCTCAAATAGTGTTAAGATTCTTAGACTAGCATGTGTTATCTAGAGTGCTAACTCGGTGATATAGTGTGAATGTTGCGTGTCATTTCCAAATTCACGTGTTGAAATTTCATACTAGATATTCAGCTAACGTCATTGTTTTTTTCCTTACGGCAAAACTTGTATTGTGGTTGCCAGTATCATATCGAAAATTACTCATAAACTGACTCGTGAACGCACGCGGCTAAATCGCCGGCGTTCGTTGTCGATATTGTGTCTTTGTTGTTTTCAATGGCGGAGCAGATACTGCCGCTTTCCGTCAATACTCCGTGACCATAACTGCACTATAAGCATGTGTTATAATAGTATCTTCTTTTTTTTACAAGGCGTACTTGCAGTAGTTTCTCTTAAAATAATGTTTCAACGCGAAATAATAATTAAAGACGTCTCCTAATAATCTCGTATGTGTGCAAATTACGAAGGTTGTTCATGTCTATGCTTGCTAAAGTTTTGAGTCGTCTTGTATAGCTCATACTTCTTGAACCTTGCGTTTAATCGCACTTATTTCAATTTAAATCATTTCAATAACAATTTAATTTCATTCTGTTCATTCTTGTGACGAAAATACCCACTACCATTTGCCTTTCGCGAGTGCGCACAAATTATGCCGGCGGCTTGTCGAGTGCCGACGTGTAGAGCCGCCGGGTTATTCGCCGCATTGATCTTCATGTTTCATCTCGCGCACATTTTCCTTCTGTGCAAGCAAAACGTTTAGTGTTTCCTTTTTTTTATTATTGGGTATTATTATTATTGGGTATTATTCCTTACCATTTATTAATTGCAACTAAATTTATTCGTGATATTTTTAGTAGGATTTATATCAATGAAACCTTAGAATTTTTTCTCTGTTACTTCTTGTACAGTTATAGAGATGTTCTAGAGTACTTAAAGAAGCATTAATTCTCTTTCTATGAAATTCTTAAGTGCTGGAATCCTTTTTCTTTTGCTTCAGGAACCATGTCTTGTTAAGTCATGTGTTTTTTCCATGGTTCCAAGTACTTGATCCCCGATTATGCTCTTAGATAATCACTAAAAGTATTACTAAAAATTCTTAAATTTTATGCCTTGTATTTAAAAGCAAGAGCAGCTGTATAAGAGTTTCTTAATTGCTTCTGTCCTATCGCTCCACTTTCGAGCTTGACGAGAAAGAGAACAAATGAAATTAACTAGAGTCAAATCTGTAGGAATTCTCGAATTCTGCCCTGTGGGAGTTTTATTATTTTACGATGTGTGGACTGTCAGTGGTGTTTCCTTGATGTCTCCTAGCTTGGACTGTTCATCCAGCTTTTGGACTCCTTGCAGGACCTCAACGTCACCACACACACTATTTACAACGTTCTCCCTGGGCCGCTTTTGGGACTCTCTACTTGGATTAGATTTGGCTATGTTCTGGGCCTTTAGCCTTATATATTCACTAATTACGGGCCTTAATTCTCAACTGCCTAAAATTACGGGCACAATTGAATTAGCCTCTCAATTGCCGAATTCAGCGCGCCTGGATCTTAATTACTATTCAAACGGAGAGTCATCATCGCCATCAGGCTTGGCACCTGTGATCAAACTCACCTGCTCCAAAATTAAGCAGGCTTTGCCCACATAAAGAGCAACGCACCGATTGTTGTGCTTGTTTAAAAATTGCCCTCAGTAAATTGAATATTCTGAACCCAATACACTTACAACCTCACCCCCCGGCCGGAGCGACTGCCTAAGGACTGCGAAGTATCTTCAGTCAAGATCTGCAGGATCAAGTCTCGGCGATCCGCAGGATCAAGTTTCGGCGAGCTTCCCGGTTTCTTCCAATAAAACCATACGCAAAAGCTGAGTCCAAAGAGCCTTATTATCCCTCTCATAATTTTTCCCGGATGCTTGTCGAGGTCTCGTTAGGACTGGCTATACCCCTCGGTCAGATCCAAACATATCCTAACCTACCCTATGACACTGCTGACATAATTTATCATTTTTCTCATAGCACCTCCACGTATGTCTATTCACGCTCAACGTCTTACACCTTACAGCAAACAAGAGTTGGTTTCCAAAACTTTCCATCACAGAACATCCATTTTATGTTTGGTTGGTCTGAATTTTTAGCTGGATACCAACTACAAACACAAAGATTCGAGAATGTTTTCGATTAACGCGAGGGAGGTAAATGATGACGCATTGGGGTAACTCAGCTTGTTAGCGTCTTTATTTGAAGGAGCCGGGAGGATCGCCGAGACTTGTTCCTGCAGATCTTGGCTGAAAATACTTCTCAGTCCTGAGACAGTTGCTCCGGCAGGTTGACGAGGTCGTACGTGTAATTGTGTTTAGGGTATTTAGTTCAATGAGGGACAATTTAAAACAGGCACAAAGATAGGTGCGCTTCTATGTGTGGGCTAAGCCTGCTGGATTTGGGCAGGTGAGTTATCAATGGTGCCGTAACTGGAGGCGATAATAGATCTTAATCGGGTGTAGTAATTTAAGATCAAGGCCCACTGAATTTAGCAGATGAGGTTTAATCAATTTGTGCCCGTAAATGGAGGCAGTTTAAAATAAAACCAGAATATTAGATAATGTAAAGGGCCCAGGTGATTTGTGTTTATGGTCAGTGTAGTGTGTGTCAACGTCGGAGAATCTGGAAATATTCAAGGACGCTGGATGGCAATATCCACGGAAAGAAACAGAAGAAAACCATAACACTGTTCACCCAGCAAGCTCTAAGTTCACATCACGGGGAAACCCTGACTTCTTTCTATTGATTCCCGTCAGCGTTTTATTTCTCTTTTAAGCTCAAACCATAAAGAAAAAAAGAAAAAAGAAAAACAGTATATTTCCAATATTGATGGTACAAAAGTACCATCATTGGTTTTTAAAACCTCTTAAAATTAATACACTTAGATGATACACACACACGAGTATTGTAAAACTCGTGTCACTAGTCGAAAAGAAATGATTGAGGGCAATGTACTCCTAATCTTGCTTAATCTACATTTGATAATACATGTAATGATAATTATAAGAGACAGCACAATTTCCTGGACGATGCATTTTCATTGTGAGGTGAAAACACTTTTGACAGTTTACATGTACATGACATAAAACTTCGCAATTCTTGACGCCGGGAAATAATACATGAATCGCTTGTTTCGGCCAATGTTCAAAAGTGTCATTTTAAGGAAGCATGAAAAAATATATATATATAAATATAAATACGTATATATATATATATATATATATTCATACATATATATACATGTACATATACACACATAGATATACATGTATACACGTACACATAAGCATGAGGACCAAGAAAATTATAAGTTTTGTATTTCTAATCCAACAATTTTAACATAGCGGTCATTAGTTAATAAGCATTTTTTTTAAACAAAAAGTGGATGATCGCACAACAAATGTAAAGTTTTTACATGAATGCTTTACAATAATAAAGAGATGACGAGTTCGGTAATGTTACAAGTTGAGAGTGAACAGAAAAAAGACCATTATCTCTAGTAAAATGCTAGTTGTCAGTCAAGTACACACATGTGTGCACATATACATGCAAATATATACACATACACATGCACGCACATACTCACACCAAACTCGTGAGGATACACAAATGCATTTCTATGCATCGAGGCAATACATACGCATTCTATTTAGTGTCATACACATAGCGTGCACATGTAGCATTCGCTACAAAGCGTAAAAATTATAAACTTTCCCATTCGCACTTAAATAAAATAATTATTAGCATTAAAAACCTTACTTTAAATTATTATTAATTGTTTTCTATTTCTAATTCGTAATCATTGAAGTTTGTGTGTAAATACATGAGAGATCAAATAATCAATCGACATTTCGAGTTTTAAAGCAGCCGGAAGTGGCAACATCCAAGCGCGACGCTTGAACTGACTCACACTTTTTCTCGTGCTTTGCTAGCGTGCGTACATATCTCTCGTAAGTGAAGAAATTAAGTGTGAGAATAGAAAAAGCCCGGTAAAGTATACAGTGTAAATTCTCTGTGTGCATGTTCATAAACTTAAGGATCTGTTCATCGTCGGATGTAGGGATAAAAACTCTAAATAGTGTTAAAATTCTTAGACTATCATGTTCATTTTCGAGTGCTACCTCGACGTGACAAAACGTATGAATTTGTGTGTCACGATTCATTTCCTGTGTCTAGTCATTATATCATCAAACTACGTTTGTGCCTTACAAAAAAAGTTATACATTTTGCAGCTGTCATATTAATTCAAGATCCGTTAACGAATACTGGTGATAGAGCGCGGCGAAAACCGCCGGCGTCTTTGTTGATAGAGTCTTTGTTGCCGGTGTCTTTGTTTTCCAAGATGGCGAAGCACAAACTGCCGTCTCGTGTCATTACTCTGTGATTTAAAATCGTACTTTATGCACGTGGAATAATATTTCTTTTTCACAACATACTTGCAGTAGGTTTTCTTAAATGTGTTTGACGTGTAATAATTGGGAATGCCTTTTTATTAATTTCGTACCGATTATAGAGTACGAAGTTTATTCATGTATACGCTTGCTAAAGTTTTTAGTTTTTATATATATTTCATTACTTCTTAAATCTTGCGTTTAATCGCACTTATTTCAATATAAATCACTATCAACAAATTAAATCAATTTTTCCTTATTCATGCGGCAAAAATACATACTAGCATCTGCCTTCGTGAATGCGTACGATGTTATGCCGGCGGTTTATTGCAAATGGCGAAACGTAAAAAACCGCCGGGTCATCGTCACCTTGATTTTCATGTTTCGTCTTGCGAATATTTTCCTTCTGTGCAAGCAACACGTTTAGTGTTTCTTTTCTCAGGTAGATATTATTCCTTATTTTTTTTTATTACAAATGATACTTATCAGTGCTTTTCAGTATGATTGATATCAATGAACTTTAGGATTTTCCCTGTTATTTCTCGTACAGTTATAGAGATGTTCTAGAGTACGAGAAAAAGCATTAATTCTCATTCTATGCATTTTAGTTGTTGTATGTCTTTCCTTTCTGCTTCATGAATCATGTGTTATTCAGTCACACGAATTTGCCATAATTCCACAAAAATGGAATCACCGATTGTTGCTCTAAAAAGAATCACAAGTGATTCTTTACAAAAAATCTCCTTTAAAATTTCATGCCTCTGTTTGGGGGTGGGAGCAGTGGTAAAAGAGTTTTTGCAAACCTAAAGTGATTCTATCCTACTTTGAGCTTGACAAAAGAGAGATTATTAAATTAGCTCGTGTCGGATCTGTAGGATTTCTCGGAGAGTCTACTTTGTGGGAGTTTATCATTTACGATGTGGGGACTGTCAGTGGTGGAATTTTCCTTGATGTCTCCTTGGACTGCTCATCCAGCGTTCGACTTTTTGCAGAACCTCAACGACATCGCCAAACGCCACCACACACTCAGTTTCCCTGGGCCTTTCTGGGACTTGTTTTTGGCCTTGTTTTGCCTTACTGAATCTTACCTGAGTTTTGGGCCTGAGAGATCTCATATACAATTTATTCCCTTGCAATTCACATGGGTTATTTTTGGAAGCTAGTAAGCCTAAGATTACACTCACAGGCTAGCTAAACTACCTGCTTCTACTACGAACTTGCTTGTCCAGCTTGGGATCAATAAAGCGGATACCATAAGTGACACCACCAACGTCACGGTTTTCCATTTATAAAAGGCTTATGCTACCGGTTAGTCTAAATTGGGCTTCCATAAATTCCCAAACACAACTCATTACATCCGGCCGACACCATCGCTCACCGGACCAACCAGACGACGGAGAGGCTCACCTAGAGAAGATCTTCCAGTCAAGATCCCGCCAGTCCGCCGGGCGTTCCTCTGAATACAAAAACCGAGCTGAGTTTCCCTCGCCTTATTACCCTTCTCTCATGGTTTTCCAAATCTTATCGAGTAATTGTTTAGCGTTTGGCCATACCCACGGCAAACCTAACACACATGTACACATATATACAAGTAAGCATGTGCGCGAATATCAGCGTAAACCAGTCAGTATAAACCAGAAATTCCAATCGAAGGAAACGGAGAAAATATCTTTTATTATGGCATGAATTTTATAAAATTTCGTACTAAAAATAGTGGCACAAAACAGCCTACCTAAGTCTAAAACATGAAAACGATTGTGGGACGTGAATAAGAAAGAAAACATTAATGTCCTATAAAGGTTTTATATTAGAAAAAAAAATCACATTATCTTCGAAATATGGCGAAAATTGTCGGCAATTGATAAACAAACATAGGTATCACATTATTATAAGCATATAACTATAAGCGTAATACTGCAGTATAAATGGATGATCACACAACGAATTTATTGTTTGTTTTACATGGATACTTTACAATTTCATATTAGAAAGAAAATCCCATTATCTTTGTAATATGGTGCAGAATGTCTGCAATTGATAAACACACACACACACATAGGTACCATGACGGTCTAGTTTGATGCTTGCACAGAAATGGAGAGGAATGACATAGAATGCAACCTTCGACTGGTTTATCTACTCTAGTGCACACAGGTGTACGTGCACATATGCACACCCATATGCCCACATACACCTATATACGTACACACATATTCACGTAAGCATGTTTGCAAATGGCAGCGTATAGGCGATCAAATCACAATACCTACGCATACTTTAAAACTGTTGTGTGATATCTTGTATTATAAAACAATAAGCGAGGGAGATTTTGAGCGATGGAGATACCAGGCAAATGAGGTTCGACAGTACTTATTTTGTGTGTTCTGTAACTAAGAATTATTCTTGAGACACAAGATGACGAGTTATTTTGGCTTTAAATTCTCTCGGTCTATGAGGGACTTTAATACTCAGGGGAAGTTTGTTCCACAGTAAGGCGCCTGATATGGACAGAGCCTTCTGCCCTAAGTGAGATGAACGAGAGTTGACTAAGACATTATTGTTTCTATTCGGTTTTTGATTGGTTACAGTGGGTGGATGGAAACACACTATCTCAGCATTGCTCTGAGGAAGATATAACGAGGAGAAACGTATTGGGCCTTCTGCATGAGGAGCCTTTCTTCGATAATAGAATAAGGACAGATTAAACATGCCGGCAAAACACCCCTGATTACTTTGCTAATTTCACTATAAAACCGGACAGTATAAATGGAACTATTTTACAACAAAAGCGTAAATCTTTGTCGGAATATCTCCTATTACTCTGGTGACTTTATAATACGTCACACATGGCGCCATAACCAGTATTTCTGGCACAAGGAATCTTAAAACATTTACAAGACTCAAATATAGCAAAGACAACTGCATCTCTGTGCTGACAATTTAAGGAATCCTGATCACACCACTAAACACGCCTACGCCATCAACAAGAACCGCGGTCTGTTTTTACGATCCTTCCCTCCTACACTTATATGAGGAAAGTGCAAAGGAAACACATAAAAAATACTTAAAAAACTATTACTGAACACAGTGAAATACTACCAACACATTCACCATTGTGAGTTTAATACTAACACTGAATTAAAAAAGCACTTATTTATTCTTACGCGACGAGTTCTTCACAACACCAAGTCAAAGCACGAAATGAGGCTAAGGACGCGTGACTGAAATGTTGCCACAACGCCTAGGTTACTCAAGCGACTGTTTGGTAATATTTCCTATTTGTGTGATTTACACAAAAACATTAAGATTAATAATCATACTTAGAAAATTATTAGTAATAATTTAAAGAAAGATAGTTTCTGCCAATAATTATGTTGTTTAAATGTTAATGAGAAATTTAATGATATGAGACATTTTTGTAGCGACTGCTACAACTCAAACTTAGACACATATTTTCGAATGTACCAAATTAGTGTAGGTTTTCGCCTCATGCTAAGCATCCACTTATTCAATTAAAACTCTTTTGTTCGCCTCTCAATCTCTTTTCTCCACCTCTTGCAATCCCACTTCGGTTTGTAGCAGTTGCTACAAAAATGCCACATAACATTAAAATTCTCATTAAAATTTACATACATACATATACCGGGCTTATCCTCCCCATGGGAGGGTAGCCGACAGCAGGCCACAATCACCACATTTAGTCACTAGGAGGCGAGAGAGGCAGCACTGGCCGCACCTGAACTGCCAGGATCAGCAGCAGCCCAGCACAACCACCTTCCACAGTCAGGCCCGACAGCAACAGCTGGTTTACCCCGACCGCTTTATTGAGTGCAGCTCCTCCCCCGCACATGACAGGTCAACCCCATCACACGCGGGCAGCTTCCAGTAACGCGTCAAAAATAAAAATTACCTCCTTATACACTGCCCCCACTCACTTCTGTCCGCAGCCATCCCTCTCGCCACGTCCACAGTCAGACCCCTCTCATACAAAGCACGTCGCACCCCATCCATCCAACTCATCCGTGGTCTACCTCGCGCTCGAAGACCACTCACTTCCGACATATATATCTTTTTCACCAGCCGCTCAACATTCATTCTTTCTACATGCCCAAACCATCCAAGCACCCTTTCATCCACTCGCCTACTCAACTTTTTGATAACACCCGTCTGCTCCCTAACCAACTCATTCCTGATCCTATCTCTCCTAGTTACTCCATACATGCTCCTCAAACACTTCATCTCAAACACATCCAACTTCCTCCTCTCAGCTGCTCTCAACCCCCAGGACTCTGCTCCATACAACAAAACTGGCACAATCAAACTTTCACACAGTCCCCTCTTAGCATTCATACTCAGACTCCTGCATTCAAAAACTTTCCTCATTGCACCCAATGTCTTACAACCTTCACTCACTCGATGCTTCACTTCTACTTCCATACTATCCTTAACAGTCACATCCGACCCGAGGTACCTAAAATGCTCTACCTCCTCTAAAACTTCCCCATTCAACCTCACATCCAAACTTCCAAACACTCCACCTCTTGAACATCTCATCACCTTACTTTTATTCACATTTACCCTCAATTTCCGCCTTTCGCACACTCTACCAAACTCTGTAACCAGTCTCCTCAGTTTTTCCTCTGAATCAGCCACAAGCGCTGTATCATCTGCAAACAACAGCTGACACCCTTCCCAATACATACCATTTCGTCCCACCAACTGCGCGCCTCTTCCCAACACTCTGGCATTCACTTCTCTCACCACACCATCCATAAACAAATTAAACAACACGGCAACATCACACATCCCTGTCTCACACCTGTCACAACTGGGAACCATTCACTCACCTCATTCCCTACTCTCACACATGCTCTGCTATCAATGTAGAAACTCTTGATCGCATTCAACAGTCTCCCACCCACTCCATACAAACTTACCACTTGCCACAAAGCCTCGCGATCCACTCTGTCATACGCCTTCTCTAGATCCATAAATGCCCAATATACATCCTTTCCCTTTAATAAGTATTTTTCATTGACCTGCCTCACAGCAAACATTTGATCCACACAACCTCTAGGCTCTACCACACCTAAAACCACACTGTTCTTCAGCAAGCACACGATCCGTCAACACTCTCACTCTTCCAATTAACACTCTTCCATACAGCTTCCCAACGACACTCAGTAGACTTATACCCCTAGAATTACTGCACTCATACCTGTCACCTTTCCCCTTGTACAACGGAACTACGCACGCGCTACTCCAATCAACCGGCACTTTACTAGCCTCGAAACACACATTTAATAAACGCACCAACCATTCTATAACCACATTTCCTCCTTTCTTTAGACATTCAACCGTGCAGCCATCCAAACCTGGAGCTTTCCCATTTTTCATTTCATCCAACGCACATCTCACCTCTGCACTTCTTATTCGACAGCTACTACTCTCATCTTTTCCAACAGCTACTACTCTCGCAATCCTATCATCCCTCACGTTTAGCAGTTCCTCAAAATACTCCGCCCATCTCTTTCTCACATTACAACTCTCCACTAGCAGCCTACCATTTGTATCCTTCACTCTTGCCTCATTCTCCACCTGACCCTTCCTAATTCTCTTCACTTCCTTCCAGAAAACCTTCCTTCTCTCCATGAAATCCCCTCCCAACTTCCTCCCCCATTCCATCTTCCTCCCCCATTAAAATTTAAATAGCATAATTATTGGCATCAACTATCTTACTGTAAATTATTACTAATAATTTTCTAGTTATAATTATTAATCTTGATGTTTTTGTGTGAATCACACAAATATTAAGTAGTACCAAACAACCGCTAGAGTAGACCTAGGCATTGTGGCAACATCCCAGTGCACGCCATTCCCCTAGCGTCATTTCGTGTCTTGGTCTTGTGTCGTAAAGAGATCGTCGCGTAGGTATGAATAAGTGCTAATTTTGTGAAACTCACAATGGTGAATGTGTTGAGAGTATTTCCCTGTGTTCATTAGTAGTTTCTTAAATATTTTTATGTGTTCTTTAGCATTTTCTCCATACAGTGTAGGATGGAAAGATCGTAAAATTGTCCCGGCTGCACATGCTCTCGTTCGTGGCGTAGGCGTGTAAGTAGTGTGGTCAGGATTCTTTAATAGCCAGCACAGAGATGTGTTGAAGTTACACCTTGAGTGTTTTTTCTGTTTCTTATGTTAATAGATATTAATTGTTCCAGACGTTTCTCTTGGAAGCAGTGGTAAACTAGTTCCTTATTTTGTACGACTGTTTCCATATATGAAATCTCAGTAAATAGTATTTTCTTATTTGTTGCGGAATATTTGTTGCTAACAGTACAAATGTGATGTTTCACAATATTACTCATATTAGTATTACTTCTTAGAATGTTCGAGAAGTTTAATGTCTAGACGCAACGCGCATTAGTTTATAGTCTGACTCGACAGTCGCCGTCGGTACTCATTGCTGTTAGGATGTGCGGCTCTTGCACTATCCTCCTGTGTTCTGTATTCGTTATCCTCAAATAAAGTTCAGAACTAACTTCGTCGTCGTCCTTGCCCCCATAATTCTAACAATGGTTATGGGCCCAGATTTGCAATGCTGGTTTAAATAAAAGTTGTCTCTGTGAGCTCGTCTTTGAAGAATTTAAATCGCACGGCGGTTATTCGAATCGCGTGTGACGGCAAATCAGCAGACGACTGCAGGCAGACAAAATGGACGGCAAGGCGGTCGGCATTGTTCCGCTGAACGACATGAACTATGCTACTTGGAAAATTCAAATGAAAATGAATCTAATCCGAGATGATCTTTACGACATCGTCGATGGCAGTGAGACGGCACCTGGTCCTGGAGCTGATGAAGCGGCTCGACGTAAATTTAAAAACCGAAGAGACAAAGCTCTCTCAGCAATTATGCTTGGAGTGGAGCCCAAGTTGTTGTATCTTCTCGGCAATCCACAAGATCCCAAGGATGTGTGGGAAAAACTTCAATCCACGTTCGAGAAGAAAAGTTGGTCCAATCAACTACGTTTACGGAGGAAACTCCATAATCTTACTCTTCAACCTGATGGATGCATGCAAGAGCATCTGAAGGAGTTGGTGGAACTCTTTGATTCCCTAGCAGTAATTGGTGACGAAATCAAAGAAGAACTAAAAGTTATAACTCTTCTTGCCTCGTTACCTGAAAGCTGCTCGACATTTGTTACAGCGCTGGAAACTCAAGATAAAGTACCAAGTTTAGAATCTGTGTGTGAAAAATTGATCAATGAAGAAAAGAAGATCAAAGTGGTGTCAGGAAATAAAATGTTACTATCTAAAAATAAGACAAAACTCAAATGCTTCGAATGTAATAAAACTGGACACCTGAAGAAAAACTGTTACAAGTTCTTGAATAGAATAAAACGTGAGAAACAAAACTCATATGCAGTTTCTAATGAAGCTGGTGAATGCAATGACAAAATAACATTGTTTGCACATGCATCGGTCATGAAAGACTTTGAAAACCAAGACTGGTTGATTGACAGTGGTGCAACTCAGCATATGTGCAATGACAAAAACTTGTTTGTGAGTGTTGAAAAACTCTCTTCACCAATTAAAGTAGAAATTGGTGATGGCAGATTCATTGAAGCCATTGGCTCTGGTGATGTTCATCTATCAGTGAAAGCCTCTTATGGAAAAGTGAAAAACTGTGTTGTAAAAGATGTGTTACTTGTACCTGAGCTAGCATTCAATTTAATTTCTGTTTCTCAGATGTCAAATTCTGGCTTAGTAGTGACTTTCTCTAACAGCTCTTGTCAGGTTTGGAGAGACAATCAACTTCAAGTTACTGGAAAAAAGAGTGGTAAACTGTATCTGTTGTGTACTGTCAACTCGAATGAAACTTGTGCTGCTTCTAAATGTGATGACAGAAGTCTGTGGCATTCTAGGTTCTGTCATTTAGGCAGTGATAACTTGAAAAAGTTGGTCAAGTCAAAACTGGTCAAAGGCATTAATTCATTTGATTTTTCTTTGACTGATGATCACATTGAATGCAAAGATTGTCTTTCTGGTAAAATTAAGCGTCTTCCTTTTGATGTTTCTGATAAAATTAGGAAAACTTCTCTACTTGAATTGATTCATTCTGATGTTTGTGGTTGCATTGAAACCATGTCTTTAGGTGGAGGTAATTACTTTGTGACATTCATTGATGATGCTTCTAGATATGTGTGGGTGTATGTTATTAAGAACAAAAGTGATGTATTTTCTGTATTCAAAAGTTGGAAATCACTGGTTGAGAAACAGTATAACAAAAAGATCAAATGTCTGCGCTCTGATAACGGAGGTGAATATTCTTCCAATGAATTTAAATTGTTCCTGCAACAAGAAGGCATTGTTCACCAAAAAACTGTTCCAAAAACGCCTCAACAAAATGGAGTTGCTGAACGTATGAATAGGACTTTAGTAGAAGCTGCTCGATGTATGCTCTCTGAGTCAGGCTTATCTAAATCTTTCTGGGGTGAAGCAGTTTCAACTGCTGCCTATGTTAAGAATAGAAGTCCAACTGTTGCCCTCCAGAACATGACTCCATATGAATCTCTCAATGGACGTAAGCCAAATGTGCAATATTTCAAAGTGTTTGGTTGTGTTTGTTATGCTCATGTTCCTAGAGATGAAAGATGTAAACTTGATCCTAAGTCAAAGCGTTGTTACTTTGTTGGATACAGTTCTGTGACAAAAGGCTATCGGTTGTACGACCCAGAGTTAAAAAAGGTGTTCTTGAGTAGAGATGTTGTTTTCCACAAAAATGAATTTGTCCAGTCTCAGGAGTCAATTAAAAATAAGGTTGAAATTCAACCAATATCTGACTCGAGTTACTCCGAGAGTAACACTGAAATTATCACTGATGGACTGGAGCAGGAAAACCAAAATAATCTAGAGCGTAACCTAAGAAAATCTACTAGAATAAGGAAAGAACCTGAACGTTTTGGCGAGTGGGCGTGCGCCTGTAAAAATGATGATGAACCTTGTACTGTGAAAGAGGCTTTGAGTAGCCCAGACGCTGCTAAGTGGAAAGAAGCTATGGAAAAAGAACTTGCTTCTATTAAACTAAACAATGTATGGTCTCTAGTTGAACCCAACAGTAATCATAAGCCAATAAAGACTAAATGGGTGTTTAAGAAAAAGATTAACTCTGAAGGAATTATCTGTTCCTACAAAGCACGTCTGGTTGCTCAAGGTTTTTCACAAAAATTAGGAATCGATTTTGAAGAAACGTTTTCTCCTGTGACTCGTTTTGAAAGTGTTTGAACTGTAATTGCTTTAGCTGCAGTCAACAATTTGATGATACATCATATGGATGTAGATTCTGCCTTTCTGAATGGTGAAATTAAGGAAACCATTCATGTCACTCAGCCTGAGGGCTTTGCTGTTTCAGGCAAAGAAAACCTTGTTTGTAAATTAAATAAAGCACTGTACGGTCTAAAACAGTCTCCAAAGTGTTGGAACTCTACTTTAGATAACTTTCTGAAGAAACATGGTTTTGCTAAAACTGACAGTGACTCGTGTATTTATACTAAAATTGTTGACAGCAAATTGACCATTGTAGCCATCTATGTGGATGATATAATTGTTGCTGGTTCTTCTCTGAATGATGTGTGTAAAATTAAAGATGTATTTGCGTCTAACTTTAAGATGAAGGATTTAGGAGAGATGAAATATTTTCTTGGAGTCAAAGTCGATCAAGCAAAAGATAAAATCTCTTTGAGTCAATCTGCTTTCACAAATTCTTTGCTAAAGCGATTTGGTCTGGAAAATGCAAAACCTGTGTCCATGCCTGCTGATGTCAATGTATTGGAAAAAGCTAGTGAAACTTCTGAATTGTTTGATCAGAAAACTTTCCAATCTCCTGTTGGTAGCTTATTGTATTTAGCTTGCAAAACTAGACCTGATATTAGCTTTGCAGTTAGCAATGTTGCTCGACACTGCTCACAGCCCACAAAACAACATTGGTGTGCAGTTAAAAGAATATTTAGATATCTAAAAGGCTCAAACAATTTTGGCATTGTGTATCACCGAAATAATAAGAACAAATGTGTTGGTTATGCTGACGCTGACTGGGCTGGCGATAAAAATGAGAGAAAATCTACTTCTGGCTATTGTTTTCTGTACGGTAGCGGTTTGATTTCATGGCGAACTGCCAAGCAAACTTGTGTAGCACTCTCAACTGCCGAAGCAGAGTATGTTTCTTTGGCTGGTGCTGCTCAAGAAGCTGTTTGGTTAAAAAGCTTACTAAAGCAGCTAAACTATGACATAAAGTCACCCATGACTCTGTACGAAGATAACCAGTCGGCAATATGCTTGTCTAAAGATCCAAAAGACCATCCAAAAATGAAGCATGTTAGTATTAAATATCATTTCATCCGAGATATGATTAATCAAAAGGAAATTGTTGTAAAATATTGTCCTACGTCCGATATCCTTGCAGATCTGTTTACAAAGCCATTGCCTGCTGTAAGATTTACTAAACTTAGAGAAATGATAGGAGTCTCTGATGTTTGAAAAAGGCACTCAAGTTGAGGTGGAGTGTTAAAGTTACACCTTGAGTGTTTTTTCTGTTTCTTATGTTAATAGATATTAATTGTTCCAGACGTTTCTCTTGGAAGCAGTGGTAAACTAGTTCCTTATTTTGTACGACTGTTTCCATATATGAAATCTCAGTAAATAGTATTTTCTTATTTGTTGCGGAATATTTGTTGCTAACAGTATAAATGTGATGTTTCACAATATTACTCATATTAGTATTACTTCTTAGAATGTTCGAGAAGTTTAATGTCTAGACGCAACGCGCATTAGTTTATAGTCTGACTCGACAGTCGCCGTCGGTACTCATTGCTGTTAGGGTGTGCGGCTCTTGCACTATCCTCTTGTGTTCTGTATTCGTTATCCTCAAATAAAGTTCAGAACTAACTTCGTCGTCGTCCTTGCATCCATAATTCTAACAAGATGCAGTTGTCTTTGCTATATTTGAGTCTTGTGAATGTTTTGAGATTCCTTGTGCCAGAAACACTGGCTATGGCACCATTTGTGACGTATTATAAATTCACCAGAGTGATTGGAGATATTCCGAGCTAAGATTTACGTGCTCGATCTCATATAAATTCTCCTGAGTCGTTTAAACATTTACGCCTTATACAAATGCTCATGTAAATTCTCCTGAGCGGTTTAAACATTTACGCCTTATATAAATTCTCATATAAATTCTCCTGAGCTGTTTAAACATTTACGCCTATGATGCAAAATAGTTTCACTTATCCTGTCCGGTTTTATAGCGAAATTAGTAGAGTAATCAGGGGTATTTTGCCGGCATGACTCGTCTGTCCTTATTCATTTGTTTGAGCCTCAAAGAGAACAACTCTTTACGGTTGTTCATTGGAAAATAACTCAGGGTTTCCCAGTGGTGTTAACCTGGAACTAGATGGACTTTGCTTGTGGTTTCTTCTGTTTTTTTCCTTGGGTTGAGTCATCCAGCGTCCATGAATATTTCCAGATTCTCCGACGCCGCCACACACCACACTTACCATAAACATACTTTGTCGAGATTCCAGTCATTGCTCGAACGCTGAGGTCCTTTTCGGACTTTATAAGGCACAAAAAGACATACCGCAATAAAGGGCAAAGGCTGTGCTCCTTCTAATCAGCCTAAAATTAATAACGCTGATAATTTTACGACTAAGCGGAGCAATGGCGGGGGTTCCTCACATCTACAGCGACAAACGTAAATTTAAATACTAAAACGTTCGTCTGATCTTTTTGTTCGAGTCCTAAGCCATCGCGACGGATTCGAGCAAGCTAAGGAGCGTGGCGACAGAAGTCGGCCACCTCAGATTGAAACCAGCCGTGAACGCGAACGCACCTTCAACTCGTGTGCTCCGCGGGACTCGGCATTCTGCCCTCGCTACCAGGGACTTCTTGGGTCCTTGACAGCCGGCTACAGTGAAGAGTGTTTGCCTGAACATTGTTTTCGAAGATCTTCAGGTGAGACTCCCGCTAATGACGCTCCGCTTGTCCTTAATTATCTTAAATTTCAGCGTTACCGGCCCACAGATGGGTTCCCGGTAAATCTGTGTGCCGTAGGGCCCGTTAATTCGGGGATTTGAGTCCACTTGTTAAGGTGGCTGCTCACAACTCACCTGGGCCTTGAGCTACCCTATGATTCTTGGGTTAATAATCACAATAAATTCATCAGACACGAGTTTCGTGAGTTTGAACCCGACCTGATTAAATCAACAGGGCCATGCCCACATAAGTGAAGCACCAGATTGTGTGCCTTGTTATTTATCCGTCAGTTAAACGGGATATCATAGATACCATTACACGTACACACGTCAACCTGCTGGATCAGCTACCTCCAGGACTGTGAAGTATCTTCAGCCAAGATCTGCAGTAACAAGACTCGGCGATCCTCTCGGCTCCTCCAATAAAAACCAATAAGCTGAGTCCAAAAGTGTCTTTATTGTCCTTCTCGCACTGTACTCGAAAAACACTTCCTCAGTATTTGAGTTTGAGCTGGAATGATAATTAACAACCTTTCATAATTCCGTAAAACCCAGACCATCAAACTTAAAAGGTTCTTCACTTCCAACATTCATCTAAAGCCAGTCATTCACACGTCTCCCAATTCTAAGACTAATAATATTTTGTACTTGAACTTGAACTTGAAATTGAGGGCCGACAGCGTCGGGGCCTTTGTAACGGCCTACAATTCCCTCTACAATTACCACACAAAGAGTTCAGCGCCTAGTACCAGATTTGTCCACTAAACTACTCAGGATCTACCAATCCTTGTCACAAGCTGCCATTGGATGGCATCACTGGGATACCCAGTGTGTCAAAACACCATCCCCAGGCATATTGGGTCAATATAGCCCACTCTACCTGACTGGCTCATTCCAGTCACTGTCTCTTACTCCAGGCACGCAAAAGAAACATTTTCATAGCTTCAATTCTAAGCCGTGCTACTTTTGCGCAGTTTTGCCTAAACGGCAATTAAGCCGGCTGGATCTCAGCACCATCTAGTTAATGGTAGAGCTTGGCTGAAATTCGGCATGTTAAATCCTGGTATCTATCTATTCTCATCTTGAATTCTTTTTCTTTTCTTTTAAAAAAAATAAGAGGAAACTTATCGTGTCAATTTTTAATTACGTCTTAGCGCCGCTGTCCGGTGTAGCGAGGGCCGATTTTCAGTTTCCTTAGGTGTAAGTCGAGTGCAACCTGTGCTGTACTCGTATTTTAGGCGAGGTTCCTTGTTGTGTTGCTTAAGAACCTTACGTTTTTAACAGGTTCTGGCCTTTTTGAGCCTCGTCTAACTTTTATTAGGTTCTCTCATTTATGTATGAAAATATTCTTTAACTCAATTTGAGTGTAAACTTTAAAAATAGAAATGTTGTTAAAGTGAAAGTAAGTGGTGGGGAAAATGTATCTTTTTTGTGTCTTTCTTCTTCATTATTAATTTTCCATGTCTTTTGTTGGGATATAACTTGTCCACTTTAAAAGTGTAGACGTGACTCTAGTTAGCTGAACTTTTTTCTAATAAGCCTTGAAATAGAAATTTGATTATTTAATTATGGAAACGGAAAAGTGTACTGCCTTAGCCTTAGGCTTTAAATTGCGGGGCATAAAGTGTAGCATTACATCTCTTAAAAAAAAGCTCTTTTTCCTAACTGTGATCCGGCCTTTCTTATTGAAGCTGTTCCTCAATTAAGTGGGCTGTTACAGTCCTTTCGAATTCTGTCCGCTACTATTCCTTCGGATGTTGGTGAGGTTTCTGAGGAGGAGCTGGTTAGGAGGTCGGAGTATGAGGTTCAGGTCACAGAACTTATTGTAGACTTAAAATACTCATTTCCACTTCCCCGGTGCTAAACTCTAGTGCTACCGGTGAACCTTCTGTGTCTAAGGTTTTTTCTTCTGATGTTCCTTTGAATATCTTTAAAGCTCCTCAGTTGACACTGAAAAAATTCAGTGACAATGAGGGGTGCCCTTACAACTTCCTTCACTTTCAAGAGTCCTTTTCTAATGCCCTTCAGGCTTATCCTAACATGAGTGAGAAACAAAAATTTATCTTCCTCAAAAATCAGCTACAAGGAAGAGCTCTCAGTCTTATAAAGGGACTTCCTAACGAAGAAACTAGTTTTCTATCTGCTTGTGCATTGCTTAAGCAAGATTTTCTTAACGCTGATAAATTACAAATTACTCACAATTACTCACACAAATGATTCTTTCAAAAATTTACAAATACTTAAACTTTCGGATCTCTACAAAATCTCCATCTGTAATTTCATTTACAAAACATTAAGAAATGATGGCGACAATAGCCTAAGACAATTATTGACTGCGCAAACTGGTCATCACAACCATTTAACCCGAAATAGAAGTAAATTCATGCTTCCTTATTATTCGAAGGCCCGTTCGCAACACAGTATCCTCTTCGTTGGAACCAAAACTTGGAACTCTATACCGGCGGAGATCCGTAAATGTAATTCGTACAAAGTATTCAAAAGACATCTTGAGTCTCACTTCCTATCAGAATACTAGTCGTGTAAGATCACCATGTCAAATCTTGCCTCCTACATGTAACTAATGATAATGTAATAATGTAACTTGCTTTGGGTAACATAACCGATCTTCGGTCTGCTCTTGAATCGTTTTATCGAACATACTGTTAAATATAGCCGATTTGACCTATATTGTAAAATGCAGCATAAAATATCGAGTAAATTATCTCAGTGATCAGTCTAATGCGAAACTAGGTTAAGTAAACTAGGTTAAACATTATTGTACACCTTAGAATAACGTGATGATAGGATGCCCTAGAAGTCGCTAAACTTGTTCGGGCCCACAGGTAGCTATACTCAAATTTAACCATTGTACTAGACTTAAGAAACATTCTACCTCAGTATCACCTGTGGTAAATAAATTGTTTAAATTGTTTAATCTCATTAGCTCTTGATGAGATCCTGAGCTGTCCCAGTGTACAGACTCCAGAGTCTATCTAAAATAAATTCTTTCCTCTCTAGGGTTAAATTTCACCTTCTTGAGCTTTCCAAGTTGGGCTTGGATTTCTCTAATGAGAAGTCGTGTAACCTACTTTTTTCTGCTGTAATTAAAACTAAACTTCCTGAATTTTTCCTGTTGGAACTCCTTCGCTATTTCTTTTCCTTGGAGATGAGTTTCTTTTCCTTGGAGATGTTTGAGAATGCTCACAAAGTGCTTTCTCTTCTCGAAACCAAAAATAAATCCAAACCGTCTCATGCATTCCGTAGTAAGGAAACAGAACTGGTGACGCGGACTGAGGTGAGGGACAAAACGCCACATTTACCTAAACCTAATAAGTCGCCCGATGTTAAGGTATGTCGCTTCTGTAACCAGGCTAACCACGCTTCGTTTGCATGCAGGCGATTTAATTCGCACGAAAAGCGTGTGAAACGGGCTGGTGAATTAAAATTATGTTCTATCTGTTTAAGTAGTAAGCATTTGTCTAGTGCGTCTCCCTCCAAAGTTAGGGGTCTCCCGTTCTTGTGCTCTTTGTGTAAAGCTAATAATCATGTTAGCCCTTTGTGTCCTAAATTTATTGAATCCAGTGCCTTTGTTGCAACCTCCTCATGACGGTTAAAGGCGCGTCTAAGGATATGCCCTCTTGTTGCTCTTACCACCAAGTATGGTGGGGTAACTAAGCGTGTTAATTTTCTAATTGATAGCGGCAGTCAGTCGTCGCTTATTGATTTGGAGACTGTGGGTTCCGACTATTCTGATGTAGACTTGCAGGAGCTAACTATCAACACATAAGGTGCTTCTGTTCCTTTAATTGGTAAGCAAATCAGCATTGAACTCGTGCTTCCGGACAGTGAGAAGCATGAGCTTGATGTTTTCGCTATGAGAAATTTAAACCTCCAGATGGGTATGAGAGATTTGAAGGCTAAACTCGAAATTTTAAAAACTAAACTTCCTTTGTCGACTTCCTATCTTGAAGTTATAAATGATAGTATCTAAATTCGCGGAATTTTGGGTGTAGATGCTCTTCAAGCTTTTAAAGTTCTGGAGTTACAGCACGTAAATGGCTATAAGGCCATGCGCATTTCTAACGGGTTTCTACCCTTTGGGGAGTTAAAATGTTACAACTCCTCTTTATCTTCTTTTGTTGCTTCTAAAACTAAGAAGCTAACTAATGATCTTAAAACTTCCGTTGAAAGAAATATCAATTTTAAATTATGTAAACCTTCTCTGTCTTCTGACAATGAAACTAAAACGAAAACTAAAAGGAAAGTTGCCAAATGTAAGTTGAACGAAAATCGTTACCGTAATATTTTAAATAGTTTCTTTGAAACTCCTAAGATATGTACATCATTATTAAACGTTTCTGAGCAGTGCGTAGTTCAGACTGGACTTGATCAGCTGCTTGACCTTGAGCTTATTGGTATACCCTCGAAGGAGGAAGAGAATGATAAGGAATTGGAAGATTTTAAAGATAGTGTTAAACTTGAAGAAGGTAAATATTCTGTCCAGTTGCCCTGAAATTGCCAACTTTTGGCTAGAGTGCCTAACAATTTCGTATTAGCAAGATATCTTGCTCGTAAAGTAGCGACTGATAATGCCCTAAAGGGGATTGAACAGGCCTATAATGACGTATTCCTTGAGCAGCTTGAATTGGGCATCATTGAACCCATTTCCGTCAAAACGATAGAGGTGCGAGCTCACAAATAAATCTCGCATAGGCCTGTAATACGTACACATGTAGAAACTTCTAAAATTCGTCCTGTGTTTAATTGCTCTTTAAAGGTCGGTGGTTTACCCAGTCTGAACGAAGCCTCTTTTGTGGGTCCTAATCTGATGAATAATTTGTTAGGACTTTTGGTCTATTTCCGTGCAAATACCGTAGTGGTTCTTTTTGACATTTTTAAAGCTTTCTTGCAGGTGAAACTTTCTTGTGATTTTGACCGCAATCAGTTTAGCTTCATCCTTTTCAAGGATGGCAAATTTTTGTATTACCGTTACACAACTTTGTTGATCGGGTTTGTTGCATCGCCTTATATTCTTAACTATCTGCTCAAATTGCACGCTCAAACTATTACTGATTTGACAGTTAGAGACGTTATGGCGAATAAGCTGTACGTCGATAATTTAGTGTTCACTACTGAGAGTCCTGAACTGGCGCTGTGCACTTTTCGCAGAGCCAACAGTGCATTTGAGGAAAGTGGGTTTCCGTTACGCAAATGGAAGTCCAATAATTCTGAACTTCTTTCCCAAATTGACCCTGCTCTATGTAGTGCCGAAGTGCTCTCCAGAGTGCTAGGGTACGACTATAACTCTTCTACTGATCTTCTTTCTCTGTCTGTAAAAAGGTTGGACTCTTCTTGTAAAACACGAAGAAAAATTCTTTCTGAGGTAGCGTCCATTTACGACCCCTTGGGAATTTTTTTGCCCTTTTCTGTGCCAGGTTAGCTTATTTTGAGAAAATTGACGCCCCTGAGGCTAGGTTGGGATCAGAATGTTCCGGAAGACTTATGTAATGAATGGCAGAAATATTGTCTGGAATTTTCGGAATTGAGGGATTACGAGTTTTCTAGGATGGCTTTGGCTGAGACTTAAACTACCCAACTTGTTGTATTCTGTGATGCTAGTGCTAGCGCCTTTGGTACCTGTATCTATGGCATCCAAGAGGATCCCAGCGCATTACTTTTCTCTAAAGTTAAAGTTTCGCCTTCTCGCCAGCGAACTCTTCCTTCCCTCGAACTGTTGCCAGTGTTTCTTGCCTATCAGTGTCTTGTATCTCTTCTGTGTGATGTTAATTTTCCTTATAAAGTGGCTAATGTAACTATTCTTACTGATTCACAGGTTACCCTAGCTTGGCTCTTGAGCGGTAAACCTCCTCGAAAAAAATGTATTTGTAAACAACAGGATAAAAGACATAAAAGCCATGCGTAAGCAGCTTGAGTGTAAGGCCTTGGCTGCCTTTAGTTACGAGTACGTGCCCACGATGTTCAACGTTGCAGACATGCTGACGCGGGGTGTTAAGGTATCTAAATTGCTAGAGAATAAATTGTTATTGTTAGAAGGTCCTTCTTGGATCAGAGAAGGTTAGGTTAGGTTAACATCGGCATCTTTGGGATGCTTTATTTCCAATCAAGCCTGATACATATGATCTTAGCATTGGTTTTTCAAATGTCTTATAACTAACCCTAAATATAGGACACCATGACGGTTCCCCCGTAAAGCCGGTACCCATTTCCGACACCTGGGTCGAGTGGGGTATTGTGCTTGGGCTTTCCCTTATACCCAACGGGGAAAATCTCCGCGCCAGCGCTGGGAACGAACCCGCGACTTCCAGCATACAAGTCCGATCCCTTAACCGCTGTGCCACGGAGAGCACTCATTGAGAAAGTAGAGATAAGTGGCCTAAGGGTCACTTAGGATGCATTCCGCAGCAATTTGTTTCAGACACGTGTATCGCAGCTAATGTTGCTCACCCAGGTGAAGCTTCTATTGTAACGCTATAGCGCTTCTCCTCCTACCCAAAGCTGTTGGGTGAGGTGGAGAAGGTATTTAGGGCCGTAGCAATCTGGAAGCGCGCAGATCCGGGGGAGTCTAAACTGCGAGCGTTTCTTTACCTCATTTCCTCTATGCAAAGAGAGCATTTTGCCAGCGAGATAGAGGCCTTGGAAACCAAGAATCCTCGTCCGCCTTTGCTTGTTAGATCTTTCAACTTGTTTCTTGACTCTCATAATTTAATTAGATCTAGCAGCCGCATCGTCTTAGCGGATGAATTGGATTACAACACTAGGAACCCTATTCTGTTGTCTAGTTCTTCTCATCTAACCTATCTTCTGATCTTGCATACCCATAAAACTCTTAATCATCAGGGTGTTGAATCGACCGTGCAAAAACTTGAAATGGACGGTTATTTGATACCTCGCTGTGAGCGTACTGTGCGATGACGTTCCTTCGATGACGTTGGAAGAATTTTGTTTCGCCTTCATTCGCTTCACGAACGAAAAGGGTGTCCCTAACACCGTGTATTCCGATAATGCTAAAACTTTCGTAGCTGCTTCTGACCTTTTGGCAGAAGTTTTAACTTCTTCCTTGTATGAAGAACGTTTCCGCACTTTTAACATTAAATTTAAAACTATCCCGATCTATAGTCCACAATTTGGTGCGATCTGGGAACGCTTGTTTAAATCTATTAAGGAGAGTTTTTACAAGCTCTTTGGTCGTAGCACTTATCCTTACTCTACCTTTCTCACGTACTGCAGTTTCTGACATCTCTCTTAATCTTAATCGACGTCCTCTTTCCTATACAGAGACGGGGGCCCATCATGCCTATTCAATTCCTTCAACTTTACCCTTCTTCTAACTCTTTAATCCTTTCCGATGAGGTCCCTGACTTGGAAACCGAGGACGATGAACGTCGAGAGCATCTGCTCTCCGCGCTTGAGAGGCGCGACGTCATGGTGGCCAAGTTTAGGGAGCTCTGGTACTCACAGTACTTTATCACCCCAATTTGAGCTCATTTTACACTAGCGGTGTGGAGCGACGGTGTGGAGCGACAGCGAACTTGCTATAGCTCCTCCCACGAGAGGATTGAGCGTCAGTGCACACCGGTTTGCTTTTACACTGCTGCTCAACACGACGCTCCTTCCCCAGAGACAGCAATCGTCAGTATTGCTCTTGCAATACTGACAGAATACTTGGCAGAACAATTTGTAGAATATATACAGAATAATTTGTATAAATAAAACGCTAATACTCTAAAAAACATTAATACTACCCAATTACCTTCAAAAAACACTGTAAATGGAAAGAAAAAATAAATACCAATTACTAACTCGTAGGTGTACTTTTTTTACTTTTCCTTTTATTTAAATAGTCTTTCGAATGTCACCTGCCGATTGTTTTCCGTGTTTTGAAATGTTTTTCTTGAGAGCAATGTACATGGTGGAGTCTAAATAAACTTTTATTAATTTTACGTTTACATACGCAGTGTATATTTCTTCGATATTCGAATAGTGAGAGTTCTTATCCTGGCCTCTCAGTGTTTGAATTTTCATTTTAACCAAAGTGAGATGCTATTTTTTATAGGCATCTTCTCTGGACACTGTTTTTATGCTCTGCGAGCTTAACGTTCCATAAAGACGGAAATTGTTTGTATTTTTTGATAGGAAATTCAATTTCTTCCTTGCTACATAATAAGTAAGCCATGCAGTGTTGGGCAGTTGAGCCGCAACAAGTTTCGGCCGTAACTTTTTCGGTTGCGGTTGCGCCGCAACAATTTTTGGAAAGTTGCGAATCTGTTGCGATCGCAATAATTTTCGACATGTCAGGCCGCAATTCGCAACCGCAACATCACGTTGGTAATTTAATTTCTAAAATAACTTCAATCAAATTTGATACGCGTTTCATACTCGTTTGGAACTAAACCTTACATGGTATAACCCGTCTGGCAATCGTTTATTATTACCATTGGGCGATACAGTTATACACATACACTTGGCTTACGGTATATAAGTATATTTAATGTAACTCATTTTATAACATATGTTATTAGGAATGATGTGAGTTGGTTGGCTGAAACAGCCAGTAATCAACAAAACTAGCGATGTTTCCTTCAAGTAAATTTGTCGTTTCGTTCATCGAATTTAACACGCCAATACCATCGAGCGCTGCGGTCGAACAACTGTATAGGCAAAGAAATTTTGAGACTACGATGTGCTCGGCTTTCAGACAAACATTTTGAAATGTTAACATTTTTGAAAGGCAACGTTGATCTTCATTACAGTGCATTGCCATTGTCACATTGAGATCATAAACAACTATTAATTCATAACAGAGGAAAAACAAAAAGCAGAGGTATATCATATATTACAGGAGCATATACATGATTTTTCTTTATGCGTCATAGAGGGTGTACAAATGTTCTGCACTTTTCTTTTTTCTAATTTGTTTGCTATATATACAGAACTCTTATGAAAATATAACTAATAGCTGAGTACCTTTTTAACATTATTAGAAAATGAAATTCATTTCATTTTCCATGCTATATTTATAAATGAAACGTTTCTTTCAGTACCTTGATATTTAGTTAAAATCCTAGTCCACACATTTACTCGATCTATTAATTTTTTTCAGTAATACAATGTACTATTTTGAATATCTTAATATTATTATTATACATAGCAATACATACATAAAATAAATTGAACAATATCTAATTAAAATTGTATTTAATAATTAAAAAGTTGCGGTTGCGATCGCAACTTTGGTTTTTTCAAAGTTGTTGTTGCGGTTGCGTCGCAACTTTTTTTGTGGTGTTGCGTTTGCGGTTGCGCTGCAACATTTTAAAAGTTGCGTGCTCAACACTGAAGCCATGACTACACATGCTCTCAATAGTTTCAGGTGCAACTAAACGTTTTTGACTGGCAGTGCACGCCGCCAATATTTAGCATGCTGAATGTTGCCGCTCCTTACCGTGAGCGGGGCAATAAGGGTGATTTTACTTTGCTGTGGGCGGAGCTTATTTGACTCGCGGGATGGAGCGACGGTGTGGAGCGCGAAGACACCGTCAATGTAAAAGGGCCTTTATAGTCCGTATCATTGCGCGGCTTCCTGGACGCGATGGCAAGGTCCGGGTTGTAAAAATAATCATAACTGATAACTCAGAGTCTGCCGTTAAAATTTCCTTACTTTACCCCCTGGAGTTAGCTGCTACTGATACTGCTTCAGAGGAGGGGTGGGAAAGCGCAGAGGGAGGCTCGAGTGAGGAGTTGCATCCTTCTTTCGAGCTGCCCGGGAGTTCCTTTTTTCGTGAGGGTAGTTCCTTTTCTATTGAACGCCCTAGAGATCAGCATTATTCTTCTGAATCAGACTCCTCGGAAACTTCCGAAGAGCCTGAAATTGAGGCAGCTGCACGGCCTAGGCGACAGGCAGCTCGCCAGCATCGTAGCAAGCTTGCAGACTTAATTAGGAGAGGTCACCTCTAATGTCCTTCCCTACTTTATTGCTCTTAAAAATAATATGCGCATAAATGTAATTGGTGTTCTTTCTATGCTTCCTCTGGAAAGTAACATTAATATATTAAAATGTTTGAATGTTAAATCTATGTAACGGAAATTTCTGATGAAAACTCCGTTTTTTCTCTTGCCGGGATTGTGTCGAGATTCCAGTCATTGCTCGAACGCTGAGGTCATTTGCGGACTTTATAAGGCACAAAAAGGCCTTCCGCAATAAAGGGCAAAGGCTGTGCTCCTTCTAATCAGCCTAAAATTAATAACGCTGATAATTTTACGACTAAGCGGAGCAATGGCGGGGGTTCCTCACGTCTACGGCGACAAATGTAAATTTAAATACTAAAGCGTTCGTCTGATCTTCTTGTTCGAGTCCTAAGCCATCGCGACGGATTCGAGCAAGCTAAGGAGCGTGGCGACAGAAGTTGGCCACCTCAGATTGAAACCAGCCGTGAACGCGAACGCACCTTCAACTCGTGTGCTCCGCGGGACTCGGCATTCTGCCCTCGCTACCAGGGACTTCTTGGGTCCTTGACAGCCGGCTACAGTGAAGAGTGTTCGCCGAAACATTGTTTTCGAAGATCTTCAGGTGAGACTCCCGCTAATGACGCTCCGCTTGTCCTTAATTATCTTAAATTTCAGCGTTACCGGCCCCAGATGGGTTCCCGGTAAATTTGTGTGCCGTAGGGCCGATTAATTCGGGGAGTTGAGTCCACTTGCTAAGGTGGCTGCTCACAATTCACCTGGGCCTTGTGCTACCCTATGATTTTTGGGTTAATAATCACAATAAATTCATCAGACACGAGTTTCGTGAGTTTGAACCCGACCTGATTAAATCAACAGGGCCATGCTCACGTAAGTGAAGCACCAGATTGTGTGCCTTGTTATTTGTCCGTCAGTTAAACGGGATATCATAGATACCATTACACTTACACACGTCAACCTGCCGGATCAGCTACCTCCAGGACTGTGAAGTATCTTCAGCCAAGATCTGCAGTAACAAGACTCGGCGATCTTCTCGGCTCCTCCAATAAAAACCAATAAGCTGAGTCCAAAAGTGTCTTTATTGTCCTTCTCGCACTGTACTCGAAAAACACTTCCTCAGTATTTGAGTTTGAGCTGGAATGATAATTTGTCGCAAATCCAGCCATTGCTCATTACTAAAGTCCTGCAAGACACCCAACATCTTGCGTAATAAAGGACAAAGGCTTTATTACATTAAAACAAGCCTAAAAAGTAAAACGCTAACAATTTATGACAAAGCGGGGCAATGGTGGGAGTGCTTCACTTTCCTGGCGACTAACATCATGAACATAAATGATTTGTTCATCTTGTTTTCTTGGGCGAATCCGAACTCCTATCGGCGGATTCGAGCAAGATGAGGTGAAAGCCGCGGCGGGCTGCCACCTCAGACACCGACAAGACTTGGTCGCGAGCGCATGTGTCTATGCATGCTCTGACCTGTTCCGACCCCTGCTTCCGGGGCATTCAGCCCTAGACAGCCGGCTTAATTGAAGAGGTGTTCGCCTGAAACATTATCTTCGAAGATCTTCAAGTGAGCCTCCTATTTTTTGTTACCATTTGTCATAAAAAGCGTTTTACTTGCAGCGTACCCTGACCTCCTTAAGGCCAGTTGGTAATACTATGTCTTTGGTGCCAGTTAATTCAGGAAGTTTCGCCGTAATGTCGGACGGCGGGACATAGTTCTTTTTTCGAATATAATGTTGCATCTTTTCAAAGTTAAATTTCATCAAATTCTTTCGAAGGTGATATCTCTTTTTCATTTAAAAATTTTAAATTCTCTTAACGCTGCTGAAAGCAGTTTTGACTAAACGTCAAGCCAGCCGGTCTTTTACCGTGCCGGCCTTTTGACGTTAGAGCTTGGCTGGAGTTCGACAGGATAAAATCCTGGTACCTATTTTTTTTCTTCTTCTTCTTGCATATTTTCATTTCCTTTTTCAATAAATTTCCTTCATTATAAACTACTTAATAAATATTTTTCAAAAAAAATCGTGCTGTCGCTGTGCTGTCCGGATAGCCGGGGTCGGTTGTCGGATCTCACTAGGTTTAAGTTGTGTAGAGTGATACCTGTGTTGTATTTTTAGGCAGAGTATTCGTTGCTGGACCTTACGTTTATAGGTTCTAGCCTTTTTTATACCTTGTCTAAACCCGTTTTAGGTTCACTCGTAAAATTTTGTGTAAGTGTAAAGCCTGAAATATTTAAGGCAAATTTTGAATTTTGTGTAAAGTGTAAACGAAAAAAGAAAAATATTGTGAATTTAAAGGTGCTTGGTGGGGTGATTGAAATTTTTGTATTTTTTCTGTGTCATTAGTATTTTTCCATGTTTCTAAAGGGATGTAATCTGTCCACTTGATAAGTGTAGACCTATATTTTAGTTAACAGTTTTCCTGATAAGCCTAATAATTGCAATTTTTATCATAATGAGTGAAATTAGTAACGCTGCAGCCCTAGGCATAAAATTGCGGGGCTTAAAATGTAGTATAACTGCTATTCGTAAAAAAGTTCTGTCTCCTGGCTGTGACCTAGCTTTCCGTTTGGAAGCCGTTCCTCAGTTGAGTGGCCTTCTACAGGCCTATAGACAACTGTCCTCTACTATACCTTCTGATGTTGATGAAGTGTCTGATGAGGAACTTACTAGGCGAGCTGAGTATGAGGTGCAGGTGATAGAGCTTTTATCTGAACTAAAAAATTCTATTTCAACTTCTTAGGTGTCAAACTTAAGTGATACCCTTCCTACTTCTGTGCCTAATAAGGTTTCTATTTAGGATGTTCCTTTGAATATCTTTAGAGCCCCTCAGTTGACGTTAAAGAAGTTTAGCCACAATGAGGGCTGTCCTTTTGCTTTTCTTCATTTTCAAGAGTCCTTTCTTAATGCCCTGCAAGCTTATCCTAGTATGAGTGAGGGGCAAAAATTTATCTTTTTGAAAAATCAGCTTCAAGGGAGGGCTCTCAGTCTTGTTGAGGGTCTTCCTAATGAAGAGTCTAGTTTCCGATCTGCTTGGGCTTTACTCAAGCAAGATTTTTTAAATGCTGATAAACTAATTTCTATGGCTCTTGATGAGTTAATCAGCTGTCCTGGTGTTCAGAGCTTAGCCGAAATTGGGAATTTCCTCTCTAAGGTTAAGTTTCGTCTACTCGAGCTATCTAAGTTGGGGTTAGACTTCTGTAGTGAGAAGTCTGGCAACCTACTGTTTTCTTCTATTATTAAAACTAAACTTCCTGACTTCTTCCTTCTAGAAATCCTTCGCTATTTTAAAGCGAGTTTCTTTTCATTAGAAATGTTTGAGAATTCACATCAGGTGCTTTCTCTTCTTGAAACAAAAAACAACAATAAACCTAAACCATCTCTTCCCGTCCGAAATGAGAGGGTGGGGGGAATTACCCGAGCTGAAGTTAGGGACAAAATTAGACCTTCTCCTGTGCTCGATAAGTTGCCCAGTGTTAAGGTTTGTCGTTTCTGTAATTTAACTGGTCACTCGTCCTTTTCTTGTAAGAAATTTGACACTCACGTAAAGCGCGTGAAACGAGTTGGTGAGTTACAATTGTGTACAGTTTGTCTAAGCGGCAAACATTTAATTTCCGAGTGCCCTGCAAAAGTTAAGGGTCTTCCATTTTCTTGCTCTTTATGCAAAGCTAACAATCACGTTAGCCCTATGTGTCCCAAATTTGTAGCCTTCTCTACCCTTGCTACCGCCTCCTCATGACGGTTAAAGGCACGTCTTCGGATGTGCCCTCTTGTAGCTCTTTCTACTAAGTATGACGGGGTAGTTAGAAGAA
Source organism: Morinoia aosen (assembly GCA_030386875.1). Classification (NCBI taxonomy): domain Eukaryota; kingdom Metazoa; phylum Arthropoda; class Malacostraca; order Amphipoda; family Talitridae; genus Morinoia; species Morinoia aosen. The sequence goes on along the minus strand of CM059571.1, from coordinate 60,574,879 downwards.
TTAATTTTTTAATCGATACGGGTAGCCAAAAGTCGCTTATCGACTTAGCTACTGTAATCCCTGATTGTTCTACAGTTGACTTGCAGGAACTTACTGTTAACACTGTAGGAGCTTCTGTCCCGTTAAGGGGTAAGCAAATTAACATTGAACTCGTGCTTCCAGACAGTGAGAAGTACGAGCTTGATGTCTTCGCCATGCAGAACTTGAACCTGCAGATGGGGATCAAGGGTCTGCAAGCTAAACTTGCTCTATTTAAAACTAAGTTTCCTCTGTCCACTTCCTTTCCGGAAATAGTTGGGGATAGTATTCAACTTAACGGCATTTTGGGTGTCGATGCTCTTCAAGCATTTAGGGTCCTTGAGTTACAAAACGTTGACAACTATAAGGTCATGCGTGTTTCAAATGGGTTTCTACCTTTCGGGGACTTTAAGTGCTATAAATCCTCTCTATCTTATGTTTTTGCCTCTGGAGCTAAGACGATAGACAGTTGCTCGGCAACTTCTGTTGTCAAGGTTGATAACACTCATTTGGGTAAAACGTTCTCTTCTTCTGCTTTCACAACTAAATCGAAATCTAAAAGAAAAAAGTCTAAATGCAAATTAAACCAAACCCGTTATCGAAGTACTCTGAAGACATTTTTTGATACTCCTAGAGTGTGTTCTTCCGTGTTGGACGTTACCGAGCAATGTGATGTAGAAGCAGGTCTTGATAAACTATTGGACTTGGAGCTTATAGGGGTGCCCTCGAAAGAGGAGTATGACAAAGAATTAGAGGATTTCATAAGTAGTGTCACTTATGCGGAAGGCAGGTATTCTATCATGTTGCTGTGGAATCGAAATTTATTAGCTAAAGTTCCCCATAGTTTCGGGCTAGCGAGGTTTCTTGCTCGTAAAGTTGCAGTTGATAATGCTCGTAGGGGGATTGAGAAGGAGTATAATGATGTTTTCCTTGAGCAACTCTGTCGATACCGTCGTGCGGTCGACGTGAGGGTTCGTGGAAAAGGGGCTGTCTTCTGTACAGCTACCTTTTCCGGGGCGCTAGCTTTTCTTCGCAGCTGCCCTTCCTGAGGTTCGTGTGGGTACCGTCTACGCCGTAATCAGTCCGCTAGGGCAACAGAATTAAATTCTGTTAGTGCCGAACTACGGCGGTACCGCTGTGTGTGGGGGGTGAGGTTAGTGTGGGTACCACCTGCGCTGTATTCAGTCCGCTAGGGCAACAGAAGTAAATTCTGTTATGTGCCGAACTACGGTGGTACCGCTAGGGTGAGGTGTGTGTGTGTGGGTACCACCTACGCCGTAATAAGTCCGCTAGGGCAACAGAAGTAAATTCTGTTAGTGCCAAACTACGGTGGTACCGTTAAGAAGACGAGCAACTGTCTAAGCCGTATGAGACCGCTAGGGCAACAGAAGTGAATTCTGTTAGTGCCGAACTGCGACAGCGTCTTCCTATCGACAAACTATGCGAGATAATTCGTCCTTCCGAGGTGGCTCCTTAAACTCCTTATTAGGCGAGGTGTCGTATAAGACTAAAGCCTGTGTCAACAAGGAGAAAGGAAACTCTTTCGACCTCAGGGTGTGACTTGTTTAATGCTGAATCTCTTTGAAGTCCCTATCACATACACTGATATATTTTAACAAAGACAGTGATTTATTTTCTATTGCAAAAATAGTGCTTACAGACGTGAGCTACTGCATAACAGGGTACAACACTCAAAATTGCATTTAAAATATTAGTCGTATTTAGCTAGATAACACAAGAAACATTGGAATATCGACATGTAATACAAATGATATTTAAGGGCTAACTAAAGTAAATGCACAAACGCAACATCAGCGCGGGGAAATAGATAAGTCGGCGTTCAGAGAGCTGGACACATGAAGAAAATACTTAAGATTATGGGTAACTAACACAAAAAGGCTCGACAACCCCTGTGCGGCCTGACACGCCCGGGGGAGGGTGTCTCTGCTACGATAGCCGAGACAGGAAATCTGCAAGGTGGTTGTCGACTCCCGGAAGGTTTTCGGCTCGGAACCTGAAAAGGCTGAAATACAAAGCCCAGCGTTTCAATCGGGGGTTCAACTTGTCTGCCTGTTGTAAATAAAGGAGCGGTCGATGGTCGGTTTGTAACACAAATTCTCGTCCATACAGGTAGACCTCAAACTTCTGTAGAGCCCAGTAGATGCTTAACGCTTCTTTTTCAATGGTAGAATAGTTTATTTCTGCTCCTCTCAGTCGACGTGAAGCATATGCTACCGGCGCGTAGTGACGGAAGTCTCGTTTGCTTGGCTGGAGGAGAGCTGCTCCCAGTCCAGTTTGGGAGGCATCTGTCCTCAGAATGAAAGGACATCTGGGGTCTGGTAACTGTAAGACCGGTCTCTTGACTAACGCTGTCTTCAAACTTTCGAACAGATCTTCTGTTGTATCGGTCCAAGGTATTTGTTCTGGGAAGTTCTTCTTTAGGAAATCATGGAGTTTAGATGTCAGTTGAGAGTAGTTAGGAATGTACTGTTGGTAGTACCCAACTGTACCGAGAAAACTTCGGAGCTCCCATTTGGTTTTTGGGAGTGGAGCCGATTTCAAGGCTTCGACTCGGTTCTCCAGAGGCTGGATCTGATTACTGCTCAGTTGATGACCCAAATACTGGAGGCTGTCAAATCCGAATTCGCATTTGGACGGCTTCGCCTTAAGGCCATGTCGAGAGAGAGCTTCGAACAGTTTAGCTAATGCTGTGCAATGATCTTCCCAGGTTGTCGAGGCGATTAAGATGTCGTCCATGTAGACCTCGGTGTCTTGCAGTCCTGCAGTGACTTGACGTATAAGGCGGGAAAAAGTGGCTGGAGCATTTGCTAGGCCGAAAGGCAGTACGTTGAATTCATAGAGGCCAGACATAGTTTTGAAGGCGGTGTATTGGCGGGACTCAGGGTGTAGAGGTACTTGCCAATATCCACTGGTCAGATCCATTTTGCTGAATATTGTTTTGCCAGCTAAATTGGTGAAAATAGCAGTGGTGTCTGCTATCGGCTCGGCATCGAATACTGTCTGGCTGTTGAGGTGCCTGCAGTCCAGACAAAATCGGTGGGTTCCGTCTTTCTTCCGGACAGCAAGGAGCGGTGAATAATAAGGTGATGTGGATGGCGTCACGATTCCCATCTTCATCCACTTCTCTAAACTTGACCGCAGTTCAGGCTACAGCGCTAAGGGAAGTAGATACGAATGTTGAAGTCGAAAACTGGAAGGGTCCTTCAATTTTATTTCATGAACTGCCGTGCTGGTTCTTCCGGGAGTATCTGTGAAAAGATCGCGATATTCTTCAAGTAGTTCCTGGAGTTCTGAGCGTTGTGTTGTAGTCAACGTAGAGGAGATGAGACAGTCTTCAATGGTTTCTCGGACGGGTGACGGTATCTCTGGTTCTTTCCGGTTGAGTTCTTCTTCTTCGCAGGTAGGTTCTAGGGCGAGGCCAACCGCTGCAAATGCTTCCTCTACTCTCTCGTCGTCCTCCTCGCGATCTTTCTCGCTTGGTGAGGCGGAACTTTGCTGCTCCCGGTCGTGGTACTGGCGAAGGAGGTTGATGTGATAGACTTTGTTGTTTCCATCCACGTCCAATGTATAGGTATAGGTTCCCAGGCGTGATTTCACTGTATAGGGACCTTTCCAAGTCATAAGTAGCTTCTTTCGAGAATCGGGCAGAAATACGAGGACTTTATCTCCTTGCTTTAGAGTTCGCATCTTGGTACGTCTGTTGAAGAACTTGACGCTTTTCTTTTGGCTCCTGTTTAGATTATCGCGAGCGATTTTACATGTTTCTTTCAATTGGTGCTTCATTTCCATCAAATACTGAGCAGTGCTCGTGTCGTCTTGCAAGCTCCCATCGGTCCAGCATTCCTTGAGCACGGTTAAAGGTCCACGGACGCGATGGCCGTAGATGAGTTCGAAAGGAGAATACCCGGTTGAGGCCTGAGGAGCGTCTCGATAAGCAAAAAGGAGTGAAGGCAGATACAGGTCCCAATCTCGCGGCTGTTCTACGGCTAACTTCCGCAACATGACTTTGAGCGTACCATTGAAGCGTTCGACTATGCCGTTCGATTGGGCATGGTGTAATGGCGTCAATCGGTGCTGGATACCGACGAGTTTCAGGAAAGCTTCGAAGGTTGCAGCTGTGAACTGAGTGCCGTTGTCGCTTGTTAGCGTGTGAGGGAAACCAACTCTGCTGCAGATTTCGAGTAGCTCCTGGGCGACTGTTTCTGCATCTATATGTCTGAGCGGGGCTGCATCTGCGTACCGAGTTGCTTGGTCCACCACGGTGAGAATGTATCGGTGGCCACGTGCCGAAGCTGGTTGTAATGGGCCTACCAAATCAACACTGAGCGCGGAGAATGGAGTGGTGATTGGTGGGGTCGAGATAGGTGCCTTTCTTGGTCGAGATGGAGCGTGCGTCTGGCAGGTATGGCAGGAGTGACAGTATTGGACCACATCTTTTGCTAGGGACGGCCAAAAAAAATCGCGTTCTAGTCGAGCCTGAGTCTTCTTTTGGGAATAATGGCCAGCAAGTGGATTGTCATGAGCCATTTCCAAGATTTGTGGGCGCACGCTTGCAGGTGCCACAAGTTGATGAGTTTCTTGACCGTCTCGTAACGTTTTCCGATGGAGAATGCCGTCATGGAGTTCAAAGGGAATGACTCTGCCATCCTTGTGCGTTTCTTCTTTGCCAGTGTCAACTTTCTTAGATAAAAGCTGCAATGTTTTGCACTCCCGCTGTAATTTCTTGAAGTCTTCTTTGTTGTGTTGCAATATATCGACAGTGCTTGGTGCGGCAGTGGGATCTTCGATCGCTTTTGCTGCTGCCCTTGTGACAACGTGAGAGACTTCTGCAGCAACTGGTTGCTCTTCATAGTCGGTCATCTGTTCTTCGAAGGAGGTTCCGGGAACTCGGCCGAGAATGACATCGTGGGAGAGCTCTTCCATGGCTACGGCTGTCACCTCTCCGTGGTAATAGGGGCACACGAGAGAGACCCGGGCCAGAGGCGCTTCGAAAGAGTGTTTGTTGGCCAGCCGTAGGGTTATTTCCTTCTTCAAAATGGCGTCAGCTGGGACGAGAGCCTTCTTGACGAAGACCGCCGTTGCTCCTCCATCGAGTAGTACTTGAACGGGTTGTTGGTTCACGGTGCCAGAGCATATTTTCAGCTGTCCCAATTCGATCAGCTTGTTCGAAGCGATGTGATTGCATGCGACTGGGGGAATATCGTCGTATTCATCTGCTTCTTCATGCGTTGCTAGATTGTTTACTCGAGCGGTAGTACTGGAGATAGGTGGGCTTGCATGGGCTGCTCCATTACTGTGACCATCACCTTGCCTCCTCTGCAATTGGCGGCACTCGTCACTGGAATGCGATTGGTTGGGGCCATGAAAAGTACAGTAAAATCCATTGTAAGGTCCTCGTTGTTCGCGCTGCGGAGTGTTGACCGATCCTGAGCGGGTGGGACCACCACGTGTGTTAGAAGTTCTTGGCGGCGTTCCTCGAGAGTTGTTGCTGGAGTTGGGTGATCTTGCTGGAGTGCTCGGGGCTCGGACAGGAAATGTCGCGCGTCGCTCTGGTGCTCCTGATGCTTTGAGTGCTGGAGGGCCCGCATCCGTCGATGATGTCAGTGTGCGACCCTTACAAAGCTGATGGAGCGATGTATGAGGTCTTGCTTGTAAGAAGCTATCACCTTGCTCTCCTAGGCTTGCGACTGTGTTACCACCCCTGTCACGCAACTGAGTAGCGAGGAAGGGCGGAAAGCTTGAATAAGCTCGGTCAACAATTAGGAAGTCACGAAGAGTCTTGTAGTTGGCTTCGATGTTGCATCCTTTTAACCCAGCGTCAAAGGATTGTTCGAGTCGCCGTAGGTAACGTGACATATTGTCGCCTTCTTCTGGCTTCAATTCGTAGTAGTTGGCACGTAGTTTTGCCGGAGTAACTTTATGAGCATCTAGTAGGAGCAATTTAATTTCAGGAAGCTTGAAGCGATCTGCTGCGGGCAGGGTATCGATGAGTCGACGTTCCTTCGGTGTGATCAAATTATGGAGCATGACAACAGCATCGACTTCAGTAAATCCCATCGCTGTGGTGTGAGTGCAGAAGCGTTGCAAGAATTCGTCCATCCTTTCTTTCGTGGGATCGAATGGAGCCGGTGGAGGTATCTTCACTCTAGCATTTTGGGGAGCGATTTGAGCATCGAGTTGTCGGAGTCTGAGCTCGTGGTCTCGTTGTGCTGCTTCTCGTTCCGCTGCTCGTTCTGCGGCTTCTCGTTCCGCTGCTCGTTCTTCTCGTTCTGCTGCTCGTTCTGCGGCTTCTTCCAAATGCCTCAGGCGGCTGGTAAATTCTTCCCGGTACTCCGCATCGGTGGAAGTGAGGCCGAGGGCTTCGACGTATTCTCGAGCTTGAGCGACGAGGTTCATCTTGTTTAGGTGATGCGGTGTCCGCGTAGTTGATTAGAACCCAGAAATCCCAGACAACGTTGGTAGTCGCGCAAAGCTTCTGGGTCCCTGTTCGGGCGCCAGAATATGTCAATACCGTCGTGCGGTCGACGTGAGGGTTCGTGGAAAAGGGGCTGTTTTCTGTACAGCTACCTTTTCCGGGGCGCTAGCTTTTCTTCGCAGCTGCCCTTCCTGAGGTTCGTGTGGGTACCGCCTACGCCGTAATCAGTCCGCTAGGGCAACAGAAGTAAATTCTGTTAGTGCCGAACTACGGCGGTACCGCTGTGTGTGGGGGGTGAGGTTAGTGTGGGTACCACCTGCGCCGTATTCAGTCCGCTAGGGCAACAGAAGTAAATTCTGTTATGTGCCGAACTACGGTGGTACCGCTAAGGTGAGGTGTGTGTGTGTGGGTACCACCTACGCCGTAATAAGTCCGCTAGGGCAACAGAAGTAAATTCTGTTACTTCCGAACTACGGTGGTACCGTTAGGAAGACGAGCAACTGTCTAAGCCATATGAGACCGCTAGGGCAACAGAAGTGAATTCTGTTAGTGCCGAACTGCGAGAGCGTCTTCCTATCGACAAACTATGCGAAATAGTTCGTCCTTCCGAGGTGGCTCCTTGAACCCCTTATTAGGCGAGGTGTCGTATAAGACTAAAGCCTGGGTCAACAAGGAAAAAAGAAACTCTTTCGACCTCAGGGTGTGACTTGTTTAATGCTGAATCTCTTTGAAGTCCCTATCACATACAATGATATATTTTAACAAAGACAGTGATTTATTTTCTATTGCAAAAATAGTGCGTACAGACGTGAGCTACTGCATAACAGGGTACAACACTCAAAATTGCATTTAAAATATTAGTCGTATTTAGCTAGATAACACAAGAAACATTGGAATATCGACATGTAATACAAATGATATTTAAGGGCTAACTAAAGTAAATGCACAAACGCAACATCAGCGCGGGTAAATAGATAAGTCGGCGTTCAGAGAGCTGGACACATGAAGAAAATACTTAAGATTATGGGTAACTAACACAAAAAGGCTCGACAACCCCTGTGCGGCCTGACAAACTCGAATTAGGAATAATAGAACCTTTGCCTCTCAAATCCTTGGACGTGCGAGTGCACAAATGGATTCCTCACCGACCTGTCGTGCGTGAGCATGTCGAAACCTCTAAAATTCGCCCTGTCTTTAACTGCTCTCTGAAGATAGGAAAGTTACCAAGTCTGAATGAAGCCTCGTATGTATGTCCAAATCTTATGAACAATTTGTTGGGTCTCTTGGTGTATTTTCGTGCTAACTCCATAGTCATACTCTCTGACATTTTTAAAGCTTTCCTTCAGGTAAAATTAGCCTGTGAATTTGACCGCAATCAATTTAGCTTTGTCCTTTACAAGGACGGTAAATTTCAGTACTTCCGATACACGACTCTGTTGTTCGGGTTTGTTGCATCTCCCTATATTCTTAACTATCTTCTTAAACTTCATGCTGACACTTTAACTGACTTAGTAATTAGAGACGTTATGGCCAATAAGCTGTACGTCGATAACTTAGTCTTTACCACTAATAGTCCTGAGCTTGCGCTTAGCACTTTTCAACGCGCTAACCGAGCCTTTGAGGAGAGTGGGTTTCCGTTGCGCAAATGGCAATCCAATAACTCTGAACTTCTTTCGCAAATTGACCCTTCTCTTTGTAGTGCCGAAGTGCACTCCAGAGTGCTAGGGTATAATTATAATTCTTCCTCTGATCTTCTTTCTCTGTCCGTGAAAAGTTTGGATTCTTCCTGTAAAACGCGCAGGAGCATACTGTCTGAAGTTGCGTCACTGTACGACCCATTAGGGGTTTTGCTTCCTTTTTCGGTACGTGGTAAGCTCATTTTACGCAAGTTGACGCCTTTGAGACTAGGATGGGATCAAGATGTCCCAGACGAGTTACGTAAGGACTGGCGTGATTATTGTCAGGAGTTTTCTGAGTTGAGTAATTTCGAGTTCCCTAGAATGAATTTGGACGAAATCAAAAATGTTAAACTTGTAGTGTTTTGTGACGCTAGTGCTAGCGCCTTTGGCACTTGCATTTACGGTGTCCAAGAGGAACGCAGTACGCTCCTGTTCTCTAAAGTTAAGGTTTCGCCTCCTAGCCAAAGAACTCTTCCTTCTCTTGAACTTTTGGCCGTATTTCTTGCCTATCAATGTCTTGTATCTCTGATGTGTGAAGTTAATTTCCCTTATAAGGTCTCGAGCGTAATTATGTTAACGGACTCCCAAGTCACCTTAGCTTGGTTGTTGAGCGGCACACCTCCCCGAAAAAATGTATTTGTAAGCAATAGACTAAAAGACGTAGAAGACATGCGTAAAACATTAGAATGTAAAACTTCGGCTTCCTTCAGCTATGAGTATGTTCCCACTATGTTTAACGTGGCAGACATGCTGACACGTGGTGTTAAAGCTTCTAAATTTTTACAAAGTAAAATGTTATGGTTAGAAGGTCCTTCTTGGATAAGAGAAAGTAAGGATAAATGGCCCAAGAGACACTTGGGTTGCATTCCGCACCAATTTGTTTCAGATGCATGTATTACAGTCAATATTAATCCCCCACGTTAAGCTTCGATTGTGGAGCTTGAACGATTTTCCTCCTATCCCAAACTATTGGGTACGATGGAGAAAGTATTTAGAGCTGTCGCTATCTTTAAGCGTGCAGATGGGGGTGAGGCTAAACTGCAAGCCTTTCTGTATCTTATTTCTTCTATGCAAAAAGCGCATTTCGCAGACGAGATCGAGGCCTTAACTAACAAAAGTCCTCGTCCGCCTCTGCTAGTTCGATCCTTTAATCTTTTTCTAGACTCTCACGGTTTAGTTAGATCTAGTAGCCGTATTGTTGCCGCTGAAGAGTTGGATTACAACACTAGAAATCCTATTCTGTTGACTAGCACTTCTTATTTGACTAATCTGTTAATTTTGCATACGCATAAATGTTTAAACCATCAAGGTATTGACACCACCGTGCAGAAACTTAAACTGGACGGTTATTTGATACCGCGCTGTAAGCGTGTTGTTCGTAGCGTGTTATCTAAGTGCATAGTTTGCAAAAAGGTAAACGCAAAAGCCTTCTCCAATCCAGATCCTCCTGCTTTACCTGACACTCGAGTAAACTTTGTAAGGCCTTTCGCCACAACGGGAATGGACTTCTCTGCCCATTTCTGGGTATTAGATCCTTTTGGTCATAAACAAAAGGTATATCTATTATTATTCACTTGTTTCCAAACCAGAGCCATTCATATCGAGCTTCTTCCTTCCATGACGTTGGAAGAATTTTGTTTCGCCTTCATTCGTTTCACCAACGAAAAGGGCGTTCCTAATACCGTGTATTCCGATAACGCTAGAACTTTCTTAGCGGCTCCTGATCTTCTGTCGGAAGTTTTAACTTCTTCTTTATATGAAGATCGTTTTCGCACCTTTAACGTTAAATTTAAAACTATCCCGATCTACAGTCCTCAATTTGGAGCGATCTGGGAGCGTTTGTTCAAATCCATTAAGGATTGCTTGTATAAACTTTTTGGTCGCAGTACCTATCCATATTCTACCTTCCTTACTGCCATTTCCGATATTACCCTTAATCTCAATCGGCGTCCTCTTTCTTACACAGAGACGGGGGACACTATCTTGCCTATTATGCCTATTCAATTCCTTCAACTGTACCCTACCTCTAATTCTTTAATCCTCTCTGATGAGATTCCGGACTTGGAAGCCGAAGACGGTGAGCGCCGGGAGCATTTGCTCTCAGCCTTAGAGCGGCGCGACGTGATGGTTGCCAAGTTCCGGGAGCTCTGGTACTCTCAATACTTACTTTCTTTGCGCGGTCCTTATCCGCTTAGATCTCTCCCTCTCAATAATAAGTATTTATCTGTGGGTCAGGTTGTCCTACTTAGGCATCCTGTAAGACCTAGACCATTTTGGACCCTAGTTCGCATCATCGCTCTGCTGCCTGGACGCGATGGCAAGGTCCGTGTTGTTAGAATAGTTAAAGCTGACAACTCTGAAACTGCCGTTAAAATTTCTCTGCTATACCCTCTGGCGTTGGCTATTTCTACTACTTCTTCAGAGGAGGGGTGGGAAAGTGCAGACGGGAGTTCGAGTGAGGAGTTTCATCCTCGTCTCGAGCCTCCCGAGAGTTCCTTTTCTCGTGCTGGTAGCTCTGTTTCTCTTGAGCGCCCTAGAGGTCAGCATCCTTCTTCTTCTTCTTCTTTCTCTTCTGAATCGGACTCCTCGGCCCAGTCCGAGGAACCCGAAGCTGCGTCAGCTGCCCGGCCCAAAAGGCAGGCAGCAAGTCGGCAACGTAGTAAGCTGGCATACTTGATCAAGAAAGGTCACATCTAGTTCCTTTCTTAATTATTTGATTATTATAGAGTGGATAGCCCTACACTAGAGCACAGCATAGGTTCCACATAGACAACATAGATAGAGTACTGCACAAAATAGACAATTGCAAGACACAACAATTTAGGTAAATAGTTCACTCACCTCTTGGATACCTTAACTTAATACTCCATTTTCAATACTGTGGCTAGCAAGAGTAGAGCGGAGATAGACGGGAAATGTATAGTATAGGGTAGAATAGAATTAGTACATTAGTTTAGAACTTAAGAAGTTAGATACCAACCACAGTATGGTAATTATTTACACACTCGGTCAACATGTACTTGTTGTTGAACCCGAGGCCAATCGCAGACTGACTTGCGAGTGTTGCTCTCTCGAGCGTTGCCAACTTATGGTCTCTCTAACTAGAACTTACACTACTCGCTATATTACACCCCTCCCTCCTTAATTAGAAACCCTCCCCCTGTATCCCCAGTCCCCTTATTCAATATAGTCAATCCTAAAGGTCCATTCTCACCACAGGCTTCCGAGCCCGGGTAGACCTGCGTGAGATGTTAGCACTTGGAGGCTCGTGCATCCTAGCCTCCTGGGTGGGAGTCGGGTAATCAGGTGTTCCGGTGTCAGGTTCATTGGTCGGAGGTGGTGGGTATGAATTTTGAGCAGGTTGTGGAAACACGATGGTTTCCTCCGTAGGTTGTTCCAAGGGTTCAGGGATGGTGTTCGAGCAGGTAATAACTTGGTCCTGGTGTCGACGAATGACCTCTCCCCCCTTCAGTTGGCACTTGTAGGATACCGGGCCTGTTTTCTCAATGGTGGTAGCAGGGGTCCATTTTGGGGAACCCGGCGTGTATTGACGGACCATCACAGGAGACTCCGGCGGAATATCAACCGCGCGAGACCCTGGGTGGTATCTTTTCTGAGCGTCCTGGCGTTGAGCAACTTTGGACGCGATTGCTTCTGACGGCCAAAGCAGATCAAGACGAGAGCGAACTTTTCTGCCTAACATCAGTTCGGCGGGCGTAACACCTGTTGTCGTGTGGGGTGTCAGCCGATAGTTGAACAGAAACCTGTCTAGTGCTAGGCGTAGGGGTTCCGTTGACTTTCGTATATTCTTCTTGAAAGTTTGTACCATGCGCTCTGCCAGTCCATTAGTTGAAGGGTGGTATGGTGCGCTCGTAATATGTCGCATACCACATGCCTTCACAAATTCTTGGAATTCAGCCGATGTGAAACACGTTGCATTGTCAGAAACAATTGTTACTGGAAATCCAAATGTCGCAAAAGTGTGTTTCAGGCACGAGATCGTTTCGCTAGAGGTTGTATAGTAGATGTGGGAAAAATTTAAACCCACTTAGAGTGTGCATCCACGATCACTAGATAGTATTTTCCATCCATTGGGCCCGCGTAGTCAATGTGTATGCGATGCCAAGGCTTCGCAGGCCATTCCCACGGATGGAGTTCAGCTTTCGTTGGTGCAGCTCGAGTGCTCAGGCACTCGCTGCATGACTTAGTCGTTTCTTCTAGATCTTTGTCCAGCAGCGGCCACCATACATAGCTGCGAGCTAACTCCTTCATCCTGGATGATCCAGCATGGCCAGAGTGCAGTTCGTCCACAATGGCTTGTCTGAGAGCTTGGGGTACAATAATTCTTGCTCCCCAGAGCACACAGCCATTTTGTGTGGACAATTCGTCTCGCCTCCTAGTATACGGAGCGAGATCAGGGTCACCAATTACCGTCGAAGGCCAGCCTACTTGGCAGTATTTGTATACCTTTGAAAGTACTGGGTCCCTTAGGGTGCCGTCGCGGATGTGGGTGCTGGTGACTGGAGCTGACTCGAGGAAATTTACTAAGGACGTCCATTCCGCAGGAATAGGTGTGGCTTCCTCGGGAGTTGTCAAAGGTAGACGACTGAGAGCATCAGCTGTGCCCAACAGCACGCCGGACCGGTGACGCAAGGTGAACTTGTAGGACTGCAGTAGTAAAGCCCACCTTTGAATGCGCCCGGATGCCATCGGAGGAATGCTTCTACCCGGATCAAATAGTCCTAACAAAGGTTTGTGGTCCGTAACCACAGTGAAATCCTGTCCCCACAGGTAGCAATGAAATTTTCGAAGTGCGAACACCATAGCTAGGGCTTCTTTCTCAGTTTGAGAGTAGTTGCGTTCTGTTGCTGTTAGAGTTCGGGAGGCAAAATAGGCGGGGCGTTCAATCCCATCAATAAGGTGACACAGCACCGCTCCCACACCATACGCACTACTGTCCGCCACTACCACTATGGGTTTCTGAGGGTCAAAATGGACTAGAGTCTGAGAGTCCAGGAGGGCTTGTTTAGATTTCTGGAAGGCTCTCTCCTGACTTGCATCCCATTTCCAAGGGGTTTTGTCTCTCAGTAAGGTATTTAGGGGCTCCAGCATAGTTGCAGATGATTTTAGAAATTTCCTATAGAAATTTAGCAGCCCAAGGTAGGCTCTCAGTTGAGTTACATTAGTAGGGGCTGGTGCATTCTGGATTGCTGCTACCTTCTCTGCAGTGGGGTGCAATCCATCCTTGTCAATTTGGTATCCAAGGTAGGATACCTGTGGCACTCCAATTTGGCATTTATCCATTTTCAGTTTTAGTCCTGCCTCCTGTAGTTTAGATAAGACTTGATAGAGACGCTTGTTGTGCTCTTGCTCATTAGTGGCACTCACCAGGACGTCATCCAGGTAGCAGAACACTCCTGGGAGGCCCTGCAATAGTCCTTCCATGGCACGCTGAAAGATTCCAGGTGCGGACGCAATTCCAAAACTGAGACGGTTGTAGGCAAATAAACCTCTGTGGGTGTTTATTACCGTGAGTTCCTTGGAGTCTTCATCCAAGGGTAGTTGAGCGTATGCCTGAGACATATCTAGCTTGGAGTATATAACTCCTCCTGCTAACCCGCTAAATAGATCTTCCACTCTGGGTATAGGGTAGGTATCAAGCCTAGTGGCTCTGTTGACTGTTAATTTGTAGTCCCCACAGATGCGGATGCTTTGATCAGCCTTGAGCACAGGGACGATCGCCGCTGCCCATCTCGAGTATTGTACAGGGGTGAGGATACCTTCCTGCACCAGTCTATCAAGTTCTGCCTCCACCTTAGGTCTCAGTGTGTAAGGCACGTTCCTGGCCTTACAAAACTTTGGTGGTACAGCTGGATCCACTTCTATTTTGAAATTCCTTCCCTTAAAGCAACCTAGACCTGGTTGAAAAAGGTCAGGGAATTTATTTGCTAACTCTTCAGGGCAGGTAGTCAATTTGTTGACATTATTTGATACTATAGTTAGCCCAAGGGAATCAATCAGGTCCCTACCCAGCAAAGCTGGCCCCTCCCTGTCTACAATCACAATAGTTGCTAGTTGAGAAACCATATTACCAGATTCACGCTGGATGTTAGCTCTAATCTCTCCGCAAACTACTAGCTCCGCTCCCCCATAAGTCCTAAGCTTAACATCAGAAGGTCTCAGCTCGGGTCTTGACTTAGCTGGTATTTTAGAGTAGGTGGCCATTGAAAGGATAGACCTGGCAGCACCTGTCTAAAATAAAACCTTATTTTACGCTATTTTTCCGCGATTGGGGAAACTAGCCTTCGCGAGTTGTAATAAAGTATTTTAATTAAACTTCAAAGTTAAAATACACTCTGGGAGGCCGCCCGATATTCATAAAGTGTGAAGACCATTACAGACGGTTTCCTCGAGTCACGACACCTGAGAGAGGCAGACCCATTTCAGCCTCAGCGGCGCACACATCTCCGTGCTTCATCAACTGCCTTTACATTCGAGAGCCCACGAAACGATGATGGGCTAAGGCACATATCCGGCACGGCCTGCGTCTTGTGGGCGCTGGCCTCTGGAGACTTCACTTCACCTGCACACCTGCACGCCGTAGCCTGAGTGGCAGATGTAAGTCGGGCGGCCTTTATTTCCCGATGTCTGAAGCAGGCATTAATTAGGCTAGCCTCGGTGATCCTCTGTACGGGTTGCTTTTAAACGCGACTCGTGAAGCTAGGCTTTCCCTAATCTGTGGCGACAGCCGGGGCCAGGGCTTCAAAATGAAATACCAAAACTCTATTCGCGCATAATACTAAAACTCTATTCGATCTTGCATAATAATAAAAATCTATTCGATCGTGCATAATAATAAAAATCTATTCGATCGTGTATAATAATATAAATTTATTCGATCGTGTATAATATTAAAAATCTATTCGATCGTGTATAATATTAAAAATCTATTCGATCGTGTATAATATTAAAAATCTATTCGATCGTGTATAATATTAAAAATCTATTCGATCGTGTATAATATTAAAAGTCTATTCGTTCTTGCATAATATTGAAAGTATATTCGTGTACAGCACTATAATCGATAAGTCTTCCTCCAGCAATCCATGCTCCTTGGGCGATCGCGAGGGTCCTCCATCCGGGTTGCCTGCCCGGGATGCTCCGCTCGTGCCCGGCCTGCCTCGGTCATCCAGAAGACTGTTGTTTAACTCCTCTGTAATTTCATCCTTCGAACTTTCTGAAACTTAAAACCTGTGACTCCACAAAATTCATCAAAATTAAAAGTCTTTGCGGTGGTGAATTTGGTTAATCTCCTTTGCGATAGTAAATTTGAAATTAAGGAAGAGACCTCGAAGTTTTGATCATTCGATAGGTTTTTTCTACATGGCGCTGTAGACAGGATGCCGAGGCGGCAGTGTGCGGGTGTGAGTCTCCTGGGTTGGCGGCCCGTGACGGGGCTGCGCTGATCTTCCAAAATTGTGAGTAACTATCTTGAACTATGTCTAATAACCAGCACAGACCGGGGCGGACCACACACACACAAACACCCCAAAACCCAGACGCTCACACTCTACACACACTCCCACACACACACACACACACATATACACACCGACATGTCGCGCACACTTTTCAAAATAACCACAATTAGCCAACACACTCAGATACACCATCGTCTCAAATCACAAACCGATGTGTACAATGTATTTCAGTTTAGGCTCTATGTTTACCTTTCAAACACCAAAATCGATTGATTCTCCGACACCATTACCAAATAAAAACGTAACCTAAGCCCATATTTACACATTATTTCACAGACCGTGACCTCTCAAATTTTGAGACGGATGTAAGAGACATCGGTTACACACTGAATATGGAAATTTATTTTCTTCCGGGGAACTTTCATGGTGTATATCCGAATAACTGAACACATGCGCTGCTGGAGCAGAGCTTTGAGGGGTAACTAAAATTTTTTATGAATAACACATCCTCAACAAATCAATCAGATCTTCTCTGTTAAAATGACTACACCAATCACAATTCAACTAATAAGTTCACCAATCACTTCCGAACCAAACCCAAAATAATATAACCAACTCAACCCAACCTCAAGTAATCTAACCCAACCTAGTCTAATCAAACCTAGCATAAGCAATTATATCCTCACATGACTTTATAACCTCATGTATCCAATTCTTTGGTTTAATTTTTAACCACTCATGTTGTATTCCATTCAACTTAGCGTCCATCCCTTGGTTCTCATCAATTTACACAAAGTCATTTAACCTTTCCTACTCACAATTATATAGCTTCACCTCAAACAAAACTTAAAATTACATAATTCCTTTATATGAAGCGCGACTGAAACTTTCTTCACAATATTATATACAGAATCCTGGGAGAATGATATTTTAATATTAAATCACGAATTCACCTAAGGTCAAAAATGCTTACAAGACTATAAATATGTTCCTTCATTCTACCAGAATACATTACATGTTACATATAACTCATTTATATTACATGAGCCTAATTCCAAATTTTAATTATACATGCGTTTCAAAAATAAATGAAATTCTACCAAACCTATTTCAAATTCCGCCAAAGCCTGACGTAGGGAAATTAGGCTTCCCATAACCCTCCAAAATTGCCACCTCAGACATCAAAATACATTACTCACCTGCATAAGCGAGAAATAACCTTGCGTTCTTAAAATTCATTTCAAACCTTCAAGAGAAAACAAAAAATATCCACCAACTTCGTGTCACATCCAATTACTATCAATACTTTTTCAAATTAACCACAAGAACCAAATGTATTCTTGTTCTCACGAATAAATCATGTTAATGAGCTGTACATTACCATACATCAGATAGCGTCGCACTTATTCATGCAGAGCCATTAAATAATCCAATCCTTCTCCAAACTATAAGAAACAACCATAAATCCTCAATAACATATAAATAATCACCAAAATAAAGAAACATCGCAATACCACATCAAAACGAAAGCTAATTCTCGTTTCATACAACAACATCGACACCTGTTCATCTTCATTGGGTTCATAATGATGGAACGCGCCGTCGCGCGGTTAAATTCGAAGGTTGAGACAATTTTATCTGACTTCTTGCGCCGCTCTACGGGTGCTACGCACCTCGCAGAGCGGCATCATTACAGCTCTTATATTAGTCATACTCGAGGGACACTGCATTTACCTTAGAAACACTTTCAAACTCTACAAAAAAAAACATTTCTGTCTCATTTTTACCCCTTTTTCACCGTACTTACCCCCTACACTTCACTAACAGCCTAAAAAATACCTGTCCGCATGGTACTGACATTTTCATTTGCAGCAATTCTCATATGCATCCCTTTTTGCATTGATAATAACATTTTCATATCCGTACACTTTTATCGAACTTTTCCCTAAATTTTCCAAATCCGTGATCATTACACAGATCGAAATAGCCGAAATTACTCACAAAACGGTTCAAAACACGTTCCAATGATGAAATAACGGCAAAAACATTTCACAAACTCATTTCCCCCATATATCAAACAATTATGAATAAACATAATATAATAAACCACTTTAACACCCTGCTTTTGACTCCGCTTCATATGAGCCCAAAATGAATTCTCTACCTGATTTCAAAGTACCCTTCATCGTAAATTTGAACATGCATACAATTTTCGAAAATTACTCCTTCACCCCAAAATGTCGATAGGTCAAATCTCAAAATGTCAGCATAAACAGACATACATATGTACATTGTATCAAAATTTCCAACATCTACCTGCAATGCACATCAAATCATATGCCTAATTCAAACTACACTCAATTGATAACCGAGTTCACCAATGCATCATCATTTACCATGAAAACAAAACCATTACCTCTCAATATAACTCAATCTCACTTTCTCCACACGAAAAATGAGCTATCGCCCCCCTACATCAGACCGCACGCTTCGTGCAAACTGCAACCATGATCTATGCGAAATAAGTGATTTAGCGAACATCAAATTTAAATTTTCGTTCCAAGAAGAGACATTGTGTATCCCAAACTAACTGAAAACATGCACAGCTCAAGGGAGAGCTTTGAGGGGTAACTCAAGTAAGAAATTCTGTTATGCATTTACTCAATATTTTCATCTTTAAAGACAACATTGAAGCAAAAACGAAGCTTGACATACATAAAGTGAGTTCTCATTAAAGATTCATTCAAATTTCGGCATCGAAATAAGTGAAATGACCCATTCCTATAATTTCTAAATGAATTCATGTTCGTGATTTCACCCGTAAATGTTCAATTTAACTCCCGAAAAACATAATAGAATCGATCCTTCCATCATATTCAATAGCTTCACTGGTTTACACCGCCTAAACAACTTAGCATAATTTTCTATGTGAAAATGCGAGTTCTTTCATATCTTGAATTCTCATACAGAGGTATTTCCGACTCATGAGCCGATAATGTTTCCATGTAGTACCACAAATAATTGTCAAAAACTCACCGACATACGAAGCTTGGAACAACGCTTTCGTTTTGTTTTTCAAGTCACTACCCAAACTTGTACAGTGTCTCAAAATGACTGAACATACCTCCTGCTTGAGCACGGCTTCGAGGGGTAACTCAAGTCAAAAATGCTGTTCCTACTTCACTCAATATCTAAGTATTTCAGGCAAAGATTCAAGTAACAACGAAGCTTGACATACATAAATGAGTTATACATTAATAGATAGGAGTTATATAAACAAATAATAACTATTTTGTATCCACATCTTGCTTGTTATCCCAGTCATAAAGGACACACACACACGGCAGGCCGCGTCTTTGAGGACCAATTCGCCCATCGAACAGGCATTACACTTGAAATTTATGAATATGGGAAATCAATAATTTCTGTTCCTATTACGAAATTTATCGAGTTGGAATCGTTTTAAATGTACGTATCATGTTAATCTTCAGTAGACAATGTTAACAATTTCTTTTCAAGTTTCGTTTCATTGAAGAAAGGGGACACTTTTCACTTTCAACAACTTATGGGTTGATTTCGTATCTCTCTTCATGAAAAACTTATGTAACAGTTGACTGTGCGTAATGACTGCAGTGGGACAGAAGGATGGATTCTCCTAACAACGCCCTTTAATCAACAAGTATCCCATTGAAATAATTTTCTATCCATTACAAAGACAATTTTATGAGGGTTAACAATTCCATTCCAAAAATAAGTTATAATTGAAGTCACTTTACATGCTCAGTACGATGATGCGGACACTTTAACATTAGTTTTGTCATCTTTCTAGTTCTAACATCATTTACATTACAACTTCTACAAGCAGCACAAGATTTCAGCCTCAAATTCTGAACCTCATTTAGGTATTGCAACTGCAAACCGCCTTGCATACCGATTTTCTTGACTTAGACGAAAATTTTAAGCTCAATTAACATTTTTTTTTTCTGTACCAAAACTTGTTGGAAGTGAAATAATCCAACCATAAGGTAAATCGCCTATTTTAAACACATTTGTTCTCTATAATATTCCCTGTGAAACGAATATAAACCATTGAAAATGATGAATTACGCGTCATGCAAAAAAAAATTATGAATTTCAAGGCAAAAACAGGCACTTACAACGTTTACTTCGAAATACAATATATTTTTATGAGCTCTAACAACACATTAAAACACTCAAAACTTAGCAAAATCGCTTCCAATGGAAAAAAATTAAAAAAAACTTTGAACTTCAACGATTCATTTCATTATATTGTTTCGCAATCGAAAAACAACACAGCACCAAGTTCATGAAAATGGGCATCCATATAAAACCTTTAAACTCCATAAAGTTCCATTTCAGGCCATAAATTTCGCCATTAAAAAAAATTCGCATTCTGGAGACTTCATTACAAGGTGGATCGGTATCCAGTTTTTGCCCTAGATTGGCAAATTTTTGCGATTCCTCCCTAAGGTTTGATGTTTTTTCAAATTTTAACAAAAAGTTGAAGGCCTACAACTTTGAGACACGAGTATCAATCGAAAGATCTCCTCAAGACGCATATTTCAAGTGATTTTCAGCTCCCTCGAAGGTGAGGAAGTGGGCTTCAGGGGTGAAGGAAAGGCAAAAATGGCCTGGAAAAGTGAAAATAATGTCTCACGCTCAAACAAACCCGAACTTCAACCTGCCCAAAAACTTTTAAATGCACGACAAAAAACCGAGCAGAAAATGTTAAATGAAGTTTTCCGAAGATCGCCCCCATTTTCCTAAAACATGTTCGGAACATTTTTTGGGGGTGTTGGGGGTTGTGTTTGGAACCATTTTTTGAGAAAAGTTTTGCTCATGATGAACTGTCAACCTAATAACTTTGAGAAAAAGGTTGAAACTAGGTCGTATCAAATTTTCAAGTCACCAATCAATCAAACAACGTCACAACTGGCGTTCGAAAATGACCTTATAAAAAACGCGTTTCTTTACTTGAACTTTAAAGTTGCGCACCACTCAAGTTTTCAAAGCTGGCACTCTGTAAAACTCGCTGGGTATATTACAAAACTTTCTAAACGAGACTACAAAGTTTGACACCCCCAGGTATTACCGTTCAATACTTAGGCAAACTCAAACCTCACACAAAATTTTCGAAAATTTTGAGGAAAACTTTGACCCGAAGTTGTGTCGAAACTTGATCGCTTCGAGAGCCGCTGATTTTATGAGGCTTAGAACTTTTGGAAATGTACGAGCTATCAAACTTTGAAAGATTTAACCTCTGTGGTTTTCTCAAAATAATTCTCCAAATTTCGTCAAAAATACCCTAAAAATTTTTTGCAAACTTTGAGGGGCAAAGAAGGATACTTTTTACGAACGGATCGCAAAATGGCAACGTTGGCGTATACTCCATTGTTTCGTCTACCACATGCTGAAATTAAAGCCGCCTACAGGCATTCTATGGGTGTTTGGCAGCAGTTTGAAAATGTGTCATTTCGGTCGATTTTCGACCTTTGAACGGCCATTGAAGGAAAAGTTCTCGCCCGATCTCGAAGAAAAAAGCTTAGGTTCATGTCGAAAGGGCCTTTTATGTGCCTGCCAAATTTGAAGGCGCTGCGACGACGCGTTCGAGGGGCTACCCTATAAAAAGGCGACATCAATAGAAGGAACAATCCTTCGGTGAACGCCACGCGGCGTCTAGGGTAAGTGGTGTTCATCTTCCTTTGAATCTGTGCGCGTATGGGTCTTGGTTTTTTCACCGGATTTTCGCTAAGACGTCCGCCGGGCGCACAGAAACCAGCACAGACCGGGGCGGACCACACACACACACCCACACACACACAAACACATCAAAACCCAGACGCTCACACTCCTACACACACTCCCACACCCACAGACACACATATACACAAATACATGTCGCGCACACTTTTAAAAAATAACCACAATTAGCCAACGCAATCAGATACACCATCGTCTCAAATAACAAACCGATGTGTACAATGTATTTCATTTTAGGCTCTATGTTCACCTTTCAAACACAAAAATCAATTGATTTTCCGACACCATTACCAAATAAAAACGTAACCTATGCCCATATTTACAGTTTAAAAATCATTTCACAGACCGTGATCTCTCAAATTATGACACGGATCTAAGAGACAACGGTTACACACTGAATATGGAAATTTATTTTCTTTCGGGGAACTTTCATGGTGTATATCCGAATAACTGAACACATGCGCTGCTGGAGCAGAGCTTTGAGGGGTAACTAACATTTTTCATGAATTACACATCCTCAAAAAATCAATCAGATCTTCTCTTATAAAATGACTACACCAATCACAATTCAACCAATAAGTTCACCAATCACTTCCGAACCAAACCCAAAATAATATAACCAACTCAACCCAACCTCAAGTAATCTAACGCGACCTAGTCTAATCAAACCTAACATAACCAATTTTATCCTCACCTGACTTTATAACCTCATGTATCCAATTTTTTGGTTGCATTTTTCACCACTCTTATTGTATTCCATTTAACTTACCGTCCATCCCCTGTTTATCATCAATTTACACAAAGTCATTTAACCTATCCTACTCAAAATTATATAGCTTCACCTAAATCAAAACTTAAAATAACAGAAATCCCTAATATGAAGCGCGACTGAAACTTTCTTCACAATATTATATACAGAATCCTGGGAGAATGAAATTTTAATATTAAATCACGAATTCACCTAAGGTCAAAAATGCTCACAAGACTATAAATATGTTCGTTCATTTAACCACAATACATTACATGTTACCTATAACTGATTTCAATTACATGAGCCTCCTTCCAAATTTTCATTATACGTGCGTTTCAAAAATAAATGAAATTCTACCAAACCTATTTCAAATTCCGCCAAAGCCTGACGTAGGGAAATTAGGCTTCCCATAACCCTCAAAAATTGCCACCTCAGACATCAAAATACATTACTCACCTGCATAAGCGAGAAATAACCTTGCGTTCTTAAAATTCATTTCAAACCTTCAAGAGAATAAACAAAAAATATCCACCAACTTCGTGTCACATCCAATTACTATCAATACTTTTTCAAATTCACCACAAGAACCAAATGTATTCTTGTTCTCACGAATAAATCATGTTAATGAGCTGTACATTACCATACATCAGATAGCGTCGCAGTTATTCATGCAGAGCCATTAAATAATCCAATCCTTCTCCAAACTATAAGAAACAACCATAAATCCTCAATAAAATATAAATAATCACCAAAATGAAGAAACATCGCAATACCACATCAAAACGAAAGCTAATTATCGTTTCATACAACAACATCGACACCTGTTCATCTTCATTGGGTTCATTATGATGGAACGCGCCGTCGCGCGGTTAAATTCGAAGGTTGAGAAAATTTTATCTGACTTCTTGCGCCGCTCTACGGGTGCTACGCACCTCGCAGAGCGGCATCATTACAGCTCTTATATTAGTCATACTCGAGGGACACTGCATTTACCTTAGAAACACTTTCAAACTCTAAAAAAAAAACATTTCTGTCTCATTTTTACCCCTTTTTCACCGTACTTACCCCCTACACTTCACTAACAGCCTAAAAAATACCTGTCCGCATGGTACTGACATTTTCATTTGCAGCAATTCTCATATGCATCCATTTTTGCATTGATAATAACATTTTCATATCCGTACACTTTTATCGAACTTTTCACTAAATTTTCCAAATCCGTGATCATTACACAGATCGAAATAGCCGAAATTACTCACAAAACGGTTCAAAACACGTTCCAATGATGAAATAACGGCAAAAACATTTCACAAACTCATTTCCCCCATATATCAAACAATTATGAATAAACATAATATAATAAACCACTTTAACACCCTGCTTTTGACTCCGCTTCATATGAGCCCAAAATGAATTCTCTACCTGATTTCAAAGTACCCTTCATCGTAAATTTGAACATGCATACAATTTTCGAAAATTACTCATTCACCCCAAAATGTCGATAGGTCAAATCTCAAAATGTCAGCATAAACAGACATGTACATTGTATCAAAATTTCCAACATCTACCTGCAATGCACATAAAATCATATGCCTAATTCAAACTACACTCAATTGATAACCGAGTTCACCAATGCATCATCATTTACCATGAAAACAAAACCATTACCTCTCAATATAACTCAATCTCACTTTCTCCACACGAAAAAAATTCTATCGTCTACCTCCATCACCACGCACGCTTCGTGTGCAAACTACAACCATGATGTAAGTGAAATGAGTAATTTGTCGAATTTCAAATAATTAAATTTTCGTTCCAAGAAGAGACATTGTGTATCTCAAAATAACTGAAAACATGCACTGCTCCAGGAAGTGCTTTGAGGGGTAACTCAAGTAAGAAATTCTGTTATGCATGTACTCAATATTTACATCTTTAAAGCAAACATTGAAGCCTAAACGAAGCTTGACATACACCAAGTGAGTTCTCATTATAGATTCATTCAAATTTCGGCATCGAAATAAGTGAAATGAGCCATTTCTAGAATTTCTAAATGAAATCATGTTCGTGATTTCAACCCGTATATGTTCAATTTACCTCCCCAAAAACATAATAGAATACATCCTTCCATCATATTCAATAGCTTCACTGGTTTACACCGCCTAAACAACTTAGCACCATTTTCTATGTTCAAAAGCGAGTTAATTCATATCTTGAATTCTCTTACAGAGGTATTTCCGACTCATGAGCCGATAATATTTCCATGTAGTACCACAAATAATTCTCAAAAACTCACCGACATACGAAGCTTTGAAGAACGCTTTCGTTTTGTTTTTCAAGTCACTATCCAAACTTGTACAGTGTCTCAAAATGACTGAACATACCTCCTGCTTGAGCACGGCTTCGAGGGGTAACTCAAGTCAAAAATGTTGTTCCTACTTCACTCAATATCTAAGTATTTCAGGCAAAGATTAAAGTAACAACGAAGCTTGACATACATAAATGAGTTATACATTAATAGATAGGAGTTATATAAACAAACAATAACTATTTTGTATCCACATCTTGCTTGTTATCCCAGTCATAAAGGACACACACACGGCAGGCCGCGTCTTTGAGGACCAATTCGCCCATCGAACAGGCATTACACTTTAAATTTATGAATATGGGAAATCAATAATTTCTGTTCCTATTACGAAATTCATCGAGTTGGAATCATTTTAAATGCACGTATCATGTTCATCTTCAGTAGACAATGTTAACAATTTCTTTTCAAGTTTCGTTTCATTGAAGAAAGGGGACACTTTTCACTTTCAACAACTTATGGGTTGATTTCGTATCTCTCTTCATGAAAAACTGACGTAACAGTTGACTGTGCGGAATGACTGCAGTGGGACAGAAGGATGGATTCTCCTAACAACGCCCTTTAATCAACAAGTATCCCATTGAAATAATTTTCTATCCATTACAAAGACAATTTTATGAGGGTTAACAATTCCATTCCAAAAATAAGTTATAATTGAAGTCACTTTACATGCTCAGTACGATGATGCGGACACTTTAACATTAGTTTTGTCATCTTTCTAGTTCTAACATCATTTACATTACAACTTCTACAAGCAGCACAAGATTTCAGCCTCAAATTCTGAACCTCATTTAGGTATTGCAACTGCAAACCGCCTTGCATACCGATTTTCTCGACTTAGACGAAAATTTTAAGCTCAATTAACATTTTTTTTTTCTGTACCAAAACTTGTTGGAAGTGAAATAATCCAACCATAAGGTAAATCGCCTATTTTAAACACATTTGTTCTCTATAAAATTCCCTGTGAAACGAATATAAACCATTGAAAATGATGAATTACGCGTCATGCAAAAAAAAATTATGAATTTCAAGGCAAAAACAGGCACTTAAAACGTTTACTTCGAAATACAATATATTTTTATGAGCTCTAACAACACATTAAAACACTCAAAACTTAGCAAAATCGCTTCCAATGGAAAAAAATTAAAATAAACTTTGAACTTCAACGATTCATTTAATTATATTGTTTCGCAATCGAAAAACAACACAGCACCAAGTTCATGAAAATGGGCATCCATATAAAACCTTTAAACTCCATAAAGTTTCATTTCAGGCCATAAATTTCGCCATTAAAAAAAATTCGCATTCTGGAGACTTCATTACAAGGTGGATCGGTATTCAGTTTTTGCCCTAGATTGGCAAATTTTTGCGATTCCTCCCTGAGGTTTGATGTTTTTTCAAATTTGAACAAAAAGTTGAAGGCCTACAACTTTGAGACACGAGTATCAATCGAAAGATCTCCTCAAGACGCATCTTTCAAGTGATTTTCAGCTCCCTCGAACGTGAGGAAATGGGCTTCAGGGGTGAAGGAAAGGCAAAAATGGCCTGGAAAAGTGAAAATAATGTCTCACGCTCAAACGAACCCGAAATTCAACCTGCCCAAAAACTTTTGAATGCACGACAAAAAACCGAGCAGAAAATGTTAAATGAAGTTTTCCGTAGATCGCCCCCATTTTCCTAAAACAGGTTCGGAACATTTTTTGGGGGTGTTGGGGGTTGTGTTTGGAACGATTTTTTGAGAAAAGTTTTGCTCATGATGAACTGTAAACCTAATAACTTTGAGAAAAAGGTTGAAACTAGGTCGTATCAAATTTTCAAGTCACCAATCAATCAAACAAAGTCACAACTGGCGTTCGAAAATGACCTTATAAAAAACGCGTTTTTTTACTTGAACTTTAAAGTTGCGCACCACTCAAGTTTTCAAAGCTGGCACTCTGTAAAACTCGCTGGGTATATTACAAAGCTTTCTAAACGAGACTACAAAGTTTCACACCCCCAGGTATTACCGTTCAATACTTAGGCAAACTCAAACCTCACACAAAATTTTCGAAAATTTTGAGGAAAACTTTGACCCCAAGTTGTGTCGAAACTTGATCGCTTCGAGAGCCGCTGATTTTATGAGGCTTAGAACTTTTGGAAATGTACGAGCTATCAAACTTTGAAAGATTTAACCTGCGTGGTTTTCTCAAAATAATTCTCCAAATTTCGTCAAAAATACCCTAAAAATTTTTCGCAAACTTTGAGGGGCAAAGAGGGATACTTTTTACGAACGGATCGCAAAATGGCAACGTTGGCGTATACTCCATTGTTGCGTCTACCACATGCTGGAATAAGAGCCGCCTAAAGGCATTCTATGGGTGTTTGGCAGCAGTTTGAAAATGTGTCATTTCGGTCGATTTTCGACCTTTGAACGGCCATTGAAGGAAAAGTTCTCGCACGATCTCGAAGAAAAAAGCTTAGGTTCATGTCAAAAGGGCCTTTTATGTGCCTGCCAAATTTGAAGGCGCTGCGACGACGCGTTCGAGGGGCTACCCTATAAAAAGGCGACATCAATAGAAGGAACAATCCTTCGGTGAACGCCACGCGGCGTCTAGGGTAAGTGGTGTTCATCTTCCTTTGAATCTGTGCGCGTATGGGTCTTGGTTTTTTCACCGGATTTTCGCTAAGACGTCCGCCGGGCGCACAGAAATAAATCTCGTGGTTTCGTCAGGACTCAGATTACTAAACTTCATGACAAAATTTCTAGTGATTATTTAGTTCTTTCCGAGACTGAGAAACAGGCTCATGTCTTTAAGTTGAACCAGCATAGACCGGGGGCGGACCACACACACGCACAAACACACACTCGCACACCTCATAACCCCAAACCTTCACACTCTTACACACACTCCCACACACACAGACACACATATACACATAGACACGTCGCGCACACTTGTAAAAATAACCACAATTAGCCAACGCAATCAGATACACTATCGTCTCAAATAACAAACCGATGTGTACAATGTATTTCATTTTAGGCTCTATGTTCACCTTTCAAACACAAAAATCAATTGATTTTCCGACACCATTACCAAATAAAAACGTAACCTATGCCCATATTTACAGTTTAAAAATCATTTCACAGACCGTGATCTCTCAAATTATGACACGGATCTAAGAGACAACGGTTACACACTGAATATGGAAATTTCTTTTCTTTCGGGGAACTTTCATGGTGTATATCCGAATAACTGAACACATGCGCTGCTGGAGCAGAGCTTTGAGGGGTAACTAAAATTTTTCATGAATTACACATCCTCAAAAAATCAATCAGATCTTCTCTTATAAAATGACTACACCAATCACAATTCAACCAATAAGTTCACCAATCACTTCCGAACCAAACCCAAAATAATATAACCAACTCAACCCAACCTCAAGTAATCTAACGCGACCTAGTCTAATCAAACCTAACATAACCAATTTTATCCTCACCTGACTTTATAACCTCATGTATCCAATTTTTTGGTTGAATTTTTCACCACTCTTATTGTATTCCATTTAACTTACCGTCCATCCCCTGTTTATCATCAATTTACACAAAGTCATTTAACCTATCCTACTCAAAATTATATAGCTTCACCTAAATCAAAACTTAAAATAACATAAATCCCTAATATGAAGCGCGACTGAAACTTTCTTCACAATATTATATACAGAATCCTGGGAGAATGAAATTTTAATATTAAATCACGAATTCACCTAAGGTCAAAAATGCTCACAAGACTATAAATATGTTCGTTCATTTAACCACAATACATTACATGTTACCTATAACTGATTTAAATTACATGAGCCTCATTCCAAATTTTCATTATACGTGCGTTTCAAAAATAAATGAAATTCTACCAAACCTATTTCAAATTCCGCCAAAGCCTGACGTAGGGAAATTAGGCTTCCCATAACCCTCAAAAATTGCCACCTCAGACATCAAAATACATTACTCACCTGCATAAGCGAGAAATAACCTTGCGTTCTTAAAATTCATTTCAAACCTTCAAGAGAATAAACAAAAAATATCCACCAACTTCGTGTCACATCCAATTACTATCAATACTTTTTCAAATTAACCACAAGAACCAAATGTATTCTTGTTCTCACGAATAAATCATGTTAATGAGCTGTACATTACCATACATCAGATAGCGTCGCAGTTATTCATGCAGAGCCATTAAATAATCCAATCCTTCTCCAAACTATAAGAAACAACCATAAATCCTCAATAAAATATAAATAATCACCAAAATAAAGAAACATCGCAATACCACATCAAAACGAAAGCTAATTCTCGTTTCATACAACAACATCGACACCTGTTCATCTTCATTGGGTTCATAATGATGGAACGCGCCGTCGCGCGGTTAAATTCGAAGGTTGAGAAAATTTTATCTGACTTCTTGCGCCGCTCTACGGGTGCTACGCACCTCGCAGAGCGGCATCATTACAGCTCTTATATTAGTCATACTCGAGGGACACTGCATTTACCTTAGAAACACTTTCAAACTCTAAAAAAAATCCATTTCTGTCTCATTTGTACCCCTTTTTCACCGTACTTACCCCCCCTACACTTCACTAACAGCCTAAAAAATACCTGTCCCCATGGTACTGACATTTTCATTTGCAGCAATTCTCATATGCATCCCTTTTTGCATTGATAATAACATTTTCATATCCGTACACTTTTATCGAACTTTTCCCTAAATTTTCCAAATCCGTGATCATTACACAGATCGAAATAGCCGAAATTACTCACAAAACGGTTCAAAACACGTTCCAATGATGAAATAACGGCAAAAACATTTCACAAACTCATTTCCCCCACATATATCAAACAATTATGAATAAACATAATATAATAAACCACTTTAACACCCTGCTTTTGATTACGCTTTATATGAGCCCAAAATGAATTCTCTAGCTGAATTCAAAGTACCCTTCATCGTTAATTTAAACATGCATAGAATTTTCGAAAATTACTCATTCACCCCAAAATAT
The DNA here is from genome assembly GCA_030386875.1 of Morinoia aosen. Classification (NCBI taxonomy): domain Eukaryota; kingdom Metazoa; phylum Arthropoda; class Malacostraca; order Amphipoda; family Talitridae; genus Morinoia; species Morinoia aosen. The sequence goes on along the minus strand of CM059571.1, from coordinate 60,545,331 downwards.
CTATAGGTCCGTTCTCAAAATGTCACCATAAACAGACATACATTTGTACATTGTATCAAAATTTCGAACATCTACCTGCAATGCACAAAAAAAGATATGCCTAATTCAAACTACACTCCATTGATAACCGAGTTCACCAATGCATCATCATTTACAATGAAAGCAAACCCATTACCTATCAATATAACTCAATATCACTTTCTCCACACGAAAAAAGTGCTATCGCCTCCCTACATCAGGCGCCGCACGCTTCGTGCCAATTGCTACCATGATTTAAGTGAAATTAGTGATTTGTCGAACATCAAAATTAAATTTTCGTTCCAAGAAGAGACATTGTGTATCTCAAAATAACTGAAAACATGCACTGCTCCAGGAAGAGCTTTGAGGGGTAACTCAAGTAAGAAATCATGTTATGCATTTACTCAATATTTACATCTTGAAAGCAAACATTGAAGTAAATACGAAGCTTGACATACATAAAGTCAGTTCTCATTAAAGATTCATTCAAATTTCGGCATCGAAATAAGTGAAATGAGCCATTTCTAGAATTTCTAAATGAAATCATGTTCGTGATTTCAACCCGTATATGTTCAATTTACCTCCCGAAAAACATAATAGAATACATCCTTCCATCATATACAATAGCTTCACTGGTTTACACCGCCTAAACAACTTGGCACCATTTTCTATGTTCAAATGCGAGTTAATTCATGTCTTGAATTCTCATACAGAGGTATATCTGACTCATGAGCCGATAATACTTCCATTTAGTACCACAAATGTTTCTCAAAAACTCACCGAAATGTGGAACTTTGAACAAAGCTTTCGTTTACTTTTTCAAGTAACTACGCAAAGTTGTACAGTGTCTCAAAATTACTGAACATACCTCCTGATTAAGCACGGCTTCGAGGGGTAACTCAAGTCAAAAATGCTGTTCCTACGTCACTCAATATCTAAGTATTTAAGGCAAAGATTCAAGTAACAACGAACCTTGACATACATAAATGAGTTATACATTAATAGATAGGAGTTATATCAACAAATAATAACTATTTTGTATCTACACATCTTGCTTGTTATCCGAGTCATAAAGGACACACACGGCAGGCCGCGTCTTTGAGGACCAATTCGCCGATCGAACAGCCATTACACTTGACATTTATAAATATGGGAAATCAATAATTTCTGTTTCTATTACGAAATTTAGCGACTTGGAATCCTTTTCAATGTACGTATCATGTTAATCTTCAGTAGACAATGTCAACAATTTCTTTTCAAGTTTCGTTTCATTGAAGAAAGGGGACACTTTTCACTTTCAACAACTTATGGGTTGATTTCGTATCTCTCTTCATGAAAAACTGATGTAACAGTTGACTGTGCGGAATGACTGCAGTGGGACAGAAGGATGGATTCTCCTAACAACGACATTTAATCAACAAGTATCCCATTGAAATAATTTTCTATCCATTACAAAGACAATTTTATGAGGGTTAACAATTCCATTCCAAAAATAAGTTTTAATTGAAGTCACTTCACATGCTCAGTACGATGATGCGGACACTTTAACATTAGTTTTGTCATCTTTCTAGTTCTAACATCATTTACATTACAACTTCTACAAGCAGCACAAGATTTCAGCCTCAAATTCTGAACCTCATTTAGGTATTGCAACTGCAAAACCGCCTTGCATACCGATTTTCTCGACTTAGACGAAAATTTTAAGCTCAATTAACATTTTTTTTTCTGTACCAAAACTTGTTGGAAGTGAAATAATCCAACCATAAGGTAAATCGCCTATTTTAAACACATTTGTTCTCTATAAAATTCCCTGTGAAACGAATATAAACCATTGAAAATGATGAATTACGCGTCATGCAAAAAAAAATTATGAATTTCAAGGCAAAAACAGGCACTTACAACGTTTACTTCGAAATACAATATATTTTTATGAGCTCTAACAACACATTAAAACACTCAAAACTTAGCAAAATCGCTTCCAATGGAAAAAAATTAAAAAAAACTTTGAGCTTCAACGATTCATTGAATTATATTGTTTCGCAATCGAAAAACAACACAGCACCAAGTTCATGAAAATGGGCATCCATATAAAACCTTTAAACTCCATAAAGTTTCATTTCAGGCCATAAATTTCGCCATTAAAAAAAATTCGCATTGTGGAGACTTCAATACAAGGCGGATTGGTATCCAATTTTTGCGCTAGATTTGCCAATTTTCGCGATTCCTCCCTAAGGTTTCATGTTTTTTCCAATTTCAACAAAAAGTTGAAGGCCTACAACTTTGAGACACGAGTATCAATCGAAAGATCTCCTCAAGACGCATCTTTCAAGTGATTTTCAGCTCCCTCGAAGGTGAGGAAGTGGGCTTCAGGGGTGAAGGAAAGGCAAAAATGGCCTGGAAAAGTGAAAATAATGTCTCACGCTCAAACAAACCCGAAATTCAACCTGCCCAAAAACTTTTGAATGCACGACAAAAAACCGAGCAGAAAATGTTAAATGAAGTTTTCCGTAGATCGCCCCCATTTTCCTAAAACAGGTTCGGAACATTTTTTGGGGGTGTTGGGGGTTGTGTTTGGAACCATTTTTTGAGAAAAGTTTTGCTCATGATGAACTGTAAACCTAATAACTTTGAGAAAAAGGTTGAAACTAGGTCGTATCAAATTTTCAAGTCACCAATCAATCAAACAACGTCACAACTGGCGTTCGAAAATGACCTTATAAAAAACGCGTTTTTTTACTTGAACTTTAAAGTTGCGCACCACTCAAGTTTTCAAAGCTGGCACTCTGTAAAACTCGCTGGGTATATTACAAAGCTTTCTAAACGAGACTACAAAGTTTGACACCCCCAGGTATTACCGTTCAATACTTAGGCAAACTCAAACCTCACACAAAATTTTCGAAAATTTTGAGGACAACTTTTACCCCAAGTTGTGTCGAAACTTGATCGCTTCGAGAGCCGCTGATTTTATGAGGCTTAGAACTTTTGGAAATGTACGAGCTATCAAACTTTGAAAGATTTAACCTGCGTGGTTTTCTCAAAATAATTCTCCAAATTTCGTCAAAAATACCCTAAAAATTTTTCGCAAACTTTGAGGGGCAAAGAGGGATACTTTTTACGAACGGATCGCAAAATGGCAACGTTGGCGTATACTCCATTGTTTCGTCTACCACATGCTGGAATAAGAGCCGCCTAAAGGCATTCTATGGGTGTTTGGCAGCAGTTTGAAAATGTGTCATTTCGGTCGATTTTCGACCTTTGAACGGCCATTGAAGGAAAAGTTCTCGCACGATCTCGAAGAAAAAAGCTTAGGTTCATGTCAAAAGGGCCTTTTATGTGCCTGCCAAATTTGAAGGCGCTGCGACGACGCGTTCGAGGGGCTACCCTATAAAAAGGCGACATCAATAGAAGGAACAATCCTTCGGTGAACGCCACGCGGCGTCTAGGGTAAGTGGTGTTCATCTTCCTTTGAATCTGTGCGCGTATGGGTCTTGGTTTTTTCACCGGATTTTCGCTAAGACGTCCGCCGGGCGCACAGAAACCAGCATAGACCGGGGGCGGACAACACACACACACACCCACACACACACACACACCTCAATACCCCAAACATTCACACTCTTACACACACTTCCACACACACAGACACACATATACACATACACATGTAGGGCACACTTTAAAAAATAACCACAATTAGCCAACACAATCAGATACACCATCGTCTCCATTCACAAACCGATGTGTACAATGTATTTCATGTTAGGCTCTATGTTTACCTTTCAAACACAAAAATCAATTGATTTTCCGACACCATTACCAAATAAAAACGTAACCTAAGCCCATATTTACAGTTTAAAAATCATTCCACAGACCGTGATCTCTCCAATTTTGACACGGATCTAAGAGACATCGGTTACACACTCAATTTCGAAATTTCTCTTCTTTGGGGGAACTTTTACGGTGTATATCCGAATAACTGAAGATATGCGCTGCCGGAGCACAGCTTTGAGGGGTAACTAACATTTTTCATGAGTAACACAACCTCAACAAATCAATCAGATCTACTCTTATAAAATGACTACACCAATCACAATTCCACCAATAAGTTCACCAATCACTTCCGAACCAAACCCAAACTAATATAACCAACTAAACCCAACCTAAACTAATCTAACCTAACCTAGTCTAATGAAACCTAACATAACCAATTTTATCCTCACCTTACTTTATAACCTCATGTATCCGATTTTTCGGTTCAATTTTTCACCACTCTTATTGTATTCCATTTAACTTACCGTCCATCCCCTGTTTCTCAGCAATTTACACAAAGTCATTTCACCTTTCCTACTCAGAATTATATAGCTTCACCAAAATCAAAACTTAAAATTACATAAATCCCTTATATGAAGCGCGACTGAAACTTTCTTAACAATATTATTTACAGAATCCTGGGAGAATGAAATTTTAATGTTAAATCACGAATCCCCCTAAGGTCAAAAATGCTTACAAGACTATCAATATGTTCGTTCATCCCACCAGAACACATTACATGTTACCTATAACTGATTTAAATTACATGAGCCTCATTCCAAATTTTGCTTATACATGCGCTTCCAAAAATAATGAAATTCTACCAAAGCTATTCAAAATTCCCCCAAAGCCAGACGCACGAAAATTACTCTTCCCGAAACCCACAAAAATAGCCACTTCTCATTTCAAAATTGATTACTCGCTTTCGTATGGGAGCAATATCCTTTCGTTATGAAAATTCATTTAAAATATTCCACAAAAAACGCAAAATATTCACCAACTTCTTCACACATCCAATTACTATCAATAATTTCTGAAATGAACCTCAAAAACCCAATACTGTATATCTTTCTTTCCACGAATAAATGATGCAAATGACCCTTACATTTACATACATCACATGCCGTCTCACTTATTCATGCAGAGCCCTTAAATCATCCAATCCTGCTCCATTGTACAACAAAACAATCATTAATCCTCAATAACATAAAAATCATCACAAAATAAAAAGGCCATCGCAATGCCACATCAAAACGAAATATAATTCTTGTTTAATTAAACAACTTCGACACCTGTTCATCTTCATTGGGTTCACAATGAGGAAACGCGCCGTCGCGCGATCAAATTCAAGGCTTGAAAAAATTAAATCTGACTTCTCGAGCCGCTCAACGAGTGCTACGCACCTCGTTGAGCGGCAAAATTGCAGCTCTTATATTAGTCATACTCGAAGGGCACTGCATTCACCTTCGAATCACTTTGAAACTCTGAAAAATGTCATTTCTGTCTCATTTCTACCCAGTTTCAGTGTAGTTACCCCCTACAGTTTACTAACGGGCTTGAAGGCATCAGTCTGTATGGTTATGAAAGTATTATCTGGAGCGTTTTTTGTCTTTCTAGCGATTTTGCATTGGAAATAGCATTTTAATATCCCTCAACTTTTTTCTAACTCTTCCTAAATTTTCCACATGCTTGGTCATTGCACAAGTCGAAACGTCCGAAATTGCCACAAAAATAGCTCACAACACGTTCCACGGACGACATAACGGACAAAACATTTAACACAACTCATTTCCCCATGTATCAAACAATCATGAATAAACATGATATAATCAACAATATTCACACCCTGCATTTCATTCCGCGTCATATAAGCCCAAAATTAATTCTCTAGATGATTTCAAAGTACCCTTCATCGTAAATTTAAACATGCATATAATTTTAGAAAATTACTCATTCACCCCAAAATATCGATAGGTCCATTCTCAAAATGTCAGCAGAGACAGACATACATATGTACATTGTATCAAAATTTCGAGCATCTACCTGCAATGCACAAAAAATGATATGCCTAATTAAAACTACACACAATTGCCCACCTAGTTCAACAATGCATCATCATTTACAATGAAAACAAACTCATTACCTATCAATCTCACTTTCTCCACACGAAAAAAATTCTATCGCCTCCCTTTATCAGGACGCACGCTTCGTGTATCCAAACTACAACCATGATCTAAGTGAAATAAGTGATTTCTTCGAACCTCTAAATTGAGTTTTCGCTCTAAAAAGAGACATTGTGTATCTAAAAATAACTGAAGACATCCACTGCTCAAGGGAGAGCTTTCAGGGGTAACTCAAGTAAGAAATCCTGTTATGCATTCACTCAATATTTACATCTTTAAAGCAAACATTGAAGCAAAAACGAACCTTGACATACATAAAGTGAGTTTCCATTAAAGATTCATTCAAATTTCGGCATCGAAATCAGTGAAATGACCCATTTCTATAATTTCTAAATGAATTCATGTTCGTGATTTCACCCGTAAATGTTCAATTTACCTCCCCAAAAACATAATAGAATCGATCCTTCCATCATATTCAAGAGCTTCACTGGTTTACACCGCCTAAACAACTTAGCACCATTTTCTATGTTGAAATGCGAGTTATTTCATATCTTGAATTCTCATACACAGGTATTTCCGACGCATGAGCCGATAATATTTCCATATAGTACCACCAATAATTCTCAAAAACTCACCGACATACGAAGCTTTGAACAACGCTTTCGTTTTGTTTTTCAAGTCACTACCCAAACTTGTACAGTGTCTCAAAATGACTGAACATACCTCCTGCTTGAGCACGGCTTCGAGGGGTAACTCAAGTCAAAAATGCTGTTCCTACTTCACTCAATATCTAAGTATTTCAGGCAAAGATTCAAGTAACAACGAAGCTTGACATACATAAATGAGTTATACATTAATAGATAGGAGTTATATAAACAAATAATAACTATTTTGTATCCACATCTTGCTTGTTATCCCAGTCATAAAGGACACACACACGGCAGGCCGCGTCTTTGAGGACCAATTCGCCCATCGAACAGGCATTACACTTGAAATTTATGAATATGGGAAATCAATAATTTCTGTTCCTATTACGAAATTTATCGAGTTGGAATCATTTTAAATGTACGTATCATGTTAATCTTCAGTACACAATGTTAACAATTTCTTTTCAAGTTTCGTTTCATTGAAGAAAGGGGACACTTTTCACTTTCAACAACTTATGGGTTGATTTCGTATCTCTCTTCATGAAAAACTGATGTAACAGTTGACTGTGCGGAATGACTGCAGTGGGACAGAAGGATGGATTCTCCTAACAACGCCCTTTAATCAACAAGTATCCCATTGAAATAATTTTCTATCCATTACAAAGACAATTTTATGAGGGTTAACAATTCCATTCCAAAAATAAGTTATAATTGAAGTCACTTTACATGCTCAGTACGATGATGCGGACACTTTAACATTAGTTTTGTCATCTTTCTAGTTCTAACATCATTTACATTACAACTTCTACAAGCAGCACAAGATTTCAGCCTCAAATTCTGAACCTCATTTAGGTATTGCAACTGCAAACCGCCTTGCATACCGATTTTCTCGACTTAGACGAAAATTTTAAGCTCAATTAACATTTCTTTTTCTGTACCAAAACTTGTTGGAAGTGAAATAATCCAACCATAAGGTAAATCGCCTATTTTAAACACATTTGTTCTCTATAAAATTCCCTGTGAAACGAATATAAACCATTGAAAATGATGAATTACGCGTCATGCAAAAAAAAATTATGAATTTCAAGGCAAAAACAGGCACTTACAACGTTTACTTCGAAATACAATATATTTTTATGAGCTCTAACAACACATTAAAACACTCAAAACTTAGCAAAATCGCTTCCAATGGAAAAAAATTCAAAAAAACTTTGAACTTCAACGATTCATTTAATTATATTGTTTCGCAATCGAAAAACAACACAGCACCAAGTTCATGAAAATGGGCATCCATATAAAACCTTTAAACTCCATAAAGTTTCATTTCAGGCCATAAATTTCGCCATTAAAAAAAATTCGCATTTTGGAGACTTCATTACAAGGTGGATCGGTATCCAGTTTTTGCCCTAGATTGGCAAATTTTTGCGATTCCTCCCTAAGGTTTGATGTTTTTTCAAATTTGAACAAAAAGTTGAAGGCCTACAACTTTGAGACACGAGTATCAATCGAAAGATCTCCTCAAGACGCATATTTCAAGTGATTTTCAGCTCCCTCGAAGGTGAGGAAGTGGGCTTCAGGGGTGAAGGAAAGCCAAAAATGACCTGGAAAAGTGAAAATAATGTCTCACGCTCAAACGAACCCGAAATTCAACCTGCCCAAAAACTTTTGAATGCACGACAAAAAACCGAGCAGAAAATGTAATATGAAGTTTTTCGTAGGTCGCCCCCATTTTCCTAAAACATGTTCGGAACATTTTTTGGGGGTGTTGGGGGTTGTGTTTGGAACCATTTTTTGAGAAAAGTTTTGCTCATTATGAACTGTAAACCTGATAACTTTGAGAAAAAGGTTGAAACTAGGTCGTATCAAATTTTCAAGTCACCAATCAATCAAACAACGTCACAACTGGCGGGCGAAAATGACCTTATAAAAAAGGCGTTTTTTTACTTGAACTTTAAAGTTGCGCACCACTCAAGTTTTCATAGCTGGCACTCTGTAAAACTCGCTGGGTATATTACAAAGCTTTCTAAACGAGACTACAAAGTTTGACACCCCCAGGTATTACCGTTCAATACTTACGCAAACTCAAACCTCACACAAAATTTTCGAAAATTTTGAGGAAAACTTTGACCCCAAGTTGTGTCGAAACTTGATCGCTTCAAGAGCCGTTGATTTTATGAGGCTTAGAACTTTTGGAAATGTACGAGCTATCAAACTTTGAAAGATTTAACCTCCGTGGTTTTCTCAAAATAATTCTCCAAATTTCGTCAAAAATACCCTAAAAATTTTTCGCAAACTTTGAGGGGCAAAGAGAGATAGTTTTTACGAACGGATCGCAAAATGGCAACGTTGGCGTATACTCCATTGTTTCGTCTACCACATGCTGAAATAAGAGCCGCCTAGAGGCATTCTATGGGTGTTTGGCAGCAGTTTGAAAATGTGTCATTTCGGTCGATTTTCGACCTTTGAACGGCCATTGAAGGAAAAGTTCTCGCACGATCTCAAAGAAAAAAGCTTAGGTTCATGTCGAAAGGGCCTTTTATGTGCCTGCCAAATTTGAAGGCGCTGCGACGACGCGTTCGAGGGGCTACCCTATAAAAAGGCGACATCAATAGAAGGAACAATCCTTCGGTGAACGCCACGCGGCGTCTAGGGTAAGTGGTGTTCATCTTCCTTTGAATCTGTGCGCGTATGGGTCTTGGTTTTTTCACCGGATTTTCGCTAAGACGTCCGCCGGGCGCACAGAAACCAGCACAGACCGGGGCGGACCACACACACACACACCCACACACACACAAACACATCAAAACCCAGACGCTCACACTCCTACACACACTCCCACACACACACAGACACACATATACACATACACATGTAGGGCACACTTTAAAAAATAACTACAATTAGCCAACACAATCAGATACACCATCGTCTCAATTCACAAACCGATGTGTACAATGGCCATTTTAGGCTCTATGTTTACCTTTCAAACACAAAAATCAATTCATTTTCCGACACCATTATCAAATAAAAACGTACCCTAAGCCCATAATTACAGTTTAAAAATCATTTCACAGACCGTGATCTCTCAAATTATGACACGGATCTAAGAGACAACGGTTACACACTGAATATGGAAATTTGTTTTCATTCGGGGAACTTTCATGGTGTATATCCGAATAACTGAACACATGCGCTGCTGGAGCAGAGCTTTGAGGGGTAACTAAAATTTTTTATGAATAACACATCCTCAACAAATCAATCAGATCTTCTCTGTTAAAATGACTACACCAATCACAATTCAACCAATAAGTTCACCAATCACTTCCGAACCAAACCCATAATAATAGAACCAACTCAACCCAACCTCAAGTAATCTAACGCGACATAGTCTAATCAAACCTAACATAAGCAATTTTATCCTCATCTGACTTTATAACCTCATGTATACAATTTTTTGGTTGAATTTTTCACCACTCTTATTGTATTCCATTTAACTTACCGTCCATCCCCTGTTTATCATCAATTTACACAAATTCATTTAACCTATCCTACTCAAAATTATATAGCTTCACCTAAATCAAAACTTAAAATAACATAAATCCCTAATATGAAGCGCGACTGAAACTTTCTTCACAATATTATATACAGAATCCTGGGAGAATGAAATTTTAATATTAAATCACGAATTCACCTAAGATCAAAAATGCTCACAAGACTATAAATATGTTCGTTCATTTAACCACAATACATGACATGTTGCCTATAACTGATTTAAATTACATGAGCCTCATTCCAAATTTTCATTATACATGCGTTTCAAAAATAAATGAAATTCTACCAAACCTATTTCAAATTCCGCCAAAGCCTGACGTAGGGAAATTAGGCTTCCCATAACCCTCCAAAATTCCCACCTCAGACATCAAAATACATTACTCACCTGCATAAGCGAGAAATAACCTTCCGTTCTTAAAATTCATTTCAAACCTTCAAGAGAAAACAAAAAATATCCACCAACTTCGTGTCACATCCAATTACTATCAATACTTTTTCAAATTAACCACAAGAACCAAATGTATTCTTGTTCTAACGAATAAATCATGTTAATGAGCTGTACATTACCATACATCAGATAGCGTCGCACTTATTCATGCAGAGCCATTAAATCATCCAATCCTTCTCCAAACTATAAGAAACAACCATGAATCCTCAATAAAATATAAATCATCACCAAAATAAAGACAAATCGCAATACCACATCAAAACGAAAGCTAATTCTCGTTTCATACAACAACATCGACACCTGTTCATCTTCATTGGGTTCATAATGATGGAACGCGCCGTCGCGCGGTTAAATTCGAAGGTTGAGAAAATTTTATCTGACTTCTTGCGCCGCTCTACGGGTGCTACGCACCTCGCAGAGCGGCATCATTACAGCTCTTATATTAGTCATACTCGAGGGACACTGCATTTACCTTAGAAACACTTTCAAACTCTAAAAAAAATCCATTTCTGTCTCATTTCTACCCCTTTTTCACCGTACTTAACCCCTACACTTCACTAACAGCCTAAAAAACACCTGTCCGCATGGTACTGACATTTTCATTTGCAGCAATTCTCATATGCATCCCTTTTTGCATTGATAATAACATTTTCATATCCGTACACTTTTATCGAACTTTTCCCTAAATTTTCCAAATCCGTGATCATTACACAGATCGAAATAGCCGAAATTACTCCCAAAACGGTTCAAAACACGTTCCAATGATGAAATAACGGCAAAAACATTTCACAAACTCATTTCCCCCATATATCAAACAATTATGAATAAACATAATATAATAAACCACTTTAACACCCTGCTTTTGACTCCGCTTCATATGAGCCCAAAATGAATTCTCTACCTGATTTCAAAGTACCCTTCATCGTAAATTTGAACATCCATACAATTTTCGAAAACTACTCATTCACCCCAAAATGTCGATAGGTCAAATCTCAAAATGTCAGCATAAACAGACATACATATGTACATTGTATCAAAATTTCCAACATCTACCTGCAATGCACATAAAATCATATGCCTAATTCGAACTACACTCAATTGATAACCGAGTTCACCAATGCATCATCATTTACCATGAAAACAAAACCATTACCTCTCAATATAACTCAATCTCACTTTCTCCACACGAAAAATGAGCTATCGACCCCCTACATCAGACCGCACGCTTCGTGCAAACTGCAACCATGATCTATGCGAAATAAGTGATTTAGCGAACATCAAATTTAAATTTTCGTTCCAAGAAGAGACATTGTGTATCCCAAACTAACTGAAAACATGCACAGCTCAAGGCAGAGCTTTGAGGGGTAACTCAAGTAAGAAATTCTGTTATGCATTTACTCAATATTTTCATCTTTAAAGACAACATTGAAGCAAAAACGAAGCTTGACATACATAAAGTGAGTTCTCATTAAAGATTCATTCAAATTTCGGCATCGAAATAAGTGAAATGACCCATTCCTATAATTTCTAAATGAATTCATGTTCGTGATTTCCCCCGTAAATGTTCAATTTAACTCCCGAAAAACATAATAGAATCGATCCTTCCATCATATTCAATAGCTTCACTGGTTTACACCGCCTAAACAACTTAGCACCATTTTCTATGTTAAAATGCGAGTTCTTCCATATCTTGAATTCTCATACAGAGGTATTTCCGACTCATGAGCCGATAATATTTCCATGTAGTACCACAAATAATTCTCAAAAACTCACCGACATACGAAGCTTTGAACAATGCTTTCGTTTTGTTTTTCAAGTCACTACCCAAACTTGTACAGTGTCTCAAAATGACTGAACATACCTCCTGCTTGAGCACGGCTTCGAGGGGTAACTCAAGTCAAAAATGCTGTTCCTACTTCACTCAATATCTAAGTATTTCAGGCAAAGATTCAAGTAACAACGAAGCTTGACATACATAAATGAGTTATACATTAATAGATAGGAGTTATATAAACAAATAATAACTATTTTGTATCCACATCTTGCTTGTTATCCCAGTCATAAAGGACACACACACGGCAGGCCGCGTCTTTGAGGACCAATTCGCCCATCGAACAGGCATTACACTTGAAATTTATGAATATGGGAAATCAATAATTTCTGTTCCTATTACGAAATTTATCGAGTTGGAATCATTTTAAATGTACGTATCATGTTAATCTTCAGTAGACAATGTTAACAATTTCTTTTCAAGTTTCGTTTCATTGAAGAAAGGGGACACTTTTCACTTTCAACAAATTATGGGTTGATTTCGTATCTCTCTTCATGAAAAACTGATGTAACAGTTGACTGTGCGGAATGACTGCAGTGGGACAGAAGGATGGATTCTCCTAACAACGCCCTTTAATCAACAAGTATCCCATTGAAATAATTTTCTATCCATTACAAACACAATTTTATGAGGGTTAACAATTCCATTCCAAAAATAAGTTATAATTGAAGTCACTTTACATGCTCAGTACGATGATGCGGACACTTTAACATTAGTTTTGTCATCTTTCTAGTTCTAACATCATTTACATTACAACTTCTACAAGCAGCATAAGATTTCAGCCTCAAATTCTGAACCTCATTTAGGTATTGCAACTGCAAACCGCCTTGCATACCGATTTTCTCGACTTAGACGAAAATTTTAAGCTCAATTAACATTTTTTTTTTCTGTACCAAAACTTGTTGGAAGTGAAATAATCCAACCATAAGGTAAATCGCCTATTTTAAACACATTTGTTCTCTATAAAATTTCCTGTGAAACGAATATAAACCATTGAAAATGATGAATTACGCGTCATGCAAAAAAAAATTATTAATTTCAAGGCAAAAACAGGCACTTACAACGTTTACTTCGAAATACAATATATTTTTATGAGCTCTAACAACACATTAAAACACTCAAAACTTAGCAAAATCGATTCCAATGGAAAAAAATTGAAAAAAAATTTGAACTTCAACGATTCATTTAATTAAATTGTTTCGCAATCGAAAAACAACACAGCACCAAGTTCATGAAAATGGGCATCCATATAAAACCTTTAAACTCCATAAAGTTTCATTTCAGGCCATAAATTTCGCCATTAAAAAAAATTCGCATTCTGGAGACTTCATTACAAGGTGGATCGGTATCCAGTTTTTGCCCTAGATTGGCAAATTTTTGCGATTCCTCCCTAAGGTTTGATGTTTTTTCAAATTTGAACAAAAAGTTGAAGGCCTACAACTTTGAGACACGAGTATCAATCGAAAGATCTCCTCAAGACGCATCTTTCAAGTGATTTTCAGCTCCCTCGAAGGTGAGTAAGTGGGCTTCAGGGGCGAAGGAAAGGCAAAAATGGCCTGGAAAAGTGAAAATAATGTCTCACGCTCAAACGTAGCCGAAATTCAACCAGCCCAAAAACTTTTGAATGCACGACAAAAAACCGAGCAGAAAATGTTAAATGAAGTTTTCCGTACGTTGCCCCCATTTTCCTAAAACTTGTTCGGAACATTTTTTGGGGGTGTTGGGGGTTGTGTTTGGAACCATTTTTTGAGAAAAGTTTCTCTCATGATGAACTGTAAACTTGATAACTTTGAGAAAAAGATTAAAACTAGATCGTATCAAATTTTCAAGTCACCAATCAATCAAACAACGTCACAACTGGCGGTCGAAAATGACCTTTTAAAAAACGCGTTTTTTTACTTCAACTTTAAAGTTGCGCACCACTCAAGTTTTCATAGCTGGCACTCTGTAAAACTCGCTGGGTATATTACAAAGCTTTCTAAACGAGACTACAAAGTTTGACACCCCCAGGTATTACCGTTCAATACTTACGCAAACTCAAACCTCACACAAAATTTTCGAAAATTTTGAGGAAAACTTTGACCCCAAGTTGTGTCGAAACTTGATCGCTTCGAGAGCCGTTGATTTTATGAGGCTTAGAACTTTTGGAAATGTACGAGCTATCAAACTTTGAAAGATTTAACCTCCGTGGTTTTCTCAAAATAATTCTCCAAATTTCGTCAAAAATACCCTAAAAATTTTTTGCAAACTTTGAGGGGCAAAGAAGGATACTTTTTACGAACGGATCACAAAATGGCAACGTTGGCGTATACTCCATTGTTTCGTCTACCACATGCTGAAATAAGAGCCGCCTAGAGACATTCTATGGGTGTTTGGCAGCAGTTTGAAAATGTGTCATTTCGGTCGATTTTCGACCTTTGAACGGCCATTGAAGGAAAAGTTCTCGCACGATCTCAAAGAAAAAAGCTTAGGTTCGTGTCGAAAGGGCCTTTTATGTGCCTGCCAAATTTGAAGGCGCTGCGACGACGCGTTCGAGGGGCTACCCTATAAATTGGCGACATCAATATAAGGTACAGTCCTTCGGTGATCGCCACGCGGCGTCTAGGGTAAGTGGTGATCATCTTCCTTTGAATCTGTGCGCGTATGGGTCTTGGTTTTTTCACCGGAATTTCGCTAGGACGTCCGCCGGGCGCACAGAAACCAGCATAGACCGGGGGCGGACAACACACACACACACCCACACACACACAAACACCCCAAAACCCAGACGCTCACACTCTACACACACTCCCACACACACAGACACACATATACACATACACATGTAGGGCACACTTTAAAAAATAACTACAATTAGCCAACACAATCAGATACACCATCGTCTCAATTCACAAACCGATGTGTACAATGGCCATTTTAGGCTCTATGTTTACCTTTCAAACACAAAAATCAATTCATTTTCCGACACCATTATCAAATAAAAACGTACCCTAAGCCCATAATTACAGTTTAAAAATCATTTCACAGACCGTGATCTCTCAAATTATGACACGGATCTAAGAGACAACGGTTACACACTGAATATGGAAATTTGTTTTCATTCGGGGAACTTTCATGGTGTATATCCGAATAACTGAACACATGCGCTGCTGGAGAAGAGCTTTGAGGGGTAACTAAAATTTTTTATGAATAACACATCCTCAACAAATCAATCAGATCTTCTCTGTTAAAATGACTACACCAATCACAATTCAACCAATAAGTTCACCAATCACTTCCGAACCAAACCCATAATAATATAACCAACTCAACCCAACCTCAAGTAATCTAACGCGACATAGTCTAATCAAACCTAACATAAGCAATTTTATCCTCATCTGACTTTATAACCTCATGTATACAATTTTTTGGTTGAATTTCTCACCACTCTTATTGTATTCCATTTAACTTACCGTCCATCCCCTGTTTATCATCAATTTACACAAAGTCATTTAACCTATCCTACTCAAAATTATATAGCTTCACCTAAATCAAAACTTAAAATAACATAAATCCCTAATATGAAGCGCGACTGAAACTTTCTTCACAATATTATATACAGAATCCTGGGAGAATGAAATTTCAATATTAAATCACGAATTCACCTAAGGTCAAAAATGCTCACAAGACTATAAATATGTTCGTTCATTTAACCACAATACATGACATGTTACCTATAACTGATTTAAATTACATGAGCCTCATTCCAAATTTTCATTATACATGCCTTTCAAAAATAAATGAAATTCTACCAAACCTATTTCAAATTCCGCCAAAGCCTGACGTAGGGAAATTAGGCTTCCCATAACCCTCCAAAATTCCCACCTCAGACATCAAAATACATTACTCACCTGCATAAGCGAGAAATAACCTTCCGTTCTTAAAATTCATTTCAAACCTTCAAGAGAAAACAAAAAATATCCACCAACTTCGTGTCACATCCAATTACTATCAATACTTTTTCAAATTAACCACAAGAACCAAATGTATTCTTGTTCTAACGAATAAATCATGTTAATGAGCTGTACATTACCATACATCAGATAGCGTCGCACTTATTCATGCAGAGCCATTAAATCATCCAATCCTTCTCCAAACTATAAGAAACAACCATGAATCCTCAATAAAATATAAATCATCACCAAAATAAAGACAAATCGCAATACCACATCAAAACGAAAGCTAATTCTCGTTTCATACAACAACATCGACACCTGTTCATCTTCATTGGGTTCATAATGATGGAACGCGCCGTCGCGCGGTTAAATTCGAAGGTTGAGAAAATTTTATCTGACTTCTTGCGCCGCTCTACGGGTGCTACGCACCTCGCAGAGCGGCATCATTACAGCTCTTATATTAGTCATACTCGAGGGACACTGCATTTACCTTAGAAACACTTTCAAACTCTAAAAAAAATCCATTTCTGTCTCATTTCTACCCCTTTTTCACCGTACTTAACCCCTACACTTCACTAACAGCCTAAAAAATACCTGTCCGCATGGTACTGACATTTTCATTTGCAGCAATTCTCATATGCATCCCTTTTTGCATTGATAATAACATTTTCATATCCGTACACTTTTATCGAACTTTTCCCTAAATTTTCCAAATCCGTGATCATTACACAGATCGAAATAGCCGAAATTACTCCCAAAACGGTTCAAAACACGTTCCAATGATGAAATAACGGCAAAAACATTTCACAAACTCATTTCCCCCATATATCAAACAATTATGAATAAACATAATATAATAAACCACTTTAACACCCTGCTTTTGACTCCGCTTCATATGAGCCCAAAATGAATTCTCTACCTGATTTCAAAGTACCCTTCATCGTAAATTTGAACATGCATACAATTTTCGAAAATTACTCATTCACCCCAAAATGTCGATAGGTCAAATCTCAAAATGTCAGCATAAACAGACATACATATGTACATTGTATCAAAATTTCCAACATCTACCTGCAATGCACATAAAATCAAATGCCTAATTCAAACTACACTCAATTGATAACCGAGTTCACCAATGCATCATCATTTACCATGAAAACAAAACCATTACCTCTCAATATAACTCAATCTCACTTTCTCCACACGAAAAAAGTGCTATCGCCTCCCTACATCAGGCCGCACGCTTCGTGTCAATTGCTACCATGATTTAAGTGAAATTAGTGATTTGTCGAACATCAAAATTAAATTTTCGTTCTAAGAAGAGACATTGTGTATCTCAAAATAACTGAAAACATGCACTGCTCCAGGAAGAGCTTTGAGGGGTAACTCAAGTAAGAAATCATGTTATGCATTTACTCAATATTTACATCTTGAAAGCAAACATTGAAGCAAATACGAAGCTTGACATACATAAAGTCAGTTCTCATTAAAGATTCATTCAAATTTCGGCATCGAAATAAGTGAAATGACCCATTCCTATAATTTCTAAATGAATTCATGTTCGTGATTTCACCCGTAAATGTTCAATTTAACTCCCGAAAAACATAATAGAATCGATCCTTCCATCATATTCAATAGCTTCACTGGTTTACACCGCCTAAACAACTTAGCACCATTTTCTATGTTAAAATGCGAGTTCTTTCATATCTTGAATTCTCATACAGAGGTATTTCCGACTCATGAGCCGATAATATTTCCATGTAGTACCACCAATAATTCTCAAAAACTCACCGACATACGAAGCTTTGAACAACGCTTTCGTTTTGTTTTTCAAGTCACTACCAAAACTTGTACAGTGTCTCAAAATGACTGAACATACCTCCTGCTTGAGCACGGCTTCGAGGGGTAACTCAAGTCAAAAATGCTGTTCCTACTTCACTCAATATCTAAGTATTTCAGGCAAAGATTCAAGTAACAACGAAGCTTGACATACATAAATGAGTTATACATTAATAGATAGGAGTTATATAAACAAATAATAACTATTTTGTATCCACATCTTGCTTGTTATCCCAGTCATAAAGGACACACACGGCAGGCCGCGTCTTTGAGGACCAATTCGCCCATCGAACAGGCATTACACTTGAAATTTATGAATATGGGAAATCAATAATTTCTGTTCCTATTACGAAATTTATCAAGTTGGAATCATTTTAAATGTACGTATCATGTTAATCTTCAGTAGACAATGTTAACAATTTCTTTTCAACTTTCGTTTCATTGAAGAAAGGGGACACTTTTCACTTACAACAACTTATGGGTTGATTTCGTATCTCTCTTCATGAAAAACTGACGTAACAGTTGACTGTGCGGAATGACTGCAGTGGGACAGAAGGATGGATTCTCCTAACAACGACATTTAATCAACAAGTATCCCATTGAAATAATTTTCTATCCATTACAAAGACAATTTTATGAGGGTTAACAATTCCATTCCAAAAATAAGTTATAATTGAAGTCACTTTACATGCTCAGTACGATGATGCGGACACTTTAACATTAGTTTTGTCATCTTTCTAGTTCTAACATCATTTACATTACAACTTCTACAAGCAGCACAAGATTTCAGCCTCAAATTCTGAACCTCATTTAGGTATTGCAACTGCAAACCGCCTTGCATACCGATTTTCTCGACTTAGACGAAAATTTTAAGCTCAATTAACATTTTTTTTTTCTGTACCAAAACTTGTTGGAAGTGAAATAATCCAACCATAAGGTAAATCGCCTATTTTAAACACATTTGTTCTCTATAAAATTCCCTGTGAAACGAATATAAACCATTGAAAATGATGAATTACGCGTCATGCAAAAAAAAATTATGAATTTCAAGGCAAAAACAGGCACTTACAACGTTTACTTCGAAATACAATATATTTTTATGAGCTCTAACAACACATTAAAACACTCAAAACTTAGCAAAATCGCTTCCAATGGAAAAAAATTAAAAAAAACTTTGAACTTCAACGATTCATTTAATTATATTGTTTCGCAATCGAAAAACAACACAGCACCAAGTTCATGAAAATGGCCATCCATATAAAACCTTTAAACTCCATAAAGTTTCATTTCAGGCCATAAATTTCGCCATTAAAAAAAATTCGCATTTTGGAGACTTCATTACAAGGTGGATCGGTATCCAGTTTTTGCCCTAGATTGGCAAATTTTTGCGATTCCTCCCTAAGGTTTGATGTTTTTTCAAATTTGAACAAAAAGTTGAAGGCCTACAACTTTGAGACACGAGTATCAATCGAAAGATCTCCTCAAGACGCATATTTCAAGTGATTTTCAGCTCCCTCGAAGGTGAGGAAGTGGGCTTCAGGGGTGAAGGAAAGGCAAAAATGGCCTGGAAAAGTGAAAATAATGTCTCACGCTCAAACAAACCCGAAATTCAACCTGCCCAAAAACTTTTGAATGCACGACAAAAAACCGAGCAGAAAATGTTAAATGAAGTTTTCCGTAGATCGCCCCCATTTTCCTAAAACATGTTCGGAACATTTTTTGGGGGTGTTGGGGGTTGTGTTTGGAACCATTTTTTGAGAAAAGTTTTGCTCATGATGAACTGTAAACCTAATAACTTTGAGAAAAAGGTTGAAACTAGGTCGTATCAAATTTTCAAGTCACCAATCAATCAAACAACGTCACAACTGGCGTTCGAAAATGACCTTATAAAAAACGCGTTTTTTTACTTGAACTTTAAAGTTGCGCACCACTCAAGTTTTCAAAGCTGGCACTCTGTAAAACTCGCTGGGTATATTACAAAGCTTTCTAAACGAGACTACAAAGTTTGACACCCCCAGGTATTACCGTTCAATACTTAGGCAAACTCAAACCTCACACAAAATTTTCGAAAATTTTGAGGAAAACTTTGACCCCAAGTTGTGTCGAAACTTGATCGCTTCGAGAGCCGCTGATTTTATGAGGCTTAGAACTTTTGAAAATGTACGAGCTATCAAACTTTGAAAGATTTAACCTCCGTGGTTTTCTCAAAATAATTCTCCAAATTTCGTCAAAAATACCCTAAAAATTTTTTGCAAACTTTGAGGGGCAAAGAAGGATACTTTTTACGAACGGATCGCAAAATGGCAACGTTGGCGTATACTCCATTGTTTCGTCTACCACATGCTGAAATTAAAGCCGCCTACAGGCATTCTATGGGTGTTTGGCAGCAGTTTGAAAATGTGTCATTTCGGTCGATTTTCGACCTTTGAACGGCCATTGAAGGAAAAGTTCTCGCACGATCTCGAAGAAAAAAGCTTAGGTTCGTGTCGAAAGGGCCTTTTATGTGCCTGCCAAATTTGAAGGCGCTGCGACGACGCGTTCGAGGGGCTACCCTATAAAAAGGCGACATCAATAGAAGGAACAATCCTTCGGTGAACGCCACGCGGCGTCTAGGGTAAGTGGTGTTCATCTTCCTTTGAATCTGTGCGCGTATGGGTCTTGGTTTTTTCACCGGATTTTCGCTAAGACGTCCGCCGGGCGCACAGAAACCAGCACAGACCGGGGCGGACCACACACACACACAAACACACACACAAACACCCCAAAACCCAGACGCTCACACTCTACACACACTCCCACACACACACACACACACATATACACACCGACATGTCGCGCACACTTTTAAAAATAACCACAATTAGCCAACACACTCAGATACACCATCGTCTCAAATCACAAACCGATGTGTACAATGTATTTCATTTTAGCCTCTATGTTTACCTATCGAACACCGAAATCAATTGATTTTACGACACCATTCCCAAATACCAAATAAAAACGTAACCTAAGCCCATATTTACAGTTTCAAAATCATTTCACAGACCGTGATCTTTCAAGTTTTCACACTGATCTAAGAGACTTCGGTTACACACTGAATTTTCAAATTTCTTTACTATCGGGGAACTTTCACGGTGTATATCCGAATAACTGAAAATATGCGCTGCAGGAGAAGAGCTTTGAGGGGTAACTAATATTTTTCATGAGTAACACAACCTCAACAAATCAATCAGATCTACTCTTATAAAATGACAACACCAATCACAATTCAACACATAAGTTCACCAATCACTTCCGAACCAAACCCAAAATAATATAACAAACTCAACCCAACCTCAAGTAATCTAACCCAACCTAGTATAATCAAACCTAACATAAGCAATTTTATCCTCACCTGACTTTATAACCTCATGTATCCAATTTTTTGGTTGCATTTTTCACCACTCTTATTGTATTCCATTTAACTTACCGTCCATCCTTATTTCTCATCAATTTACACAGAGTCATTCAACCTTTCCTACTCAAAATTATATAGCTTCCCCTAAATCAAAACTTACAATTACATAAATCCCTTATATGAAGCGGGACTGAAACTTTCTTAACAACATTATTTACAGAGTCGTGGGAGAATGACATTTTGAAATTAAATTGCGAATTCACCTAAGGTCAAAAATGCTTACAAGACTATCAATATGATCGTTCATCCCACCAGAACACATTACATGTTACCTATAACTAATTTAAATTACATGAGCCTCATTCCAAATTGTACTTATACATGCGGTTCAAGAAATAATGACATTCTACCAAAGCTATTCAAAATTCCCCCAAAGCCAGACGCACGAAAATTAGTCTTCCCGAAACCCACAAAAATAGCCACTTCTCATTTCAAAATTGATTACTCCCTTTCGTATGGGAGCAATATCCTTTCGTTCCGAAAATTCATTTAAAATAATGCACAAAAAACGCAAAATATTCACCAACTTCTTGACACATCCAATTACTAACAATAATTACTGAAATGAACCTCAAAAACCCAATACTGAATATCTTTCTTTCCACGAATAAATGATGCGAATGAGCGTAACATTTACATACATCAGATGGCGTCTCACTTATTCATGCTGAGCCCTTAAATCATCCAATCCTGCTCCATTGTACAACAAAACAATCATTAATCCTCAATAACATAAAAATCATCACAAAATAAAAATGCCATCGCAATGCCACATCAAAACGAAAGATAATTCTCGTTTAATAAAACAACATCGACACCTGTTCATCTTCATTGGGTTCACAATGAGGGAACGCGCCGTCGCGCGATCAAATTCAAGGCTTGAAAAAATTAAATCTGACTTCTCGAGCCGCTCAACGAGTGCTACGCACCTCGTTGAGCGGCAAAATTACAGCTCTTATATTAGTCATACTCGAAGGGCACTGCATTCACCTTCGAATCCATTTGAAACTCTGACAAATATCATTTCTGTCTCATTTCTACCCAGTTTCAGTGTAGTTACCCCCTACAGTTTACTAACGGGCTTGAAGGCATCAGTCTGTATGGTTATGAAAGTATTATCTGCAGCGATTTTATCTTCCTTGCGATTTTGCATTGGAAATAGCATTTTAATATCCCTCAACTTTTCTCAAACTCTTCCTAAATTATCAACACGCTTGGTCATTGCACAAGTCGAAATGTCCGAAATTGCCTCAAAAATAGCTCACAACACGTTCCACTGACGAAATAACGGACAAAACATTTAACTAAACTCATTTCCCTATATATCTAACAATCATGAATAAACATAATTCATTCACCAACATTGACACCCTGCTTTTCATTCCGCTTCATATGAGCCCGAAATGAATTCTCTAGCTCATTTCAAAGTACCCTTAATCGTAAATTGAAACATGCATAGAAATTTCGAAAATTACTCATTCACCCTAAAATATCGATAGGTCAGTTCTCAAAATGTCGGCATAAACAGACATACATATGTACATTGTATCAAAATTCCGAACATCTACCTGCAATGCACAACAAATGATATGCCTAATTCAAACTACACTCCATTGATAACCGCGTTCACCAATGCATCATCATTTACAATGAAAGCAAACCCATTACCTATCAATATAACTCAATATCACTTTCTCCACACGGAAAAAATTGCTATCGCCTCCCTACATCACGCCGCACGCTTCGTGCAAACTGCTACCATGATCTAAGTGAAATGAGTGATTTGTCGAACATCAAAATTCAATTTTCTTTCCAAGAAGAGACATTGTGTATCTCAAAATAACTGAAAACATGCACTGCTCCAGGAAGAGCTTTGAGGGGTAACTCAAGTAAGAAATCCTGTTATGCATTTACTCAATATTTACATCTTTAAAGCAAACATTGAAGCAAATACGAAGCTTGACATACATAAAGTGAGTCCTCATTAAAGATTCATTCAAATTTCGGCATCGAAATAAGTGAAAGAGCCATTTCTATAATTTTAATATGAATTCATGTTCGTGATTTCAACCCGTAAATGTACAATTTACCTCCCGAAAAACATAATAGAATACATCCTTCCATCATATTCAATAGCTTCACTGCTTTACACCGCCTAAACAACTAAGCACCATTTTCTATGTTAAAATGCGACTTATTTCATATCTTGAATACTCGTACAGAGGTATTTGTGACTCATGTGCCGATAGTACTTCCATTTAATACCACAAATGTTTCTCTAAAACTCACCGACATATGGAACCTTTAAAGAAGCTTTCGTATTCTTCTTCAAATCACCACTCAAAGTTGTACAGTGTCTCAAAATTACTGAACATACCTCCTGATTAAGCACGGCTTCGAGGGGTAACTCAAGTAAAAAATGCTGTTCCTACTTCTCTCAATATCTAAGTATTTAAGGCAAAGATTCAAGTAACAACGAAGATTGACATACATAAATGAGTTATACATGAATAGAAAGGAGTTATATCAACAAGTAATAAATATTTAGTATCCATCTTGCTTGGTATCAAGGTCATAAAGGCCATACGCCAGTCCGCGTCTCTCAGGAGTAATTCGACCATCGAATACCAAATGCAGTTGGAAGTATTAAGAATACGCATTGTTTTCGTTGCAAACAATAAACACTACAAATAATTACAGATACCGCAAAAATGGGGGGCAAAATAATCAAATTTCTATCATAATGGATAGGTCTTCACTTGCGACAAATTTTTCGCGTCACAAATTAATCACTTTGCATGTTTGACCTCTCATTACTTTGCGACTACTATCATGGTCACACCTTCAGCCATACCAGTACGTTAATTTTGCGTGAATTTCACTAGCCCAAATCCAAATCTCTTCAACACCTCCCAGAAGTTACACTTCCCGACGTACGACACATAATATTACAAAATGTTCGAAAATATTACATTCAGATAACCTCGAGCATTCATTCCTTCCTTCTTGAATAATCTGGTAAATAATTACAAGCTTTATCTTCCTTACATTAGCATGCATTCTTTCATGAATGTTACGTACTGTGTATTCTCATAAGTACGGAATTCTACATATTAAGAAAATGTTTAATGAATTAGTATACCTTTTCAATTATTTTCTATGAATTCCAAAGAAAACTTTTTGTAGGGTTAACAAATCCATTCCAAAATTCGAAATATTTTACCTCATTTCACTTACTCAGTACCATGATAGTTACACTATAGACCTTACCAGTAGGTGAAACTTTGTAAACATCTTTTACATGACAACTTTGACAAGCATCAGAAGATTTGAGCCTCAAATTCTGAACCTCAATGACATATTACAAATCGAGATCGAGATGCGTCCAATTTTTCTGGACTTTGAGAAAAATTGATGGCGGAACCAAAATTTTTTTTCTTTACCAAAACTTGTTGGAAGTGAAATATCCCTACCCTAAGGTAAATCGCCTATTTTAAACACATTTGCTCTCTATAAAATTTCCTGTGAAACCACTATAAATCCCTGAAATTCATGAATTACGCGTCATGTAAAAAAGGTATACGAATTTCAAGGTGAAATAAGCCACTTAGAAGGTTGACTTGCGAGTCCTAATAAATTTATTTCAACTCTAACAACACAGTACAACTCTCAAAAATACGCAAAACCGTCTAGAATAAACAAAAAATCAGGAAAAACTTTGAACTTCGATAATTCATTTAAATATATTGTTTCGCAATCGAAAACATCACAGCATCAAGTTCATGAAAATGGGCATCTATATAAAACCTTTAAACTCAATAAAGTTCCATTTCAGGCCCAAATTCAGTCATTAAAAAAAATTCGCATTGTGGAGACTTCAATACAAGGTGGATTGGTATCCAGTTTTTGCGCTAGATTGGCAAATTTTCGCGATTTCTCCCTAAGGTTTGATGTTTTTTCCAATTTAAACAAAAAGTTGAAGGCCTACAACTTTGAGACACGAGTATCAATCGAAAGATCTCCTCAAGACGCATCTTTCAAGTGATTTTCAGCTCCCTCGAAGGTGAGGAAGTGGGCTTCAGGGGCGAAGGAAAGGCAAAAATGGCCTGGAAAAGTGAAAATAATGTCTCACGCTCAAACGAAGCCGAAATTCAACCAGCCCAAAAACTTTTGAATGCACGACGAAAAACCGAGCACAAAGTGTTAAATGAAGTTTTTCGTAGGTCACCCCCATTTTCCAAAAACATGTTCGGAACGTTTTTTGGGGGTGTTGGGGGTTGTGTTTGGAACCATTTTTTGAGAAAAGTTTTGCTCATGATGAACTGTAAACTTGATAACTTTGAGAAAAAGGTTAAAACTAGGTCGTATCAAATTTTCAAGTCACCAATCAATCAAACAACGTCACAACTGGCGTTCGAAAATGACCTTATAAAAAACGCGTTTTTTTACTTGAACTTTAAAGTTGCGCACCACTCAAATTTTCATAGCTGGCACTCTGTAAAACTCGCTGGGTATATTACAAAGCTTTCTAAACGAGACTACAAAGTTTGACACCCCCAGGTATTACCGTTCAATACTTACGCAAACTAAAACCTCACACAAAATTTTCGAAAATTTTGAGGAAAAGTTTGACCCCAAGTTGTGTCGAAACTTGATCGCTTCGAGAGCCGTTGATTTTATGAGGCTTAGAACTTTTGGAAATGTACGAGCTATCAAACTTTGAAAGATTTAACCTCCGTGGTTTTCTCAAAATAATTCTCCAAATTTCGTCAAAAATACCCTAAAAATTTTTCGCAAACTTTGAGGGGCAAAGAGGGATAGTTTTTATAAACGGATCGCAAAATGGCAACGTTGGCGTATACTCCATTGTTTCGTCTACCAGATGCTGAAATAAGAGCCGCCTAGAGGCATTCTATGGGTGTTTGGCAGCAGTTTGAAAATGTGTCATTTCGGTCGATTTTCGACCTTTGAACGGCCATTGAAGGAAAAGTTCTCGCACGATCTCAAAGAAAAAAGCTTAGGTTCATGTCGAAATAACCTTTTATGTGCCTGCCAAATTTGAAGGCGCTGCGACGACGCGTTCGAGGGGCTACCCTATAAATTGGCGACATCAATATAAGGTACAGTCCTTCGGTGAACGCCACGCGGCGTCTAGGGTAAGTGGTGTTCATCTTCCTTTGAATCTGTGCGCGTATGGGTCTTGGTTTTTTCACCGGATTTTCGCTAAGACGTCCGCCGGGCGCACAGAAACTAGGGTAAGTGGTGTTCATCT
The DNA here is from genome assembly GCA_030386875.1 of Morinoia aosen. Taxonomy (NCBI): domain Eukaryota; kingdom Metazoa; phylum Arthropoda; class Malacostraca; order Amphipoda; family Talitridae; genus Morinoia; species Morinoia aosen. The sequence goes on along the minus strand of CM059571.1, from coordinate 60,518,399 downwards.
TCCTTTGAATCTGTGCGCGTATGGGTCTTGGTTTTTTCACCGGATTTTCGCTAAGACGTCCGCCGGGCGCACAGAAACCAGTTGGAAACTGATGTAACTGCTTTCGATGCTCAAGTGGCTTCGCTGTTGTACGGGTCTGGTGTTGATGATTCTAAGTTTTATGAGGAATTGGAAGCTTGCCAGGCTTATAAGGATAAGATTGTCGAATCTAGAAGCTTTCTCACTGTAGTCATGACTTCTCCTGTAAGCAGTGATGCGGCCACATTACCTCCTACTGTAAGCAAACTCAAACTGCCTGAAGTGCCTTTACCTAGTTATTCTCATGCTCCTGAGGAGAGTTTACAGCACTTCCTGAGAGGGTTTGAAAGCATCCTAAACAAATATTCTCTTACTAGCCACGAAAAATTCATATTCTTGAAGCGTCAATTAAAGGGTGAGCCTTTGTCGCTCGTTAATTCTCTAGGCGTGTCGGAGCAGTCGTATGAGAACGCAAGGGAATTGTTGATAAAGGCATTTGCCAGTGAAACGGTTCAAAAGTTTGATGCAATAAAGCGTTTGGCTACCCTGGAGCTACCGGTAAATGGTAATTCTTACGAATTTGTTAGTGAAATGAGAGTAGCTTTAGAATCTTTTCGTGTACTTCAGATTGACATTGAGACCATCCAACAATTTTTCGTTTGGAATGCCATGAATTCTGATTTGCAAACTCAGTTAATAAACATCTGTAATAATAATAAACCTACTATTAAAGAAATTCAAGACAATATCTTTAAAGCAATTGACCGTTGCAAAGAAATTGACTCTAACAAGAGTACAAGCAGGGACAAAAAAGTAAGATCTTGCAGTTCCTATTCGGCAGAACCTGACCTTTCTTCTTTCGCGGTAAATGTTAAGTACGGGTCCAGAGGCGAGCCTAGGGCAAATTCCGTGAGATTTTGTAGCTTGTGTAGTGAAACCGGGCGGTCTAAAGTCACTTCTCACGTTACCAGAGAATGCAGGAAGTACGAGACCCCTGAGTCTAAGATAGCACGGTTGAAGTCCTTAAATTATTGTACTCGTTGTGGCTTTGCTAATCACTCAACTGAACAATGTTCTTTTAAATTTGGTAGGCCCTGTTTTAAATGTAAAGGTGACCACATGACCTTCTTGTGCACCGAGGGTAATCCTCCTAAACATAAATCTCCTACATCTAGAAATAATACCCCATCAAATGCGAGTTTGTTCACTGGTACGGTTTGGACGAGTGTAGCCGATATTGGTGAGAATTCTGTCATACCGACATTTACTGCAAAAATAAAGAATGTTGATATACGCGCTATGAAAGATACTGGCTGTCAGCCTAACTTCATTGTCTCTAAAATCGCAAGGGACTTAAACTTGCCTATCCTGCGTTCTAATGTGCCAATAACTGTAAACGGTTTTAACGAGGCTAGGAAGCTTGTAACTAATGTAGTTCAGGTTCCTCTAGAAATGAACGGTAAACTTCGCACGGTAGAGGCCATTTGCGTTCCTGAAATAAGACTTAACGTAAACTTACCTGGTCTGTCTGATGTGGCGAAGCAATTTCAGATTAAAGGATATAAACTGGCAGATTCCTTGGTAACTGAATCTGATTCTTTATCATGCTTACAGTTTGTGCTCGGAACCAATGATTCGTATGTTTTGATTGAGCAACAAATTGAGTTTGGAGACTCTGTTCCATCAGTATTTGCGAGGACTGAGGCAGGTGTTCTTCTCTTCGGTAATCTGAATAGGCTTCTGGCGAATGTTTCTTCCCTTCCACCCTCAGAGTCTTGACAGATGGCAGATCGTGCAGACGTCTCTCCGACCTGTGAGCTAGGTAACTGTGGTAATTGTATTGGATTCTCTGCATACGTCGTCTTAGACGATGAGGGGGAAGTTTTAGATAGAGATCTTCAGTTGGCAACAAGTGAAGTGTTGGATTGTTGTTATAATAGAGTAGTCAATTACGATAGAACTAGCGACTCAGAATCTCATGAAGAAAACGATGAAGTTGTTAATTTTGTTTTGAGTAATACTACTAGAGATGCAGATGGGAGACTAATCATGCCCTTGCCTTGGCGGGGTGAATTTTCGCACTTGCTGGGATCAAATTTCGGCCTAGCGAAGAGTATACTTAGCTCTAATCTACGGAAACTTCATAAGGACAAAGAAAAATTGATTATGGTGGATAACGTTTTTAAGGATCAAGTCGAGTCAGGAGTTATTGAACGTGTGCCTAATTTTCGTGAGTTTTGTGGGAACAACAAGCATAGTTTCTTGGCTCACATGCCCATTTTCAAGTTGCAGAGAGCTACTACTAAATGTAGGGTTGTCTTTTTGTCTAACATTTGCGAGAAATTTCAGGGTAAGGCTTCAATGAACCATAATCAAGTTCTTTGTCCTGGCCCTTGCCTGAATCATAAAATTTCTACTGCCTTGTTGATGCTGAGATTCGGTGAAAGACTGTTAATTTACGACTTGCGTAAGGCGTTCCTGCAGCTCTCATTGAATGATCTAGACTCTAACCGTTTGATGTTTCTCTGGTTTAGGGACGTATCGAACGGGGATTTTTCCTTGGAGGCCTACAGAAATTTGAGATTGCCCTTTGGGTTAAAGCCTAGCCCGGCGTTGCTGATGTTGGCCTTGTTTAAAATTCTGGTCCTCGATGAGAGCGAGTCCAATGATTTGAAACTATTGAAAATTCGGCTGTACTCATTGATTTACATGGATAATGGGGCCTATGCTGGGTCAGACGAAGAAGTGCAGTACGCGTTCTCAAAGTTGAATGAAATATTTAACCCATATAAATTTGAGATTCAGCAGGTGGAAACGAACTCAGAGAAGGTGCACCAGCTGTTGGTACAAAAAGGCGAGTCTCCTCCAGAAACCAAAGTCCTAGGTATGGTTTGGGATAAAAGTTGCGATGCACTTGCCATTGTACGATTGGAGTTGGATGTCCAGGCCAATACAAAAAGGTTAGTTCTAAAGACTATTGCATCACAATACGATAACTTCGGTTTAATTTTGCCTTGCTTAAATAGGGCTAAGTTATTTGTTCATAAGCTGCAGTGTTGCTCTGGTTTACAGTGGGACTCTGTTTTGAATGATGAACTCATTAGGGAGTGGAAAGTTATTGCACGCCAATTCAATGCCCGACCTAACTACACCATAAAGCGGAATGTTGGTCACCACTCTGACGCGTATGAATTAATTGCATTTTGCGACTCTAGTAAATTGATGTACGGTGTGGTGGTCTATTTGAAGAACGTTTGCACTGGTGTGGTCAGTTTCCTGCTAGCGAAGAATAGAATTATTAATGACAGATTGAGTGTAAAAAGCATTCCCGTTCTCGAGCTTCAGGCCGTGGCCTATGCAGTGGAAATATTGGCAGAGTTACGGGACCAATTATCTGGAGAGTCGATCTTGTGCAAGGTAAATTTCGTTAAGTTTAAAGTTTGCACAGACAGCATGATTGCACTGCACTGGATCAATTCTTACGCGCTTAAGCTCGAGAAAATGCAGAAACATTCAGTGTTTTTACAAAATAGGTTGAAACAAATAATGGAGATGACAAAATCCTTACCCGTGGAATTTTCTTTCGCAGCATCAGTTGAAAATCCTGCCGATTTGACAACAAGGCCTGTCAGTCCTAGAAAACTAAGCGTGAGCACTTTTCATGAGGGGCCAGAATTTCTTTCAGGTGATGCTGAAATGGCTCAAGATTTTTCGGTAAGCTTGCCTCACCCTTGCCAGGACAGAGAGCGACCTCCCGAGCAGACTTATCTGGCAAGCGCTGGAGTAGAGGTGAGGGGCATAGAGTTCGCCGTTCCCGCTTCGCGATTCTCGAGTTTCGCTAAATTAGTATCAGTGTACTTTATAGTAAAGAGATTTTTTTTTTGTTTCGTAAGGAAATTCGGGTCGGAGCCGGTGAAGCAGAGATTTGAGGAAAAAAGTTCAGAATTTAACCGTTCCCAAGCTGTTACAGAGCTCTTACAGCTTGACCAACAACTTCACTTTGGCGATATTTTTGAATATTTCAGAAACAGAACTACTTTGAACGAAACTCCTAAGTTAGTCTTTCGGTTGAATTTGTTTATCGATGCAGCCGGCCTTTTGAGAGTGAAGAGCAAGTTTGGCCGGGCTAGTGATTATAGTCATAATAATTATAACCCGATTGTGCTCTCAAAGAATAGTCGTGTAACTGAGTTGATTATTAGAGATGCACATGTGCAAGCTGCCCATTCCGGTTGTTATACTTTACTTAATCAGTTGAAGAGGGAGTACTGGGTTGAGCATTTCTTCTCCACAGTGAAACGCGCTATTAAGAACTGCGTGGTGTGTAAGAGATTCAATTCTCGTACTGTAAAATTAAATCAGAACTCTTACAGAGACTTCAGGAGAAATCCCCCTTGTATTCCGTTTCGATCGATTTTTGTGGACTATTTAGGTCCCATGTGGGTCGGTAGTCAGACGGGCAAAAGGAAAGTCTGGCTGCTGTGCGTGACGTGCTTATGGAGTAGGGCCGTGAACCTGAAAATTTGTGCAGACCTGTCGGTAGAGTCATTCTTGACAGCATTTCAGACGCACATATACGAGCACGGTGTGCCTAGTCGCGTGTTTTCGGACCTGGGATCGCAACTAGTCTCAGCTGCAAATATTGTCGCAGATTTCCTTAAAGATGTGCATACGCAGACCTTCTTGAGCAGAAATGGAGTTGAACCTGTAAGATTCGATCATTATTTCAAAGGAAACAGCTCTCTAGGCTCCTTGGTGGAGGTTTGCGTCAAGTTCGTTAAACGGCTGCTCTACAGTTCAATTAAGAACTTGGTATTACCTTTGGATAAGTTTGAGCTGCTGGTAGCGAAAGTTGTGCATTTTGTGAACAAGCGACCGCTGGCTTTTAAAGAGGCTCTAAGAGAAGATGTGGAGCAGACTCCTTTGCCCATAACCCCAGAGTTGCTTTCCAGGGGACGAGAATTGATCTCTCCTAACATTATTCCCTATCCGACCAGTGGCGAAGTTTGGCAACCCGATACCACTCGGGAGAAATCCTTACTAGACGGTTTTTCTAGGCTATCTACCATTGATGACAGACTTGTCTCTACGTACAATGAGGCCTTCTTTGCTAATCTGTTGGATCAGGCAACGAGTGAATCGGGAAAGTATAAACCCGTGCGACATGAGAAGTTAGCAGAGGGCGACATAGTTTTACTGAAGGAGCCAAACATGAAAGTGTATCACTACCCAATGGCCGTGGTTCATTCAACAGTCGAAAATGATTTGGGTGAGGTCACGGCAGTTACTGTTTACAAGGGTCGAACGAGAGAAACGGTCAAGAGACACGTGTCGTCGGTAATACCTTATTTGCGCCCTACGTGTAGCCCACCTGTTCAACGGGAAACATTGACTGCTCCTAATTGTCAGGAGGAGGCGCGTCCTCAAAGAGCTGCTTCCGTAAGAGGAAGCGCGATTTCTCGGCGGATGCTGGAGAGAAATCTAGTTTAAGTTATTTGTTAAGAGTTGTATTCTCCAAATTTTGTGTTCTTACGTTTTCGTTTTCTGATTTAATGCCATAGGCTTAGTCCAGTTTTACTTTAAATGTTTAACTGTTCATTTTCATTTCGAAAATGAACCTTGGCCCCCGGAGTGTCTAAAATAAAACCTTATTTTACGCTATTTTTCCGCGATTGGGGAAACTAGCCTTCGCGAGTTGTAATAAAGTATTTTAATTAAACTTCAAAGTTAAAATACACTCTGGGAGGCCGCCCGATATTCATAAAGTGTGAAGACCATTACAGACGGTTTCCTCGAGTCACGACACCTGAGAGAGGCAGACCCATTTCAGCCTCAGCGGCGCACACATCTCCGTGCTTCATCAACTGCCTTTACATTCGAGAGCCCACGAAACGATGATGGGCTAAGGCACATATCCGGCACGGCCTGCGTCTTGTGGGCGCTGGCCTCTGGAGACTTCACTTCACCTGCACACCTGCACGCCGTAGCCTGAGTGGCAGATGTAAGTCGGGCGGCCTTTATTTCCCGATGTCTGAAGCAGGCATTAATTAGGCTAGCCTCGGTGATCCTCTGTACGGGTTGCTTTTAAACGCGACTCGTGAAGCTAGGCTTTCCCTAATCTGTGGCGACAGCCGGGGCCAGGGCTTCAAAATGAAATACCAAAACTCTATTCGCGCATAATACTAAAACTCTATTCGATCTTGCATAATAATAAAAATCTATTCGATCGTGCATAATAATAAAAATCTATTCGATCGTGTATAATAATATAAATTTATTCGATCGTGTATAATATTAAAAATCTATTCGATCGTGTATAATATTAAAAATCTATTCGATCGTGTATAATATTAAAAATCTATTCGATCGTGTATAATATTAAAAATCTATTCGATCGTGTATAATATTAAAAGTCTATTCGTTCTTGCATAATATTGAAAGTATATTCGTGTACAGCACTATAATCGATAAGTCTTCCTCCAGCAATCCATGCTCCTTGGGCGATCGCGAGGGTCCTCCATCCGGGTTGCCTGCCCGGGATGCTCCGCTCGTGCCCGGCCTGCCTCGGTCATCCAGAAGACTGTTGTTTAACTCCTCTGTAATTTCATCCTTCGAACTTTCTGAAACTTAAAACCTGTGACTCCACAAAATTCATCAAAATTAAAAGTCTTTGCGGTGGTGAATTTGGTTAATCTCCTTTGCGATAGTAAATTTGAAATTAAGGAAGAGACCTCGAAGTTTTGATCATTCGATAGGTTTTTTCTACAGCACCTGTATCTACCTCCATCTCTAATGGCACACCATTTAGTAACAATTTTATTTTGATTGGGGGTTTCATTTCCTCGGCTATTGAGAAAATCTCTCCATAACAGCCTAGATTAGCAACTGGATAGTCTGCACAGGCTGCATTGTTAGTTCTATTAGGGTTAGGGTGGTGTTCCCTCCCCCTTTTCTCATGCATAGCATGCACAAAATTATTTTTGTTGTCTTTAGCAGAATTTTGCTTTTTCAATTTAAAGCAACACTTCTTAAGATGGCCTTTTTGGCCACAACCATGACAAACACTGTCTTTATAGGGGCAATCTCTACGCCAGTGCAGATTACCACAGCCGCTGCATGCTGATTTGGGGCTAGCTTGAGCCTGAGTTTTGCCCTGAGGCTTAATAGCAGTTTGCTTTACTCTATGCTGGCCCACATTTAGTATGGAATTAGGTTGCCTTAACACAACCGTCTCCCTCAGTTGAGTTTCTTTGGCAGTTGCCAGATCCACGGCTTTTTTCCATGTGAGGTCATTTTCATTAAGCAAACAATTTTGAACATCATTACTGGCCACACCCAGTATGAACCTATCAAGAAGCGTCTCTTCCAGAACTTCCTGTTTGAAATTACAGGTGTCTGACAGGGCCTTTAAGCTAGCCACAAAATCAGCAATGCTCTCCCCTTGTTTCTGGTTCCGCTTATGGAACCTAAACCTTTCAAAGATCTGGTTGCGTGTCGGCTTAAAATGCCGTCTTAACGCTTCCATGATCTCCTCATAGGTAGCATCTAAAAGTCTTTTAGGTGACAGTAGGTCTTTGGCTAACCTAACAATTTTAGGACCCACCAGAGCAATAAATGTTTTAGCTTTATTTGAATCTTCCACTTTATTAATACTAAGGAAGCAGTTTAGCCTGACTTCATATTCTGGGAATTCTTCCTCTAAAGGATTGAATTCTCCCACTGAGCCTAGCATTGGCATTTTTACCCAGCTTTACAGCTAATCGTCAGATATCTACCTGAAATAGTAGTAGCAACAATATCAGTTGCAAGAGTAGCCAATTCAAGAGGCTGTAATATTACCCCTTGTTAAAAAAAAATCAGAAATTTACAGCATCAATACTCTAGTCACTGAATAATATAAATTCTGAGTTCCTTCATTAGTCTAGCCTCTCCCAATAGTTCTACAAAAAATAATCCTCGTCGCCAGTATTATAGAGTGGATAGCCCTACACTAGAGCACAGCATAGGTTCCACATAGACAACATAGATAGAGTACTGCACAAAATAGACAATTGCAAGACACAACAATTTAGGTAAATAGTTCACTCACCTCTTGGATACCTCAACTTAATACTCCATTTTCAATACTGTGGCTAGCAAGAGTAGAGCGGAGATAGACGGGAAATGTATAGTATAGGGTAGAATAGAATTAGTACATTAGTTTAGAACTTAAGAAGTTAGATACCAACCACAGTATGGTAATTATTTACACACTCGGTCAACATGTACTTGTTGTTGAACCCGAGGCCAATCGCAGACTGACTTGCGAGTGTTGCTCTCTCGAGCGTTGCCAACTTATGGTCTCTCTAACTAGAACTTACACTACTCGCTATATTACATTGATATTAACGTTTAAAATGCGCATAAAATGTATGAATGTCCTTACCATGCTTTCGCTGGAAGGCAACTTTAATATGTAAATGTTTTTGTGTAACGGAAGTTTCTTTAGAAAACTCCGTTCTCATAAACACAAATGATTTGTTCATCTTGTTTTCTTGGGCGAATCCGAACCCCTATCGGCGGATTCGAGCAAGATGAGGTGAAAGCCGCGGCGGGCTGCCACCTCAGACACCGACAAGACTTGGTCGCGAGCGCATGTGTCTATGCATGCTCTGACCTGTTCCGACCCCTGCTTCCGGGGCATTCAGCCCTAGACAGCCGGCTTAATTGAAGAGGTGTTCGCCTGAAACATTATCTTCGAAGATCCTCAGGTGAGCCTCCTATTTTTTGTTACCATTTGTCATAAAAAGCGTTTTACTTGCAGCGTACCCTGACCTCCTTAAGGCCAGTTGGTAAGACTATGTCTTTGGTGCCAGTTAATTCAGGAAGTTTCGCCGTAATATCGGACGGCGGGACAAATTAACAACCTTTCATAATTCCGTAAAACCCAGACCATCAAACTTAAAAGGTTCTTCACTTCCAACATTCATCTAAAGCCAGTCATTCACACGTCTCCCAATTCTAAGACTAATAATATTTTGTACTTGAACTTGAACTTGAAATTGAGGGCCGACAGCGTCGGGCCTTTGTAACGGCCTACAATTCCCTCCACAATTTTCACACAAAGAGTTCAGCACCTAGTACCAGACTTGTCCACTGAACTACTCAGGATCTACCAATCCTTGTCACAAGCTGCCACTGGATGGCATCACTGGGATAACCAGTGTGTCAAAACACCATCCCCAGGCATATTGGGTCAATACAGCCCACTCTACCTGACTGGCTCATTCCAGTCACTGTCTCTTACTCCAGGCACGCACAAGAAACATTTTCATAGCTTCAATGATACTCAAATTACACTCCTGATCCAATCCAGCAAGACAGCTTATACCGCAATCATGTTCTGCACATCTGGCATACCACTCATTCTCTCTATACTGCTCAAGCCTCACATTCATGAAACTCTCTCTCTCTCTTGCACATACTTACTACATTCCAGCACAAAATGCTCAATTATTTCCTCCACTTCACTATTACACTGCCGACATAATCTGTTATTATTCTCATTCCACCTCCATGTACGTCTGTTTACACTCAATGACTTACATCTCACAGCAAACAAGAGTTGGAAATACTTAGTTGTATACTTGGTTTTTTGCATGCCCTCAACATATTTTCTTCCAATTGCTCACACTCAGATTCAATTAAAAAATTGGCATTATATGTAGCATATCGCTACAAAGCGTGAGAATTATGAATTTTCCCATTCGCACTTTAAATAAAATTAATCATTAGCATTGAAAATCTTACTATAATTTATTATTAATTATTTTCTACTTCTAATTCGTTGTCGCGCCTATCGGCTAAAGCGCATACTTCCAGATTTATCTGGCATTAACATAGTCCCTTCTGCATTAAGATAAATAAACATATGACAAGCAAAGACAATAAGTAAGGATCGCTCACCTGAACTTCGAAGAAAAGTTGTCCAGGGAACACTTCCTCAATGATAGCCGGCTATCCGGGCCCAGAGCAGCCCGAAAGCAGGAACCGGTTTAGAAGTCGTAACGCACAAGTCACGTGCTTCCGACTCCGTAGGTGGTTGTCTTCTGACGTGTCAGCCCGCGAAGGCCTCGACGTCAAGTGCGCTCCGAATCCGCTGTTGTGACTTCGGATTCAGCTCGCGAAGATAAACGAACATATTAAGGCTGTTCGACATACGCATTTGTTGCCAGGAAGGGGAAGCAATCCATTATTGCCTGCTTGTCATATTTAATTAATATAATTCTTTTAGGTCAATTAAGAATTGATTTTGACCCAGTCCCTTATACTACAAGATATTAATTAACTTGCATGGGACATACAAGAGGAGCAGGCTGGAGTTGCGACACAATCCCGGCAAAAGAAAAACGGAGTTTTCATTTGAAAATTCCGTGAAATACACAAAGACATGCAATGTCCTCCCAGCTCAATACTGGAAAGGACCAAGTAATAATATCTGCGCATAACACATAATTGAAAGGGTTTACAAATGCCCTTTCTTAATAAGATAAGTTAATTTACTGCGTTGCTGACGCGCCGCTTCCCTTAGAGGGCGGTCAGCAGGAGTAACTACTGGTTCTTCGGACAAGACCGAAGAATCCGTATCAGAAGAATTTGAAGAATTGAGCTGCTGAACTCTAGGGTGTTCAGAGGTAGAACTACCCCTTTGAGTTTCAAACCTCGCGGGAGGCTCGGAACGAGGGTATGATTCCGCGTCCGAACCACTCCCGTCTGCGCTATCTCCCACCTCCTCTGGAGTAGGATCGGTCACAACTAACTCCAGTGGGTACAGCAACGAGACTTTAATGGCGCTTTCGGTGTTATCAGCCCTTATAATCCTTACAACACGGACCTTGCCGTCGCGACCAGGGAGCAAAGCACTGATGCGAGCCAAGGCCCAAAATGGTCTGGGTTTTATAGGGTGTTTTACAAGTACCACTTGACCCACAGATAAGAATTTGTTTTGCAAAGGTAAAGATTTCAGAGGATATGGACCTCGCAAAGAAATAAGATACTGAGAGTACCAAAGCTCCCGGAACTTGGCGACCATGACATCGCGTCTCTCCAAAAGAGTGAGCAAATGCTCGCGATGCTCAACATCGTCAGTCTCCAAGTCCGGAAGCTCATCGGACAAAATAAGAGAATTAGATGTAGGATAAAGTTGAAGAAATTGAAGGGGCATTATAGGTAAAATCGAGTCCCCCATCTCAGTGTACGAGAGAGGACGCCGATTAAGGTTGAGAGAAATATCAGAAATAACAGTTATGAAAGAAGAATAAGAATAAGTGCTCCGTCCAAAAAGTTTATATATGCAATCCTTTATGGACTTGAACAGGCGTTCCCATATCGCTCCAAATATAGGACTGTAGATAGGGATAGTTTTGAATTTAATATTAAAAGGGCGAAATCGCTCTTCATACAAGGAGGAAGTTAGCACTTCCGATAGAAGATCGGGAGCGGCGGTGAAAGTCCTAGCATTGTCAGAATAAACAGTGTTAGGAATGCCCTTTTCGTTCGTAAATCTTATGAAGGCAAAACAAAATTCCTCCAGAGTCATAGAAGGAAGAACTTCAATGTGAATAGCCCTAGTCTGAAAACACGTAAACAACAGTAAGTACACCTTTTGCTTGTAACCAAAAGGGTCTAATACCCAAAAGTGGGCCGAGAAATCCATGCCAGTTGTGGCAAATGGCCTCACGAAATTAGTACGCGAGTCAGGTAAAGCAGGAGGATCGGGATAAGAAAAAGCTTTGGCGTTTAGCTTCTTGCATACAATGCACTTAGCCAAGACGCCGCGAACTGTGCGCTTGCAGCGAGGCACGACATAACCGTCTAACTTAAGTTTCTGAACGGTGATGTCGAGCCCCTGATGGTTGAGAAGTTTGTGAGTGTGCGAAATTAGCAAATGAGTCAAATGTGAAGAACTAGACAGCAAGATGGGGTTGCGAGTGTTATAGTCTAATTCCTCAGCATTCGCAATACGACTATTCGAACGAATGATACCGTGCGAATCGAGAAAGAGGTTTAAAGTTCTAACAGCGGCGGCTGAGGACTTTTGGTTTTCAAGGCCTCGAGCTCGCCTGCAAAGTATGTACTTTGCATAGAAGAAATAAGGAACAGGAAAGCTCGCAATTTTGCATTGCCCAAATCTGCATGTCGAACAATAGCGACAGCTTTAAACACCTTCTCAACCGTACCTATTAACTTAGGATAGGAGGAGAAGCGTTCAATCTCCAGAATAGGAGCTTTACACGGAGGGAAAACATTAACATTAATACATGCAGAGGATACAAATTGATGGGGAATGCATCCCAAGTGGCCCTTGGGCCACTGGTCCTTACCTTCGCGTATCCAGTCAGGACCTTTTAACCACACATTTTTACTCTCGAGAAACTTTGATGCTTTTATGCCGCGAGTTAACATGTCTGCCACATTGTACGTGGTGGGTACATATTCATAGTGAAAAGAAGCTTTAGTTGTACCTTCCAACGTTAGTCGCATGCCATCTATATCCTTAATTCTATTACTGACAAAAATATTCTTTCGAGGAGGCTTACCACTCAATAACCAAGCCAAGGTAACCTGGGAATCGGTAAGAAAAGTTACACTTGAGACCTTATAGGGAAAGTTGACGTCGCACATCAGGGAAACAAGACACTGATATGCTAGAAACACAGCCAGAAGTTCAAGAGAAGGAAGAGTTCTTTGCCTAGGAGGTGAAACCTTAACTTTTGAGAAAATTAGCGAGCTGCGCTCTTTTTGGACACCGTACATACAGGTTTCAAAAGCTCTCGCACTGGCATCACAAAAAATTACAAGGTCAATTTTCTCAGTTTCAACAAGATTCATCCTAGGGAACTCAAATGCATGCAATTCAGAAAATTCCTGACAAAAATTACGCCATTCTTTACAGATATCATCTGGAACGTCTTGATCCCAGCCTAGTCTCAACGGTGTTAATTTACGTAAGATGAGTTTTCCTCTAACAGAGAATGGTAATAGAATCCCTAAAGGATCATACAAAGAAGCAATGTCTGACAGCATACTCCTACGAGTTTTACAGGAAGGATTTAAGCTCTTTACAGATACGGAAAGAGAATCAGAAGAAGAATTAAAGTTGTAACCCAACACTCTGGAGTGCTCACTGGAGCTACAAAGAGAAGGGTCAATTTGAGTCAGAAGATCAGAGTTGTTAGACTGCCACTGACGCAAAGGAAAGCCGCTTTCTTTAAAAGCTCTGTTTGCGCGTTGAAAAGTGTCAAGCGCAAGCTCGGGACTATTAGTCGTGAAAATAAGGTTGTCAACGTACAGTTTGTTGGCCATTATGTCTTTAACCACCAAATCGTTAATAGTTTTAGCATGGAGTTTGAGAAGAAAATTAAGAATATAAGGGGAAGCGACAAAACCGAACAACAAGGTTGTGTATCGGAAATATTTGAACTCACCATTCTCAAAGAGAACAAAACTAAATTGATTACGGTCAAAGATCTTGGCCAACTTTACCTGAAGAAACGCCTTAAAAATATCTGATAGTACAACAATGGAATTAGATCGAAAGTACACCAACAGACCAAGCAAATCATTCATGAGGTTAGGACCCACGTATGAGGCCTCGTTTAGACTAGGCAATTTACCTCCCTTGAGCGAGCAATTAAACACTGGGCGTATTTTGGAAGTGGAAACGTGTTCTCTCACGACAGGCCTATGAGGTATCCACTTATGTTCACACACATTTAAATTCCCGAGAGAAAGAGGCTCAATTATACCTAGCTCGAGTTGTTCCTGAAAGACATCGTTATATTGCTTCTCTATGCCTTTACGAGAGTTAGAAGCAGCAACTTTCTGCGCGAGATAGCGCGCCAACCCGAAACTATGTGGAACTTTCGCTAGTATATTACGATTCCACGGTATGTGAACATGATAGCGGCCTTCGTCGTAAACTACGCTACTCTTAAAGTCTGTTAGCTCTTTATCATTCTCCACTTCCTTAGCAGGCACCCCTATTAATTCCAAGTCTAGAAGTCTATCAAGACCGGCCTGCACATCACACTCGGTCCCATCCAAGGCAGAAGAACAAACTTTAGGAGGCTCAAAAAATGCCTCCAACATACCATGATAACGCTTAGTTTTAGGTTTACTCCTTTTTGTTTGCTTTTTTTGTTTATTTGCAATAGTCAAGGAAGAAGAAACTCCATGCAGTGCAGAAGAAGAGGAAGAAACGTCAGGCGAAACAACAGAAGGAGAAGAACTCTTAGGCAAAACAACAGCACAAGCCGAGCCACCGTCTTGCTTTTTAGCGGCCGAAGCCACGATAGGAAACAAAGAGGATTTATAACATTTTAGATCCCCGAAGGGTAAAAAACCGTTAGCTACACGCATAACTTTATAGCCAGCGACGTTTTGCAATTCAAGCACTCGAAAAGCTTGAAGAGCATCAATCCCCAGAATGCCGTTGATTTGAATATTGTCATCAACGACTTCAGGAAAGGAAGTAGACAGAGGAAGCTTAGTCTTAAGGAGCTCGAGTTTAGATTTCAAACCCTTCATCCCCATCTGTAGGTGCAAATTTTGCATTGCAAAAATATCAAGCTCATGCTTCTCACAGTCAGGAAGCACGAGCTCGACGTTAATGTGCTTGCCCAGCAACGGGACAGAGGCACCTACCGTGTTTACAGTAATTTGCTGCAAATCAGCGGTAGAACTGTTAGGACTAACGGTATCCAGGTCAATCAACGTTTGTTGACTCCCGGTGTCGATTACGAAATTTACACGTTTAGAAAGATTATTAATTTTAGTGGAAAGAGCGATTACAGGGCACATTCGAAAACGTGCCTTTAACCGTCAAGAAGATGAGGCGGCAAAAGAAGAAAAACTTACAAACTTAGGGCATAACGGGCTAACGTGGGTATTAGCCTTACATAACGAACAATTAAAGGGCAAGCCTCTGCTTTTTGCAGGGCAAGACTTAGCTACGTGGTTGTGACTAAGACATACGGAACACAATTGCAACTCGCCTACTTGCTTCACGCGTTTTTCGTGAGTATCAAATTTACGGCAAGAAAAAGACGTGTGACCGGTCTGCTTACAAAACCGGCACACTTTTACGTTAGGAAGGTTAGAAGATACAGGAGAAGATTTAAACTTAGTTTCAGCTCGAGTCTTCTCCTCCACCCTATTATTGCGAAGGGAGAGACATTTCTTAGGTTTGGATTGAGTTTCCAACAGAGACAGCACATGATGCGCGTTCTCAAACATTTCTAAAGAGAAGAAACTAGCTTTACAGTAACGAAGAAGTTCTAACAAAAAAAAGTCAGGCAGTTTGGTTTTAATTAAAGCAGAAAACAAGAGATTGCCTGATTTCTCGTTACGAAAATCTACTCCAAGCTTAGAGAGCTCAAGTAGACGAAACTTAACTTTAGAAAGAAAAGTCCCTATTTCTGCAAAGCTAAAGACACTGGGAGAATTTATTAATTCGTCCAGTGCAAGAGAAACTAGTTTGTCTGCGTTCAAAAATTCCTGCTTGAGCAAAGCCCAAGCAGCTTGTAAACAATTCTCATTGGGAAGTCCCTCAACCAGACTAAGGGCTCTTCCCTGTAATTGATTTTTTAAGAATATAAATTTTTGCTCCTCGCTCATATTAGGATAGGCTTGAAGAGCATGAAGAAAAGATTCCTGAAAATGGAGAAAAGAAAAAGGACAGTGTTCATTATCACTGAACTTTCTTAAAGTTAACTGAGGAGCTCGGAAAATGTTTAATGGTACATCCACAACAGAAACCTTACTAGCCTCAGAAGGAGGCGCGGTATCATTAGAGTTTGATACCTGTGCCGAAAAAACTGAATTTTTTAATTCAGCTATTAATTCAACAATTTGTACTTCATATTCAGCTCGTCTAACTAACTCCTCTTCAGAAATTTCCTCAAGGTCAGAAGGTAGAATAGAGGAGAGATGGCGAAAGTCCTTTAGAAGGCTACTCAACTGAGGAATAGCCTCCCTTAGGAGAGAAGGTGCACAGCCAGGAGCTAGCACTTTCTTTCGCAAAGCGGTAATACTACATTTTACTCCCCGCATTTTCATGCTAAGGGCTGAGGCATTAAACGTTTCGGTCATGTTTGCAAAAAAAGATAATAAGTAAGTAGTTTAATAGGCTTATTAGAAAAAAGTTCAGCTAATAATGGTCTACACTATTAAAAGTGGACAGGTTAGGTTTACATCCTCCTATTACATAGATAGAAAAAATACAAATGAGACAAAAAATACACAAAAAGGTTACATCCCTCACCTAATTAAAGTTTTGTCACATTAGAATGTTTTACACGGTTAAGTTTTTCACAAAAATTTTAATTAAATTTTTGCTGCAATATTTTAATTTTTTCACTTACATACTAGCACACAAAAAATGCAATCAGAAAAAATTATAATTGTGCAAGGTAAACAAGAGACTAGCTCCCAAAAGCACAGGGAGCCAGTAATACGAACAATAGTACCTTGCACAAAAACGACACGAAAAAATGTACCTTAATCTAAATGAGAAGAGAACCACCCCGGCTTCAAGCCCGGAAAGCTCGGCAACCAACAAAATTTTCCTAATTACGGAAAATTTATTACATTTATTTTAAGTTTTTTTTTATGAAAAACAGTTATTTAAACTGGAGAAAGAAGAAACAAAAAGATATAGTCACCAGGATTATTCCTGAAGCAACTCCAGCCTTACTTAGCAGCTGACGAACGAATTGCGCACGTCAGAACTGCTTTTCATAAGAAGTTACAATTTCGAACTTTCAAATGAAATGAAGAATTTTATAATTTAAGAAATTCTTCGTATAAATGAATAATGAGTTAAATTTCTAAGAACAAAGATTTGAAGATTAGATCACTTTCTTCAAACGAAGTATTTGAAGATTAAATCACTTTCCTCAAAAAGTTGCGAAGATTACAATTACGTTAAACTTGACTTCGAAAAAAGGAACTTTCGAAGAAAACGAATATTAGGAATTATAAAAAACTTTTCTTCGAAAAAAGATAACTATGTCGCGCCTATCGGCTAAAGCGCATACTTCCAGATTTATCTGGCATTAACATAGTCCCTTCTGCATTAAGATAAATAAACATATGACAAGCAAAGACAATAAGTAAGGATCGCTCACCTGAACTTCGAAGAAAAGTTGTCCAGGGAACACTTCCTCAATGATAGCCGGCTATCCGGGCCCAGAGCAGCCCGAAAGCAGGAACCGGTTTAGAAGTCGTAACGCACAAGTCACGTGCTTCCGACTCCGTAGGTGGTTGTCTTCTGACGTGTCAGCCCGCGAAGGCCTCGACGTCAAGTGCGCTCCGAATCCGCTGTTGTGACTTCGGATTCAGCTCGCGAAGATAAACGAACATATTAAGGCTGTTCGACATACGCATTTGTTGCCAGGAAGGGGAAGCAATCCATTATTGCCTGCTTGTCATATTTAATTAATATAATTCTTTTAGGTCAATTAAGAATTGATTTTGACCCAGTCCCTTATACTACAAGATATTAATTAACTTGCATGGGACATACAAGAGGAGCAGGCTGGAGTTGCGACATCGTAATCATTGAAGTTTTTGTGTAAATACATGAGAGATCAAATAATCAATCGACATTTCGAGTTTAAAGCAGCCCGATACGGCAACATCGGAGAGCGTCACTTGAACTGGCTCACTCTTGCTTGTGGCTTTAGCGTGCGAACATCATCTTGTAAGTGCAAGTGAAATTTAGGCTTAGAATAGAAAGACACCGGGTAAAGTATATGTACCATGTATTTCTTTTTCGTGTGATTGTGTTAAACGTAAAGAACTGCTCAGTGTCGTGAAGTAGGCATAAACTCTCAAATAGTGTTAAGATTCTCAGACTAGCATGTGTTATCTAGAGTGCTAACTCGGTGATATAGTGTGAATATTGCGTGTCATTTCCAAATTCACGTGTTGAAATTTCATACTAGATATTCAGCTAACGTCATTGTTTTTTTCCTTACGGCAAAACTTATATTGTGGTTGCCAGTATCATATCGAAAATTACTCATAAACTGACTCGTGAACGCACGCGGCTAAATCGCCGGCGTTCGTTGTCGATATTGTGTCTTTGTAGTTTTCAATGGCGGAGCAGATACTGCCGCTTTCCGTCACTACTCCGTGACCATAACTGCACTATAAGCATGTGCTATAATAGTATCTTCTTTTTTTTTACAAGGCGTACTTGCAGTAGTTTCTCTTAAAATAATGTTTCAACGCGAAATGATAATGAAAGACGTCTCCTAATAATCTCGTATGTATGCAAATTACGAAGGTTGTTCATGTCTATGCTTGCTAAAGTTTTGAGTCGTCTTGTATAGCTCATACTTCTTGAACCTTGCGTTTAATCGCACTTATTTCAATTTAAATAATTTCAATAACAATTTAATTTCATTCTGTTCATTCTTGTGACGAAAATACCCACTACCATTTGCCTTTCGTGAGTGCGCACAAATTATGCCGGCGGCTTGTCGAGTGCCGACGTGTAGAGCCGCCGGGTTATTCGCCGCATTGATCTTCATGTTTCATCTCGCGCACATTTTCCTTCTGTGCAAGCAAAACGTTTAGTGTTTCCTTTTTTTATTATTGGGTATTATTATTATTGGGTATTATTCCTTACCATTTATTAATTGCAACTAAATTTATTCGTGATATTTTTAGTAGGATTTATATCAATGAAACCTTAGAATTTTTTCTCTGTTACTTCTTGTGCAGTTATAGAGATGTTCTAGAGTACTTAAAGAAGCATTAATTCTCTTTCTATGAAATTCTTAAGTGCTGGAATCCTTTTTCTTTTGCTTCAGGAACCATGTCTTGTTAAGTCATGTGTTTTTCCATGGTTCCAAGGATTTGATCCCCGATTATGCTCTTAGATAATCACTAAAAGTATTACTAAAAATTCCTAAATTTTATGCCTTGTATTTAAAAGCAAGAGCAGCTGTATAAGAGTTTCTTAATTGCTTCTGTCCTATCGCTCCACTTTCGAGCTTGACGAGAAAGAGAACAAATAAAATTAACTAGAGTCAAATCTGTAGGAATTCTCGAATTCTGCCGTGTGGGAGTTTTATTATTTTACGATGTGTGGACTGTCAGTGGTGTTTCCTTGATGTCTCCTTGGACTGTTCATCCAGCTTTTGGACTCCTTGCAGGACCTCAACGTCATCACACACACTATTTACAACGTTCTCCCTGGGCCGCTTTTGGGACTCTCTACTTGGATTGGATTTGGCTATGTTCTGGGCCTTTAGCCTTATATATTCTCTAATTACGGGCCTTAATTCCCAACTGCCTCAAATTACGGGCACAATTGAATTAGCCTCTCAATTGCGGAATTCAGCGTGCCTGGATCTTAATTACTATTCAAACGGAGAGTCATCACCGCCATCAGGCTCGGCACCTGTGATCAAACTCACCTGCTCCAAAATTAAGCAGGCTTTGCCCACATAAAGAGCAACGCACCGATTGTTGTGCCTGTTTAAAAATTGCCCTCCGTAAATTGAATATTCTGAACACAATACACTTACAACCTCACCCACCGGCCGGAGCGACTGCCTAAGGACTGCGAAGTATCTTCAGTCAAGATCTGCAGGATCAAGTCTCGGCGATCCGCAGGATCAAGTCTCGGCGATCTTCCCGGTTTCTTCCAATAAAACCATACGCAAAAGCTGAGTCCAAAGAGCCTTATTATCCCTCTCATAATTTTTCCCGGATGCTTGTCGAGGTCTCGTTAGGACTGGCTATACCCCTTGGTCAGATCCAAACATATACCCTTGAACTTGAACTTGAAATTGAGGGCCGACAGCGTCGGGGCCTTTGTAACGGCCTATAATTCCCTCTGCAATATTCACAATATTCATGCAAAAGAGTGGCCTGATATTCATTACGATATTTTGATTTTGAACATTTTTTTTTGCATAGAGGACCTAAATTGACAATCAAAATTTAAAAAGTAGATAATAGCCTTGTTAGTGGTTGAAGAAATAATTAAGAGAAAAATCTAAAGTATTATCATCTGAATATTTTACAAGTGGAATCATGGTAAGAAAAATATTACGAATGCTATAGGAGCGCAAATTATGTTGTATGATAATACTTTACATTTGTTGAACAACTAAAAATATTACGACCGGTTTATAGCATAAGACAAATGATAGGAACTATTTTGGAATTTAAACCGAGTTGGTACATAGTTTGGAATTTTTAAGCCTGTGCCAAGTCTTCTATGACTGCATTTGTATGTGAGACCTTAATCGTGAATAACAAGTAGAAAATTAATTTTTTGAATACCAATTTGTTCGTGGGATTTAGAAAAGCGAACGGCGGCTCTCCAGATTCGAATTGAGGACGAATTTGCAAACTTCGTTACTTTGACGACAAATACCAGGTAATTTTTGTTTGTTTGTATTTATACCACTTAAAGTTAGATACTTATTTAATTTTCCTCCTCTTTCTTCATCTCAATGGGGAACAAGCGTAAAAAGAAAGGTGTTTTTTATGCCTGTTCAGATGGGGACTCAGACGATCGATGTTCTGATAACCAACCAGCTCCTACCCCTAAAAAAAGGGATAGGCTTACAGAAAATACCGAATCTTTTGTTGATGCTAGTATTAGCCAACAAAAGAATCCTATCCTACCAACTGAATTCTGCCCTCCTAGCACCAGTGAACTCTTAGGTGATGGAGATCTATCCCTTTCTTCTTGTCCTTCATTGGGAAACTTGATAGATAGTTCTTTGCCTTTGCTGAATGTGACACCTGATAAGCAACATAGCTTTACTGGTTTTACAAACCAAAATAAAAAGACCATAATCTCATCTCCTGCAACTCAACTTGATCGTTTAAGTCAACCTCAAACTTCTAAAACAGTCATCATTGTAGAGCCAATTGCTGATGACAGATCTGTAACCAAGTTTTTTTCTAATGATATTGGACTAGCAAAAGCGCTTGCACTCTCTCCATTTGGTAGAGTAGGCATTGAGAAAACTACAAAAAATTTGCAACGGGGCCTACTGATCATAACCATGAAGGAAGCTTTGAATGATTTTGCGCAGTTATTAAAAGTCTCTGTAATAGGAGACTGGCAAGTCAAATGCAGACTGCCAGTAAATCAGACCCAATCAATTGGAGTTATAGGTCCTTTTGGAGAGGATACTACAGGGCAGGAACTCTTAGATTGCCTTCTCTCAGATGGATATCAAGTTCTTTCAGCTGATAGGATAGTGAAGGGAAAAAGCAAAATTCAGACTTCTATGTTTAAAATAGTTTTTGCCTCTCATCAGCTTCCTGAATATATCTATGCTGGCTATCAGCGTTTTGTGGTTAAACCTTTCATTGACCAGCCTTGGCAATGCTTCAGATGCCAGAGGTTTGGTCATAGTGCAGCATATTGCAAAAGTGCCCCTCGTTGTGTAGTGTGCAGTGGCCCGCATAATACCAAAGACTGTTCTAAGCCTGAGTCCCCAGTGTGCTGCACAGGGTGTAATTTCAGAATTGCAGGGCATAAATTAGAAAAAAGTTCAAAAAATTTTTGATCTAACGTTAAAATAGTTCACATTTTCCAAGTATCTATTTGGTTTTGAAAAATTTCAAAATCTGTTCATGAAGAATAGTTCATTTCATTAAAAACCTTGGAAGTTATTCAAATATCAATATCATTGGATAATTTAAAAGGCTACCAGGTGCCTAGAAGTAAATGATTGGCAATTCCTGAAAGCTTTCAAGTATTGAATTCAGTTGAGTTTTGAAGTAATATAAGTGTAGTGAAACTAGCCTGCTAACTAATTGCCTCACCACTAGGACGCCGTTCTGTCAGGATGCCAACCAGGCAAGGGTTAGCTATTCAGGCTAATTAGCTAGGCCCAGACACTAGGGTAAGGTGCGGGATGGACAATTAACAATGTATTAAAACATGACAAGTATAATAGACATTACACGTATAACCTTAGGGCGTGTCTTGCAAGAGCCGTCTCTCTATTACACGAGATCGTAGCTCTTCCGCCGACTAAACACCCCGCAAAAACACCTAAAGTACAATGGTAAAAGAGGGCGCAGGATTACCCAAGCACGGTATAGAGACCATGGTACCATGATAGAGACTAACACAAGCATCAGGCTGAATTCAGGCAAGAAGCTTAATTTAGCCTACTCGTAGTCAAGTGCACTGCATGAAGGTCCTAACGCAACAGCCGTGCAAACGTTAACTTTGGCTTCCGAATGGCTTAAGCAAGGCGGTCGCAGTATGGAGCGCTACGTACCGTACAGCACTACCCGCAAGGTACAAAACACGCAGTGAAATAGTTTCACTACATAAGCTAGCTGCCGAAACAATAAATAGCTATTTTGAATCCATGTTGTTGATATTCTTTCTCGTTATTACGATGTTTGGTTATACCATATTGTAAACCTCTGTAGAAGACATATTTTTTTAAATAATGTTTAACCTCCGTGCACTTGGTTAAATTATTGTGCTTGTCTAAATTAGTCTCAAAATTAATTGACGTAATACTCAAAATTTTGAATTTTTCTCCAGCAATATCAATCATTTGAGTTCTATGAGCCTCACGACAATGTTCTGGAAAACAAAAACATCTTAGAACGAAGAGACCTGCAAAGCACTGATAATGAAAGAAACTCTTCGATAATGATAGATAATGATAGAAACTCTAGAAACTCTTCGATTACTCGGGCTTTTCGTGCACTGTACAACTTTGTCTTTCTCGCGAATCTGGACGAATCCTTCAAAAGTTCTCAGCTTTCTCTCGTCGTTGTGTGAAGCACAACAAAATTTGAAAATATTTGCATTTATTTCAAAAAATTGATACTGTGTTATTGACATTTAAGCTGTTACTCACAAGAGCTTCTTGGGTACCAGACGTCAAAAATTACCTTTTTTAAAATTAAACTCTTATGCACAGTTAATCTTCTCGTGGCAAAATAAAACTATAGAGAAAGCATGGAAAATATGATATCTCTAAAATTCATGTTCTTCCAATGAAGCGCTGTTTCGATGTAACTCAAACTACTACGACTGACAATAATGAGTTAGTTGCGTGTTTTTCTAACAGGCCCTTTATGCGATAATATTTCATTCAAATCTTGTTAAATATTTCACAGGAATTGAAATAACTAGCAAGCAAAACCTCATTTGTATTGCGTGAGTAACCGGTAAAATAATAATAATAATTTTGTGGTCCTCAGAATGTTAGGCAATACACCGGCATGTGTATTTACTTATATAAAGACTACAAATCTTTAAACTAGTTACACAACTGCTGCACATTCTGCCGAACATCTCTTTAAAACATTGGTTACTTACGAATAAAAGAGGTAAAAAACTACAATTGGCGAAATCACCGAATCAGAATAAAAGTGAGTAGAAACGCTTCAACGCACCCACACTTTTCAACCTTCAAAATTTTACTGACACGATTTATAAATAATTAGCGTCAGCGCAATGACTGCGGATGGGTTGGTCACTTAAATATCAAAGCACTGGTTGCAATTGTGAATGGAACACTCAATGTCTCTACAAATTGCGAAACATGTTTAGAGTAATTAATTGTATTTTTTCAAACAATTTTGCTCCTCTGGCATTGATCAAGAACAAAAAACTGTAATGTAGAAAATTTTTGCACAACATTCAAAATTGAAATATGTTATCGTAACTTACATGTATCAACTGGCATTACTGAACACAAGAGTGTCATGTTAAATATTTTGTTTTACGATGATTGTGATTCATAATTTTATTATATATGAAATTGTTATGATTTTAATTGAGGACGTTTTACATTAGGAAATTTTTAAACCCCAATATGTTGTAAGGCATCCCATGTATCACAATTTTTGGAAATGAATGGGTTTTCTTTCTTTCTTATGCCATCTAACTTCATCGAGAAATATCCAGTAAAAACTTTGGTAGAGTAATTTTATCGGATATCAAATTACTACTAAATTTACAATGAATCACATTTATCAATGTTGAAATTATCTGTGCGATGGATTTTATTAATTTACATAGATGTTCTCTTTGTGTATTTTATCCTTAAAAACCGTTAATTGCATTTTATCCGCAAACGTGAACAACGAAAGAAAATCATTCCAAAATACCTGTTCAAGACACCCACTGCCATTTCAAATGTCACGCTTCGCTCACATTACATTTTTTAGCCCTAATGCTTAATATTTGATTTCCAGCCACCAAATTGATTGGCAGAAATTGGTTTTCTTTAACTTCATGACGTGATTAATTATACACGAAATATAAAAAGTATCATACAACTTACTCTAAGACAAACCAAAATAATGTGTGAATATTTACGCACTCAAAAGGAAAAACGGAATAACCATATAATTTTTCAACAGCAAGTATACTCTACCATGCATACGAGTACAACTGCTAGGTAGCTGCGGCGCGGAAGGAACAGCTTTCCGGAGCAAATGGAACTCTCGGAAGTTCATTTCTCGTGAACGAGCTCAATTTGTGTCTCGTACAAGGCTGAATAGCGAATCATTCTCGTAAGAATAGCATTAAGGGATTCTTCTCCGTCTCGTTCACAGGGAACAATAATGAATAACTATTACTCTGAAGGGGTTTTTGAATAAAAAATTTACCTTTTCCTAAAGCTGAAAGTTTCCTTTTTCCAATGAAATAACTTGAAGGCCATTTGAAGCAAGATATATGGTATAAAAATGTCTTTTAATACGATGAATGACGTTTTCTTGGAAAGCATTCGTTCATCTGCGCGGTCTCGCTCATCAGTTCATTACGAAACATGGTCTGAGGAGGTGTGCGACGCTCCTATCACTCGATCCAGTCTACGTTGACTCTTTCACGTATAAAAAGAAAAATGTATATAATAACAATTATTTTATGATAAAAACCTTTTAAAACTAATTTTAAGTTGTATTTGTTTCAATTTATTGTGCCAATTTTGATTATAAGGTACTTCAAAATAGTTCACAGAAATTCCCTGGATTGCTACATCAAGTTCCAATTTGCCATTGTGTCCAGGCATAAAAAAGTTCCCTGAAATTCTTCCCTGGTGCTGCAACTGCTTGGGAAATCATACTGCAAACTATGGGGGATGTCCTTCTATCAAAAAAGCTAGATTAGTAGAGAAGACTCGTGTTGAGCAGAGACTTTCTTACAGAGATGCTGTAATACATGTAAAGAAGTCTTTATCAGCTGATCCTGTCAAATTTGCCTCTCAACCATTGTCTAACCCAGCATCTAAATCAGTAAAACCAACTTCTATGACATCAACGTACTCTAGCATTCCATGTGCTCAAATACCTCACAATGTTGGAAAAGTTTCAGTTGGAACTCAGACCACTAACTATACTACAGCTCCAACTCTGCAGAATGTTCCCATTTCACTATTTGTTGAACTTATGACCAAAATCATGTCCTTGAACTCTGATAAAAATATTTCTACTGATATTATATCAAAATTGACTACTGAAACGCTGAACCTTGATAAACCTATGCCTAACAGTCCCTCTCCAGCAGGAGCTTCTGAATTTAACTCTGGCCCTCTGAGCTCAACCAGCTCTGATCCACCTCTTTGGCAACTAACCTCAGGGGGTACTTGTGCCTCTTCTCTCTTGGAAAAGGACAGAGAGCTGGGTGTACAGGTGGATCCTTCTCCTGTAATTGGGGGCAAATATTTGCCAGATAAGATCAAAAAACAAATTAAATTAGTCCCTCCCTCTCCTGTAATAGCCCCTCAGGGGGATACAATTATTGTATCTATGGGAACTAGCGCTCCCAGGGGGACAATGTGAGGGCCCGAGCTAAAGGTTAGGTAGGCTTTCTTTTGTTAAAGTAGAATAGGTTTTGTTGTGTTACGGACCATCTCTTTTCGGTTCACTGCTGTCCTGTTTTTCACCGCCTACCACTTTCTTCTTCAACTTTTTCTTGTTTCATGAACTTCTTTCTTAGCTTTCTGTTTCTATGCCCTTTCTGCATAGATTCCACGTTCCCTTAACTCCATACTAAATGGTGCCTTCTTCCTTCCTCTCTTTACATCTCATTGTTGAGGATAGGGAGGCTTAAACTAACTAATAAACTAATAAACTAAACTCTCCTGTAATAGGCGGCAAACCTAAATTCACTATGAATAAGAATAATCCTCTTCAGCCTCAACATAAGACTCATAAACAAACAAAATAGCTTCCACCAAGATATGTTGTCTGCAGTGGAATTGTCGCAGCTTAAGCAATAAGCTGAGCAATTTCAAAATTCAGTTATATTCACTAAAGCCACATCTTGCTTGCATTTGCGAAACATGGTTATCTGATAAATTTGAGCCTAAATTTATCAATTACTCAGCTATTTATAAACACAGACAAGCTGCACATGCAGGAGGGGGCCTTGCAATTTTAGTGAGAAGTGATGTGTCTTTTAAGAGCTCACCTCTTGTTCCTTTTCCTGGTGGAGTGTTGGAGGCTCTTGCTGTTACCTTGTGCTTGAGGGTTGGGAAACTTCTCTCCGTTCTCTCACTTTACAATCCCAATCAACCAGTCTCCTCCCAGGAACTGGAACACTATCTTAAGCAGCTGCATCCTCTTTTCTTAATTGTAGGAGATCTGAACGCACATCATCCACTCTGGGAACCTCACAAAGCCCCTAATACCACAGGAAGTAACTTAGTAAATACCATGTTAGCCAACCCTTGCCTTTCATTGATTACCCCTCCACTGCTCCCTACTTACTATAATGTATATCATAACTCCTTTTCAACCCTTGACCTCTCACTTGTTTCCTCCAGATTGCTGCCTGTCGCTTCAGTCTATACTGGACAGGATATAGGTAGTGATCATTATCCTGTTATTACAGACATAGGTGTAGAGCTTACTATGGCTTGTTTTAAGACCCGTTCTAAGTGGAAGTTTAAGGAAGAATATTGGAGCTCTTATGTAGCTGCATTGAATAATTCTGCAATTCAACAGCGTGGAAACTTGGAAGCTAGTGTAGCTGATTTTAATCACAATTTGATCACTGCAAGTGCAGGTGTTTTTTCTAAAACAAAAGAGATAATAACCCCACGCTTCAATAAACCTTGGTGGAATGAGGATTGTGCACTTGCGGTAGAAGCTAAAAAGGTTGCCCACTGTAGGTTAATCTCACAACCATCTCCGGCAAACCTCATTGAGTTTAGACGAAGTGAAGCTAGGGTGAAGTCTGAGGTGAGAAAAGCCAAGCAGTCCTCTTGGAAGAACTTTTGTAGCAACATCACATCCACCACCTCATTGTCCCTGATATGGAAGCGCCTTAAGCGCATTCACAATCCTTTTCAAAGACAAAATCAGCCTTTTGTGGAAGTTAATTCAATTATTACCGATTCAGCTGCTAAGTCAAATGCTCTAGCCTTGCATTATGAAAAATTATTGACCACTTCTGCAGCAGCCTTGCCTGTATCTACAATCTTGCCCCTCACCATGGCACTAACTGATGATACTGAATCTCAATTGAATAATCCCATTACCCTAACTGAACTTGATAATTCAATTGCCAATCTGAAGAAAACCTCTGCAGGGTCTGATGAAATTCACAACTCTCATCTTACTCACCTCCCCACTGACTATAAAAAGTGGCTTTTGCAAATTTTCAACCTGAGTTTTGACCAAGGTGAACTTCCCGATGTTTGGAGGAATGCTATCATAATACCAGTACCAAAGCCTTGTAAACCCTTAACATCAATTACCTCCTATCGTCCAATTTCACTTCTCTCTTGTGTGGGGAAATTGTTAGAGAGCATCCTTAATAGAAGACTTTCATTTTTTCTTGAACTAAAAGCTGTCTTTCGCACCTCTCAAGGTGGATTTAGACAGCGAATGTCTGCCCTAGACCAGGTTACCAGACTTGAAGCGGGAATTCGAGAAGCCTTGAGCAGTCAATCAACACTGCTGGTAATTTTTTGTGATTTATCCTCAGCTTTTGACTCGGTCAATCACAGTGGTCTGCTGTATAAGCTGAGTCAATGCGGGGTGAATGGCCGCATGCTGAGGTGGATCCAAGCGTACCTGTCCCAACGCACATTCAGGGTTTATTTTGAGGGAGAGTACTCAACATTAAGGCCTATTAACTCAGGTGTCCCTCAAGGAGCAATTCTCTCACCATTACTTTTTAATGTGTATTTGAGGGACTTGCCTTCTTCCCCAGATGTGGTATCTTGTGAGTATGCAGATGATATTGCATTCTTTGCCTCTCATAAAAATTCTCAAATAGCTTCTGCCCGACTACAAGCTCAATTAACAGCATTTTATGAATGGTGTGGAACATGGGGTCTGAAACTTAACTCCCAAAAAACCAAAGCCATGTTCTTTACCAACTCTAGGAATCTTCCGCCTTCTCTGACTATAAATGGCCAGCAGATTGAATATGTACAGCAATATAGTTACTTAGGTGTTATATTAGACTCACCTAGACTTGGTTGGGAATCTCAAATTTTGTCACTCAAGACTAAAACAATATCCTTTATGAATTTGATGAGCTCAGTATCCCATAGTAGCTGGGGAGTTGACAGAGATTCACTGCTACACATATATAAAGTGTTAATTCGCAGTCGCCTTGATTATGCTGCCCCTTTGTTCTCTAATGCTGCTCCAACTCTTCTGAAAAAATTAAATGTTATACAGAACAATTGTATTAGAATTGCTACTGGGTGCAGAAAAACCACACCTATTGCATCCCTAGAAGTAGAGGCAAATATTCCTCCTCTGTCAATTCATTTTGATGAATTGCTTTGCAGATATTTAGCAAGACTAGCTCAACTCCCATCCTGTTCTGCAGTCATAGAACTATTTCCCCC
Source organism: Morinoia aosen (assembly GCA_030386875.1). Lineage (NCBI taxonomy): Eukaryota > Metazoa > Arthropoda > Malacostraca > Amphipoda > Talitridae > Morinoia > Morinoia aosen. Next base: position 60,489,510 of record CM059571.1, on the reverse strand, counting down.
TAATGCTAACCCTCCTCTCAGAAATCACAAACCCCCATTTGTAGCTCATGCAAGTTGTGTCTTCAATAACCTTAACCTCACAAAGCCCTATCCTACCTTACCTCCTGCTCTGTCACCTATTCCTCCTTGGTTTGAAGTGAGTAACTATATTTTCACAACCTTTTCATCCCTTACTGTTAATTATTTATCTCCTGAAACTGTTATACAAGAATATAATCATCTCTTAGATACAAAATTCTCTGGTTATATAATATCCTTTACAGATGGGTCTCATATAAAAGATCCTGTTCCTTCCTCCTCTGCTGCTTTTGTTATCCCTAATAGAAAATTCAGTATGAGTTGGAAATTACGCCCTGAAATAGAAGTAATTGAGTGCGAGTTGTACGCTATTTACGAAGCTCTTGTCTGGGCTGAAACGAATTTGACCAATTCTGAAAAACTATTAATATGTAGTGACTCCTTGAGTGCCTTATACCTTATTATAGATAGGCACCCTAAGCATTACTTGGACATTGTATTTGCTATACAGGAGAAGCTAACTGCTATTTTATCCTCCAGAGATATTAAGCTGCAATTTGTTCCTGCTCATAAGGGCCTACAGGGGAATGAGGAAGCTGACACAGCAGCTAAAAATGCACACTCTCTCCGTTATAGGACTCTAACCCGTCCTTCTAAAGAGGAAACGGTAAGAAGAGTTAAAGCTGCATGCAAAGCTAGGTGGAACGCAGAATGGCTGAGATCAGTACAAGGTACAGGGAAGGGTAGGTTTTTAACAAAAATCAAGTCAGAAGTGGGACATTGGCCTTGGGCTTGCCATAAAACAAGGCCTTTAGAAACTGCTCTTGCCAAGCTGAGAGTAGGTCATGCAGGTGTACAGCAACACCTGGCTCGCTTTCAGCTGTCAAACACACCCAACTGTGCATGTGGCTCTGCTGAGACCATTGAACACTTTTTAATCAATTGCCCATTGCACAATACGGCTCGGTCCAATCTTCTAGCTGTGTTAGATTCTTTAAGCGTTCCCTTCAATTTGAAGAATATTCTTGGAGGTGGCCCATACATATTGGGAACTCAGAAACAAATCTCTAATGCAGTTGGAGAATATTTGATAGCTACTAGTTCACTCTACCGTCTATAGTACACCATATGTAATTTAGGGCATAGTTATTGTTTATGTAGAATACATGGAACCATATCCTATAGACATATTTCATGTTTTTTTTAGTTAAGTTAAGTTAAATTTGGTACCTGCTAACTTAATGAATTTAGCAGTAACAACCTAATACTGTGGGCACTAACCATTAACCTTCAGACTATCAAACTCTCCCTGGAACACATTATGTTCAAATTTATAATGCAGTAGCACTCTCGGTGATGGTATTTCTTCTGTATAGTAGTTAACAGTGCAGACTGCTCCTGCATTAATACTTCATAAATAGACCCTTTTGAAACTTTCTCCTTAAGAGCCCTGCCCTTAAGAGCTTGCTCTCTAATATTGATTTTCACCTCCTGCCACAGTGCAGGTAGTCCAGAGCCTCCAGGTTGAGCGGCGCAGGCTGGAGGCTTGACAATTAATTTAGGGGCTCATAAGCGGCACAGAGTCGGGCATGCCTAGATTTACTAACCCGGGCATTATTTCCATAAAAACTAGTAGATGTTGCTCTAAACCTTATTACTCTTATCTGTCTGTGTGAATAGAATTGAGATTAATTAGGATATACTGAAATACTGAGCACATACTGGGATAATGAGGATATGGAGAATTACTTAGCAATGTGAAATATTGAAGTATACTACACTAAATCACAAAACTTATAAATGTAAAACTGTACTATGTGTCCTTACAGGTACAACAAGAGTGACCCAACGAGAAAGGTGCAGACAAGGGGCTACATGAGCAAGATTTCAAAGCTCCTATAAACAACGATTCAAAAAAAAAAAAAAAAATTAATTTTTGTTGTAGGTAATTACAGGCTTTACAGCTCTGTGTAGTTCTCACTTAGCACCTGAGCTGAGAGTTAGGTAGGCCTTCATTTTGTTGAAAGAAATGTTTTTGTTGTATTAAGGACCAATTTTTTATCGGTTCACTGCTGTCTACACCTTTTTCACTTCAAATTAATCTAAGTCAAGTTCAATTTAATCCAAGTCAAGTTCAATTTAATCCAAGTCAAGTTCAATTTAATCCAAGTCAAGTTCAATTTAATCCAAGTCAAGTTCAATTTAATCCGAGTCAAGTTCAATTTAATCCACGTCAAGTTTAATTTAATCCAAGTCAAGTTCAAATTATTCCAACCCTCAGTTGAGTTATAAAATGACATAATAATATGTTGATTTGAGTTTTTTGTGTTAAATATGTATCTGTTGGATGTTGTGAGCAAGACTGGTTTTGAGGATTTATTTACACTCATGCTATGCTAATTACCGGAAGTAATTCAACATAGAAAATACAGGCGAAAATAATTATTTTCTACCCCTCACGACTTAACCTCTTTACGTTATTAATAGGGGGTTAGCTTTCTTTCCATTTCTAAGAAGTTTCGCCAAAAACAATAGCTCTAAAACAATAACTTTGGCAAGCTTCCCATAATGTTGGAACACCCACTCAACCCTCTCCTTTAGCGCGCTAAAGCCTGTTATGTGCGACATTCCTATAACTTCTCAGTTGAATAACTGTACAATAACGCATCAGCGAGCAGAATTTCATTCATGTAAAACGTTTTTAAATGGGCTCCTTTAGTGGTTCTTTGGAATCAAATAATTATTTTCCGTGATTGCATTAAACTTCACATTGACTGTTCATTCAATAAGAATGAATTTTAAAAGCATCATTACAATGAAGTACAGCCCTATAACATCATTATTTTTCTTTGAAGATTTTTTGGTTCATGTCAAGAAGATGCAACTAATCGATTTTCAAAATTTTGTTGCCTGTATCAGGGTAATTATATCAAAATAAATAACTTTTCATCTATGCACTTTTTGGGGCGAATGAGTATTTAACGAGTTATAGCGATAAATTACTGACCGCAACTCTAGTGTTTGAAGCAGCAAGTAATTCGTAGAACGCGTCGTATGGCAACACTGCAATAAACTCTCCCGACGCGCTCGAATGGTTGCACGCATTCCCGCCATCTATGACTAAAATGAACATACCGATATAATTTAGTTTTTTTTGGTGATGATTCCTATTGTGTTATAAAATGAAAGATCCTAGAAATAAGTTCAGGCTTTGCAGGGCCAGCGAATAATAAATTACAAAGTCCTCAAATGTACTCCACCCAAACTGAACCTACCACTATAACTCGTTAAATACTCATTTGCCCCAAAAAGTGCATAGAAGATAAGTTGCTTATTTCGATACACCATGATACAGGCAACAAAATTTTGAAAATCGATTAGTTGCATCTCCTTGACATTTCCTGATTTTTTAGTTAAATTGAACTTTTTCTAGGACCAAAAATGTGAACTTGAGAGCTTCCATGTTAGGCTAAGATTATAGCAAGAAAAGTTATTTTTGCATGTAGATGATAAAGTGGTCAGTAAAAAAAGTTACCTATTTATTTCAGTATATTCCTGTATAATTGTAAGTAAATTACTCTATACTATTTCTGGTAAATGTCCAGTAGATGACCACAATCAATTTTCCAGTTTTTGGTGCCTAAAAATTGTTAATTAGAACATAATAAACAAGTTTTCTTGAATGCACTTTCCATCTGAAATGAGTATTGTATGAGTTATAGCGTTAAATTAGTTAAACAATTTTAAACAATTTAAACAATTTATTTACCACAGGAGATACAGAGGTAGAATGTTTCTTAAGTCTAATACAATGGTCAGAGTTGAGTATAGCTACCTGTGGGCCCGAATAAGTTCAGCGACTTCTAGGGCATCCTACCATTACATTATTCTAGGGCGTACAATAATGTTTAACCTAATTCACTTAGCCTAGTTTCGCATTAGACTGATCAACAGGATAATGAACTCGATATTGATGTTTAATTTTACAATATAGGTCATATGGACAATATTTAACAGTATATTCGATAATGATTTGGGAGCAGACTGAAAATCGGCGATATTACTCATGGCAAATTGCATTATTAGGACCAGACATGTAGGAGGCAGGATTTGACTTGGTGATCTTACACGACTAGTATTCTGATAAGAAGTGAGACTCAAGATTTCTTTTAAATACCTTGTAAGAATTACTTTCACGGATCTCCGCAGGTATTGAGTTCCAGGTTTTAGTTCCAACGAATAGTATACTATGTTGCGAGCAGGCCTTTGAATAATAAGGAAGCATGAATTTACTTTTATTTCGTGTTAAATGGTCGTGATGACCAGTTTGCGCAGTTAATAACTGTTGAAGGCTATTGTCGCCATCATTAGCTAATGTTTTGTAGATGAAATTGCAGATGGAGATTTTGTAGAGATCCGAGAGTTTAAGTATTTGTAAATTTTTGAATGAATCATTTGTGTGAGCATTATATTCTAGGTTCTTTACCGCTCTGATGGCTCTTTTTTGCAGAGTAAAAATTATATTAGTTTTATTTTTATCAGTTCCATGCCATGCTTCTATTCCGTATTGCAGGTATGGTGAAATGAGCGTTCGATAAAGCATTAGTAAGGCTGTTTCAGGCAGGAAATTTTTAACTTTATTCAGGATTCCGATGGATTTTGATAATTTAGAACTAATATGAGTGATGTGCTTTTTGAAGGTCAGATGTTTATCTATTATGATGCCCAGAAATTTACATGAGTTGGTTTCTTTGATTTCACCTTCGCCAATTTTAATGGATGGTAGAGATATATTTTTCTTGTATGAGAACGTAATATAATTTGTTTTATCGATATTGAGGCTTATTTTATTAGCTTTAAGCCACAGTGAAACCTTATGGAGTTCATTATTTATACTCTCCGCAATCGTAGTGGGATGTTTGTTCGGAAGGACCGCAGAAAGCGTACTGTCATCGGCAAAAAGTATGAATTTAAAAAATGATGTAGATTTAATAATATCATTGATAAAAATCAGAAAAAGGAGAGGCCCAAGAACAGATCCTTGTGGAACTCCATGGCTAATTTTTTGTGGGTCCGATTTTGCGTCGTCAATGACAACGTATTGCTTCCGATTTGTTAGGTATGATCTGAACCAATCATGGGCAACCCCACGAATGCCATAACAATGAAGTTTCGAGAGTAATATGTTATGGTCCACACAATCGAATGCCTTTCGAAAGTCAAGAAATACAGAGAAGACAGTCTTTCCGTTATCTATATTAGCCCGCGCACTGTAACTGGTCGCCTCATTTACCAGGCTCACTGGTTGCCAGACGTAAGGCATAACCCCAAGTTGTTATACACCAAAATGATCGTCTCAGCGAGTGCTACACAGCTGGAGCCAGAAACCCCCACATTGTGGGGGTTAAGGCAGAGCTCCAACCACTTGGAAGTTGGGAGGGGTAAGCACAGTCAGTGTGGTAAATGAGGCGACCGTGAGAGGGTGTGCGTGCGAACAGTCAGTGGCAGCCTCAGTTACCAGCGAAACTACTCAGGGCCTTATTTCGCCTTATTTCGTAAAAATGGCAAATAAGACAAATCTGAAGTCAGTAGCGTGTAGAGCAGTATTTTATTCATATTGTGTGAAAATTAAAAGTTTCGAAACACTATACTTACAGTAATATAACCAGACATGCAAACATGCATTTATGTAGGAACTAAAACGAAGAATGGATAACACCTAGTAGACATAAATGGTCATAACTTTTTTTCTAATTGTTGTAGAGGAAAAATAAAAACATCAGCAGGTTTGGAAGGATTTTCTGCATAAAATAGCAGTGAAAAACATTACATTGTTCCCAAAACACAAAAATGGCCATTGATCTCTTTGAAGCAATGTTGTGCAAAAATCTACGGAGTTTGACTCCATATTACAAAGAAACGGTTCAAGTTATCAAAAATCTGACAACATCAAAGTGTAAAGCAACATTTTTTACTCATTACTTCATATTTTTACATCTCTGCCTATTACGGTAAGTGAACAGGGAACGGCAGAGTAACGCGGGTAAATTGACTACTTTTCTGAGGGATGCGCGACCGTGCGCGGGTTAGAATAAAGGAATTGTAAATGATTTAATATTGCCTGTGTTGTTGATTTTTTACAGCGAAAGCCGTATTGTTTATCATAGAGAAATGATTTTTGTTCAAAATAAGAGTACACTTTTTTATACACAATTTTCTCGAATACCTTGCTAATAATTGGTAACATGGAGATAGGTCGATAATTGTTTACACAGGTTTTTTCACCATTTTTAAAGATAGGGGTTACCCTAGCAACTTTGAGGGAGTTCGGGAAAGTGCCTAGTAAGAGAGACTGGTTAATAATATTGGATATCAGCGGGGCCACAATATCAGCAATTATTTTAAGTATTTTAGTTGGAAACGTTTGTAACCCACTCGATTTATTTTTCATGTTGTTTATGCACGCAATTACATCGGAGGAGTTTGTAGGCGTAAAGAAAAAGGAGTTGTGTTCTCGAATATGATCCATAAATTCAAGGTGATCAGTAGGTTCACTTGGAATACCATTGGCTATAGTTTTCCCTACGTTTACAAAGAAGTTGTTGAAGAGATTAGCAATTTCATTCTTCTCATGGTATTTTACATTATCTTGAGTGATATGACCAATTTTCTTTTTTTCGGCGTTATTCGGTTTATAACAAGAGTTAGGAGGCGCCAAGTCTTTTTAACGTCAGCTTTGAATTGAGTAAACTTGAGGGTAAAGTAGCTTTTTTTTGATGTTCTTATCTGGTTTGTCACATAGTTTCTGAATCGGTTATATGTTTCTCTAGATATTCGCCCTTCGCAAAGGAGGGCTAGGTACGCTTGGCGTTTCTTTATATTTATCACGATGTCTCTAGTAATCCAGGGCTTTTGTTTATTTTTTGGGGTAACTGTACGAGTTACAATTGGGCAAGACTGGTTGTATGCGTTCATTATAGTTTGTCAACTTTACTACTGATTCATCAATGGTCCTTGCATTATTGTTTTGTTGTGTGATGTGCAATGTTGGCATTAAATCTTCTAGAACGGTGCGCATTTCTTCTAAATTTGATTCGTTTATTTTACGATATGAGTAAGTTTCAGCCCGTGCTTTGGTGCACGCAAGATAGACATTTTTCTTAATAAGAAAAACTGGAAAATGATCTGATAAGTCAGAAGTAATTATTCCAGCAAGAAAATCACTTGGGTCTGTCATAAAGATATTGTCAAGCAGCGTGGCACATTCTGAGGTTATTCGTGTTGGCTTTGTGATGATCGGAAGGAAAGATTTAGAATGAAATGCATTTAAGAAATTAGAGATTGGTTCATAGCTTTCATGTTTCAGCAAATCATAGTTGAAGTCACCGCATATTATTATGTCATTGTAGAAGGACCTGTTGAACTGAGAAATAATTCGATTAAGCTCATTAAGGAAGGATATAGGACAGGCTGTAGGCGGCCTATACACCGTTCCAAGCACAATTCGTTTGCCATCTCTAGACAGTTCTACGAATAATGATTCTATATGATCCTGATTCAGTGTTGCACTTGCTATGATTCTCGAATCCATGTGCTTAGAAATGTTTGTTTTTTCGTAGCGAATGGTAACTATGATAATTTTCAAATTTAATCATGTCTTTGGTCGAGTCATCTAGCCAGCTTTCGGTGAAGCTAATCACATCTAAGGTATACTTAAGTTCAGTAATAGTGCATTGTATCTCTTCCAATTTTGGATAGAGTGACCTACAGTTCCAACACAGTAGCGAAAAATCCTGCCGGGTTATTCGTATAGATTCGTTGAATTTTGATATGTTAGTATATCTGCAGTTTTCAGAGTCGTTTAGGTTTGGAAATATTCTGTTCAAATGATTGAGATCCGGGTCGATTTCATCTAATATATCAGCGTGATCAGTCATTCAAAATTAGTAAACAGTAGGCAGTAAGTACTATTGTACAACTTAAAACGAAATACAGAGTCAAGATTAAAAGGATATATCTATCTAAAAACTAGCTTAGAAAGTATAGAAAAGAGTAAGAAATCTAGCGTGATTTTGTGGGTACACTCAATACTCAGCCAATAGCGATTAATATTGGAGTTCAATATACAAAATTGATGCGTACAAATTGCTGAAGGCATTGTTACAAAGTTCACATACAACAGGTAATAAGTTTTAAAAAAAATAAAGATGAATAGAAAAAAATTTAGCGACGATGATAATCTAATCAGCTAATATGTTTTACACATAATAATAGTTTGTTGGTTAAAAATTACATACAATTTACGAGGAAAGGTGAACAAGGTGGATATCAATATTCCATCATAATATTGGTAGGTACAAATTGCTGATGGTGCTGTTGCAATTTCCAATACAGTTGTCATAAATGTTCATATATATCTGTCATAAGATTGTCAAAATTGAGGTAAAACTGCCGTATATATCTTTAGAGGTTGGAACTGATTCATGACATGAAGTTATGCAGTTTGAAGATCTAGTGTAAAGTTATAGAATTCTAGGCGTTATTGGCATACGAGTATATAATTTGACACAGGTACATGTTTTGATACCTAATTGAGGTGAACACCCAAGACCTGATTCGATGATTTATCCAGTTGCCGCATCAGGTATTGGTCGAGCTCTTCTGGCGTGTTAATCTGACGTCTCGAGTCCGGTTGTCCAGGGATGAATGCGAAGATGTTTCCATCTTGGGTCCTCGGGGTTCCGATTTTTTCCGGGAAATTTCTCTTGGCTACTCTCAAGGTGTACATGATCTTGGCTCGTGAAGGTATTAGATATTCATTTATATAGAACGTTGGCTTATTTACTCGGCAGGCAGAGAGAATTTCACGTTTTTTGTTGTAATGTTTCAGTTCGAAAGCGATGTTTCTTCGATCCTCGTTTCCACTTAGTGGTTTTCTTCCCATTCTGTTAGCTGACGTGATGTCAGCATCACTTAGGTCGATGTTGATGTCCTTCAGAATTTTGCAGACTGTTTCTTTGCAATTTTCGTTGTTGTGTGAATGAGGTAGTTCCCCCCCGGAAATGACGAGAGTACATTTTCTATCTTCCAGGTCTCGGCGCTGATCATTTTTTTCCAAGCGATCGAGACGTGACTCCAAGCTTTGTATTTTTTCATTCTGCACTTCAATAATTTGTTTGTGTTCTGCTTCTTTTCCTGCTATTGTTTCAGATAGTGTTTTAAGGTCGCTTATTTCACTTTTCATTTCGTCAATATCACTATTAAATTTTGTCATCACTGAGTCGAAATATTTTATTAGAACAGATACCACTTCTTTGCAGTCTTGCGTTAGGCTAGACACATCAGGATATTGACCAAACTTTGGTTGATATTCACAGCTGTTATTGCAGCTGCTGATGTTGTTGCGTTGCTTCCTCGCTCCCATCTTGTAGGTTTAGAGAGTTGGCTTTCTTGTATAAACGAGGGTTGAACACCTTCACACTTTATGAGGGAATATTATATTTTTAGTTTGATGATTTATATGTTGATATCACATTTGAATCCTCATGGCGAGAGAGGGTACCCATTCAGGCTAGAAGTACATTCTTTCTAACAATAGGCACTTTGTTCCGGAGCGAGCGGAGCGAGCGCAACGCACATCCTCACCATATGGAGTCTCAGAGGACACTGAGATCGCAACTTTATCGCAACTACAAACACTAGAGTTATCGCAACTCTAGTGATTGAAGTGGGAAGTAATTCATCTAGCGCATCCTATGGCAACATTGCAATGGACTCTCTCTTCCGACGCGTTTGAATGATCGACCGGATTCCCGGCATCTAAGACGGAAGTTAACGTACCGCTATGACTCATTATTTTATGGGTGTTAATTTTTATTGTGTTATTAACTAAAAGATCCTAGAAGTTGGTGCAGGCTCCACGGGGCCGGCAAATAATAAATTACAAAGTGCCCAAACGTACTCTACCCAAACTAAACTTACCGCTATAACTCGTAAAATACTCATTTCAGACGGAAAGTGCATAGGAGAATACTTGTATGTTTACATCTAATAGCTATGTTTAGGCCTCAAAAAGTGGGAAATAGATTATGGTCATCTCCTGGACATTTACCGTATTTCTGTGGTAAAGTAGGGCATAAATAGAAAATAATTATTTTCAAATTAAGTGCATAATAATTGCAGTATATGGATGAATTTTAAGTATCAAATTTTTAAAGAAGCAAACTCAAGTTTGTGACAGGTTAAGCAACATCATTTTTAAGTAGAATTTGTGAAATCCTATGTATGTATTGCAATATATATATACTTTACCTTTAATGTAAGATAATTGGATTTCATAAAATGCTAACTAGTTAATTTCAATGTTATTTGGAGGTTAGTTAATATGGATATGTTACTTCTAAAATTAATTGTAAGTAGGAAAGTGACATGTATTCTATTGCATCTATAGGAATTAGCACTCTGAGGGGAAAAATGTGTGAGGGCCTAAGCTGAGAGTGAAGTAGGCCTTCTTATTGTTGAAATAAAATGTTTTTGTTATGTTTAGGACCATTTTTTCCATTCACTGCTGTCCTGTTTATAGCACTTACTACTTTTTTCTTCAACTTCTATATTGTTTCATGTATTACTTTCTCTACTTACTGTTTTTGTGTACTGTGTGCCTAGATTCTGTATTCTCTTTGCTCCACACAAAATGGTGCTTTCCACCCTGTTCTCTTTGGATTGCCTTTGTTGCAGAAAGGGAGGCTTAAAGCAAGATCTTGTCTGATCTGCCATACTTTCAATTTTATTTATGTTGTATATTTTTGACCAATATTTTTCTTGATTTACCTTATGCAATTTTCCAGATCTAGCACTATTGCGATTTAAATAAATTTCTATTACTGAGACAAGCAACTAAATTCATCATTCAAAGTGTCTTGTTTAACAAAAAATTCAACTGAAAATATTTTTTCAAATCTGTACAAATTTTTAGCCCATCACAATGGAGACAGGTGGCCCAGAAATGGATTTGGCGATGTCATTTTTGCGGTCCGAAATGGACGCAAGTGATGACGGTGGAGTGTCGGGTGACCAGCACGAAGACAAAATCCCACAGGTACTCAGAGAGCAAGACAGGTTCCTCCCTATTGCCAATGTTGCCCGTATTATGAAGAAGTGTATACCCAGAAGTGGAAAGGTGAGTTCTAATGTGCTTTCATTCAATTGATATTTTTAAATGTGTGTCTGTAATGAAATCCTTGTTTATCTTATTATTGCTAACTGAAATTGAATTGTCTTCAAATTGCTTGTGAAACATGTGAATAATGCAAAACTTTTGTTGTAATTGGTCAGGTAAATAATAGTGAAATTTTTCTACTTTGATTGTTTGTAATTTGTCTATTTGTCCCAAACCAATACTTTGCAAATTTCTAATGAATCATTGGAGAAATTTTTAAATATATTTTCAAATTTCTATTCCATCATTTGACGTAAATCTTAACCATTATGTACATTTCTTGTTCATTATGTGAAAAGTTTCTTATCCATTATTTGAAAATTTTTCTATCCATCATTTGAAAAAATTTTTAGCCATTATTTTAAAAATTTCTTATCCATTATTTGAAACAAAATTTATCCATTATTTGAAACATTTTTCATCCATTATTTGAAACATTTCTCATCCATTATTTGACGAATTTCTAATTCATTATTTGACGAATTTCTAATTCATTATTTGGTAAATATATCACTCAAAATTTACAAGTCTAACAATGTTGTTAGTATGACTGAATTTGTTCAAAATCTCAAGATTTAGGAGGTCATCCCAGGCCCCTGCCAGGCCCTTGTTGCTCTGCTTTTCATTTTTCATGTTTTTGTTGGAAAAAGACCCTTAGGTTGTGGACTATTTGGTCCTAAAATTTTATGGTGCCATGGACAATAGATCCCCTCCCCAAGGGAGGGTGAGGGTACCAAAATCTTTTATTTTTGACCCATTTTGACCCCATATAAAAAGACAACAAAAAGGGAAATGGAAAATTTTGCTTCATTTTCTTGTTAGAAATGTTCCATGGATTCTAAAACTGTCTTTGTTTTTGTTCTAGCATCAAAACTGAATGAGGAGGTACGTCTTGAAATATCAATATCAGTGAAATATCAATACCTAAAAACCAATATGTCAAATTTTTTCAAAAACTAAGGCCTGAATCGAGGTTACATATCATAATCAAATTTTATAAGAATCAGACTGAAAATAAAAAATTTCACATTTCTGAAAAAGAATTTTTTTTTTGAGTTTGCAAATCAAAATTAACAGTGTGAATATGAAGTTATATATGGAAATTATTGAGATAAAAATTAAAACTGCATTCAATTATATACATTGTCCATTATATTACACTTCAACAAAAAATTTTGTCATGGCTTATACTAAAAAAAAATACTTTTCAACATTCAAACAGTATCTCCTCATTGAGTTTTGATGCTAGAACAAAACCAAAGACAGTTTTAGAATCCTTGGAACATTTCTAACAAACTAAATTTTTTTTTTCATATTCAAATTTTCTGAAAAATATATAGCTCTAAACCCTAAAAATTGATGTTGGGTTTAGAAATTTAAAAAAATTTGAAAAAATAGAAAAAATTTGAATTTGAAAAAAAGCCAATTTTAGTTTGTTAGATATGTTCTAAAGATTCTAAAACTGTTTCTGATTTTGTTCTAGCATCAAAACCCAATGAGGAGATACGTCTTGAAATATACATAAAAATGTACCAAAAAACTAATTTTTTGTAAAAAATTAAGGCCTAAATCAAAAAAACGACATGAGTAAAAAAAGTTTACTCTCACAAAATACATATACCGGCCAATTTTCAAACGTATCGGACGAAAAAAGTTGAACAAGTGGGACGACCTCATTTATTGCAAGAAGGATTCTTGGACATCCATATGTTGATTCCAGCCAGTTTAATTGCAGATCCTGATACTCTTAGTGTAAATGATAGCTATTTAAACATCATTACTAGAGTTTGACCCCTGTAAATTTTCTCAGCAATAGTTTCAGATAGGTATTTAATTCATGTCTATTAATAGCTGTATGTACTGATCTAAATTGCTCTGCAAACTGATCAAAATTGTTTTGCAAACTGATCAAAATTGTTTTGCAAACTGATCAAAATTGTTTTGCAAACTGATCAAAATTGCTGTGCAAACTGATCAAAATTGCTGTGCAAACTGATCAAAATTGCTGTGCAAACTGATCAAAATTGTTTTGCAAACTGATCAAAATTGTTTTGCAAACTGATCAAAATTGTTTTGCAAACTGATCAAAATTGCTTTGCAAACTGATCAAAATTGCTTTGCAAACTGATCAAAATTGCTGTGCAAACTGATCAAAATTGATGTGCAAACTGATCAAAATTGTTTTGCAAACTGATCAAAATTGTTTTGCAAACTGATCAAAATTGCTTTGCAAACTGATCAAAATTGCTTTGCAAACTGATCAAAATTGCTTTGCAAACTGATCAAAATTGTTTTGCAAACTGATCAAAATTGCTATGCAAACTGATCAAAATTGCTTTGCAAACTGATCAAAATTGTTTTGCAAACTGATCAAAATTGTTTTGCAAACTGATCAAAATTGTTTTGCAAACTGATCAAAATTGTTTTGCAAACTGATCAAAATTGCTTTGCAAACTGATCAAAATTGCTTTGCAAACTGATCAAAATTGCTTTGCAAACTGATCAAAATTGCTTTGCAAACTGATCAAAATTGCTGTGCAAACTGATCAAAATTGCTGTGGAAACTGATCAGAATCATGATGATGTACTCAAGTTCATGGTAGAGGAATTAATTCCTTACTACATGTATTGTATGCATCAAGTTTGTTGCTTGCCGTAGGTTGCCAAAGATGCCCGTGAGTGCGTGCAGGAGTGCATCAGCGAGTTCATCAGCTTCATCACCAGTGAGGCATCAGACAGGTGTCACCAGGTCTGTCACTTGTTCTGTGTGCAGCATTTGTGGTGGCTTGGTTCTTCTGGTGGATAGGAGAAATTAGTTTTCTGTGACACTCCAGTCATCCCATTTTCAATTTCCATCCCATTTTCAGTCAAGAAATCATCCCATAATTAAAGGCTTTTCCTAGTGTTTAAATGTCCTTGAATTTTGTTTGCTTTGCGAGTCACAGTTTATATAGTTCATTGGTTGATTTCTTGGAAATCTTTCACAGAGAATGTAAAGGAAAAGTAAATGTATAATAGTTTTTCTTCTTTTTTTTCATTTTGCATATGAGAGTCAGTTCCTGCTCAAGCATATTGCGTGTTGCTATCCATGTAATTTTCTGTGCAATAGGTTTGCTTCCACTTAGAAAACTTTTTTTCAGAATCTCTGTATCAATAATGTAGTATCTTTTATAGGAGCACAAATGTTTATTTTAATACTTGTGCTGTGTAGTTGTGCAGATATAAGAATTTGTTCTTTTACAAATGGATGTGTGAACAATTCTTGGATTCAAGATGAAGTGAAAGTGCTATGAATTAGGGTTGTGAAAGAAGTCTATGAAATGAATTTGAACATAGTGCACATCTAGCTTCAAGAGCTGAAATTCATGACTTCCTGACACATTGTGATGTGGATAAATGCATAAATTGTTTTTCAAGAATATAAAGGCTTTGGTACCTGTAGTTTTCTTATGTACCATAACAGTCAGTATATGCAGATTGTTTGCTGATTTTATCATTCTTTCTAAATGAAAATGTTTATTTCAGGAAAAACGGAAAACCATAAATGGTGAGGATATTCTATGGGCCATGAATGCCCTGGGCTTTGAGAATTATGTGGAGCCTCTCAAGATTTACCTTCAAAAGTTCAGAGAGGTCAGTGCTGGGCAGCTTACTTCAGTTGACCATGTCTATGATAAGTGGTTGTTTCAATGATGCATGGTCTTAGCTTCTACTGGTGGTGTACCTTCACAGGTCCATTTCAAAATACTTCATTTTTATTTACTGGTTATTTTATTTTCTACTATAAGGGAATTGAATTTGACAGAAAACACATACCAAGGCGGCTGTTCTTGTGCCTCAATTCCCTTGCTGTTAGACACCAGTCTTGAACAGACATCAAATTTACTCAAAGTGGAGGCATCAATGTAGGAGTAGAGGAGTTATGTAATTATAAGTGAAATGTTGTATTTGTTTTATTATTTGCAAATACATGGAGGTGCAATCTTGTAACCTGTCTAGGAGAAGTTCTAATGCTGTAGCTGCATTGCAGACGTGTTTAGGAGAAGTTCTAATGCTGTAGCTGTTCTGTAGACGTGTCGAGGAGAAGTTCTAATGCTGTAGCTGTTCTGTAGACGTGTCTAGGAGAAGTTCTAATGCTGTAGCTGTTCTGTAGACGTGTCTAGGAGAAGTTCTAATGCTGTAGCTGTACTGTAGACTGGTTTAGGAGAAGTCCTAACGCTATGGCTGGCGTGCAGGCGAACAAGGGCGAGAAGGTGGGTGACACGCTGGACGGCACCTACGAGGTGGACTACGGCGGCGGGGGCGGCGGGCTGACGGCAGCCTTCACAGCGGACCAGGTGGCGGGGCAGGGAGAGCTCGTGTGCTCCTACACCGCCGCCCCACACCACCACCAGCAGGCCCAGGTCCAGCAGCAGCATCAGTTCACCCTCTAGCATCAGTCCGGCTACTACCTCTAAGTGGTGCTCGGCTTTGGCTGCGTGTTTAGGGTTGTTCGGTGCTGGTTTGTCTGGCTTCAAGGACGGTCCTCTGTTGCATCAAAATATCTGGCTTCAGAAGGGCTATTTGTAGCGTTTTCTTATGTGGCTTCAAGAACGGCCGTCTGCAGAAAGTCTTTCCTGCCTTTAAGGACGGCCATCTTAGGTTTCCAGCCCTCTGATGGTTTTGACATCAATTTCATGGGCTGGAGGGATGACGCACGACACCAAATCACCTCCCTGCATCCCTGTGGTTTGTTTCTTGAGTGCTTACGGGACACCGGAAGATTCCTTTATTTAGTATCAATGGCAATTGTTGATTTTGTTTCCTGGTAGACGAGTGAGTTTGTGATTGTTGTACAACGTTATTTCTTATCGACCGCGAGAGATAGGATCAGGTGTTTTGTTGGTGCCACTAAACTGTCGGTTTAGTGGTTAGTTTTGCTTTAGAAAATTCAAAGTTATCATTTGAAATTTCAGTCTTAATTCAGAGTAATTCATTCACAAGAGACGTTTTAGATCGTATTCAAATAATACACTGGCTTTAACTCATGGAAGTTTAGGGGGTAGATATTGAGTTAAGAAAAGGTAGACTTTGAACACTTTATTTTTTTTTTGAGGCTTTGAACTTACCTCGTATGGGTGGGCCGGCCTGGAGTTCACACTGGCTGATCTCTGCCGTGTTGCAGCTTTTCTTTTCACCCCTCGTCTCGAGAGGTGTCAATATTTTACATCGAAGATTTGGGTGGCGCAAAAAGAACACATGGATTTGAATTGAGTAGTTTCAGTGGGGGGTGTGGAATGGTCAAATAAAATAGCCAGTTATACTGGTTATGATTAAAACTAGTATAATCATATGATTGTAACTATTAAAATTATATAATTATAACTAGTAAAATTATATAGTTATAACAAGTAAAATTATATAAAGCAATTTTAACTAGTTTGAAATTCATGCATTCTTTTTGCGCCACCCTGTACTCGTGTTCAGATGTACGCTACTGAAATCACGAATAGTTTGTCTGTTACTCCATTTACCCTTACATCTTACCCTCTCATTCTGACCTTTTTCTGAGGGTCTTTGACCCTCTCATTTTGACCTTTTTTAATGGTCATTTAGTCTTTTAGACATCTCTTTTCTTTGGGATTGAAGAGGATTGCTCCCCAGCATGTCTCAGAGAGACTTATTTCTTTCCTTTTTGTGATATTGTTGAGAAAGTGTACCAAAGTTCGTTGAGGTCTTGACGTGGCTTGAAGTCGTGGTTCGAGCGCCAGAGTTGAATCATTAGCGGCGTTGCTCTGGTCTGACTAATTTTTATCTTCATTACAAGGGCCTCGCTTTCCCACGTGTCAGGCCTACTGTGTACCAGACTCTGGAGTCTCTTGCTTTCTTTATAGCTCCTCAGGAGAACACAACTGTATCTAAGAATTAGCTCTTCCATATGAAGTTTCAAACTGAAGGGTGAGTAGGCCTTTTTTTTTAAACAGAACAGGTTTTTTTGTTTTGTCATGGATAATCTTTATTCAGTTCATTACTGTGTTTTTTATAGCACCTCTGACGTTCATCAAATTTCACCTTGTTTCATAAACTTCTTTCCTGACTTACTGTTGCGTTACGCAGGGCATGTAATTTAAGACACCTTGTGCATAGATTCCCCGTTTTCTAAGCTTCATATCCTAGGTGAGGCTTTTTTCCTCCCTCACGTTGGAACACTTTTGTTGTGGTCAGAGAAGCATTAACTAATCTAACCGGCACTCCATAAAGTGATGCCCCATTCTGACCATCTGTCGCCGTGTATATAGTGTAAGAATTTCTCCTCTATTGGACTGAGTTGATTGGGTTACGACATGGCCAGTGGAGCTTCGCAAGTCAGCTGGTCGTCCACATCGCCTAAAGTTCCTCAGGTCTGCAGTGGAGCCTTGAGGGTTTTGTTGGCATCTTAGTAGAGGTTTGTCCTCCAGTCGCTCTAGTTACTAGCTCCTATGGAAGAGGTTAGATGATATTTTGCAATTGCTCCGTCGGACCTAGGAAGGTCTTTGTTTAGCATACAAAAAGTACAATGTTTTTGGTCTACCTCAGGTGGTTATTATCAAATTGTTTGACGATTTGTGCAGTGCTGCTTGTTTTCCTCCTGTCGCGCGATTTGCCGGCTCTTATTCAAAGAATAGGTTAGAGGATTTTTGGTTGTACTGACGTAGGGAATGTCTTTATTTAGCACTCAGACACTCAGACACTTAGCACAGTTTTCATGGTCTGCATGAGGTAAATCTAGAATTGTTTGACGATTTCTCAGGTGCTGCTTGACGTTTTCTTCCAGTAACGCGGTTTGCAACTGCTCCGTCTGATCTCAGGAGTGTCTTTACTTATCACTCAGAAAATAAAGTTTTTGGTCTACTTGAGGTTGTGAATTTTGAATTGTTTGACGATTTCACATGTGCTGCTTGATGTTTTCTTCCAATTACGCGAGTTGCTCGCCCCTATGAAAGAGGTTTGAATATCTTAGGAATTGTTGTGGCTCGTCTAGGTGATGTCTTTTAACATAGTTCTCAAAACGTGTAGTATCCGAGGATTTCATGAGGTTGAAGTTGCCGAATGGTTTTGTGATCTTTTGAGTACTCCTTGACCAGTACGTGCTAAAAGAATTACAAGATATAAGGGGTTAAGCTACATGATGAAGCAAAATTAAAGTACAGTATATAAGGGCTTCAGAAACATAATGAAGCCATTAATGGTTCCACACCTACATCGTGTAAAATTAAGGTTCCATTAAAATGAATTTTGCATTTTCTTGTTTCCCTTTTTTCCTATATGAGGTAGTCATTATTCCTGGTAAGTTAACTGCGTTAATTCATGAAAATTGACTTTTTTTATTGATTCCTTTGCCAGCACCTGCTGTTTGCAATGCGGTGTGCGAGATGAAATACAGAAGTTTTGGTCGCTAAAAAGTTCATATTCGTAACATAAATGTGGAAAGTTGAACTAAAGTTGAAGGATGACTTGTTAAAAATTATTCAATCTATTGGGGGCGCATGGGAAATGCCCGAAATAGCTTTTCAAGGCCCCAATCTTGGAATAAATTTCGCACTGCTGCCAAGTTTAAAGTCGACATTGCCACGTGCTCACTCATGAAAATCCCAGCATATGGCAACATGGCATTGTTGCAAGATGACTTGTGGTTACCAACTGTGTGCTGTGATTGTTGAAGAATTCGGCCCTTTGTTGTCGATTAAAAAAAGGAGGGACTAAAAAGGAAGGAGTGGTAGGGTAAACTTTCATTGTGGAAAACAGTGAAATGTAGAAATTTCACCAACTGTCAGAATAATTTTTATCCAAGTATGGAACTTGCAGTAATTCATTGATCTGTACAAATTGCTGCTCTTCGTAGGCGGTGACAGATTTATTAAACTCGAATCCGTGTGTGAACTTTTATTGCCCTTCCATACGAGGAATAAGCGTTAAGATGAGCTATCTCCTCTGCAATCGACGTCAGCCTGTGTACGCCCGACATCTTTCCTGATACTCAGTGGTCCGTGCTTGACGATACGTATGGTAGTGACCACTATCCCATCCTTAGTGTCGCACGGTGCCAACCTGTGCCCACGGATCCACGATTTAATTTCAAGAAGGCCAACTGGAGAGACTTTGAAACCGGCTCGCGAATGGAAGAACCTGATGAGAGATACAGTGTTGATGAGCTAGTCGAACGTTTTGTCGGAACGGTGTGTGCAGCTGCCAACGCTGCCATCCCAAAGTCTCAGGGAGGCTGTCAGAAACATCGTGTTCCATGGTGGAACAACGAGTGTGCAGTAGCCAAAAGTGAGCGGAAACGAGCCTTACGGCGCTATCAACGAACCAAGGAGCTGGCGCATAAGATCGCCTATAACCGAGCCAGAGCTCGAGCGCAACTAGTCAAGGATGTAGCGCGTAAGACATCGTGGCAGAAGTATGTCTCCAGCCTGAACACTGATACTCCCATGGCTAAGGTATGGCAAAGAGTTAATAAAATGAAGGGAAATTATGGACACAGGCGACCGTGTTTGGAAATTGATGGCTCTCTCGCCGCAGACCCGGAGCGTGTAGCAGAAGTGTTGGCCCGGAGCTTCTGTCGTGTTAGCAGCGGGCATGCCTCCTCGGCTCTCAGACGTCAGCAGGAGCAGCGACTGCTAGATTTTTCGACTGACTCCATCTATCCGTACAACGATCCCCTCACAATGATGGAACTTTATTGTGCCTTGAAAAAGTGCAAAAACACAGCCCCCGGACCTGATGGGATTCACTACCAAATGATAAAGAAAATGGATCATACGGCAATATCATGCCTTCTCTATATTTACAACAAAATCTGGACTACGCACACATATCCGCAACAATGGCGAACAGCAATAATCATGGCCTTTGCAAAGCCCAATAAGCCTGCCTCCAACCCTGATAACTATCGACCCATTGCCCTGACTAGCTGTCTTAGAAAATTGATGGAAAAGATTGTAAATGTCCGGCTAACGCGATGGCTGGAGACTGAAGAGCTGGTGAATCCTGTACAGTTTGGTTTCCGACAACACCGCGGGACCGTTTACGCTCTGCTGCGCCTTCAGAACCATCTAATAGCTAACCTCGCAGAACGTCGCCAGACTATGTGTGTTTTCTTCGACCTGCACAAGGCCTATGATACTGCGTGGAGATATGGGATCCTCAAATCGCTGCATGGATATGGACTCCGCGGTAATATGGCCTTGTATATCGAGAAGTTCCCTGGTGAGAGAACCTTCTGTGTTAGAGTGGGTGGTACGCTCTCCTCACTGCAGCTTCAGCGTGAAGGCTTGCCTCAGGGTAGCGTCATGAGCTGCACTTTATTTAATGTCGCCCTGAATGGAATTACTACAGTCCTTCCTCCTGGCATTTTGGCCTCGCTGTATGTGGATGACTTTATGCTCTATTCAACGTCTGCATTTTTGCCTGCGGCGACCCGCAGAATGCAGAAAGCCATCAACAGTGTAAACAACTGGGCTCTTGAGCATGGCTTTACGTTTTCTACTGAGAAGACTGTAGGCCTTCATTTCCAAGGCCGCGGCCGCTGTGATCCTCCTCGACTGGTGCTGGGGGAGGGACAGATAGTTTTTGAGCGCAGCGTAAAGTTTTTGGGGATGACTGTGGATGATAAGCTCAACTGGAAACCCCACCTGGCTGCTCTCAAGGTTGAGTGTGCTCGGAGAATGAATCTCCTAAAGTGTATATCTGGAGTAACGTGGGGAGCAGATCGAGTGACGTTGTTGCGACTATATAGAACCCTCATCAGGAGCAAGATAGACTGTGGCTGTATAGTATATCAATATGCCAAAGAATCCTCACTTGCTAAGTTGGATCCAGTGCACCATGCAGCTATCAGGCTAAGCACTGGTGCTTTTCGATCCTCACCCTCTTACAGTCTGTGCGTGGAGAGCGGAGAGCCACCCCTGTGGCTCCGACGTGTGCAACTAACCTTACAGTACCTAGCCAGGCTGGAGCAAGTCCCTTTGTCTCCTGCATGGGCCAGTGTGCACGCGCCCCTTGGTCGACACCTGCCTTTTCCACATTTCATACCCGCATCTGTGGATTACCCAGCGATTACAGCCACAATGCAATTGAGACCCATGCGTATACTCCCAGTACTCTTGGACAACTCTGCGACATGGCGCGTCCCTATAGAAAGTTTTTGCCCAGGATGCCGGATGCCCAAGAAGGAATCCATGCCCGATCACATCCTGAAGGGAATTTTCATGGATCATGTACTTGAAAAGCACGCAAACTCCGTGAAGTTGTACACTGACGGATCCAAAACGGGAGACGCCGTGGGATGTGCCGCCGTGTCTGGGGAAAGGGTCAGTGCAATGAAACTACTCCCAGAGTCATCAATTTTCACAGCAGAATTGTACGGTGTGATGGAGGCACTGAAATTGATTGAGGACTACCCATGTGGCTCTTTTACAATTTTTGTTGACTCGAAAAGCGTAATCGAGGCCACGCAAATGTATAATAGTACACACCCACTCATTGCTGAGATTCTCGTAATGTTAATAAACCTTGCGAGTAGACGTAAGAGTGTCACGTTATGCTGGGTGCCCGGACATGTGGGAGTATCGGGCAATGAGCGAGCTGACCGGGAGGCTAAGCGAGCTGCGGAGACAAATGGGGAAACGTTGAACTTGATGGTCCCATTCCGAGACTACTACCCTCGGATAAAGGCTGCAGTGAGAAGCTTGTGGCAACAGGAGTGGGATAGAACAATTAATAATAAATTAAGAAGTATTAAACCCACCGTGCGTGAGTGGATATCTTCTAGATGTCGCCCTCGTCGGATGGAGGTGATACTTTGCCACCTCCGTATTGGCCATACCCGTTTGACGCACGGGCACTTGATGGAGCGAAAGCCACAGCCACGATGTGAGCGGTGCCACGTTCCTCTGACTGTCAAACACTTTCTTGTTGAGTGCCCTCGATATGCAGCTGCCAGGAATGTGTGTTTCCCGAGACTGCGAGGTCCTGATGAGGATGTAATGATCGGAATGCTCAGGGAAATTTTACGCTCAACTTTCGATGTATCAGTGCTTAAAATGTTCCTAGAAAAGTGTAATCTGATGGCAGAAATTTAACCAGAGAAAGAACAGCGTAAGCAAGGAACTTCTTCACATCTGAGATGTGGAAGACTAAACTGCAATATGGCCGGGCGCGCTGCGTAGATGCCTCTGGGGGTTTCAGCGTGGGTAAGGCGCCCGGCCATAAATGGGTGGGCAGCTGAAATCCCCTATGGGGCCTTTGGCTGCCCGTGCTAACAAAGTGTGCGTGGATCTGTGGATGATCTCTTCAAAGATCAACTGGGGCTCTTATAAGATGACAAAATGTGGGTGGAAGTTAGAACGGTTTTTGCGATGGATGTTGCTATGTCTCCATAATGGTAATTGTGATGAACTTTGAATAGAGATATATAATGTGCTTTCCCACTACTTTCTTTGTGCTCTCCGTGGCACAGCGGTTAAGGGATCGGACTTGTATGCTGGAAGTCGCGGGTTCGTTCCCAGCGCTGGCGCGAAGATTTTCCCCGTTGGGTATAAGGGAAAGCTCAAGCATAATACCCCACTCAACCCAGGTGTCGGAAATGGGTACCGGCTTTACGGGGGAACCGTCATGGTGTCCTATATATAGGCTTAGTTATAAGACATTTGAAAAACCAATGCTAAGATCATATGTATCAGGCTTGATTGGAAATAAAGCATCCCAAAGATGCCGATGTTAACCTAACCTTTTTTTTTTTTTGCTGAAATGATGTGAATGTTGTATTTTTTGAACTGTGAGACCTACGGCGCGATATAGTACGAATTACTGAAGCGCTAGCAAATCGATGCTAATACTACTACTACTACTACTATCTCGTTATATTGTTCAAATAAAATCACGACGCTCTATTGTTCGGTTGTGGGCTGAAGATCTGGTGAATTGTAGCTGCGTAAAAACCGCCTTTGACGGTCCGCCGCCTCGCGAAGCAGGAAGTGGGACAAATTCACATTATCCTCTGGGACGAGTCCATGAAAATTTGCACATATATAGAAGTGATTTGGAGGGTATATATAGAAGTGAGACGCATTATTCTCAATACCGTGTCAGTAGAGATTAGCGTTCGCGTTCCCGGTAATATAACATGAGGTCCTAAGCTGGGACTTACCTAGGTCTTCTATTTGTTGAAATAGTATGGGATCCCTGTTATGTTAAGCACCTTTTACCGGTTTACTGCTGCAGTTTTTCAGCTCCCACTACTTTCTACTTAAACTTTACCTCGTTCCAATGACTTTCCTAACTTAAGGTTTTTATACGCTGGGATTTTTTACGGGAACAAACCTTGAGCATAAATTTCCTGTTCCCTTAACTTCGTACTTAATGGAGTTTTCGCTGTTCCTTTCTTTGAAACACCTTTACTCTGATCAGGGAGGCTTAAAATAACGTATCCCCTCAGGAGGGATACAACTATTGTATCTATGGGCATTAGCGCTGCCAGGGGGACAATGTGTGTAGGCCCGAGCTGAGAGTTAGGTAGGCCGTCTTTTTGTTGAAATAAAATGGTTTTCGTTGGAGGACCACCTTTTCTTCCTTAGGTGGACCATCGACCATTCACTTTCGTAAGAGTGTCTGATACTTACAATTTAATCTCGTCGTTTAAATATTGGTCATAGAAAATACTCATAGAAAATAAAACTCATAGAAAATAACTCATTAAAACAACAACTAAGCTAATTCATAGTTATTGATGAAGGTTTCTATGAACTCCCCTGACTTTTCTAAATAAAGTAATTTATCTCTTTCGGCGAATAAAGAACGTAATCAACAATATTAATGTAAAGTTCAAATCACATGCAAAATCGACTGAACATATTAATATTACGAGTAATTTCCCATCCACAAATTTAATGTATGGACTAAGTCGTATGTGCAACTGATCGCTTGTGTCTCGACTCCGTAAAAAGTTTATTCATATAACAGAAATAAATTTTGCATTATCAATTATGATATCAATTACTGTTAATTTGTTCAAAAATAATAAACAGTGAGGATCAAAGGGTAAAAAATAACGACACTCACACGTTAAATTTTCATGCATGAGAAATGAATATTCAAGCATAAATGTTTGCCTTTCCAACTACCTAGCTGTAGATTAAGTATGATAGTGTAACAAGGTAATATTTATCGCCTTCAGAGAGCCAAAGCAGTTTTATTTCAGGTAAGAATTATTAAATCCCTATAATAGCTCTAAATAAGGATTTGTGGTAATCGTTTGACATATTTTTCTGCTAAGAGTCATGAACGTGAGGAAGAGCATAGGTCTCTGAGCGGAGATTAGTGTGCGGATCACGTACTGTGCAGGTATGAATAAATGAACGATGTTTGGTGGGAAGCAGTGACGACTGAAAAACCTTGATTCTTGGAACCGCGGTCTTGCTTTGATAACTTGATTCAAGAGAACAAATAAAGGGCTTAGCGTTGCGTTTTTATTTCCGACAACGATTTCTGGAAGTAGGTTTATTAACTGTGTCTTTGCGCATTGGTATATGAGCAGGAAAAACTTTTTTTGGAGGGTTGAGTTTAGACTGCTCTTTTGCAGTTCAAGTTTGCAAGATTCTTGGTACAAGTCATCAATAATTAATTGTGCCAGTTTCTCAAAGAAGGACAACAATAAATGTACCCATTGTACTAGAATTAAGGAACAGTCTTCTGCTGTATCGCTTGTGGTGAATAAATTGTTTAAATTACTTAGAACATTAGTGCATTTTCATACTCAGTTACGATCCTGCATCGTCCGATGCAAAATTCAATTTATATACGATAAAAATTACTCCTGTTGTTTATTCTTCGAATCTAGTGTCGTATTAGTTGATTATGTGGGACCAATTTTTGTTCGTCTAGATTGAGGTTCGCATGGGACGATGAACTTTAGGATCGACTGTGAGTGCGTAAAGCGGCCCATAGACGATCAATTTTATTGTCAATATCATTGACATCCTTTTTGATGTCAATGTCATTCATCATTCATTGTCATTCATCATTGTCATTCAAATGTCATTCATCAATGACATCGATGAATATTGACATTTTAATTGATCGTCTCTGGGCTTGATTGACGACCGTCAATTAATTGACTTAGTGGGCAAAAAAATTCTCGTCAATATATCGAGTCAATGATATTGACAATAAATTGTTCGTCTATGGGCCGCTCAAGACGTTGACTGTTAACATGTAGACTCCGTTGGTGCGGATGCTACGGTTGGTTCGGTTAGGTTGCGAGTTGCAGATTTGACAAACCGGCTGTACTGGTCCGTTCATATCCTTTCTAAAGAGTATAAAAAATATGATTCCACGATTATGTTTCATCTCGTATGCTTAATTCAATTTTCAGAAAGGTAGTGGAATAATCTATACAATAATAAGAGCCGCGTCCGTCGGTCGGTCGGTCGGTCTGTCCGAAGCCAGCCTGCAGTGTGTGATGAGCGTATCTGTGATACAAGCTCCAGTCCTATACAGGGTGTTTCAAAAATACACGGCATAATTTCAGGTATGTATTTCCCACATGTAGACAATCAAAATAGTTCATTACAACATATGTCCGGAAATGCTTCATTTCCGAGTTATGGCCTTCACAACATTGAAATTCACCGGAACGTTTTTCTTTCCGCAGGTCGTTGCCATTACAGAAGATGTTCAAAATGACCACCTCCTGCTTGAATACAGACCTCACATCGATGTCTCATTGACCTGCGAACACGATCCCACACTCCAGGAATGTTGCGTATGTCCTCAGAGCGTGCCACAATTCGATTCCGAAGGGATTCCAAATCAGGCACCGGAGACGAATAAACCAATGATTTTAAATGGCCCCACAAGTAGAAATCGAGAGGGTTCAGATCAGGTGAGCGTGGAGGCCAAGCAATTGGGCCACCTCTACCTATCCATCGATCAGGAAATCTTCGATCCAAGTACCGGCGAGCCGTACGACTGAAGTGTGCAGGAGCGCCGTCATGCAAGAAGTGAGCGTGCTGACGATCGATCAGTGGAGTGTCGTCATAAACATCAGGTATGATGTTTTCCAGGAAGTTTGTGTACGCCTGCCCCGTAAGTCTGTTTACAAGTACATGGGGTCCAACTAACCGATCACCAATGATACCGGCCCACATGTTGAGGGAGAACCGCACCTGGTGATGAGATACAACAGTTGCATTTGGGTTTTCATACGCCCATACATGCTGATTGTGGAGATTTGTTATGCCATCTCGTGTGAACTGTGCTTCATCTGTAAATAATACTAAGGCAGGAAAGTTCGGATTTGCAGCACATTGCTGCAAGAACCACTGACAGTACCTAACTCGTGCAGGGTAATCTGCTGGTGACAGCGCCTGTACACGTTGCAAATGGTAAGGATACAATTGATACTCTTTCAGCAGTCTCCAGACAGTCGTATGGGGAACATTCACTTGCAACGCTAACCTTCGTGTGCTGATAGAAGGAGTTCTGTTCACAATCTCCAGAATCTCCTCCTGTTCTTCTGGAGTTGTAGATCTTGGTCGTCCCCTTCCCAATCCAGGAGAGTCAAATTTTCCATACTCGCACAGACGCTGATGGAGACTTACAAATGTCTTCCGATCTGGACATTGTCGCTGTGGGTACCTCTCCTGGTACAAACGACGAGCCAGCGCAGCATTGCCGTCTGCCTTACCGTAGATCAAGTGCATCTCTGCCAGCTCCTGATTTGTGTACATGACACACAGTCGAACGCCAAACACAACACTGAATTTAACCTTCGCCTAGGAATGATCTGTCAGAGTGCCCTCTTAATGTGTCCTTTGACGGCAACGACCTGCGGAAAGAAAAACGTTCCGGTGAATTTCAATGTTGTGAAGGCCATAACTCGGAAATGAAGCATTTCCGGACATATTTTGTAATGAACTATTTTGATTGTCTACATGTGGGAAATACATACCTGAAATTATGCCGTGTATTTTTGAAACACCCTGTATATTTTGACGGGCCGTGTTCACGCGGCCTCATTAACTCTCGAGAGATTGTATTTTTTTATTTCTTATGGCCTTTCTCTCATTCCATACTCTTTTTCATTTCAAATAAAGGGTGGACTAGTTGAAATAATGCCGGTGTGCAAATGATCAATTAACCTGGTGGTCCACAAATACCCAATACATCGTCAACGTGCTGATATGTAAATATTGGCGTAGAGAAACCACTCGACGTAGAGAAACCAATATGGGAATGAGGAAATATGGAAGTAATATAAGAGGTATATATGGAAGTGGTATATAGTGAAGTGCAGGTGTATGGAAATGATAATTTATATCCAGTAAATGATGATCACATCTTAGGTTCCGGTATAGAATAAAATTTTTTCGCGCTTTTAAAACACTTGCGTAATTTTGGATAAAACTAAGGTAGGAGTGTTCATCTTGAACTACTGTAGTTACAAAAATTACGAATCATTTTCCGTTACTTCATTTTCTTGATGTTCAAGCTCATTAAAGGTTTATTTAAACTCAACGGTATTAAATCGATGACCCTGCCGTGAATGTCAAGCGTCCATTATCGCTAGGCCACGAGAAACCATGGTGATCACGGGTTGAGAAACTATTTGACGAAAGGATTCATTCACATCAGACATACCTGCAGCGTCCTGAACGACTAAGGGTTATAAATATGGTCTATAATAACACTTTGGAAAGAGAAGAGAAGGTATGTAACATAGATACGTGAATAGTAAATGTACACTATCATAAAAGCAGCATATGTTTGTCTACATTTTGAAGACAAGATACGGTCTGTAACATAGATACGTGAATAATAAATCTACACTATCATAAAAGCAGCATCTGTTCGTATACATTTTGAAAACGAGATACGGTCTGTAACATAGATACGTGAATAATAAATCTACACTATCATAAAAGCAGCATCTGTTCGTCTACATTTGAAGACGAGATACGGTCTGTAACATAGATACGTGAATAATAAATCTACACTATCATAAAAGCAGCATCTGTTCGTATACATTTTGAAAACGAGATACGGTCTGTAACATAGATACGTGAATAATAAATCTACACTATCATAAAAGCAGCATCTGTTCGTCTACATTTGAAGACGAGATACGGTCTGTAACATAGATACGTGAATAATAAATCTACACTATCATAAAAGCAGCATCTGTTCGTATACATTTTGAAAACGAGATACGGTCTGTAACATAGATACGTGAATAATAAATCTACACTATCATAAAAGCAGCATCTGTTCGTCTACATTTGAAGACGAGATACGGTCTGTAACATAGATACGTGAATAATAAATCTACACTATCATAAAAGCAGCATATGTTCGTCTACATTTTGAAGACGAGATACGGTCTGTAACATAGATACGTGAATAATAAATCTACACTATCATAAAAGCAGCATATGTTCGTCTACATTTTGAAGACGAGATACGGTCTGTAACATAGATACGTGAATAATAAATCTACACTATCATAAAAGCAGCATATGTTCGTCTACATTTTGAAGACGAGATACGGTCTGTAACATAGATACGTGAATAATAAATCTACACTATCATAAAAGCAGCGTCTGTTTGTCTATATTTTCACGATACAAAATGCGGTCGGTAGCCTAGATACGTGACTGTACTATAAACCGTACATTGTACATATCCACGGCCTCAATAGGATACCTGTTCTAAGATGCTTTCCCACTACTTATTCAAAATGTCACGAATGAATTAAGGCTCTAATTGAAAGTAAAGCGGCCCATAGACGGTCAATTTTATTGTCAATATAATTGACATTAATGAATATTGACAATTTAATTGATCGTCAGTGGGCTTGATTGACGACCGTCAAATAATTGATTTAGCGGGCAAAAAATAATTTATCAATATATTGAGTCAATTATATTGACAATAAAATTGACCGTCTATGGGCCGCTTACGGCTGTTATTTCAAACGCGCCGGAACGCTGTGAACTCGAACTGAGTGACGCTACGAAATGTACTTACTCTTTCATCGGCCAGGACTCGTGTATTTTGTTTAGATGTAGGTTTTTGTTGACGTAGATACAAGTCTAGCGTGCTGAATCAAAGAAAAGAACGTTAAAGTAAGGATGGGATAGTGTCATGAAAGAAAACTGCGTAGCTCCTCAAACGAAATAAAAGTTATGGTCTGTCGAAAGATGAGTGCATTTTTTGGAACACCTGCAGTGAGTTTAACTTTACACCTACGCCTTCACAAATTAATTTCAACACGCAACATAGCGCGAAATGCGTGTCTTTAACACTTAATGCTTGCATTTGTGACAGACGACCACACTGACAAGAAGCGTTGTGTATGTAGGGCAGAAAAATTCTAGTTTCACCAAGATTACTCTCTCGACGACTGACACGGGCATAACGACACCCATGTGTATATTTCAACTAAGGATCTTTACGTTAAGAGATTTTAAAAACCAATGAGGTGTTTTGCATCATTTGAATTGGAAATAAACTTTTTCCATTTTTTTCTTGCTTTCTGTGAATGATATTGACAAATCAATGCGACACGCTCTTATTTCCAATAAAAGCACAAGTAAAAAGACAATTAAACTTAGGATAAGTTAACGAATAGGATACATTTTCGTGTATTTAATTTGTTCGACAATTGACACGGGTATTGTGATACCTATGTGTGTTTATCAACTCAGGATCTCTATGTTAAAAACTTTTTAAATACAATATTTTTTGCTGTGTATCTTCATTGGAAATAAACTGTTTTTTTCTGTTTCTTTCCTGCTTTATCCGTTTCCCAAAGCTTGAAAGGTAAAAATGCAAAATTTTCTTCAAGTTAAGAATTAAACAATTTAAACAATTTTTTTACCACAGGAGATACAGAGGTAGAATGTTTCTTAAGTCTAGTACAATGAACAAGTTTGAATATAGCTACCTGTGGGCCCGAATAAGTTCAGCGACTTCTGGGGCATCCTACCATCACGTTATTCTAAGGTTTACAATACTGTTTTACCTAAATCATTTAACCTAGTTTCGCATTAGAGTGATCAGTGAGATAATTTACTCGATATCAGATATTTCATTTTACAATATAGGTCATATGGACTGTATTAACAGTACACTCGATAAACGATTTAACAGTAGATTGAATATCGGCGATATTACCCATGGCATATTACATTATTGGAAACAGTCATGTAGGAGACAAGATTTTGACTTGGTGATCTTACACGACTAATATTTCGATAGGAAGTGAGTCTCAAGATTTCTTTTGAATACCTTGTAAGAATTACTATCACGGATCTCAGCAGGCATTGAGTTCCAAGTTTTAGTTCCAACGAAGAGGATACTGTGTTGCGACCGGGCCTTTGAATAATAAGGAAGCATGAATTTACTTCTATTTCGGGTTAAATGGTCGTGATGACCAGTTTTCGCAGTTAATAATTGTTTTAGGCTATTGTCGCCATCAATTGTTAATGTTTTGTAAATGAAATTGCAAATGGAGGTTTTGCAGAGATCCGAAAGTTTAAGTATTTGTAAATTTTTGAATGAATCATTTGTGTGAGCATTTTATGCTAGATTCTTTACCGCTCTGATGGCTCTTTTTTGCAGAGTAAAAATTTTATTGGTTTTATTTTAATCAGTTCTGTGCCATGCTTCTATTCCGTATTGCAAGTATGGTGAAATTAGCGTTCGGTAGAGCATTCGTAAAGCTGTTTCAGGCAGGTAATTTTTAACTTTATTCAGGATTCCGATGGATTTTGATAATTTAGAACTAATATGAGCGATGTGCTCGTTAAAGGTCAGATGTTTATCTATTATGATACCCAGAAACTTGCATGAGTTGGTTTCTTCGATTTCACCTTCGCCAATTTTTATGCGTGGGAGAGATATATTTTTCTTGTATGAGAATGTAATATATTTTGTTTTATCGATGTTGAGGCTCATTTTATTAGCTTTAAGCCATAATGAAACCATATGGAGTTCTTTATTTATAATTACGTTAGAATAATCCTCCTAAAATACGAACCGTAACTCAATTACACTGGAATATCTTACCCTGTTTCTGAGGATGCGTTGGGTGCACTTAACGCTACCGTGTCTCCTTGCGTGGAATTCCAAATTAAATAGCGATCGATGAGACAACGCTGGGTCGTTTCTCCGCAGCAGGCGTAGCTAAATAATCGAGAGCATTGCGGTCGAGCTGATTGTGTTTGGTGGGAGACTTTCGTGCTGACTAGGCCGGTGTTCCTCTGTGTGTGTCGGGGGTAGTGAGTTGGTGGTGTAGTACTCAACTGTTGCTAGTGTAGTACTCAACTGTTGCTGGTGTAGTACTCAACTGTTGCTGGTGTAGTGCTCAACTGTTGCTGGTGTAGCACTCAACTGTTGCTGGTGTAGCACTCAACTGTTGCTGGTGTAGCACTCAACTGTTGCTGGTGTAGCACTCAACTGTTGCTGGTGTAGTACTCAACTGTTGCTAGTGTAGTACTCAACTGTTGCTGGTGTAGTACTCAACTGTTGCTGGTGTAGTGCTCAACTGTTGCTGGTGTAGCACTCAACTGTTGCTGGTGTAGCACTCAACTGTTGCTGGTGTAGCACTCAACTGTTGCTGGTGTAGTACTCAACTGTTGCTGGTGTAGTACTCAACTGTTGCTGGTGTAGTACTCAACTGTTGCTGGTGTAGCACTCAACTGTTGCTGGTGTAGCACTCAACTGTTGCTGGTGTAGTGCTCAACTGTTGCTGGTGTAGCACTCAACTGTTGCTGGTGTAGCACTCAACTTTTGCTGGTGTAGCACTCAACTGTTGCTGGTGTAGTACTCAACTGTTGCTGGTGTAGTACTCAACTGTTGCTGGCGTAGTACTCAACTGTTGCTGGTGTAGCACTCAACTGTTGCTGGTGTAGCACTCAACTGTTGCTGGTGTAGTACTCAACTGTTGCTGGTGTAGTACTCAACTGTTGCTAGTGTAGTACTCAACTGTTGCTGTTTAGTACTCAACTGTTGCTAGTGTAGTACTCAACTGTTGCTGGTGTAGTACTCAACTGTTGCTGGTGTAGTGCTCAACTGTTGCTGGTGTAGCACTCAACTGTTACTGGTGTAGCACTCAACTGTTGCTGGTGTAGCACTCAACTGTTGCTGGTGTAGCACTCAACTGTTACTGGTGTAGTACTCAACTGTTGCTGGTGTAGTACTCAACTGTTGCTGGTGTAGTACTCAACTGTTGCTGGTGTAGTGCTCAACTGTTGCTGGTGTAGCACTCAACTGTTGCTGGTGTAGCACTCAACTGTTGCTGGTGTAGTACTCAACTGTTGCTGGTGTAGTACTCAACTGTTGCTGGTGTAGTACTCAACTGTTGCTGGTGTAGCACTCAACTGTTGCTGGTGTAGCACTCAACTGTTGCTGGTGTAGTACTCAACTGTTGCTGGTGTAGCACTCAACTGTTGCTGGTGTAGCTCTCAACTGTTGCTGGTGTAGTACTCAACTGTTGCTGGTGTAGTACTCAACTGTTGCTGGTGTAGTACTCAACTGTTGCTGGTGTAGTACTCAACTGTTGCTGGTGTAGCTCTCAACTGTTGCTGGTGTAGTACTCAACTGTTGCTGGTGTAGGACTCAACTGTTGCTGGTGTAGTACTCAACTGTTGCTGGTGTAGCACTCAACTGTTGCTGGTGTAGTACTCAACTGTTGCTGGTGTAGTACTCAACTGTTGCTGGTGTAGCACTCAACTGTTGCTGGTGTAGTACTCAACTGTTGCTGGTGTAGTACTCAACTGTTGCTGGTGTAGCTCTCAACTGTTGCTGGTGTAGTACTCAACTGTTGCTGGTGTAGTACTCAACTGTTGCTGGTGTAGTACTCAACTGTTGCTGGTGTAGTACTCAACTGTTGCTGGTGTAGTACTCAACTGTTGCTGGTGTAGTACTCAACTGTTGCTGGTGTAGTACTCAACTGTTGCTGGTGTAGTACTCAACTGTTGCTGGTGTAGCACTCAACTGTTGCTGGTGTAGTACTCAACTGTTGCTGGTGTAGTACTTACGCCATTTACAATGATGACGTTGTTCAAAAGATAGAGTTTAATAATACAATGACTATGAAGTTCGTGTCATAATCCACTAGCAAAAAGGCTCTAAATAAAGGTATTAAGTGCGTGTTCTTATCTGTTCCAATACCACTGTTTTTGTGATGGGACAATTTTCGAGTTCATTTCAGAACAACTATTAAAAATCAATGTCGGTTTTTAGTATTCTGGTCAACGAATTACAGCAGAGGAATGCGGACACACGCAGACCCTCAATCAAATTTCAACATCCCTAATGTTGCTGAGCCTTCTTTAAGTGCACTTAGTACCAAGCAGACAAGCCAGAAAATAAACAAACAACTGTGCAGGGTGTCCGTAGGTCTGTTTAACATTTCAAAAATTAATCACAATTACAATTCATGAGATTTTTTATTGTGATTTGTTCTCCTGTATTCAGTTTTTATGTAAGTGATCGATCGAATTTTGCATTAGTGTGTTTCAGGGATCCTGTTTGTGAAAGAGGTGCTATGGAATGAACCCCTTAAACAAGGCTACCCCTCAAGAGAAGGCGCAATGTGTCTTATGGTTTACTGAAACAATACCGGATAGGCAGACTCAGGGAAGCTATAGAATTTAGTGTGGATGAGATCCACCGTCACGTCCGTCAATTCCGGCATGACAGAAGAAATGTATGGAGACAGGGACGGTGTTGATCGTTGCCGCAATTGATGAGGCAATGCTACGGTGAACACGGCAAGATATAGAGTACCGTCTTGATGTGCTTCGTGCAACTATAACGGTGTCCATGTAGAAGTCTATTGAATAAGGTAAAGAAACTTCAATAAACGCTGAAGACAATGAAATAAATCTGATTAAATATCCCATCAATTGCAAATGCAGTAAATTTTTTAAATGGTTAAGAGACTTTATGGACACCCTGTGCATCTTAATACTTTGGCTGTGACAGCTAAATATTAAGTTCATCACCAAACTCAAATTTAGCGTCAATTGTAGTCAGCTATTTGAAAAATACCAAGCATGAACTGGATCGTGCCTTCATTAAGCTTTGATTAAATATTCATGAAAATTGAATTTGAGACTACTGGTCGGTCAGCAGCATTAGAAAAATTACCTCCGTGTACCACCGGTGGCGCACGTCGAAGTCAAAGTGTTAACAAATAGAACAAAGATAATTAAAAATGAAAATTATCGCACTGTATAGGAACATTAGATTGGCTAACATTAAGGTAGGCTTTCCTTTTGTTGAACTAAAATAGGTTTTTGTTATGTTACAGGCCATCTTTTTCCGGTTCACTATACTGTGCTGTTTTTCAGTATCTAGCATTTTCATCTCCATTTTTCATCTTGCTTCATGAACGTCTTTCTCAACTTAAACTATTTCAACGCACCTTGTTCATAGATTCCACGTTCCCTTATGTCAATATTAAATGATGCTTTCCTCATTCCATTCTTTGGAACACCTTTGCTGTGGTTAGGAGACACACAGAAATTCCGTAAATTAGTCAGAAACTACAGAAGTTGTCTGCGCAGAGTCCAGCTTTCGAAAGCGTATAGAAATCGTGGATCTTTTCCAGATGCGCCCCGCCACTAATGCAATACTCAAGTTCCCCCACTTGTAACTTTCGAAGTAATGCACCTATCCACTTCAATTTAAGCTCGAACAAAAGACTAAAATATTCTTTCGTTCGAGAGTAATTTGAAGTCGATAGATGCATTATTTCGAAAGTTACGAGTGGGTGAACTTATGTGTTGCATTAATGGCGGGGCGCATCTGGAAAAGATCCGAAACATTCATCACGGAGGTCATTTCGAATGAATATTTCGTTATACAGTTCTTCCCCCTTTTACAGTCTACTCTCCCCCTCCCCCATTTACTGCCCCTCCATTTACTGCCTACTCTCCCCATTTACTGTCCCTCCCCATTTACTGCATCCTCTCTTCCATTTACTGCCCCTCCCTATTTACTGCCTACTCTCCCCCATTTATTGCCCTTCCCCATTTACTGCCTACTCTCCCCCATTTACTGCCCCTCCCCCTTTGACAGTCTACTCTCCCCTATTTACTGTCCCTCCCCCTTTTACAGCCTACTCACCCCATTTACTGCCCCTCCCCATTTACTGCCTACTCTCCCCCATTTACTGCTCCTGTCCCTCTACTACCCCCTCTCCCTCTACTACCCCCTCTCCCTCTACTACCCCCTCTCCCTCTACTACCCTCTCCCTCTACTATCCCCTCTCCCTCTACTTCCCCCTCTCCCTCTACTACCTCCTCTCCCTCTACTACCCTCTCCCTCTACTACCCCTTCTCCCTCTACTTCCCCTTCTCCCTCTACTACCTTCTCCCTCTACTACCTCCTCTTCCTCTACTTCCCCCTCTTCCTCTACTTCCCCCTCTCCCTCTACTACCCCCCTCTCCCTCTACTACCCCCTCTCCCTCTACTACCCTCTCCCTCTACTATCCCCTCTCCCTCTACTTCCCCCTCTCCCTCTACTACCTCCTCTCCCTCTACTACCCTCTCCCTCTACTACCCCTTCTCCCTCTACTTCCCCTTCTCCCTCTACTACCTTCTCCCTCTACTACCCCCTCTTCCTCTACTTCCCCCTCTTCCTCTACTTCCCCCTCTCCCTCTACTACCCCCTCTCCCTCTACTACCCCCTCTCCCTCTACTACCCTCTCTCCCCGTCTAATACCCTCATCTTCCTTTTTACTGCCTTCTCGTTTTACTGAATCCTACCTCCTCCACTGCCCCCTCCCTCCAGAGCACGTGACAAACAACACCAGGCAACAGCCGCAGTCAGCTGGTGGTCACATTGTGAGTGTGGTGTGTGGTGTGTGGTGGGGCTGATGCGCTGTACCACAGCACTCCCTAGCGTCCTGCGCTATACCACAGAACTTTACCTAGAATACTACAATTTTGATTTCTCTGTAAAAATTTTTGAATGAAAAGGTCACAATCTGGTTACCCTTATTGGTTGGCTGATGCTGGTATTCTATATAGTCATGTTTTATTCAAAAAATGTCCTGGTAGGAAAATTTTGGCGAGAAATAAAGGATTATTCTGACAAGCCTTGGTTAGAGACAGCCTCACGCTGTGTCCGACCGAGGCTTGTCAGAATAATCGTTCAATAATAATCCTTGTAGGAAGAATACCTTATCGGAATAATCCTTTGTCGGAATAATCCTTTGTCGGAATAATCCTTTGTCGGAATAATACTTTGTCGGAATCATTTGACGGTCATCTGTCAGACAACGCATTTGACGGTCACGGCTGTCGGGATGACTCTCTACTGCCGTCTTTTTTGTGCACTTATCTTCTCGTGCCAGGTCCATATGGCAACAGCAATGCATCATGGCATCAAATCGAGCCTATTATGTTGCCCATATCTCGCCAGCCACCGGCCACGCACAGGCATCAGAGGAAGTGTAGAGTAGATATGATAACCATCGTAAATTAGCTTATCAATTTTCGTGCATTAGCTCATGTATGTACATATGTACAGGCTAGAGACTGATATTCTGGAACACCAGTACCTGTTATAGTTATTAATCGACAGTGCACTACCTGTAATAGTTATTATTCGACAGTGCACTACCTGTTATAGTTATTAATCGACAGTGCACTACCTGTTATAGTTATTAATCGACAGTGCACTACCTGTAATAGTTATTAATCGACAGTGCACTACCTGTAATAGTTATTAATCGACAGTGCACTATCTGTAATAGTTATTATTCGACAGTGCATTACCTGTAATAGTTATTAATCGACAGTGCACTACCTGTAATAGTTATTAATCGACAGTGCACTACCTGTTATAGTTATTAATCGACAATGCACTACCTGTAATAGTTATTAATCGACAGTGCACTACCTGTAATAGTTATTAATCGACAGTGCACTAGCACCTGTAATAGTTATTAATCGACAGTGCACTAGCACCTGTTATAGTTATTAATCGACAGTGCACTAGCACCTGTAATAGTTATTAATCGACAGTGCACTAGCACCTGTAATAGTTCTTAATCGACAGTGCACTAGCACCTGTAATAGTTATTAATCGACAGTGCACTAGCACCTGTAATAGTTATTAATCGACAGTGCACTAGCACCTGTAATAGTTATTAATCGACAGTGCACTAGCACCTGTAATAGTTATTAATCGACAGTGCACTAGCACCTGTAATAGTTATTAATCGACAGTGCACTAGCACCTGTTATAGTTATTAATCAACAGTGCACTAGCACCTGTTATAGTTATTAATCAACAGTGCACTAGCACCTGTTATAGTTATTAATCAACAGTGCACTAGAACACCAGTAATATGCATTGATACCATGCCTCAGTGCGTGGCTGTGTCAGTTTTTGACATCTTTTTTGGCAGCATTATTTGGCAGATTTTGGCAGCGTTATTTGGCAGGTTTTAGCAGCATTGTTTGGCAGCTTTTGGCAGCATTGTTTGGCAGATTTTGGCAGCATTGTTTGGCAGATTTTGGCAGCATTGTTTGGCAGATTATGGCAGCATTGTTTGGCAGATTTTGGCAGCATTATTTGGCAGATTTTGGCAGCATTATCAGTCCCAGAAGTTCTAGTGCACCTCTGTCCCCACACACCTGGTGTGCTCGTATTAGTTAGCACTTGACCGCGGTTGGTAAAACTGAAGTTCAATATTCAACTGATATTCAAATTCAGTTTTAATAAGAAATTTTGAAATAGCAATCTTTAACTGGATCGTGCCCTCATTTCACTTTAATTAAGTATTTATGAAAATTGAGTTTGTGACTACTGGTCGGTCAGCAGCGTTGTGAAAGTCCCGTCCGTGGCCACCGGTGGCGCACGTTGCGGTCAGAGTGTTAGATCTGGCTACATATCCCGTACAGACACTTGTAGTGCAATCCCAAGAAAGAATCTCAAGTGAGAAGATAATTTCGGAAGTTAGTTAAAGTTGTCAGATTTATTTGATAGGAAGTTAATCGATAGTTAGTAATCGATAGGTAGAAGTTAATCGATAGTTAGCTTAAAGTTTTACGTTAGAGTATAGATCTAGCCAGAACCAGTGTAATTTACTAGTTCAAATGTGGCAGAAGAGAGTTTTGTCTCTCAATAAATGTTAAATAGGCTCGACTAGCATGGCCCTGAAACAAAGATTAACTGCTCACAAATAACAAAGTTCTATTTTCAATCATTTCCCCATCGACCATAGCTGCAAGCTTTCATATGAAAAGCTATACCCTAACACATAAAAAGTATATAACATTAAAAAAAGAGCATATTCACACGATAGATAGTTAGTTAGTCGACTGTGTGATTGATTCATACGGTACCAAGCGCCAAATACATCAAGGGAAAATGAGCTATGTATACCGCTGTCTTCCCCAAATTTTCAGTTCTCTGGAGAGTTAGTCGTAGGTACCGGAAGATAGCCACAAAATGTCGAATACCTCTACGAGTTGCTGAGAGACGATGGTTTCTAAGTCGCCAAACTTTGATGCCCGTATGATTCTAAGGGCTACAATTGAACACGTTAAGAGTTAGTCAACACGACCCTAGATATGTGTGCTTTGTAAAGTCAAAAAGTCACTCAGAGAAAGTCTACGGCAAATGCAACAAACATTTAACTATCTTTGTTACCTCTCAGGGAACTGAAAAAGACGCCAAATGAAAAAAAAAATTAATTCCGACAAAAATAAGGCTTACCTAGCCTTCAGCGTGGGCCCACACATTTTCCCCCTGGTAGTAGTAATTCCAATTTAAATGTTAAATAGTGAAATAATGATAGGTAAATGAAAATTAAATAGATAGTTAAACACAGTCGTAACCTCGCTGATGTTCTGGTTCTCAGTACGTACTACTTTCTTATCCAACTTTATTAATTTTTTCCTATTTTGTTTCCCCCCAATTTTTGGTTTTATACACAGAGAGTCCTGTGTGGGAACACACTGAGTGCTTAGATTCCTCGTTCCTTGAAGTCCATACTAATTGGTCCCTTCGCTCATTCCTCTCTTTGGAAGGCCTTTATTGCGGTTAGGGAGGCTTAAACAAACTTCTTACCTATTCTAGCTATCTCTGTTGCTTCTCTGTGTAATCAGGAACCAGGCTCCAATATATTTAATGTTACTATCGTTAACTTGTATAGGGTTATTGCTATAATTATAATCAATATTATTTAGACTTTCGCAAATTTTTCAGCTAAGGTAAAATAAATAAGACTTCACAGATGGTCGAAAAGTAGTTTTGAATGTAATAAAAATGTAGCAGGCTACATAAACTCTGACTTAAATTAAATCTTTATTAGAGCTCTAACCCCAATTACAGCTCTTTATTAGGCAGGAGAGCTTTATTTATAGTCTTGTTCACACACATGCCACGCTCGCTGAACCTGATGTGAACCGTTCACATGTCACGCTCGCTGAACCTGGTGTGAACCGTTCACATGTCTCGTTCGCTGAACCTGATGTGAACCGTTCACATGTCTCGCTCGCAGAACCTGGTGTGAACCGTTCACATGTCTCGCTCGCTGAACCTGATGTGAACCGTTCACAGGTCTCGCTCGCTGAATCTGATGTGAACCATTCATATGTCACGCTCCCTGAACCTGATGTGAACCGTTCACATGTCTCGCTCGCTGAACCTGATGTGAACCGTTCACATGTCTCGCTCGCTGAACCTGGTGTGAACCGTTCACATGTCTCGCTCGCTGAACCTGATGTGAACCGTTCACAGGTCTCGCTCGCTGAACCTGATGTGAACCGTTCACATGTCTCGCTCGCTGAACCTGATGTGAACCGTTCACATGTCTCGCTCGCTGAACCTGATGTGAACCGTTCACATGTCTCGCTCGCTGAACCTGATGTGAACCGTTCACATGTCTCGCTCGCTGAACCTGATGTGAACCGTTCACATGTCTCGCTCGCTGAACCTGATGTGAACCGTTCACATGTCTCGCTCGCTGAACCTGGTGTGAACCGTTCACATGTCTCACTCGCCGAACTTGATGTGAACCGTTCACATGTCTCGCTCGCTGAACCTGATGTGAACCGTTCACATGTGCCGCTCGCTGAACCTGGTGCGAACCGTTCACATGTCTCGCTCGCTGAACCTGATGTGAACCGTTCACATGTTTCGCTCGTTGAACCTGGTGTGAACCGTTCACATGTCTCGCTCGCTGAACCTGATGTGAACCGTTCACATGTCTCGCTCGCTGAACCTGATGTGAACCGTTCACATGTCTCGCTCGCAGAACATGATGTGAACCGTTCACATGTCTCGCTCACTGACCCTAATGTGAACCGTTCACATATCTCGCTCCCTGAACCTGATGTGAACCGTTCACATGTCTCGCTCCCTGAACCTAATGTGAACCGTTCACATGTCACGCTCGCTAAACCTGATGTGAACCGTTCACATGTCCCGGTCCCTGAACCTGATGTGAACCGTTCACATGTCACTCTCCCTAAACCTGATGTGAACCGTTCACATGCCACGCTCCCTGAACCTGATGTGAACCGTTCACATGTCACGCTCCCTGAACCTAATGTGAACCGTTCACATGTCACGCTCCCTGAACCTAATGTGAACCGTTCACATGTCACGCTCCCTGAACCTAATGTGAACCGTTCACATTTCATGCTCCGTGAACCTAATGTGATCCGTTCACATGCCACGCTCCCTGAACCTAATGTGATCCGTTCACATGCCACGCTCCCTGAACCTGATGTGAACCGTTCACATGTCATGCTCCGTGAACCTAATGTGATCCGTTCACATGCCACGCTCCCTGAACCTAATGTGATCCGTTCACATGCCACGCTCCCTGAACCTGATGTGAACCGTTCACATGTCATGCTCCGTGAACCTAATGTGAACCGTTCACATGTCTCGCTCGCTGAACCTAATGTGAATCGTTCACATGTCATGCTCCGTGAACCTAATGTGAACCGTTCACATGTCTCGCTCGCTGAACCTAATGTGAACCGTTCACATGTCATGCTCCGTGAACCTGATGTGAACCGTTCACATGTCTCGCTCGCTGAACCTAATGTGAATCGTTCACATGTCACGCTCCCTGACCCTAATGTGAACCGTTCACATGTCACGCTCCCTGAACCTAATGTGAACCGTTCACATGTCATGCTCCGTGAACCTAATGTGATCCGTTCACATGCCACGCTCCCTGAACCTAATGTGAATCGTTCACATGTCACGCTCCCTGAACCTAATGTGAACCGTTCACATGTCACGCTCCCTAAACCTGATGTGAACCGTTCACATGCCACGCTCCCTGAACCTGACGTGAACCGTTCACATGTCACGCTCCCTGAACCTGATGTGAACCGTACATAAGCTCCGTTAGTGAACAAATCAGCAGTATATTTCTGCTTTCACGTTAAATAGATGGACTTAAATCAGGGTCTGTAGAACTGATGCACTCTATTATTTGCTGTATTTGACCCTTCAAAAATAATCTAAAGAGAAACCCTTCTATCTAATAATGGTCCAAAATCACTATAATCAGAAATAGCGTGGCTGTGAATTTACTCTGTATTTTTCAGCCTGATGATGGTGTTCGTACATTGAAACGTTACTTTTTTATAAATAGAGAATGATATTGAATTTTGTGGTGAGTGTTTTAGTAAAGATGATAAGCAATTTTATTCGTCTTCTAACGCGTGATGAACTGGAAAAAATCACTATACCGCTAAACATTGTACTCTGTTTCACCAAGCCACCGTGAGTTAATATCACAGTAAATTATTATCGTCGCAGCATACATGATTTTAGCCGCCCTAGCGTTTCCTCTACAGTGGGCAGCTATGATCACAGATGGGTGGCAAAAACCACTTAAACTGGAATTATCTTCAATTTTCCACTCTCACATCCACCACAGCAATTGAACGACGACGTCAACAATTTAAAAACGAAGAATTCCTTAAGCATTGAAATCAAACTTAACAAAAATTTCACGAAATATAAATTTAAATACCCGATGTTTACACGTGATACTGTGACGCGTTAATGTCACGATGAGTGTGCCAGTAAAAGTACCGTTACTGTGCGTGGCCTTAGCTTTACACTGTGCAGTAACTGCTGCACAGTCTGCTGACAGGCCTGCTGACAACGTTACTGAGTCGGACAGGTGAGTCTGGTTGCTGACTATTGCTAATGTCAGCCGTGCGGGGCTGGCATCAGCCGTGCGGGGCTGGCATCAGCCGTGCGGGGCTGGCATCAGCCGTGCGGGGCTGGCATCAGTCGTGTGGGGCTGGCATCAGCCGTGTGGGGCTGGCATCAGTCGTGTGGGGCTGGCATCAGCCGTGTGGGGCTGGCATCAGCCGTGCGGGGCTGGCATCAGCCGTGCGGGGCTGGCAATAGCCGTGCGGGGCAGGTATCAGCCGTGCGGGGCTGGCATCAGCCGTGCGGGGCTGGCATCAGCCGTGCGGGGCTGGCATCAGCCATGCGGGGCTGGCATCAGCCGTGCGGGGCTGGCATCAGCCGTGCGGGGCTGGCATCAACCGTGCGGGGCTGGCATCAGCCGTGCGGGGCTGGCATCAGCCGTGCGGGGCTGGCATCAGCCGTGCGGGGATGGCATCAGCCGTGCGGGGCTGGCATCAGCCGTGCGGGGCTGGCATCAGCCGTGCTGGGCTGGCATCAGCCGTGCGGGGCTGGCATCAGCCGTGCGGGGCTGGCATCAGCCGTGCGGGGCTGGCATCAGCCGTGCGGGGCTGGCATCAGTCGTGCGGGGCTGGCATCAGCCGTGCGGGGCTGGCATCAGCCGTGCGGGGCTGGCATCAGCCGTGCGGGGCTGGCATCAGCCGTGCGGGGCTGGCATCAGCCGTGCGGGGCTGGCATCAGCCGTGCGGGGCTGGCATCAGCCGTGCGGGGCTGGCATCAGCCGTGCGGGGCTGGCATCAGCCGTGCGGGGCTGGCATCAGCCGTGCGGGGCTGGCATCAGCCGTGCGGGGCTGGCATCAGCCTTGCGGGGCTGGCATCAGCCGTGCGGGGCTGGCATCAGCCGTGCGGGGCTGGCATCAGCCGTGCGGGGCTGGCATCAGCCGTGCGGGGCTGACATCAGCCGTGCTGGGCTGGCATCAGCCGTGCGAGGCTGACATCCAAAAATAGAAGCGTTGTGCACAATATTTGAATATATTGTTTTACACCTCATGGTTTCGTGACGATGTTATCAAATTTTAATGCCTCATTTAAAATTAAAATTGTGATGAGAAAAATGTTTCAGCAATTTTATTAAAATTTATTTTGACACCCAAATAATATTTCAATAATTTCAGCATCGAGAACTGGCACGGCGTATTTTTGCCGATTATAATTATTTACTATTGAATGATTCATTGATAAATTTTATTATGTTTTATTCACTGCATTCACATAGTGAGCGAACGGGCACGGCTGATTTTCATTGATAACTATAATTATTTATTGTTGCTAATTGTAATTATTCATTTTTGAATTATTAATTATCGAATTATCAATTTTTTGGAATAATTTTTTAAATGATTACAAAATTAGTATCATTATTATTTTAAATTCGCTGCATCCACAGCGAAGTCTTCCTGGCACCCCCTGGCAAACCCCATCCCGGCGGGGACTCCAACCAGCACCCCATTTCTGGTGACAGCAACCCCCCCGGCTCCCCACCCGAGCGCTCCCCCACCGGGGGGAGGCGCACCTGGTCCCATGGGGAGTCCATGGGGACGACGGTCCCCCTCGTGGACGGGAGGGGGACCCTTGGGGCTCACGACCCCCTCCCCACCAACCCCAGCCTGCAGCGGTACATCCCCACGGGGTACGACCGCTTCGTCGCCCCTACGTCGTCTTCTGGAGGTGGGTGTGTGGGGTGTGAGTGCGTGTGCGTGTGAGTGTATGTGCGTGTGAGTGCATGTGCGTATGAATGTAAGTGCGTGTGACAAGCATCGGCAGCATGACATGCAAGCACGAACCCTTGAAATATAGAGTCACTATAGTCACACAATGCACAATCGCGGGCAGGTTTGCGTTCAGTATT
This sequence comes from Morinoia aosen, assembly GCA_030386875.1. Classification (NCBI taxonomy): domain Eukaryota; kingdom Metazoa; phylum Arthropoda; class Malacostraca; order Amphipoda; family Talitridae; genus Morinoia; species Morinoia aosen. The sequence goes on along the minus strand of CM059571.1, from coordinate 60,445,194 downwards.
TATATATATTTTCTGAGACACCACCTGTGTCTTGGAGACTTCTACTTTGCAAAATCAGTATTTAGTTATTGGTGAAATTTTGCTTTTTTCGAGTTGATAGTGGGAGCGAAGATCATTACCCACATGTATTTCCCAGTTGCATTGATAATAAGGTTCTATTAATAATAGATTCGGAATGTTCTGTTCAGGTTTATTAATACGTCGTGTAAATTAATATATAATTCGGTTCCATTGATGTAATAAACATTAATATTTAGTCCTATAATTCAGTTCTATTCTATTTCAGAGTCATTAGCTCTCTAAATATACAGGGTGTCCTAAAAGGTTTTCTCATTCTTTGTCTGACGGTGTCTCATCCAAATTTTTTCCTAAACCATTTAATTTAATTATTAGGTTCCAAGTTCATAGATTTAGAGGAAACAATGTTAAGTTCATATATTGAAGCACGTTTCTTGCTTTGTTTATTATTTTACTGCATATCGGCACTATTCCCATTCTGTTGTCATCATCTGGGGAAAATGACAAGGAGTAAATTTACGAGACATGTTTTTTTCGCTTATGACATCTCGAGCCGTATTTACTTACTCCACTGCCGCGTCCATGTGTTACTTAGTGTTACTTGTGTGTAACTCAGCGTTGCTTGTGTGTAACTCAGTGTTACTTGTGTGTTACTTAGTGTTACTTTTGTGAAACTCAGTGTTGCTTGTGTGTAACTCAGTGTTACTTGTGTGTAACTCAGTGGTACTTGTGTGTAACTCAGTGTTACTTGTGTGTAACTAAGTGTTACTTGTGTGTAACTCAGTGTTACTTGTGTGTAACTCAGTGTTACTTGTGTGTAACTCAGTGTTACTTTGGTGTAACTCAGTGTTACTTTGGTGTAACTCAGTGTTACTTGTGTGTAACTCAGTGTTACTTGTGTGTAACTCAGTGTTACTTTGGTGTAACTCAGTGTTACTTGTGTGTAACTCAGTGTTACTTGTGTGTAACTCAGTGTTACTTGGGTGTAACTCAGTGTTACTTGTGTGTAAATCAGTGTTGCTTGTGTGTAACTCAGTGTTTCTTGTGTGTAACTTAGCGTTACTTGTGTGTAACTCAGTGTTACTTGTGTGTAACTCAGTGTTACTTGGGTGTAACTCAGTGTTACTTGTGTATAACTCAGTGTTACTTGTGTGTGACTCAGTGTTACTTTGGTGTAACTCAGTGTTACTTGTGTGTAACTCAGTGTTACTTTGGTGTAACTCAGTGTTACTTGTGTGTAACTCAGTGTTACTTTGGTGTAACTCAGTGTTACTTGTGTGTAACTCAGTGTTACTTGTGTGTAACTCAGAGTTACTTGGGTGTAACTCAGTGTTTCTTGTGTGTAACTTAGCGTTACTTGTGTGTAACTTAGTGTTACTTGTGTGTAACTCAGTGTTACTTGTGTGTAACTTAGTGTTACTTGTGTGTAACTTAGCGTTACTTGTGTGTAACTTAGCGTTACTTGTGTGAAACTTAGCGTTACTTGTGTGAAACTTAGCGTTACTTGTGTGTAACTTAGTGTTACTTGTGTGTAACTTAGTGTTACTTGTGTGAAACTTAGCGTTACTTGTGTGTAACTTAGCGTTACTTGTGTGTAACTTAGCGTTACTTGTATGTAACTTAGTGTTACTTATGTGTAACTTAGTGTTACTTGTGTGAAACTTAGCGTTACTTGTGTGTAACTTAGCGCTACTTTTGTGTTAGCGTTATTTGCGTGTAACTTAGTGTTACTTGTGTGTAACTTAGCGTTACTTGTGTGTAACTTAGCGTTACTTGTGTGTAACTTAGTGTTACTTGTGTGTAACTTAGCGTTACTTGTGTGTAACTTAGTGTTACTTGTGTGTAACTTGATGTTACTTATGTGTAACTTAGCGTTACTTGTGTGTAACTCAGTGTTACTTGTGTGTAACTTAGTGTTACTTGTGTGTAACTTAGCGTTACTTGTGCGTAACTTAGCGCTACTTTTGTGTTACTCAGTGTTGCTTGTGTGTAACTTAGTGTTACTTGTGTGTAACTTAGCGCTACTTGTGTGTAACTTAGTGTTACTCGTGTGTAACTTAGTGTTACTTTTGTGTAACTCAGTGTTACTTGTGTGTAACTTAGCGCCACTTGTGTGTAACTTAGCGTTACTCGTGTGTAACTTAGTGTTACTTGTGTGTAACTCAGTGTTACTTGTGTGTAACTTAGCGCTACTTGTGTGTAACTTAGTGTTACTTGTGTGTAACTTAGTGTTGCTTGTGTTTAACTCAGTGTTACTTGTTTGTAACTCAGTGTTACTTGTGTGTAACTCAGTGTTACTTTTGTGTTACTCAGTGTTACTTGTGTGTAACTCAGTGTTACTTGTGTGTAACTTAGCGTTACTTTTGTGTTACTTAGCGGTACTTCTTGTAACTCAGTGTTACGTGTGTGTAACTTAGTGTTACTTGTGTGTAACTTGGTGTTACTTGTGTGTAACTCAGTGTCACTTGTGTGTAACTTAGTGTTACTTGTGTGTAACTTAGTGCTACTTGTGTGTAACTCAGTGTTACTTGTGTGTAACTCAGTGTTACTTGTGTGTAACTCAGTGTTACTTGTGTGTCTCTCAGTGTTACTTGTGTGTAACTCAGTGTTACTTGTGTGTTACTTAGCGCTACTTTTGTGTTACCTAGCGTTACTTCTTGTAACTTAGTGTTACGTGTGTGTAACTTAGTGTTACTTGTGTGTAACTTGGTGTTACTTGTGTGTAACTTAGTGTTACTTGTGTGTAACTTAGCGCTACTTGTGTGTAGCTCAGTGTTACTTGTGTGTAACTCAGTGTTACTTGTGTGTAACTCAGTGTTGCTTGTGTGTTACTTAGTGTTACTTGTGTGTAACTTAGCGCTACTTGTGTGTAACTCTGTGTTACTTGTGTGTAACTTAGTGTTGCTTGTGTGTAACTCAGTGTTGCTTGTTTGTAACTCAGTGTTACTTGTGTGTAACTTAGCGCTACTTGTGTGTAACTCTGTGTTATTTAGGTGTAACTAAGTGTTGCTTGTGTGTAACTCAGTGTTGCTTGTGTGTAACTTAGCGCTACTTGTGTGTAACTCTGTGTTACTTGTGTGTAACTTAGTGTTGCTTGTGTGTAACTCAGTGTTGCTTGTTTGTAACTCAGTGTTACTTGTGTGTAACTCAGTGTTACTTGTGTGTAACTTAGTGTTGCTTGTGTGTAACTCAGTGTTGCTTGTGTGTAACACAGTGTTACTTGTGTGTAACTCAGTGTTACTTGTGTGTAACTTAGCGCTACTTGTGTGTAACTCTGTGTTATTTAGGTGTAACTAAGTGTTGCTTGTGTGTTTCTCAGTGTTGCTTGTGTGTAACTCAGTGTTACTTGTGTGTAATTCAGTGTTACTTGTGTGTAACTTAGCGCTACTTGTGTGTAACTCTGTGTTACTTAGCTGTAACTCAGTGTTACTTGTGTGTAACTCAGTGTTACTTGTGTGTAACATTGCGCTACTTGTGTGTAACTCAGTGTTACTTAGGTGTAACTCAGTGTTACTTGTGTGTAACTCAGTGTTACTTGTGTGTTACTTAGTGTTACTTGTGTGTAACTTAGTGTTGCTTGTGTGTAACTCAGTGTTGCTTGTGTGTAACTCAGTGTTTCTTGGGTGTAACTCAGTGTTACATGTGTGTAACTTAGCGCTACTTGTGTGTAACTCTGTGTTACTTAGGTGTAACTCAGTGTTACTTGTGTGTAACTCAGTGTTACTTGTGTGTTACTTAGTGTTACTTTTGTGTAACTTAGTGTTACTTTTGTGTAACTTAGCGTTACTTGTGTGTAACTTAGTGTTGCTTGTGTGTAACTAAGTGTTACTTGTGTGTAACTCAGTGTTACTTGTGTGTAACTTAGCGTTACTTGTGTGTACCTTAGTGTTACTTGTGTGTAACTTAGCGTTACTTGTGTGTAACTTAGTGTTACTTGTGTGTAGATTAGTGGTACTTGTGTGTAACTTAGTGTTACTTGTTTGTAACTTAACGTTACTTGTGTGTAACTCAGTGTTACTTGTGTGTAACTCAATGTTACTTGTGTGTAACTTAGTGGTACTTGTGTGTAACTTAGTGTTACTTGTGTGTAACTTAGTGTTACTTGTGTGTAACTTAGTGTTGCTTGTGTTTAACTCAGTGTTACTTGTGGGTAACTCAGTGTTACTTGTGTGTAACTCAGTGTTACTTGTGTGTTACTCACTGTTACTTGTGTGTAACTCAGTGTTACTTGTGTGTAACTCAGTGTTACTTTTGTGTAACTCAGTGTTACTTGTGTGTAACTCAGTGTTACTTTGGTGTTACTTAGCGTTACTTCTTGTAACTTAGTGTTACGTGTGTGTAACTTAGTGTTACTTGTGTGTAACTTGGTGTTACTTGTGTGTAATTCAGTGTTACTTGTGTGTAACTTGGTGGTACTTGTGTGTAACTTAGTGTTACTTGTGTGTAACTTAGCGCTACTTGTGTGTAACTCAGTGTTACTTGTGTGTAACTCAGTGTTACTTGTGTGTAACTCAGTGTTACTTGTGTGTAACTCAGTGTTACTTGTGTGTAACTTAGTGTTACTTGTGTGTTACTTAGCGTTATTTGTGTGTAACTTAGTGTTAGCGATAGCCGTGTGCTATAGGTTCCGCCGCCGTGCGGCCGGGACCCGGGTTCGAAACTCGGCGCTGGCGGTGGCGATTTTCTCTGTTGGGTATAGGAGAAAAATTCCAAGCACAATACCCCACTCTACCCAGGTGTCTGAAATGGGTACCGGTCTTGACCGGGGAAAGCGTCATGGCGTCCTGGTGTTAGTTCTAAGGCATTTGAAAATCCAATGTACAAGGTGATATGTATCAGACTTGATTGCAAATAAAGCATCCGTAGATGCCTTCATTATTACTTGTGTGTCCCTTAGCGTTTCTTGTGTGTAACTTAGCGTTACTTGTGTGTAACTTAGCGTTACATGTGTGTAACTCAATTTTACTTGTGTGTAACTTTGTGTTACTTGTGTTTAACTCAGTGTTACTTGTGTGTAACTCAGTGTTACTTGTGTGTAACTCAGTGTTACTTGTGTGTAACTTAGCGTTACATGTGTGTAACTCAGTGTTACTTGTGTTTAACTCAGTGTTATTTGTGTGTAACTCAGTGTTACTTGTGTGTAACTCAGTGTTACTTGTGTGTAACTTAGCGTTACATGTGTGTAACTCAGTGTTACTTGTGTTTAACTCAGTGTTACTTGTGTGTAACTCAGTGTTACTTGTGTGTAACTTAGCGTTACATGTGTGTAACTCAATTTTACTTGTGTGTAACTTTGTGTTACTTGTGTTTAACTCAGTGTTACTTGTCTGTAACTCAGTGTTACTTGTGTGTAACTCAGTGTTACTTGTGTGTAACTCAGTGTTACTTGTGTGTAACTCAGTGTTACTTGTGTGTAACTCAGTGTTATTTGTGTGTAACTCAGTGTTACTTGTGTGTAACTCAGTGTTACTTGTGTGTAACTCAGTGTTACTTGTGTGTAACTCAGTGTTACTTGTGTGTAACTTAGCGCTACGTTTGTGTTACTTAGCGTTACTTGTTGTAACTTAGTGTTACTTGTGTGTAACTTAGTGTTACTTGTGTGTAACTTGGTGTTACTTGTGTGTAACTTAGTGTTACTTGTGTGTAACTCAGCGCTACTTCTGTGTTACTTAGCGTTACTTCTTGTAACTTAGCGTTACTTGTGTGTAACTTAGTGTTACTTGTGTGTAACTTAGCGCTACTTTTGTGTTACTTAGCGTTACTTGTTGTGACTTAGTGTTACTTGTGTGTAACCTAGTGTTACTTGTGTGTAACTTGGTGTTACTTGTGTGTAACTTAGTGTTACTTGTGTGTAACTCAGCGCTACTTCTGTGTTACTTAGCGTTACTTCTTGTAACTTAGCGTTACTTGTGTGTAACTTAGTGTTACTTATGTGTAACTTAGCGCTACTTTTGTGTTACTTAGCGTTACTTCTTGTAACTTAGTGTTACTTGTGTGTAACTTAGTGTTACTTGTGTGTAACTCAGCGCTACTTTTATGTTACTTAGCGTTACTTCTTGTAACTTAGCGTTACTTGTGTGTAACTTAGTGTTACTTATGTGTAACTTAGCGCTACTTTTGTGTTACTTAGCGTTACTTCTTGTAACTTAGTGTTACTTGTGTGTAACTCGGTGTTACTTGTGTGTAACTGAGTGCTGCTCTCTATTTGTGATCGATTCGTACAAAATATCCGGTGTTCGCACATGTTATCAAGACTTCAGTAAAGCTTGCGTGTGTACACGCGCTCCTGTGGACGTTCCAATCAGTCGTTCTTGGAATAAAAAATCGGGGAGGAATTCGGCCCAACATGCAATTTAAATACCTACACTCTGAACACACAATATTTTGGCCACTCCTTGTATGATAGAAAACATTTTCTTCCCACCATTTGACGACATTCTTCATGTCTGTCTTCTTTTGATGGTTTAGAAATTATTGCAGGCGTTAAACCTATTGAACAGCCTTTGAAAAGGTAGAGTTCAAACGTCCGGTCGATGGTGGATTTTCATGAGACGTTAGCTCTCTCATACATTCGAGCGTCTAAAATATTACGAGGAGCGTTTGCAGGAACGATAGTGCTCATAGGACGCCATGCACATCAAAATCTATCAGGTGAATGCGTTTCAAGGTCTGAAATATCATGAGAAGCGTTCGCAGAAACGTAAAAGGGCGCATGAATGGCAAAAATACTCGGGTCATCATCAAACCAAACTGTCCTTAGCTTCTTGTATGTCACTAAACTACGTAAGTCTCGGTGTTCAAACAGCGTCTTCAGGATAGAATGCATAACCGTGTCTCACCAGCCGCCTAAGTCGAGCTCGAATAAATAACTCGAAGGCTTTCAAGTGCAGAGGGATGGGCAAATAAAATTAGCATCTTGTGTTAATTGGCGTCGAGAACGCCAACGTTTAACGTAGTGCCGCTTATAGATCACTTCCAACAGAATTCACGATACTTTATACTTTTAACGATACTTTATACTTTTAACGATACTTTATACTTTTAATGATACTTCATACTTTTAACAATACTTTATAACGACCCTTTCTTACTTTATTGTACGATCACTGAAGTCGAGCCATTATCACTTCGAATGTTAGACTGAAATTCCAGATCGATGGTTCCGAAGTGTTAAGCCTCTAAAGCACTTCTAAAACAACTTTAGACTCTATACTATCAACTTAAACACTCTAAACTTCACACTCTAAAACACTTCTGATAAATGAAGTGGAAAAATTTGAAGAGCTGTACTGCTATTCTTAGATGTGGATAGTCTAGTAGATACCTTGTATTAAAACTAACACTTATCATCAACCTAGACAGGGAGAGTGCCTTTGATAAATGTTCATCACGGTAGAGGAAACAAGGTAGGGTCATTTCTATTGGGGAAAATACACCCCCTCTTGTTCGGCTAGCCAATGGAACGGCTTCATTTCAAACAAACTTTATGACGTCACCATTGCACCATGTATTTAGGCCAATAGTGGCGCCAGACCTGGGGCTAGCAGTATTGCCAGATGTAATTTGAGAGCTGCTATTTGTTAGTTGCTCTTACGTCAGCATTACCACACGGTCATCTAGGATACGCGGTGTTTTCAGAGCTGAGATCTTTTTTTATAATTCTGCTCCGAATTATCGCAAGATCAGAGTTGAAACTAATTTCATGCAGCATTTCCAGTAAAAAGGAAACGATTTATTTTGAGTTTTTTTTTCCGGTGGTTTTGTTGCTACGGTTGACTTTCGTTGCTGGGGTAACTGGTGGTCTTCGTTAATACGCTAAATGTTGACTGCTGTGATAATAGTGATGCTAGTGGGGATGATGGTGGCGGGGGTGTTGTTGGGAGCACTGATGATGGTGGGAGTCGGGGTGATATTGGTGATGATAGTTGTGACAGTGATGTTAGTGTTGCTTATGGTGGTGATGGTGATGTTGGTGATGATAGTTGTCGAAGATACCTATGAGCACTGACGGATTAACCAATTGGACTCTCGCTTCTTCGCTGCACTCTAAGATCACCGCAGGCATCACTCTTGTCACTTCGTCATCAGTGGCATAAGGATGATGGACTAAATCCTAAACAAGTGTCAGCTCCGTCCAGCTCGTCGCGTCTGCCTCTCTGGCTCGCCTTCTAGACGCTTGGGAGCAGGACCATCTTCCGCCCACACGCCTACCCTGCACCTGTGCATCGTGGGAATATTCAGCGTCTGCAGCGATAGCACGCCTTACCAATTGGCATTCAGAGGTTAGTTGCTGGTAAGCTTGGCGCTAGCTTATGGGTGATTCTGATGTCAATTGAGCACAACTACCGAACCTAATTGCCTGGTATATACCCAAAAATTTATCATTTATAGCTCATAACTTATAACTTGTTACTTATAACTAATCGTGCCTAAGCGCACCCTTATATAACTAATCGAGCCTAAGCGCACCCTTAAATAACTAATTGTGCCTAAGCGCATCCTTATATAACTAATTGTGCCTAAGCGCACCCTTAAATAACTAATTGTGCCTAAGCGCACCCTTAAATAACTAATTGTGCCTAAGCGCATCCTTATATAACTAATTGTGCCTAAGCGCATCCTTATATAACTAATCGTGCCTAAGCGCACCCTTATATAACTAATCGTGTCTAAGCGCACCCTTATAACAACTGTCAATCTTAATTACTTATTCCTAATAACGAAAACTAAACTCGCCTTTTCCTCTGTTCCAACCAGGCAACGGGAGATGAAGGGATTGGCGGAGGATGAGCGCCTTGTCGTCCTTCGAAACTCCGGAAGTTCTCGGAGTACTTTGTTAACGTTTAAATTCATCCACAACGGTATTTTCTATGTCACCACTTTCTCAGTAAAACAAAGTGCTCCCGGCTATATCGGCATTTAATTTCTCAATCCTTTCTAAAATCTTCCGTAATAGTTGTGACAGTGATGTTAGTGTTGCTTATGGTGGGGATGGTGGTGTTGGTGATGATAGTTGTGACAGTGATGTTAGTGTTGCTTATGGTGGTGATGGTGATGTTGGTGATGATAGTTGTGACAGTGATGTTAGTGTTGCGTATGGTGGGGATGGTGGTGTTGGTGATGATAGTTGTGACAGTGATGTTAGTGTTGCGTATGGTGGTGATGGTGGTGTTAGTGATGAAAGCTTTGGTAGCGGTGATTGTGTTGATGGTGATGATGGTGATGGTGACGGTGATGATGGTGATATTGTTCTCAATGCTGATGGTGGTGGGTGTGATGGTGGTGATAGTGGTGTATTTAAGGTGATGGTGGTGGTGATTGGAATTTAGCTGATTTCGGTCATGAGGATGATATTAACGATGATTATGATGTTAATGTTATGGATGTTGATGACGATTGATGGAAACGATGATTGCGATGGTGTTAATAATGATAGTGAGGAAGAAAATGATGACGTGATGGTAGTGATTAGGACCGTGATAATAATAATGATGTCTTTGTTGATAATTGTGGTTTATAAAGAGTGATGCAGGTAGTGATGTCACTGACCATGATAGTGGTGAAAATAACAGTGATGATGGTGGCAGAGATAAGGACCGTGATAAGAATAAGAAAATAAGGAGAAAGAAAGATAAGATAAGAAAATTCAACTGCAATGGTTTCGTTAAAATGAACAACGATGACGTTGATGGTGGCATGCAGGGATATGGATAGCGATAGTGATGGTGATGATAAGTAAAATGATGACTCCTCACAGGGCCGCTGGATGTGATGATGAGCGTGAAGGCCCGCGACGTGCAGCACATCGACGAGGTCGCTATGGTGAGCACCACAAATTCAACACTTTAACCGCATTCAACACTTTAATTCAACACTTTATTAAGCAATGTTGAAACTACCAAACATTAACTGGATCATGCTTTCATTTTATTTTGATTGAGTATTTTTAAAAATTGACTTTGGGACTGCTGGTTGGTCAGCAGCATGATGGAAACTGCCTCAGTGACCAAACGTGGCTCACGTCGCAGGCAGAGTGTTAACACGATCGTCTCCAGCGCATCTCAGGCGACATGTAGGAAAATTTAATCCGGGCGTTTTTGAAAGATTTTGTTTCTCTAACCACATTAATTGTCATATGTAAAGCACAAGAATGAACGTCGTACCTAACAGTCAACAAATGTAGAAATACTGCCAAGTAAGCTGCCAGGTTTCTACGGCAGCCATTCTTTAGAGGATCAAAGTCGGTCCACTGCACTACCTCCAGCACACCGCATCTCATGTGTTTGTAATGCATGCTAATTCATTATGTGGTACATGCTGATTCATTATGTAGTACATGCTAATTCATTATGTGGTACATGCTAATTCATTATGTGGTACATGCTAATTCATTATGTGGTACATGCTAAATCATTATGTGGTACATGGTGATTCATTATGTAGTACATGCTAATTCATTATGTGGTACATGCTAATTCATTATGTGGTACATGCTAATTCATTATGTGGTACATGCTAATTCATTATGTGGTACATGCTAATTCATTATGTGGTACATGCTAAATCATTATGTGGTACATGCTAATTCATTATGTGGTACATGCTAATTCACTGTGTAATGCATGCTAATTGTGTTTGTGCCACAGGACATGTGTTGTGTTTGTGCCACAGGACATGTGTTGTGTTTGTGCCACAGGACATGTGTTGTGTTTGTGCCACAGGACATGTGTTGTGTTTGTGCCACAGGACATGTGTTGTGTTTGTGCCACAAGACATGTGTTGTGTTTGTGCCACAGGACACGTGTTGTGTTTGTGCCCCAGGACATGTGTTGTGTTTGTGCCACAGGACACGTGTTGTGTTTGTACCACAGGACACGTGTTGTGTTTGTGCCACAGGACATGTGTTGTGTTTGTGCCAAAGGACATGTGTTGTGTTTGTGCCACAGGACATGTGTTGTGTTTGTGCCACAGGACACGTGTTGTGTTTGTGCCACAGGACATGTGTTGTGTTTGTGCCACAGGACACGTGTTGTGTTTGGGCCACAGGACATGTGTTGTGTTTGTGCCACAGGACATGTGTTGTGTTTGTGCCACAGGACACGTGTTGTGTTTGTGCCACAGGACATCACGGTGGAGTGGTTCGTGCGTATGTACTGGACGGACTCCCGCCTCAACTCCCCCACGCACCTGGGGGAGGGGGAGTGGGAGAACATCTCCCCCGATATTACCGCCTTCACCTGGCTCCCTTCCACCTACATAGGTGAGGGGTGCCTACATAGGTGAGCGGTGCCTACATAGGTGAGTACCTAGCTCTCATAGGTGAGTGGTACCTACATAGGTGAGTAGTGCCTACACAATTGAATTGTGCCGACATAGGTGAGTAGTACCTACGTAGGTGAGTACCCACCTGTTGGTAAGTAGTAATCAGGTGAGGGGTACCTACATAGGTGAGTACCCACCTGTCATAGGTGAGTAGTACCTACATAGATGAGTACCCACTTTTCGTAAGTGAGTGATACCTACAAAAGTGAGTACCCACCTGTCCTAGGTGAGTACCCACCTGACATAGGTGAGTAGTACCTACATAGGTGAGTAGTACCGACATAGATGAGTACCCACTTATCGTGCCCACTCATTGCTTTAATCCTTCATAAAGAGTGGGCATTATCCTTGTTATCCTTATCCTAACTAACGTTGTCTACGACTGTATTAGTGCAGTATCACTGTAGCAGCGATTCAAAATCAGTAACAGTACTTTGCCGTGGTTAGGCAGTGACTCAGACGTCACGTTTTTGTAACAGTTTTCTTATACTGTTGTAGTGCTCTACCTTAGTTACCCCTCAAACCTCGATTCTAGTCCTTCTATGTTCAGTAATACTAATATGTCTCAATGTAAATTTATTCAACAAAAAGTTCCAACTTCTCCTCTGCGTATCACCGATACCCTCTGCAGGAGAAGTATAAATGTAAGGCCGCTGCTTCACTCGCCTCAAACGGAAATCAATGGCTGAAGCAGCAACAACCCCTGGCCTTACACTGTTACATTTTGTAGTAATTTTGGCACTGAACTCCACTGAGCTGCAGTGAACTTCACTGGACCACATTTTCCATAATTATTAAAGTATGGACTGTCGTAGTGCGAGGATTGTTTTCACTGCTCTGAAATACATTCGGCTACCGCCGATTCGCTCCAACAAGAAGCTTAAGCCTGATGTAATGCACTCAATTGCATATAACTACTGAACATCCTGCACCGATTTTCAGCCATGCTTGTGAGCACCGTGGCTCAGTGGTGAGAGCGCGCGTCTTCCATGCGGATGGGTCCGAGTTCGAATCCCAGTGTGCTCGCTTGGTTCTTCCTTTGTGAAGTGAAGTCGGTCCAAAATTCTCCATTCAACCATGGTGTTTAAGTGGGTACAGGCTCCACTGGTTGATCAAACATAAGTGACATACGTGAATAGTACAAAATATGGTGAACTAAACAAAAAAATAACATCACATATGTCTTTCCAGCTCTCCACGTTACGGAGGTTTTATTATTCCGTATATATGATAATGGATGCATGGAATATGTTGCTGTCTTTGTGTTATTTAATACAACCCGACTTTGACAATGGCTGACCCTGCACACCAGAAGTTCAGCTTCAGGAAAGATTCTCCCTTCTCTGCCAAAGAATCAATAATTGATGGCCATTTGATAGTTTGATCTTCAATATCTTAACGTGTGTCAACTTGAATAGAATGTAGGACACGTCATGTATGATTTGCTACACATCAATCTAACTGGAATATTGAACAAGGCCTATACCATTCAGGTTGGGTATGTCATTTCATTAAAACATACCGTGCGCCACGCAGAATGGAACACTACTTATGCCCAAAATATTCCAGAGGAAATTAGTAGAACACGTCAAGCATCAAATAACAAAAATTTTATTTTCCCCACAATTTCGTCACCAATACATAAGCAAATCATTATAAGTAATAACCACTATAAGTAATAATTATTATAAGTTATAATCATTATAAGTAATAATCATAACAAGTAGTAATCATTGTAAATAAATAAGGATCATCTGACCACCACCGCCAGACCACGTGCGTGAAGTGACCAAGCCGACGCTGCTCATCCGACCTGAGTCCTTCCGCATCTCGCGATCTGGCCTCATACGGTACTCTATATCGTGAGTGGCGGGGAGTGGCGGGGAGTGGCGGGGAGTGGCGGGGGGCGAGGTGTGGCGGGATGTGTGGGAGTGGCGGGAGGCGGAGTGGGGGGGGGGGGGGTAGGGGAGTGTAGGTGTGACGGGGTGTGTGGGAGAGGTGGGGGAGTGAGAGTGGTGGGGGAGTGTGGGAGTGGTGGGTGTGTGGGAGTGGTAGGGGTGTGGGAGTGGCAGGGAATGGGAGTGGTGGGGGTGTGGGAGTGGTGGGGGTGTGGGAGTGGTGGGGGTGTGGGAGTGGCGGGGTATGGGAGTGGTGGGGGGTGTGGGAGTGGTGGGGGTGTGGGAGTGGCAGGGTATGGGAGTGGGGGGGTGTGGGAGTGGTGGGGGAGTGGGAGTGGTGAGGGTGTGGGAGTGGCGGGGAATGGGAGTGGTGGGGGTGTGGGAGTGGTGGGGTGTGGCAGCAAATACAACAGCATCGGAAGCCACGCTGAGCCCTAACATCAAAATGATGTTAATTTCTGAACCCCTAATTTCAAAGTAACGCAAACAACAGTTAATGCCTAAGCCATAACCCTACACTAACCAAATTGAACTATTCTCCTCCCTTTTGGGCGAATTACTTCCACCATGCTAAGCACCACTACAACGCTCTGCAATGACTATTTAAAATTTTATCTCTACGTGCAGCAGTCGTTGGTGCCAATCAGATCATTTCGCTTCAGATTTCAATACGACGCACAGCACAGCCGTATTTCTTAAACTCGTCCCATTATTTTTAGTCAAGGCTTAAATCCTGTAATTGTGTGGTTCATTCCGCGTAAATAAACGACCTTTCAAGCTAAATAAATCACTTTGAATTCGTGTGAGTCGATCGTTGGAATAAACATTGCCGATCTGAAAAATTCAAGCTCTTTCTAGAAAGCAAACCTTATTATCAGCACCCGAAGAGAATCAGTTGACGTCATTTTGTCAATGTAAATGGCTGTGAATTCTGGTTCGCTGCCTAGGGTAAAGTCCGAGTGAAGTTCTCCTAATACCATTGTTCTTGTAGTAACAGTAAATATTAGGGCTGTGATTACACGATACTAGCAAAAGTACTTCAAGAGCTAGCATGTTTATAATTCGAATAGCGTGTAAATGGTAACACAGGAATGTAAGTGAAAAATTGAATTAAATATACTTAAATAGGTGTTTTGTTTACGCTGGTAAGTTTAATTTCCTCGCCCTTCTTCCCCCATAGAGTGACAACCCGCTTCTCGTGCCCCATGGACTTCTCTGCGTACCCCTTCGATAGCCAGATCTGCACCTTCAGCCTCGAGAGCTGTGAGCCACTCACGCACCAGAATACGTTTTCTTCTGACCTGGATTCTCAAACTTAGCATTACTCAAATTAAATTTAGACTCAATAATCCCTCAGCAATCTTATCGAAATTGCTGATTTAGTGACTTTGATGGTCACACTCTCTTTAAAAAGGACTGTTTGGGATTGATTTATCCGAAAAAAAACCAGTCTAGCAATTTTACCCCGAGTTAACGTATTCCTTATCTGTACATCGCGTGCAGAGTGGGAGTATAGATTTGAAGCGCAGCCTATTTAAAATAAGTGAAAACGTTTCATGACTCACGACTTTGCTAAAGTTAGTCAGGACTATAAGTGATATAAGTTAGTGAGGACCCGACCGGACTAAAACCTCGAGAAGGGACGGTTTACTATGATGGTTTATTTAGCTTCGAAGCCGTAAGTTGGGCTGCAATGAATATCGGTGAATGTACGTCACTCAGTGTCCTTTTAAAAAAGGCTGTAGAGTGAGAACGGAGCGATTGATTTTGACGGTGGTTAGTTTGAACGTTGGGAAAGTTTGCTCTGCAGAAAGCGTTTCTTAAACAGGCTGGAAGTGACGAGCTGATGTTTAAGCGCTCGGCTATTGGTTCACCTGAGGTGGTGAGTCGACCGCTCGATTTAGGCGGTGACGGAGAGTGACAAAGTAACTACCAGCGATGTGGTCGACCTCAGCGATTCGTATGGAACCACCATTCCTTGCGTAGCTTCGTACATCGGAGAAAGACTTAAGCGCGATAAAATGATAGAAACATTTGCCAGAAGCAATGATTGGTAAGAACATAAGTTACGACCTATTTGTTATGAGAAATACGAAACCGTTACGCGAGTCGCTCAAAGATGAATATAAAAAGCTTACTCATACATAATAATTCGTTCAAAAGAAGATCCAAAGATTAACACTGGTACACCACTCAATAAATCAAGTATGACTGAGTAATTAGTCGAGGCACAAAACTTCATTCCTTAGTAATTTTAAACAGCCGTATCTAGCACCAGAGCATACACCCATGCAATGTGCATTATGAATTCATTCTCTATTTCGGAAAATTTGTTCTCCAATCCCAACTCAGTGCATATAAACAGGAGTTTAAATTATTTCATTTTCTCTTTCTTATGCGGGATAAATCTGCCATATATAGGCTTAAGATATGCCTTATGTAATTTTTACCTTCGCAGCAGAAAAATACCTTTGGAAAAATCGCATAAAAATCAATGAAGTCAAATTTTCACAATAATGTAGGTATGAAAAAATTCGAAACTTATATCACAATTCATGACATAACAGCTTTGTTTTTTTGTGTATTAACTCTTTATATAATTAGCTAGAGAAGACAGCATAGGGGAAATATTAGGCAGAAAGTTGAGCTTGTAGCGGTAGCATAGTAACGGTTTAATCTCATTAAGCGGCCCATAGACGATCAATTTAATTGTCAATATATTTGACTCAATATATTCACGAAATTTTTTTTTGCCCACTAAATCAATTAATTGACGGTCGTCAATCAAGCCCACAGACAATAAATTAAATTGTCAATATTCATTATTGTCAATTATATTGACAATAAAATTGATCGTCTATGAGCCGCTTTAGGCAACTGGGAAGAGGTAATAAAAAAATCATGGATGCGTTAGAATAAGTATAATAGCATAGGATAAAATAAGTTAGCTGCGCTGTTAGGATAGACATGGGTTTTGCAGAAAGTCAAGAAAAAATAGGTCAAGTTACGATCGGTTGGGACGGGTTCAGCTGTTCAAGTTAAAAAGAACCCGTGAATTGGAGTAATCCCATTAAAACATGAAAATTCTTCACATACACCTGGATTTGCACCACCAGACCAGCTGGATTACAAGCAGGTGCGCTACAGCTGGTACGCGGAGCAGGTGGAGGTTGCCGACAACATCAAGCCTGTGCAGTTCGACTTCGAGTTTGTCGCCGTGAAGCAAACCAGCGCCGAGCACAGCAACAGTGCGTTCTATTCTGCTTTGTATCGTCCAGTTCATTGCTATGTGCTTATGATATAATCAATCATACGAGGGGCCTAGACTCCCCAAATACATCTAGCGAAAATGAGTTCTGTATACCGCTGTCATCCCCACATTTTCCTTTGTCTGGAGAGTTAGCCGTAGGTACAGGAAGACAGCTACAAAATGTCGAATACCTCTATAAGTCGCTGAGATGCGATGGTTTCTAAGTCACCAAACTTTGATGAAGTTTTCTGACGTGTTTAAAAAGTGGCGCTTGGTACTGTATGATTCTAAAGGCCTCATATCATGTACTGATATTCACAAGCCTTTTCAGTTTTTTTTTGCAGCTCTATCCTCACTAAAGTACAGTTTGTCCCACAAAACCCGAACCGAGTATTTATTTTCCCGTGTCAGTAATGCCATCATAAGAATACCATAAGCATTTAATTTCAAGCAAAATTATGGTGGTATTACTGGTACGGGTATTCTGATGATGGTATTACTGATACGGGAAAATGAATACTCGGTTCGGGTTTTTGTGGGACACTGTATTGGGCTGAGGTTCCCAACCTTAGCAGTGAATACCCCATTCATCATTCTTGCCACCCTATTAATAATTCAAAGAAATAATTTGGTCTTGCAAGCGACTTGACTTTTAGGCATACAAGATACAAAAAAAATATATCAAAATGTTTATTCCCGCTTAGGTGCCGTATTAAAAACAATACACAATAGTAAGGGTGCAAAAGAAGAGAAACTACAAACTGTTTTAGTTAATTAATGCGTACCTCACTGGTATCATGGATGCAAGTCGTCAGTCGTAAATACTTCTCTGTATTTCCAGTGCCCCAAACTACCCCAGTGGGGCAATATAACATTATAATAACAGGCTGGGAAGCTCTGACTATAAGATTTCTATACGACTACCCTCCAATTGTGCCTGAAACCAGCTCTTATTTTTTGTGAAGAAGGGTTCAAAGTGATTTCACGTGTTGTTCCCTTGGGTTCTAATACGTCGAAATTCTACTTTGCTTTACTTTCAGAACTTTGGATTTTAATGAGCATAAAGAAAGACATAACGCTTCCCTTTTTGCAAGGCTTGTACGCTTTGAAAGGTCGTAACTCATTGACGCGTGCGTGACTATAAGCTCGGGCAATCTTCATCACTGCATGATTATGCCAGAACGGTTGTCAGAAAAAAAGCACTTTTCAGACTGTACGAGACTTATTCAGCACACATGATGCATAAACAAAGAAGCATTAATAAACAAAACATGAACTTCAGAACTCACGAATGCTTGCGCAAAGGTGAGTGATAGCTGTTGCGACACGGAGTGTCGCTTCTGAAGCGCGAAGGTTTGCGGGCATTTCAATGGACATGAAATATAAAACTGCATTGAGCTTGCTAGATAAGGTAAGTCTACACTTAGAAATGCGCTGATTGATTAAAGATGCGAGAAAATGGTGATGCCATCGAGGAGTGTGCTCCTCTATGATACAGGAACAGAGGGAACGTTTTCTGTTTACCAGTTGTACATAAATAATGGACGTTGACATCACTAAACACCAGTTAAAAATTCATACGCTCAGTTTGCGTGGTTTGGAGCAGGGAAATTTGTATTCCTAACGTTGAATATCAAATCTAATGACTGCTTTGCTCACACGCGAACTTCCATTCAGCTGATAAATTCACTGACCAGCTTCATTGAAGTTTGAACATTTCATTATGGATGTAAATTAAAATGCAAGTTCTTCGGCGCAGCTCGATTTTCAGGAGGACAAATCACACACTTTCTCTGACGTAAATCGAAACGCGACGAAAGAACATCAAACAAATTTGCAGCGGAATGAAAGCTGTTAGCCACAGCCAGAATAACTAAATATAGAAACATTGATGCTTGCGTTAAGCAAGTTACTCGCCATTATGATGCTTTATTTCTTCCATGGCGAGGCTACAAAAGATGAATCAATGAACATGATCCTATCGAAGTTTCAGATTTAACACAAGTCAATCTTCGGTATCAAACGTTTGATTTTAGTATATTTTAGTAAATCTCGGTGTCATGTACAAGTCACGGTGTCATGTACAAGTCCCGGAGTCATGTACAAGTCCCGGTGTCATGTACAAGCCCCGGTACCATGCGCATGTCATGAAGTCACGTGTAAATAACGGTATCATGTGCAATTCGTGAAGTCGTATACAGACAATCCTTAAGCTTTAACATATGTCATGAAAATTTCGATATGCATCGATAAAAAATTAGCCCCAGTTATTCATAATTGTCAAATGATTGTCGTTTATCATATTCACTGAAACCTGACATCTTTCAACTCGATGAATTGACAGTGCAGACCTGAAATGGCAGGGAAACATTTATGACGCAAACATCTATAACTTTAGCCAGCTGTATTGGACAGCTAAAATCGTAGATGCCCGGCGAAAAAGTTAGACTCGGATTTTGGCATCAGGGTCGAGGGCGGCTAAAATCATGGATGCCTGACAAAAAATATCAAATTGGAATTTTGGCATCAGGGTCAAGAGCAGCTAAAATCATAGATGCCTTGCGAAAAATATAGAGATTTTGGCATTAGGGTCGAGGGCGGCTAAAATCATAGATGCCATGCGAAAGATATAGAGATTTTGGCATCAGGGTCAAGAGCAGCTAAAATTATAGATGCCATGCAAAAAATATAGAGATTTTGGCATCAGGGTTGAGGGCAGCTAAAATCACAGGTTCCCGATGGAAAAGTTAGATCGTGATTTTGGCATCAGGATCGTTCCCGAGGCTGGAAGTGCGCATCAACCTGCAGAGACGCATCACTTACTACTTCCTGAACACGTTCGTGCCGTCAGCCATGTTCGTGGTGGTGTCCTGGCTGACTTTCTTCGTGCCCGTGACTGAAGTGCCGGCCCGCATGGTGCTCACCATCACCACGCTCCTCACCATGGTGCCCATGTTCTCCGGCGTCAGGTGGGGGTACTTTCTTCGGCGTCAGGGGTCTGGCGCTTCTTGCGGTCGAGTCTCCGAGTTGGGGTTCTGTCGAGTTTCTAAATGTTTGGAGGTGTTTCCGAAGTTTGGTGTTTTCGTATATTGTTAAGGGGCTTCCGAATGTTTTCAAGGTGATTTCAAACAATTGAAATCATTTAAATTTATTTTTAATTATAGTTATATCAAGTATTTAAATAATTTAAATAGTTTAAATACACCTCAGTTTAGAAACAATTTAAAAATTCAATTGATGGACATTTTCGAAATGTTTTGAAGGCATTTCCAGAATGAGGGGCTTAAAAATGTTGTAAAAGTTTTTTTCAAAGGTTTTCAGTGTGTCATCGAAATGTGGTGTTTTCAAAATATTTTTAAGGTGTTTACAACTTTGTAAGCATCTGTCGTAAAATGCTCAGCGCTCAAATTACTTTTGAGAAGATCAAAATTGAAAATTGCAATCAGAAAATAGCACTCAGTGTAGCCAAGCATGTAGAAGAACTTACCAGCCAGCTGTCCCGCAACGTTGAAAATCCGGTCTTAGGATTTTATAAATCTTCATTCACGAATATCTGCTTTCATACATATAATATCTATATTTTACGAGTGTGAAGTTCTGCAATTCTTAAATATATTTCGGTACTTGTATTTGCCTGTACTTTTCCATGAAAACTTCCTGTGCTTTTATTACTTTTTTGATAGTCCAAATTATATCAAAGCGAACCATCTGATCAAAAAACCTAGCTTGCCTTCACAAAAAAACAACAAAACAATTACATAGATAATAAACTATGCAAAAGAATTAAGTTGCAAAAGGGGGGACAGATAAATGAATACCTATCATTCAAGGACGCAAAACTCCATTGGACTACATTCGATACCAAGCAGAAACCTGACGTAGAGCATAGTAGAGAAAGAACTTAAGGTAGAATTATATCCTTCCGATTCAATTCTTTTTCCTGCAGCTTACCTTTCCTTTATATAAGGCCTTAAAATGCATTAACATTTTGAACGTAATTAATTGAACTGAAGTTTAATATTCTACTCCAATGTAAAATAGACTGAGAGAACAATTTTAAAATAGCAAACATTAACTGGTTCGTGCGTTCATTTTGCTTGAATTAAGCATCGATGGAAATTGAGTTTGTGACTACAGGTCGGTGAGCTGCGTTATGAAAATACCCTCTACGGACACCGGAGGCGAACCTTGCGGTCAAAATGTTCGAAAAGTGGCAAAAACTATTTTTTTTGTTGCGTCAACTAGGGTGTACTAACTAGGGTGTACTATAGCTACTAGTTAACTAGGGTGTACTATAGCGTGAGGTCTACAGCCATATATCGCTTACCCAAGTGTAGTTTGAGATGTACAAATTAAGTGTTTATCGCTAAATTAAATGCATGGAAATGTGTAACATCCATAGTAACCTAACCTAACCCCCGCTATAGCACTAGCTAGAGGTAGATCTCATGCTATAGTGTGGTAGACCTCACGGTATAGCACTAGCTAGAGGTAGATCTCATGCTATAGTGTGGTAGACCTCACGGTATAGCACTAGCTAGAGGTAGATCTCATGCTATAGTGTGGTAGACCTCACGGTATAGCACTAGCTAGAGGTAGATCTCATGCTATAGTGTGGTAGACCTCACGGTATAGCACTAGCTAGAGGTAGATCTCATGCTATAGTGTGGTAGACCTCACGGTATAGCACTAGCTAGAGGTAGATCACATGCTATAGTGTGGTAGACCTCACGGTATAGCACTAGCTAGAGGTAGATCTCATGCTATAGTGTGGTAGACCTCACGGTATAGCACTAGCTAGAGGTAGATCTCATGCTATAGTGTGGTAGACCTCACGGTATAGCACTAGCTAGAGGTAGATCTCATGCTATAGTGTGGTAGACCTCACGGTATAGCACTAGCTAGAGGTAGATCTCATGCTATAGTGTGGTAGACCTCACGGTATAGCACTAGCTAGAGGTAGATCTCATGCTATAGTGTGGTAGACCTCACGGTATAGCACTAGCTAGAGGTAGATCACATGCTATAGTGTGGTAGACCTCACGGTATAGCACTAGCTAGAGGTAGATCTCATGCTATAGTGTGGTAGACCTCACGGTATAGCACTAGCTAGAGGTAGATCTCATGCTATAGTGTGGTAGACCTCACGGTATAGCACTAGCTAGAGGTAGATCTCATGCTATAGTGTGGTAGACCTCACGGTATAGCACTAGCTAGAGGTAGATCTCATGCTATAGTGTGGTAGACCTCACGGTATAGCACTAGCTAGAGGTAGATCTCATGCTATAGTGTGGTAGACCTCACGGTATAGCACTAGCTAGAGGTAGATCTCATGCTATAGTGTGGTAGACCTCACGGTATAGCACTAGCTAGAGGTAGATCTCATGCTATAGTGTGGTAGACTCCGCGGTATAGCACTAGCTAGAGGTAGATCTCATGCTATAGTGTGGTAGACTCCGCGGTATAGCACTAGCTAGAGGTAGATCTCATGCTATAGTGTGGTAGACCTCACGGTATAGCACTAGCTAGAGGTAGATCTCATGCTATAGTGTGGTAGACCTCACGGTATAGCACTAGCTAGAGGTAGATCTCATGCTATAGTGTGGTAGACCTCACGGTATAGCACTAGCTAGAGGTAGATCTCATGCTATAGTGTGGTAGACTCCGCGGTATAGCACTAGCTAGAGGTAGATCTCATGCTATAGTGTGGTAGACTCCGCGGTATAGCACTAGCTAGAGGTAGATCTCATGCTATAGTGTGGTAGACCTCACGGTATAGCACTAGCTAGAGGTAGATCTCATGCTATAGTGTGGTAGACTCCGCGGTATAGCACTAGCTAGAGGTAGATCTCATGCTATAGTGTGGTAGACTCCGCGGTATAGCACTAGCTAGAGGTAGATCTCATGCTATAGTGTGGTAGACCTCACGGTATAGCACTAGCTAGAGGTAGATCACATGCTATAGTGTGGTAGACCTCACGGTATAGCACTAGCTAGAGGTAGATCTCATGCTATAGTGTGGTAGACTCCGCGGTATAGCACTAGCTAGAGGTAGATCTCATGCTATAGTGTGGTAGACTCCGCGGTATAGCACTAGCTAGAGGTAGATCTCATGCTATAGTGTGGTAGACCTCACGGTATAGCACTAGCTAGAGGTAGATCTTATGCTATAGTGTGGTAGACCTCACGGTATAGCACTAGCTAGAGGTAGATCTCATGCTATAGTGTGGTGGACCTCACGGTATAGCACTAGCTAGAGGTAGATCTCATGCTATAGTGTGGTAGACCTCACGGTATAGCACTAGCTAGAGGTAGATCTCATGCTATAGTGTGGTAGACTCCGCGGTATAGCACTAGCTAGAGGTAGATCTCATGCTATAGTGTGGTAGACCTCACGGTATAGCACTAGCTAGAGGTAGATCTCATGCTATAGTGTGGTAGACTCCGCGGTATAGCACTAGCTAGAGGTAGATCTCATGCTATAGTGTGGTAGACCTCACGGTATAGCACTAGCTAGAGGTAGATCTCATGCTATAGTGTGGTAGACTCCGCGGTATAGCACTAGCTAGAGGTAGATCTCATGCTATAGTGTGGTAGACCTCACGGTATAGCACAAGCTAGAGGTAGATCTCATGCTATAGTGTGGTAGACTCCGCGGTATAGCACTAGCTAGAGGTAGATCTCATGCTATAGTGTGGTAGACCTCACGGTATAGCACTAGCTAGAGGTAGATCTCATGCTATAGTGTGGTAGACTCCGCGGTATAGCACTAGCTAGAGGTAGATCTCATGCTATAGTGTGGTAGACTCCGCGGTATAGCACTAGCTAGAGGTAGATCTCATGCTATAGTGTGGTAGACCTCACGGTATAGCACTAGCTAGAGGTAGATCTTATGCTATAGTGTGGTAGACCTCACGGTATAGCACTAGCTAGAGGTAGATCTCATGCTATAGTGTGGTGGACCTCACGGTATAGCACTAGCTAGAGGTAGATCTCATGCTATAGTGTGGTAGACCTCACGGTATAGCACTAGCTAGAGGTAGATCTCATGCTATAGTGTGGTAGACCTCACGGTATAGCACTAGCTAGAGGTAGATCTCATGCTATAGTGTGGTAGACCTCACGGTATAGCACTAGCTAGAGGTAGATCTTATGCTATAGTGTGGTAGACCTCACGGTATAGCACTAGCTAGAGGTAGATCTTATGCTATAGTGTGGTAGACCTCACGGTATAGCACTAGCTAGAGGTAGATCTCATGCTATAGTGTGGTAGACTCCGCGGTATAGCACTAGCTAGAGGTAGATCTCATGCTATAGTGTGGTAGACTCCGCGGTATAGCACTAGCTAGAGGTAGATCTTATGCTATAGTGTGGTAGACCTCACGGTATAGCACTAGCTAGAGGTAGATCTCATGCTATAGTGTGGTAGACTCCGCGGTATAGCACTAGCTAGAGGTAGATCTCATGCTATAGTGTGGTAGACCTCACGGTATAGCACTAGCTAGAGGTAGATCTCATGCCATAGTGTGGTAGACCTCACGGTATAGCACTAGCTAGAGGTAGATCTTATGCTATAGTGTGGTAGACCTCACGGTATAGCACTAGCTAGAGGTAGATCTCATGCTATAGTGTGGTAGACCTCACGGTATAGCACTAGCTAGAGGTAGATCTTATGCTATAGTGTGGTAGACCTCACGGTATAGCACTAGCTAGAGGTAGATCTCATGCTATAGTGTGGTAGACCTCACGGTATAGCACTAGCTAGAGGTAGATCTCATGCTATAGTGTGGTAGACCTCACGGTATAGCACTAGCTAGAGGTAGATCTCATGCTATAGTGTGGTAGACCTCACGGTATAGCCCTAGCTAGAGGTAGATCTTATGCTATAGTGTGGTAGACCTCACGGTATAGCACTAGCTAGAGGTAGATCTAATGCTATAGTGTGGTAGACCTCACGGTATAGCCCTAGCTAGAGGTAGATCTCATGCTATAGTGTGGTAGACCTCACGGTATAGCACTAGCTAGAGGTAGATCTCATGCTATAGTGTGGTAGACCTCACGGTATAGCCCTAGCTAGAGGTAGATCTTATGCTAAAGTGTGGTAGACCTCACGGTATAGCACTAGCTAGAGGTAGATCTCATGCTATAGTGTGGTAGACCTCACGGTATAGCACTAGCTAGAGGTAGATCTCATGCTATAGTGTGGTAGACCTCACGGTATAGCCCTAGCTAGAGGTAGATCTCATGCTATAGTGTGGTAGACCTCACGGTATAGCACTAGCTAGAGGTAGATCTTATGCTATAGTGTGGTAGACCTCACGGTATAGCCCTAGCTAGAGGTAGATCTCATGCTATAGTGTGGTAGACCTCACGGTATAGCACTAGCTAGAGGTAGATCTCATGCTATAGTGTGGTAGACCTCACGGTATAGCCCTAGCTAGAGGTAGATCTTATGCTATAGTGTGGTAGACCTCACGGTATAGCACTAGCTAGAGGTAGATCTCATGCTATAGTGTGGTAGACCTCACGGTATAGCACTAGCTAGAGGTAGATCTCATGCTATAGTGTGGTAGACCTCACGGTATAGCACTAGCTAGAGGTAGATCTTATGCTATAGTGTGGTAGACCTCACGGTATAGCACTAGCTAGAGGTAGATCTTATGCTATAGTGTGGTAGACCTCACGGTATAGCACTAGCTAGAGGTAGATCTTATGCTATAGTGTGGTAGACCTCACGGTATAGCACTAGCTAGAGGTAGATCTCATGCTATAGTGTGGTAGACCTCACGGTATAGCACTAGCTAGAGGTAGATCTTATGCTATAGTGTGGTAGACCTCACGGTATAGCACTAGCTAGAGGTAGATCTTATGCTATAGTGTGGTAGACCTCACGGTATAGCACTAGCTAGAGGTAGATCTTATGCTATAGTGTGGTAGACCTCACGGTATAGCACTAGCTAGAGGTAGATCTCATGCTATAGGTGGTAGACCTCACGGTATAGCACTAGCTAGAGGTAGATCTTATGCTATAGTGTGGTAGACCTCACGGTATAGCACTAGCTAGAGGTAGATCTTATGCTATAGTGTGGTAGACCTCACGGTATAGCACTAGCTAGAGGTAGATCTTATGCTATAGTGTGGTAGACCTCACGGTATAGCACTAGCTAGAGGTAGATCTCATGCTATAGTGTGGTGGACCTCACGGTATAGCACTAGCTAGAGGTAGATCTCATGCTATAGTGTGGTAGACCTCACGGTATAGCACTAGCTAGAGGTAGATCTCATGCTATAGTGTGGTAGACCTCACGGTATAGCACTAGCTAGAGGTAGATCTCATGCTATAGTGTGGTAGACCTCACGGTATAGCACTAGCTAGAGGTAGATCTTATGCTATAGTGTGGTAGACCTCACGGTATAGCACTAGCTAGAGGTAGATCTTATGCTATAGTGTGGTAGACCTCACGGTATAGCACTAGCTAGAGGTAGATCTCATGCTATAGTGTGGTAGACTTCACGGTATAGCACTAGCTAGAGGTAGATCTCATGCTATAGTGTGGTAGACCTCACGGTATAGCACTAGCTAGAGGTAGATCTCATGCTATAGTGTGGTAGACCTCACGGTATAGCACTAGCTAGAGGTAGATCTCATGCTATAGTGTGGTAGACCTCACGGTATAGCACTAGCTAGAGGTAGATCTCATGCTATAGTGTGGTAGACCTCACGGTATAGCACTAGCTAGAGGTAGATCTCATGCTATAGTGTGGTAGACCTCACGGTATAGCACTAGCTAGAGGTAGATCTCATGCTATAGTGTGGTAGACCTCACGGTATAGCACTAGCTAGAGGTAGATCTCATGCTATAGTGTGGTGGACCTCACGGTATAGCACTAGCTAGAGGTAGATCTCATGCTATAGTGTGGTAGACCTCACGGTATAGCACTAGCTAGAGGTAGATCTCATGCTATAGTGTGGTAGACCTCACGGTATAGCACTAGCTAGAGGTAGATCTCATGCTATAGTGTGGTAGACCTCACGGTATAGCACTAGCTAGAGGTAGATCTCATGCTATAGTGTGGTAGACCTCACGGTATAGCACTAGCTAGAGGTAGATCTCATGCTATAGTGTGGTAGACCTCACGGTATAGCACTAGCTAGAGGTAGATCTCATGCTATAGTGTGGTAGACTCCGCGGTATAGCACTAGCTAGAGGTAGATCTCATGCTATAGTGTGGTAGACTCCGCGGTATAGCACTAGCTAGAGGTAGATCTCATGCTATAGTGTGGTAGACCTCACGGTATAGCACTAGCTAGAGGTAGATCTCATGCTATAGTGTGGTAGACCTCACGGTATAGCACTAGCTAGAGGTAGATCTCATGCTATAGTGTGGTAGACCTCACGGTATAGCACTAGCTAGAGGTAGATCTCATGCTATAGTGTGGTAGACCTCACGGTATAGCACTAGCTAGAGGTAGATCTCATGCTATAGTGTGGTGGACCTCACGGTATAGCACTAGCTAGAGGTAGATCTCATGCTATAGTGTGGTAGACCTCACGGTATAGCACTAGCTAGAGGTAGATCTCATGCTATAGTGTGGTAGACCTCACGGTATAGCACTAGCTAGAGGTAGATCTCATGCTATAGTGTGGTAGACCTCACGGTATAGCACTAGCTAGAGGTAGATCTCATGCTATAGTGTGGTAGACCTCACGGTATAGCACTAGCTAGAGGTAGATCTCATGCTATAGTGTGGTAGACCTCACGGTATAGCACTAGCTAGAGGTAGATCTCATGCTATAGTGTGGTAGACCTCACGGTATAGCACTAGCTAGAGGTAGATCTCATGCTATAGTGTGGTAGACCTCACGGTATAGCACTAGCTAGAGGTAGATCTCATGCTATAGTGTGGTAGACCTCACGGTATAGCACTAGCTAGAGGTAGATCTCATGCTATAGTGTGGTAGACCTCACGGTATAGCACTAGCTAGAGGTAGATCTCATGCTATAGTGTGGTGGACCTCACGGTATAGCACTAGCTAGAGGTAGATCTCATGCTATAGTGTGGTAGACCTCACGGTATAGCACTAGCTAGAGGTAGATCTCATGCTATAGTGTGGTAGACCTCACGGTATAGCACTAGCTAGAGGTAGATCTCATGCTATAGTGTGGTAGACCTCACGGTATAGCACTAGCTAGAGGTAGATCTCATGCTATAGTGTGGTAGACCTCACGGTATAGCACTAGCTAGAGGTAGATCTCATGCTATAGTGTGGTAGACCTCACGGTATAGCACTAGCTAGAGGTAGATCTCATGCTATAGTGTGGTAGACTCCGCGGTATAGCACTAGCTAGAGGTAGATCTCATGCTATAGTGTGGTAGACTCCGCGGTATAGCACTAGCTAGAGGTAGATCTCATGCTATAGTGTGGTAGACCTCACGGTATAGCACTAGCTAGAGGTAGATCTCATGCTATAGTGTGGTAGACCTCACGGTATAGCACTAGCTAGAGGTAGATCTCATGCTATAGTGTGGTAGACCTCACGGTATAGCACTAGCTAGAGGTAGATCTCATGCTATAGTGTGGTAGACCTCACGGTATAGCACTAGCTAGAGGTAGATCTCATGCTATAGTGTGGTAGACCTCATGGTATAGCACTAGCTAGAGGTAGATCTCATGCTATAGTGTGGTAGACCTCACGGTATAGCACTAGCTAGAGGTAGATCTCATGCTATAGTGTGGTAGACCTCACGGTATAGCACTAGCTAGAGGTAGATCTTATGCTATAGTGTGGTAGACCTCACGGTATAGCACTAGCTAGAGGTAGATCTCATGCTATAGTGTGGTAGACCTCACGGTATAGCACTAGCTAGAGGTAGATCTCATGCTATAGTGTGGTAGACCTCACGGTATAGCACTAGCTAGAGGTAGATCTCATGCTATAGTGTGGTAGACCTCACGGTATAGCACTAGCTAGAGGTAGATCTCATGCTATAGTGTGGTAGACCTCACGGTATAGCACTAGCTAGAGGTAGATCTTATGCTATAGTGTGGTAGACCTCACGGTATAGCACTAGCTAGAGGTAGATCTCATGCTATAGTGTGGTAGACCTCACGGTATAGCACTAGCTAGAGGTAGATCTCATGCTATAGTGTGGTAGACCTCACGGTATAGCACTAGCTAGAGGTAGATCTCATGCTATAGTGTGGTAGACCTCACGGTATAGCACTAGCTAGAGGTAGATCTCATGCTATAGTGTGGTAGACCTCACGGTATAGCACTAGCTAGAGGTAGATCTCATGCTATAGTGTGGTAGACCTCACGGTATAGCACTAGCTAGAGGTAGATCTCATGCTATAGTGTGGTAGACCTCACGGTATAGCACTAGCTAGAGGTAGATCTCATGCTATAGTGTGGTAGACCTCACGGTATAGCACTAGCTAGAGGTAGATCTCATGCTATAGTGTGGTAGACCTCACGGTATAGCACTAGCTAGAGGTAGATCTCATGCTATAGTGTGGTAGACCTCACGGTATAGCACTAGCTAGAGGTAGATCTTATGCTATAGTGTGGTAGACCTCACGGTATAGCACTAGCTAGAGGTAGATCTCATGCTATAGTGTGGTAGACCTCACGGTATAGCACTAGCTAGAGGTAGATCTCATGCTATAGTGTGGTAGACCTCACGGTATAGCACTAGCTAGAGGTAGATCTCATGCTATAGTGTGGTAGACCTCACGGTATAGCACTAGCTAGAGGTAGATCTCATGCTATAGTGTGGTAGACCTCACGGTATAGCACTAGCTAGAGGTAGATCTTATGCTATAGTGTGGTAGACCTCACGGTATAGCACTAGCTAGAGGTAGATCTCATGCTATAGTGTGGTAGACCTCACGGTATAGCACTAGCTAGAGGTAGATCTCATGCTATAGTGTGGTAGACCTCACGGTATAGCACTAGCTAGAGGTAGATCTCATGCTATAGTGTGGTAGACCTCACGGTATAGCCCTAGCTAGAGGTAGATCTTATGCTATAGTGTGGTAGACCTCACGGTATAGCACTAGCTAGAGGTAGATCTAATGCTATAGTGTGGTAGACCTCACGGTATAGCCCTAGCTAGAGGTAGATCTCATGCTATAGTGTGGTAGACCTCACGGTATAGCACTAGCTAGAGGTAGATCTCATGCTATAGTGTGGTAGACCTCACGGTATAGCCCTAGCTAGAGGTAGATCTTATGCTAAAGTGTGGTAGACCTCACGGTATAGCACTAGCTAGAGGTAGATCTCATGCTATAGTGTGGTAGACCTCACGGTATAGCACTAGCTAGAGGTAGATCTCATGCTATAGTGTGGTAGACCTCACGGTATAGCCCTAGCTAGAGGTAGATCTCATGCTATAGTGTGGTAGACCTCACGGTATAGCACTAGCTAGAGGTAGATCTTATGCTATAGTGTGGTAGACCTCACGGTATAGCCCTAGCTAGAGGTAGATCTCATGCTATAGTGTGGTAGACCTCACGGTATAGCACTAGCTAGAGGTAGATCTCATGCTATAGTGTGGTAGACCTCACGGTATAGCCCTAGCTAGAGGTAGATCTTATGCTATAGTGTGGTAGACCTCACGGTATAGCACTAGCTAGAGGTAGATCTCATGCTATAGTGTGGTAGACCTCACGGTATAGCACTAGCTAGAGGTAGATCTCATGCTATAGTGTGGTAGACCTCACGGTATAGCACTAGCTAGAGGTAGATCTTATGCTATAGTGTGGTAGACCTCACGGTATAGCACTAGCTAGAGGTAGATCTTATGCTATAGTGTGGTAGACCTCACGGTATAGCACTAGCTAGAGGTAGATCTTATGCTATAGTGTGGTAGACCTCACGGTATAGCACTAGCTAGAGGTAGATCTCATGCTATAGTGTGGTAGACCTCACGGTATAGCACTAGCTAGAGGTAGATCTTATGCTATAGTGTGGTAGACCTCACGGTATAGCACTAGCTAGAGGTAGATCTTATGCTATAGTGTGGTAGACCTCACGGTATAGCACTAGCTAGAGGTAGATCTTATGCTATAGTGTGGTAGACCTCACGGTATAGCACTAGCTAGAGGTAGATCTCATGCTATAGTGTGGTGGACCTCACGGTATAGCACTAGCTAGAGGTAGATCTCATGCTATAGTGTGGTAGACCTCACGGTATAGCACTAGCTAGAGGTAGATCTCATGCTATAGTGTGGTAGACCTCACGGTATAGCACTAGCTAGAGGTAGATCTCATGCTATAGTGTGGTAGACCTCACGGTATAGCACTAGCTAGAGGTAGATCTTATGCTATAGTGTGGTAGACCTCACGGTATAGCACTAGCTAGAGGTAGATCTTATGCTATAGTGTGGTAGACCTCACGGTATAGCACTAGCTAGAGGTAGATCTCATGCTATAGTGTGGTAGACTTCACGGTATAGCACTAGCTAGAGGTAGATCTCATGCTATAGTGTGGTAGACCTCACGGTATAGCACTAGCTAGAGGTAGATCTCATGCTATAGTGTGGTAGACCTCACGGTATAGCACTAGCTAGAGGTAGATCTCATGCTATAGTGTGGTAGACCTCACGGTATAGCACTAGCTAGAGGTAGATCTCATGCTATAGTGTGGTAGACCTCACGGTATAGCACTAGCTAGAGGTAGATCTCATGCTATAGTGTGGTAGACCTCACGGTATAGCACTAGCTAGAGGTAGATCTCATGCTATAGTGTGGTAGACCTCACGGTATAGCACTAGCTAGAGGTAGATCTCATGCTATAGTGTGGTGGACCTCACGGTATAGCACTAGCTAGAGGTAGATCTCATGCTATAGTGTGGTAGACCTCACGGTATAGCACTAGCTAGAGGTAGATCTCATGCTATAGTGTGGTAGACCTCACGGTATAGCACTAGCTAGAGGTAGATCTCATGCTATAGTGTGGTAGACCTCACGGTATAGCACTAGCTAGAGGTAGATCTCATGCTATAGTGTGGTAGACCTCACGGTATAGCACTAGCTAGAGGTAGATCTCATGCTATAGTGTGGTAGACCTCACGGTATAGCACTAGCTAGAGGTAGATCTCATGCTATAGTGTGGTAGACTCCGCGGTATAGCACTAGCTAGAGGTAGATCTCATGCTATAGTGTGGTAGACTCCGCGGTATAGCACTAGCTAGAGGTAGATCTCATGCTATAGTGTGGTAGACCTCACGGTATAGCACTAGCTAGAGGTAGATCTCATGCTATAGTGTGGTAGACCTCACGGTATAGCACTAGCTAGAGGTAGATCTCATGCTATAGTGTGGTAGACCTCACGGTATAGCACTAGCTAGAGGTAGATCTCATGCTATAGTGTGGTAGACCTCACGGTATAGCACTAGCTAGAGGTAGATCTCATGCTATAGTGTGGTGGACCTCACGGTATAGCACTAGCTAGAGGTAGATCTCATGCTATAGTGTGGTAGACCTCACGGTATAGCACTAGCTAGAGGTAGATCTCATGCTATAGTGTGGTAGACCTCACGGTATAGCACTAGCTAGAGGTAGATCTCATGCTATAGTGTGGTAGACCTCACGGTATAGCACTAGCTAGAGGTAGATCTCATGCTATAGTGTGGTAGACCTCACGGTATAGCACTAGCTAGAGGTAGATCTCATGCTATAGTGTGGTAGACCTCACGGTATAGCACTAGCTAGAGGTAGATCTCATGCTATAGTGTGGTAGACCTCACGGTATAGCACTAGCTAGAGGTAGATCTCATGCTATAGTGTGGTAGACCTCACGGTATAGCACTAGCTAGAGGTAGATCTCATGCTATAGTGTGGTAGACCTCACGGTATAGCACTAGCTAGAGGTAGATCTCATGCTATAGTGTGGTAGACCTCACGGTATAGCACTAGCTAGAGGTAGATCTCATGCTATAGTGTGGTGGACCTCACGGTATAGCACTAGCTAGAGGTAGATCTCATGCTATAGTGTGGTAGACCTCACGGTATAGCACTAGCTAGAGGTAGATCTCATGCTATAGTGTGGTAGACCTCACGGTATAGCACTAGCTAGAGGTAGATCTCATGCTATAGTGTGGTAGACCTCACGGTATAGCACTAGCTAGAGGTAGATCTCATGCTATAGTGTGGTAGACCTCACGGTATAGCACTAGCTAGAGGTAGATCTCATGCTATAGTGTGGTAGACCTCACGGTATAGCACTAGCTAGAGGTAGATCTCATGCTATAGTGTGGTAGACTCCGCGGTATAGCACTAGCTAGAGGTAGATCTCATGCTATAGTGTGGTAGACTCCGCGGTATAGCACTAGCTAGAGGTAGATCTCATGCTATAGTGTGGTAGACCTCACGGTATAGCACTAGCTAGAGGTAGATCTCATGCTATAGTGTGGTAGACCTCACGGTATAGCACTAGCTAGAGGTAGATCTCATGCTATAGTGTGGTAGACCTCACGGTATAGCACTAGCTAGAGGTAGATCTCATGCTATAGTGTGGTAGACCTCACGGTATAGCACTAGCTAGAGGTAGATCTCATGCTATAGTGTGGTAGACCTCATGGTATAGCACTAGCTAGAGGTAGATCTCATGCTATAGTGTGGTAGACCTCACGGTATAGCACTAGCTAGAGGTAGATCTCATGCTATAGTGTGGTAGACCTCACGGTATAGCACTAGCTAGAGGTAGATCTTATGCTATAGTGTGGTAGACCTCACGGTATAGCACTAGCTAGAGGTAGATCTCATGCTATAGTGTGGTAGACCTCACGGTATAGCACTAGCTAGAGGTAGATCTCATGCTATAGTGTGGTAGACCTCACGGTATAGCACTAGCTAGAGGTAGATCTCATGCTATAGTGTGGTAGACCTCACGGTATAGCACTAGCTAGAGGTAGATCTCATGCTATAGTGTGGTAGACCTCACGGTATAGCACTAGCTAGAGGTAGATCTTATGCTATAGTGTGGTAGACCTCACGGTATAGCACTAGCTAGAGGTAGATCTCATGCTATAGTGTGGTAGACCTCACGGTATAGCACTAGCTAGAGGTAGATCTCATGCTATAGTGTGGTAGACCTCACGGTATAGCACTAGCTAGAGGTAGATCTCATGCTATAGTGTGGTAGACCTCACGGTATAGCACTAGCTAGAGGTAGATCTCATGCTATAGTGTGGTAGACCTCACGGTATAGCACTAGCTAGAGGTAGATCTCATGCTATAGTGTGGTAGACCTCACGGTATAGCACTAGCTAGAGGTAGATCTCATGCTATAGTGTGGTAGACCTCACGGTATAGCACTAGCTAGAGGTAGATCTCATGCTATAGTGTGGTAGACCTCACGGTATAGCACTAGCTAGAGGTAGGTCTCATGCTATAGTGTGGTAGACCTCACGGTATAGCACTAGCTAGAGGTAGATCTCATGCTATAGTGTGGTAGACCTCACGGTATAGCACTAGCTAGAGGTAGATCTTATGCTATAGTGTGGTAGACCTCACGGTATAGCACTAGCTAGAGGTAGATCTCATGCTATAGTGTGGTAGACCTCACGGTATAGCACTAGCTAGAGGTAGATCTCATGCTATAGTGTGGTAGACCTCACGGTATAGCACTAGCTAGAGGTAGATCTCATGCTATAGTGTGGTAGACCTCACGGTATAGCACTAGCTAGAGGTAGATCTCATGCTATAGTGTGGTAGACCTCACGGTATAGCACTAGCTAGAGGTAGATCTCATGCTATAGTGTGGTAGACCTCACGGTATAGCACTAGCTAGAGGTAGATCTCATGGTATAGTGTGGTAGACTCCGCGGTATAGCACTAGCTAGAGGTAGATCTCATGCTATAGTGTGGTAGACCTCACGGTATAGCACTAGCTAGAGGTAGATCACATGCTATAGTGTGGTAGACCTCACGGTATAGCACTAGCTAGAGGTAGATCTCATGCTATAGTGTGGTAGACTCCGCGGTATAGCACTAGCTAGAGGTAGATCTCATGCTATAGTGTGGTAGACCTCACGGTATAGCACTAGCTAGAGGTAGATCTCATGCTATAGTGTGATAGACCTCACGGTATAGCACTAGCTAGAGGTAGATCACATGCTATAGTGTGGTAGACCTCACGGTATAGCACTAGCTAGAGGTAGATCTCATGCTATAGTGTGGTAGACCTCACGGTATAGCACTAGCTAGAGGTAGATCTCATGCTATAGTGTGGTAGACCTCACGGTATAGCACTAGCTAGAGGTAGATCTCATGCTATAGGGTGATAGACCTCACGGTATAGCACTAGCTAGAGGTAGATCTCATGCTATAGTGTGGTAGACCTCACGGTATAGCACTAGCTAGAGGTAGATCTCATGCTATAGTGTGGTAGACCTCACGGTATAGCACTAGCTAGAGGTAGATCTCATGCTATAGTGTGGTAGACCTCACGGTATAGCACTAGCTAGAGGTAGATCTCATGCTATAGTGTGGTAGACTCCGCGGTATAGCACTAGCTAGAGGTAGATCTCATGCTATAGTGTGGTAGACCTCACGGTATAGCACTAGCTAGAGGTAGATCACATGCTATAGTGTGGTAGACCTCACGGTATAGCACTAGCTAGAGGTAGATCTCATGCTATAGTGTGGTAGACTCCGCGGTATGGCACTAGCTAGAGGTAGATCTCATGCTATAGTGTGGTAAACCTCACGGTATAGCACTAGCTAGAGGTAGGTCTCATGCTATAGTGTGGTAGACCTCACGGTATAGCACTAGCTAGAGGTAGATCTCATGCTATAGTGTGGTAGACTCCGCGGTATAGCACTAGCTAGAGGTAGATCTCATTCTATAGTGTGGTAGACCTCACAGTATAGCACTAGCTAGAGGTAGATCTCATGCTATAGTGTGGTAGACTCCGCGGTATAGCACTAGCTAGAGGTAGATCTCATGCTATAGTGTGGTAGACCTCACGGTATAGCACTAGCTAGAGGTAGATCACATGCTATAGTGTGGTAAACCTCACGGTATAGCACTAGCTAGAGGTAGATCTCATGCTATAGTGTGGTAGACCTCACGGTATAGCACTAGCTAGAGGTAGATCACATGCTATAGTGTGGTAGACCTCACGGTATAGCACTAGCTAGAGGTAGATCTCATGCTATAGTGTGGTAGACCTCACGCTACAGCAGCTCCAACGTTTGGCTGTTGCGTCTGCAGGTCGGAAGGGCCGAGGGTGTCGTACGCCAAGGCGCTCGACCAGTGGATGCTGATGTGCGTCGTGATGGTGTTCGCCGTGCTCATCGAGTTTGCCCTCGTACTCCACTTGAAGGACAGGTCCAAGCGTCAGCAGGTCAGCTTGTGCTCCACTTGAAGGTCAGGTCCAAGCGTCAGCGGGTCAGCTTGTGCTCCACTTGAGGGACAGGTCCAAGCGTCAGCAGGTCAGCTTGTGCTCCACTTGAGGGACAGGTCCAAGCGTCAGCAGGTCAGTTTGTGCTCCACTTGAGGGACAGGTCCAAGCGTCAGCAGGTCAGCTTGTGCTCCACTTGAGGGACAGGTCCAAGCGTCAGGAGGTCAGCTTGTGCCCCACTTGAGGGACAGGTCCAAGCGTCAGCAGGTCAGCTTGTGCTCCACTTGAGGGACAGGTCCAAGCGTCAGCAGGTCAGCTTGTGCTCCACTTGAGGGACAGGTTCAAGCGTCAGCAGGTCAGCTTGTGCTCCACTTGAGGGACAGGTCCAAGCGTCAGCAGGTCAGCTTGTGCTCCACTTGAGGGACAGGTCCAAGCGTCAGCAGGTCAGCTTGTGCTCCACTTGAGGGACAGGTCCAAGCGTCAGCAGGTCAGCTTGTGCTCCACTTGATGGACAGGTACGAGCGTCAGCAGGTCAGCGTCTGCTCCTCTTGAGGGACAGGTCCAAGCGTCAGCAGGTCAGCTTGTGCTCCACTTGAGGGACAGGTCCAAGCGTCAGCAGGTCAGCTTCTGCTCCTCTTGAGGGACAGGTCCAAGCGTCAGCAGGTCAGCTTGTGCTCCACTTGAGGGACAGGTCCAAGCGTCAGCAGGTCAGCTTGTGCTCCACTTGAGGGACAGGTCCAAGCGTCAGCAGGTCAGCTTGTGCTCCACTTGAGGGACAGGTCCAAGCGTCAGCAGGTCAGCTTGTGCTCCACTTGAGGGACAGGTCCAAGCGTCAGCAGGTCAGCTTGTGCTCCACTTGAGGGACAGGTCCAAGCGTCAGCAGGTCAGCTTGTGCTCCACTTGAGGGACAGGTCCAAGCGTCAGCAGGTCAGCTTGTGCTCCACTTGAGGGACAGGTCCAAGCGTCAGCAGGTCAGCTTGTGCTCCATTTGAGGGACAGGTCCAAGCGTCAGCAGGTCAGCTTGTGCTCCTCTTGAGGGACAGGTCCAAGCGTCAGCAGGTCAGCTTGTGCTCCACATGAGGGACAGGTCCAAGCGTCAGCAGGTCAGCTTGTGCTCCACTTGAGGGACAGGTCCAAGCGTCAGCAGGTCAGCTTGTGCTTCACTTGAGGGACAGGTCCAAGCGTCAGCAGGTCAGCTTGTGCTCCACTTGAGGGACAGGTCCAAGCGTCAGCAGGTCAGCTTGTGCTTCACTTGAGGGACAGGTCCAAGCGTCAGCAGGTCAGCTTGTGCTCCACTTGAGGGACAGGTCCAAGCGTCAGCAGGTCAGCTTGTGCTCCACTTGAGGGACAGGTCCAAGCGTCAGCAGGTCAGCTTCTGCTCCACTTGAGGGACAGGTCCAAGCGTCAGCAGGTCAGCTTGTGCTCCACTAGATAAAGTGGGCTTCAAATTTTCATTATTCGTACACTAAACCTTAAAGTGGAGAAAATAGATGCTGCACGTTAGGAAATCGAAAATTTGATAACAAGCATAGACTTTTGTTGTATGCACAACAGCACCTGCAAGTTATTCCTTTGAACTCTGACTGCCCTCGTCACAAAAATTCTTCCCCATGATTCCCAGGTTAAACATTGGAAAACCGTGAAAACAACTCATCTTAAGGTGAGTTGTTTTGACGGGCCAATTTTATTGAACAAATGGCATATTTATACAAGTTAACCTGAAAAAATCAATTAAAGTGACCCTGATTCACAACATTAACTCAAACTTACCAGCTCACAACGGTCGTGTTCATCTATTGTACATGCGCACTTACATCATATCGGACCGCAATGGAGTAGAAAAATAGACAAGAATGAATAGAATAACTATAAATTTAAATGCACAGAAAATGTTAATAAAATTAGTCTTTTTATTAAAAAAACAAAAAATCGAAAACGTTTCGGAGACCAGCTCCATCATCAGTTCTGTAAAATACGAAGTATGATCAATTTAACGCAAGTATAGAATTGCGATCGATAACAAATTCCAGACAATGCAAAAAAGGACAAATATTTATTAGCTATCTGAAGGGAATACGAGCTGAGCAAGTTGTTTAAAATTGGTTCAGAAGCGAACATCTGTTCAGCACGAACATCTGTTGAGCCAAGTTGAATTGAAGTTCAACATCCAACTCTAATTTGAGTTATTTTTAGAGATCAGTTCCGAAAATAACGAACATTAAATCGACCGTTGCTTTAATTAGGTTTCATTAAGTATTTATGAAAATTGAGTCAGTGACTGCTGGTCGGTCAGCAGCAATATTAAAATCCCCTCCATGACCACCGGTGGGTCACATCGCACTCAAAGTGTTAGAAGTTAAATTATGAATGACTAATTCCATCTTCCGTTCTCTTGCATTAGAACCTACACCTCACAACAAAGCTATTTCCTTAGCACTGGAAGCGGCTCTTATTTCACAACGTCCTTTGAATATCAAGATGTAGATTAATCTTGACGCTTGTAAATGCGGTCCACGCACGTCTTGAGA
Source organism: Morinoia aosen (assembly GCA_030386875.1). Lineage (NCBI taxonomy): Eukaryota > Metazoa > Arthropoda > Malacostraca > Amphipoda > Talitridae > Morinoia > Morinoia aosen. The sequence continues at coordinate 60,406,823 of CM059571.1, read as the reverse complement.
ATGGAACGCAAGAAAAATTCAAACGAAGTAATGTCATTAAGTTGTGAGAGGAATGAGAGGATGTGAGTGTTGACTTGCTTATGGCTTCACCAAGATGGATGGTTGAGTCTGTTTTATCGATCCTTGAGTCATATGACGTCATTTAACTCTAACCAACACGTGTTGAAATTATATATTCCATTTCAAGTTAGTCCAACATTGAGAAGAACTTTGTTTCAAAACCGACTCACTTTTGTGTGCCAACTTATCACAAAAACGTTACACAAAAGTAGGTTATCAATTTACAATATAAATCGTGGTATTGTGACACACTTTAGTGTGTCATGGGACGATACGACATACATTTGTGTTTCAACAGTGACTCACTTAGCGTAAGTCAGTACTATTTCCCATAAATGATCCATTTTCTCAGACCAACCTGAAAATCCATGCATCAACTGACAATATCTAAGAATTTGAATAAATTAGCAACGGTCGTAAGGTACCTATTGAGAGAATAAAACTTCAACCTCAAATTCCCAAGACTGCAAATTTTTCGACGGAAAAGCTTTCATAATATGAAACATGAATATATGCTTTTACTTCCTCAATCGGCTGAACACGTAGTCAAAGGTATCAAGATTTTTTCAGATGTATCGAGGTTTTTCTGAATAGCCATTTGACACACACAAGTGTATCAAAATTTCCCTGAGTGAAGTTATTCTCAGCATGAGTCCAGCTGCAGCCTCGCAATAGTTTAAAAGCTTGGACTAATTTTCGCTAGTATAAATCGAAGGTCGCACAAGATAGTGTAAAAATCAAAGATCGATAATATTGAAGAGCAGACCATAAACGTAACATTGAGGATAGATAGCAATGAAGACCACACCGTAAATGTCAACTCGAGGATGGTACGTATTGACGTGCACATCATGGTAGTATTTTAACGTGCTTTATATCTTTACAATAGTATTGTACCGGTCGGCTGAGAGCCGCTAATGAAGCAAGTGGTAGCTTTTGATGAATAAGTGCCTGCTTTTGATGAAGTGAGTGCCTGCTTTTGATGAAGTGAGTGCCTGCTTGAACTAACTCTATTGGATTCGAAAATGTAAGATTGACTGTCGTGCACTCACCTCAATCGATGACCCAAACCTGCCTCTAGGTTTGGAGGCCAGCAAAATTCCTTCATCCGACATTCATGTGTTCTTTCGTATCGTGGCAGTATTTAGTGCTCATTGTTATCCTAATTATGGTAACATGTGAGGGTATTCAGTGTTTGCCACTATCTTGAATATGGTTATGATAATGGTACTGGTATTTTTATGGTTGCCCTGCATGGCGCTTGCCACTGCTGCAAGCTTGGAACTCTCGCAGCATGATACGCATACAAGCATTCTGAGCTTCATGAGAATTAGCACTCAGTCCAAGAGCGAGAACGTTGGAGTTCATAAATTGTTTTTAATGTAGTTACAACTTTAGAAAGTACAGATTGCTGACAGGGTTGTTACAAAGCTCGAGTATATCAGGTAGTATCCGCATATTACATAAAATGAAACTAAAAATGAAATAGTATAAAATTATCAACCATAAAATTATAGAGTAAAATTATAAATTCAGGTGACATGATATCTAATTTCTAAGGTCTAAATTGATTTTGATAGCTTCGTAACATAAGTTACACGCAAGTAATAACCTGATTGGTAAATTTCTATTTATAAAAAAATAGAATAGTAAATAAGGAGGAAATCCCAGGGATATCTGACGCAATGCATTTTTGAATGCAGAAAGGCGATTCTGTTCGGCAAAGACGGAAGAAAGATAATTTCTCTGGTAGTATAAGTGATATGAAACCTGGCTAACAAATAGTAGAATACTAATCACTCAAAACCTGTTTCGAGGACATGCCCAATTGCTGCAGTAGATATTGATCGAGCTCATCAGGCGTGCTGATCGGAAGACGTCTTGAATCCGGTTTTCCAGGGATAAAAGCGAAGATACTTATATTTCTGTCCAGGCTTTTCGGGATCCTAATCTCCTCCGGTACGTTTTTTCTGGCTATTCTTAAAGTGTACATAATGTAAGCTAGCGAATGTATGAGATACTCATTCATGTAGAATTTTGGTCATACGGCAAGCCGTCAAAACCTGGCCCTTCTTTTTATAATGCTTCAGTTCGAAAGCAATGTTTCTTCGATCCTCGTTTCCAGTTGCAGGTTTTTTCCCCATTCTGTTAGCTAACGTAATGTCAGTATTACTGAGGTCGATGTTGATTTTGTTCTTCAGGAGCCTGCGAACGGTCTCTCTACAGTCTCGTCTGCCCGAGAATGCGGTAGTTCCCAAGAAAGAACAAGGCTGTACTTGCTGTTTTCTAACTCTTAACGCTCATCTTTTTATAAGCGGCCCAGACATTTGGCTATTTATTTTTTGTTGTACTCGGTAATTTTATTTTGCTCAGATTCTTTCTTCGTTAGTGTTTCAATAAGTGTTTTAAGGTCCCTTATTTCATTTTGAAATTTGTTATTACTGAATCGAAGTGTTCAATTCAGTAAGCAATTGAATTCAATTCAGTAAGCAAGTGGCCTCTACTATAAGGCCACTTGCTTACTATCTTTTGACAATTTTACTACGTTAGGATACGGGTCAACCTCTGAAGGCTCACCCTTGCTTCATCTTGTTCCTTTGGGCGCCATCTTGATGTTTAGCTACTTTCTTGGTGAAAACGCACAACCCCCTTTTTTCGAGGGAATATCACGCGATTTAGTTGGTAATTTTGATTATGCGAGATTGAATTTACACTTGGATGCTCGTGGTTTGAGCGAACACATCTATAGGTTGGAAATTTATCATTTATCAGAAATTTATCATTTCTAACCAATATAGGCGCTTTGTTTCGGAGCAAATGAAGGAGCGTCCTCACAGCACGAGGGACATTAACATTAACAATTTCAAAAATTTTAAATCGGTCTTTAATTTCACATTAGCTTTCAACAATTTCTCCGCTTTTCAAAAATCACATTTTAGTTCATTGGAAATTTTAAAAAAAAGAACAACTCTAGAGTAAAAATATGAGCACCCTAAGTAAAAAACGACGTTTCGACCTTCTACTATATTCATCATCAAGGTAGATCTGCAAAAACTAAAGACAATTCTTACTAAACATGAACGTACCAAGCCTTTGAGTACCTTAGACTAAATAACAGTTATTTAGTCTAAGATACTCAAAGGCTTAGTACGTTCATGTTTAGTAAGAATTATCTCTTTTTTTGCAGATCTACCTTGATGATGAATACAGTAGAAGGTCGAAACGTCGTTTTTTACTTAGGGTGCTCATATTTTTACTCTAGAGTTGTTCTTTTTTTTAAATTTCCAATGAACTAAAATGTGATTTTTGAAAAGCGGAGAAATTGTTGAAAACTAATGTGAAATTAATAATTTCGTTTAAATATGTTAAACGACATTAATATTATTATTAAATTTCAAATAAATTAAACGACAATATTAATATTAAACGATACTAATATTAAAATTTTTCTCCCGCTGCCCTCTACTTCCAGTCGCAGGTGGAGGTGCTGCCCCCCGCACCCCCCCCTGCCAAGCCGCTTCCCCCCATCGCCGCCTTCGTGGGAGAGGACAACGTGGAGCGGCGGTCCTCCGTCAGTAGACAGGTGTTACTGCGTGCTGGTGTGGTGTGCTTTTGTGTTGTGTGGCCTTCTTTTGTGTTGTGTGGCTTTCTTTTGTGTTGTGTGGTCTTCTTTTGTGTTTTGTGGCCTTCTTTTGTGTTGTGTGGTCTTCTTTTGTGTTGTGTGGTCTTCTTTTGTGTTGTGTGGTCTTCTTTTGTGTTGTGTGGTCTTCTTTTGTGTTGTGTGGTCTTCTTTTGTGTTGTGTGGTCTTCTTTTGTGTTGTGTGGTCTTCTTTTGAGTTGTGTGGCCTTTTTGTGTTGTGTGGTCTTCTTTTGTGTTGTGTGGTCTTCTTTTGTGTTGTGTGGTCTTCTTTTGTGTTGTGTGGTCTTCTTTTGAGTTGTGTGGCCTTTTTGTGTTGTGTGGTCTTCTTTTGTGTTGTGTGGTCTTCTTTTGTGTTGTGTGGTCTTCTTTTGTGTTGTGTGGTCTTCTTTTGAGTTGTGTGGTCTTCTTTTGTGTTGTGTGGTCTTCTTTTGAGTTGTGTGGTCTTCTTTTGTGTTGTGTGGTCTTCTTTTGTGTTGTGTGGTCTTCTTTTGAGTTGTGTGGTCTTCTTTTGAGTTGTGTGGCCTTTTTGTGTTGTGTGGTCTTCTTTTGTGTTGTGTGGTCTTCTTTTGTGTTGTGTGGTCTTCTTTTGTGTTGTGTGGTCTTCTTTTGAGTTGTGTGGTCTTCTTTTGTGTTGTGTGGTCTTCTTTTGTGTTGTGTGGTCTTCTTTTGAGTTGTGTGGTCTTCTTTTGTGTTGTGTGGTCTTCTTTTGAGTTGTGTGGCCTTTTTGTGTTGTGTGGTCTTCTTTTGTGTTGTGTGGTCTTCTTTTGTGTTGTGTGGTCTTCTTTTGTGTTGTGTGGTCTTCTTTTGAGTTGTGTGGTCTTCTCCCCTCAGGGGGATACAATTATTGTATCTATGGGAACTAGCGCTCCCAGGGGGACAATGTGAGGGCCCGAGCTAAAGGTTAGGTAGGCTTTCTTTTTGTTAAAATAGAATAGGTTTTGTTGTGTTACGGACCATCTTTTTTCGGTTCACTGCTGTCCTGTTTTTCACCGCCTACCACTTTCTTCTTCAACTTTTTCTTGTTTCATGAACTTCTTTCTTAGCTTACTGTTTCTGTGCCCTTTCTGCATAGATTCCACGTTCCCTCAACTCCATACTAAATGGTGCCTTCTTCCTTCCTCTCTTTACATCTCATTGTTGAGGATAGGGAGGCTTAAACTAACTAATAAACTAAACTGTGTGGTCTTCTTTTGAGTTGTGTGGCCTTTTTGTGTTGTGTGGTCTTCTTTTGTGTTGTGTGGTCTTCTTTTGTGTTGTGTGGTCTTCTTTTGAGTTGTGTGGTCTTCTTTTGAGTTGTGTGGCCTTTTTGTGTTGTGTGGTCTTCTTTTGTGTTGTGTGGTCTTCTTTTGTGTTGTGTGGTCTTCTTTTGTGTTGTGTGGTCTTCTTTTGTGTTGTGTGGTCTTCTTTTGAGTTGTGTGGCCTTTTTTGTGTTGTGCGGCCTTCTTTTGTGTTGTGTGGCCTTCTTTTGAGATGTGTGGTCTTCTTTTGAGTTGTGTGGCCTTTTTTGTGTTGTGCGGCCTTCTTTTGTGTTGTGTGGCCTTCTTTTGTGTTGTGTGGTCTTCTTTTGTGTTGTGTGGTCTTCTTTTGAGTTGTGTGACCTTTTTTTGTGTTGTGTGGTCTTCTTTTGTGTTGTGTGGCCTTTTTTTTGTGTTGTGTGGTCTTATTTTGTGTTGTGTGGTCTTATTTTGTGTTGTGTGGTTTTCTTTTGTGTTGTGTGGTCTTCTTTTGAGTTGTGTGGCCTTTTTTGTGTTGTGTGGTCTTCTTTTGTGTTGTGTGGTCTTCTTTTGTGTTGTGTGGCCTTGTTTTGTGTTGTGTGGTCTTATTTTGTGTTGTGTGGTCTTATTTTGTGTTGTGTGGTTTTCTTTTGTGTTGTGTGGCCTTGTTTTGTGTTGTGTGGTCTTATTTTGTGTTGTGTGGTTTTCTTTTGTGTTGTGTGGCCTTCTTTTGTGTTGTGTGGTCTTATTTTGTGTTGTGTGGTCTTATTTTGTGTTGTGTGGTTTTCTTTTGTGTTGTGTGGCCTTGTTTTGTGTTGTGTAGCTTTCTTTTGAGTTGTGTGGCCTTCTTTTGTGTTGTGTGGTCTTCTTTTGTGTTGTGTGGTTTTCTTTTGTGCTGTGTGGCCTTGTGTTGTGTTGTGTGGTCTTTTTTCATGTTGTGTGGTCTTATTTTGTGTTGTATGGTCTTCTTTTGTGTTGTGTGGTCTTCTATTGTGTTGTGTGGTCTTATATTGTGGTGTGTGGTCTTCTTTTGTGTTGTGTGGTCTTCTTTTGTGTTGTGTGGTCTTCTTTTGTGTTGTGTGGTCTTCGTTTGTGTTGTGTGGTCTTCTTTTGTGTTGTGTGGTCTTCTTTTGTGTTGTTTGGTCTTATTTTGTGTTGTTTGGTCTTATTTTGTGTTGTTTGGTCTTATTTTGTGTTGTGTGGTCTTCTTTTGTGTTGTGTGGTCTTCTTCTGTGTTGTGTGGTCTTCTTTTGTGTTGTGTGGTCTTCTATTGTGTTGTGTGGTCTTCTATTGTGTTGTGTGGTCTTATTTTGTGTTGTGTGGTCTTCTTATGTGTTGTGTGGTCTTCTTTTGTGTTGTGTGGTCTTATTTTGTGTTGTGTGGTCTTCTTCTGTGTTGTGAGGTCTTATTTTGTGTTGTGTGGTCTTCTTTTGTGTTGTGTGGTCTTCTTTTGTGTTGTGTGGCCTTCTTTTGTGTTGTGTGGTCTCGTTTTGTGTTGTGTGGTCTTCTTTGGTGTTGTGTGGTCGTATTTTGTGGTGTGTGGTCTTCTTTTGTGTTGTGTGGTCTTCTTTTGAGTTGTGTGGTCTTCTTTTGTGTTGTGTGGTCTTCTTTTGTGTTGTGTGGTCTTCTTTTGAGTTGTGTGGTCTTCTTTTGTGTTGTGTGGCCTTCTTCTGTGTTGTGTGGCCATCTTTTGTGTTGTGTGGTCTCGTTTTGTGTTTTCTCGTCTTCTTTGGTGTTGTGTGGTTTTATTTTGTGTTGTGTGGTCTTCTTTTGTGTTGTGTGGTCTTCTTTTGTGTTGTGTGGTCTTCTTTTGTGTTGTGTGGTCTTCTTCTGTGTTGTGTGGCCTTCTTTTGTGTTGTGTGGTCTCGTTTTGTGTTTTCTCGTCTTCTTTGGTGTTGTGTGGTCTTCTTTTGTGTTGTGTGGTCTTCTATTGTGTTGTGTGGTCTTCTTTTGTGTTGTGTGGTCTTCTTTTGTGTTGTGTGGTCTTCTTTTGTGTTGTGTGGTCTTCTTTTGTGTTGTGTGGTCTTCTTTTGTGTTGTGTGGTCTTTTTTTGTGTTGTGTGGTCTTCTTTTGTGTTGTGTGGTCTCGTTTTGTTTTTTCTCGTCTTCTTTGGTGTTGTGTGTCTTCTTTTGTGTTGTGTGTCTTCTTTTGTGTTGTGTGGTCTTCTTTTGTGTTGTGTGGTCTTCTTTTGTGTTGTGTGGTCTTTTCTTGTGTTGTGTGGCCTTCTTTTGTGTTGTGTGGTCTTCTTTTGTGTTGTGTGGTCTTTTCTTGTGTTGTGTGGCCTTCATTTGTGTTGTGTGGTCTTCTTTTGTGTTGTGTGGCCTTGTTTTGTGTTGTGTGGTCTTATTTTGTGTTGTGTGGTCTTATTTTGTGTAGTGTGGTTTTTTTTGTATTGTGTGGCCATGTTTTGTGTTGTGTGGTCTTATTTTGTGTTGTGTGGTTTTCTTCTGTGTTGTGTGGCCTTCTTTTGTGTTGTGTGGTCTTATTTTGTGTTGTGTGGTCTTATTTTGTGTTGTGTGGTTTTCTTTTTTGTTGTGTGGCCTTGTTTTGTGTTGTGTGGCCTTCTTTTGTGTTGTGTGGTCTTCTTTCGTGTTGTGTGGTCTTCTTTTGAGTTGTGTGGTCTTCTTTTGTGTTGTGTAGCCTTCTTTTGAGTTGTGTGGCCTTCTTTTGAGTTGTGTGGCCTTCTTTTGTGTTGTGTGGTCTTTTTTTGTGTTGTGTGGTTTTCTTTTGTGTTGTGTGACCTTGTTTTGTGTTGTGTGGTCTTCTTTCGTGTTGTGTGGTCTTATTTTGTGTTGTGTGGTCTTCTTTCGTGTTGTGTGGTCTTCTTTTGTGTTGTATGGTCTTCTTTTGTGTTGTGTGGTCTTATTTTGTGTTGTGTGGTCTTCTTTCGTGTTGTGTGGTCTTATTTTGTGTTGTGTGGTCTTCTTTCGTGTTGTGTGGTCTTCTTTCGTGTTGTGTGGTCTTCTTTCGTGTTGTGTGGTCTTATTTTGTGTTGTGTGGTCTTCTTTCGTGTTGTGTGGTCTTCTTTTGTGTTGTATGGTCTTCTTTTGTGTTGTGTGGTCTTCTATTGTGTTGTGTGGTCTTATTTTGTGTTGTGTTGTCTTCTTTTGTGTTGTGTGGTCTTCTTTTGTGTTGTGTGGTATTTTTTTGTGTTGTCTGGTCTTCTTTTGTGTTGTGTGGTCTTCTATTGTGTTGTGTGGTCTTCTATTGTGTTGTGTGGTCTTATTTTGTGTTGTGTTGTCTTCTTTTGTGTTGTGTGGTCTTCTTTTGTGTTGTGTGGTCTTATTTTGTGTTGTGTGGTCTTCTTTTGTGTTGTGTGGTCTTATTTTGTGTTGTTTGGTCTTATTTTGTGTTGTGTGGTCTTCTTTTGTGTTGTGTGGTCTTCTTTTGTGTTGTGTGGTCTTCTTTTGAGTTGTGTGGTCTTATTTTGTGTTGTGTGGTCTTATTTTGTGTTGTTTGGTCTTATTTTGTGTTGTGTGGTCTTCTTTTGTGTTGTGTGGTCTTATTTTGTGTTGTGTGGTCTTCTTCTGTGTTGTGTGGCCTTCTTCTGTGTTGTGTGGCCTTCTTTTGTGTTGTGTGGTCTTATTTTGTGTTGTTTGGTCTTATTTTGTGTTGTGTGGTCTTATTTTGTGTTGTTTGGTCTTCTTTTGTGTTGTGTGGTCTTCTTCTGTGTTGTGTGGCCTTCTTTTGTGTTGTGTGGCCTTCTTTTGTGTTGTGTGGTTTTATTTTGTGTTGTTTGGTCTTCTTTTGAATTGTGTGGTCTTCTTTTGTGTTGTGTGGTCTTCTTTTGTGTTGTGTGGCCTTCTTTTGTGTTGTGTGGTCTTCTTTTGTGTTGTGTGGTCTTCTTTTGAGTTGTGTGGTCTTCTTTTGTGTTGTGTGGTCTTCTTTTGTGTTGTGTGGCCTTCTTTTGTGTTGTGTGGTCTTCTATTGTGTTGTGTGGTCTTATTTTGTGTTGTTTGGTCTTCTTTTGAATTGTGTGGTCTTCTTTTGTGTTGTGTGGTCTTCTTTTGTGTTGTGTGGCCTTCTTTTGTGTTGTGTGGTCTTCTTTTGTGTTGTGTGGTCTTCTTTTGTGTTATGTGGCCTTCTTTTGTGTTGTGTGGTCTTCTTTTGTGTTGTGTAGCCTTCTTTTGTGTTGTGTAGCTTTCTTTTGAGTTGTGTGGTCTTCTTTTGTGTTGTGTGGTCTTATTTTGTGTTGTGTGGTCTTATTTTGTGTTGTAGGGTCTTATTTTGTGTTGTTTGGTCTTATTTTGTGTTGTGTGGTCTTCTTTTGTGTTGTGTGGTCTTATTTTGTGTTGTGTGGTCTTATTTTGTGTTGTTTGGTCTTATTTTGTGTTGTGTGGTCTTATTTTGTGTTGTGTGGTCTTATTTTGTGTTGTGTGGTCTTCTTTTGTGTTGTGTGGTCTTCTTTTGTGTTGTGTGGTCTTATTTTGTGTTTTTTGGTCTTATTTTGTGTTGTGTGTCTTCTTTTGTGTTGTGTGGTCTTCTTTGGTGTTGTGTGGCCTTCTTTTGTGTTGTGTGGTCTTCTTTTGAGTTGTGTGGTCTTCTTATGTGTTGTGTGGTCTTCTTTTGTGTTGTGTGGCCTTCTTTTGTGTTGTGTAGCTTTCTTTTGAGTTGTGTGGTCTTCTATTGTGTTGTGTGGTCTTCTTTTGTGTTGTTTGGTCTCATTTTGTGTTGTGTGGTCTCCTTTTGTGTTGTGTGGTCTTATTTTGTGTTGTTTGGTCTCATTTTGTGTTGTGTGGTCTCCTTTTGTGTTGTGTGGTCTTCTTTTGTGTTGTGTGGTGTTCCCTCGAGTTATTCATCGTCTTATGTGCATTTCATCTTATACCGATGAAAATTAGTCAGCTGTTCATAAGTAGAATCCAGCATTGCTATAGTTGAGTAACTGAGACTAGTTTGTGTCCGTATAAGTTGAGGTCAGCAACCTGTAATTTTGATTGCAAGGATTAGGGATGTTTAAATATTGTATCACGTTTTTTTAAAGAATCATAGCTTTAATGTTTTTGTGTTCCTTAAATTTGGTATCGCTTGAGGTTTTCGCAATGTTGTTAATGTTTAAGGAAGGGAATTAAAAGGGGTTAAATTTTACCTTGCACCTAGAAATTTTATTAGACAAATTTAACGTGTATGCTCTCAAAGTGTTAGGTGCTCATCGCATTTTAAAAACTTTTCAAATCTAGAATGTTTTTTCAAATTTAAATGTCCTACACAATTTAAATAGTTTTCAAGTCCTAAATTTACTTCACATTTTAAGTACCACTGTTAGCGAAGCTCATGCGTGTGCGGTAGGTACGTTTAGGCTGAGCTTTATCTTTATCTATAGCACGTCAAAATCGGTGTGGGCCAGAGTTATTTCACTCGTTGTCTATGCACGGAAGAGCATGTCGGAAAGGGCTAATAATTCGGTAAGGTTTTAATATTTTGTTATTGTGTCATAAACTATTTTATACTGTGCAATAATCCCTAAATTGATTTCGTGTATGTGTTAGGTTTTAGCATTCTTTGCTGAACGTGTGTATTTAGTTTATTAATAGCATAATATGTGAATTTGGTTAGTTTAAAGTGCATTAACAGTGTTTTCAGAGCTAGATCTTAAGTATGTTTGTATCATATTGTTACAGAAACCGTTTGGATAAGCCTTCGCGTTTTCAAATACCCTATACGCACCCAAAGAACCACGAAGTTCTTTACAACCACCTTTTACTCAAATTCTCTCGAAATCATCATTGTTTTTCATATTTTATATTTTTTTACTCTAAATTATTAATCCTCGACAAAGCTTCATGATACCTCGAGAAGGTATCATGAAGACATTATAAGACATCAGCATATGTGGAGTGAATTTATTATTTAAACAATTTAAACAATTTATTTACCACAGGAGATACAGAGGTAGAATGTTTCTTAAGTCTAGTACAATGGTCAAACTAGAGTATAGCTACCTGTGGGCCCGAGTAAGTTCAGCTTCTCTAGAAGTGAGTTTGTCGGGATGCATAGCGTGTATAGAACAGTAAGAAACTTTGGATCATGCTAACTTGTAAATAGCTAACTAGGTAACCTATGGTAACTAAGTACCTAATGTTAATTTGGTAACTAATGGTAACTAGATAACTGATGGCAATGATGAATAATTTTAACAATGGTACTAGGCTGCATAGCGTGTTTGACAAAGTAAGAAACTTTGGACCAAACTACCTTGTCATTTTACTCAGTTCTGAATTAGATCATTTCATTTGCAGCGCTTCACCAACCATGAGACCAGAAGGCCGCGCCTGAAGGACAAGCTGAACCTCACTCACGACACCATAGAGAAGTACGCCCCCGCTACGTTCTTCCTGCTCTTTGTGATCTTCAACTTTGTCTACTGGGGCTACTGGCTCTACTTCAGGGACAGGAGAAAGTAGAGGGAAGGCGCTTCTGGCTCTACTTCAGGGACAGGAGAAAGTAGAGGGAAGGCGCTTCTGGCTCTACTTCAGGGACAGGAGAAAGTAGAGGGAAGGCGCTTCTGGCTCTACTTCAGGGACAGGAGAAAGTAGAGGGAAGGCGCTTCTGGCTCTACTTCAGGGACAGGAGAAAGTAGAGGGAAGGCGCTTCTGGCTCTACTTCAGGGACAGGAGAAAGTAGAGGGAAGGCGCTTCTGGCTCTACTTCAGGGACAGGAGAAAGTAGAGGGAAGGCGCTTCTGGCTCTACTTCAGGGACAGGAGAAAGTAGAGGGAAGGCGCTTCTGGCTCTACTTCAGGGACAGGAGAAAGTAGAGGGAAGGCGCTTCTGGCTCTACTTCAGGGACAGGAGAAAGTAGAGGGAAGGCGCTTCTGGCTCTACTTCAGGGACAGGAGAAAGTAGAGGGAAGGCGCTTCTGGCTCTACTTCAGGGACAGGAGAAAGTAGAGGGAAGGCGCTTCTGGCTCTACTTCAGGGACAGGAGAAAGTAGAGGGAAGGCGCTTCTGGCTCTACTTCAGGGACAGGAGAAAGTAGAGGGAAGGCGCTTCTAGCTCTACTTCAGGGACAGGAGAAAGTAGAGGGAAGGGGCTTCTGGCTCTACTTCAGGGACAGGAGAAAGTAGAGGGAAGGGGCTTCTGGCTCTACTTCAGGGACAGGAGAAAGTAGAGGGAAGGCGCTTCTGGCTCTACTTCAGGGACAGGAGAAAGTAGAGGGAAGGCGCTTCTGGCTCTACTTCAGGGACAGGAGAAAGTAGAGGGAAGGCGCTTCTGGTTCTACTTCAGGGACAGGAGAAAGTAGAGGGAAGGGGCTTCTGGCTCTACTTCAGGGACAGGAGAAAGTAGAGGGAAGGCGCTTCTGGCTCTACTTCAGGGACAGGAGAAAGTAGAGGGAATGCGCTTCTGGCTCTACTTCAGGGACAGGAGAAAGTAGAGGGAAGGCGCTTCTGGCTCTACTTCAGGGACAGGAGAAAGTAGAGGGAAGGGGCTTCTGGCTCTACTTCAGGGACAGGAGAAAGTAGAGGGAAGGCGCTTCTGGCTCTACTTCAGGGACAGGAGAAAGTAGAGGGAAGGGGCTTCTGGCTCTACTTCAGGGACAGGAGAAAGTAGAGGGAAGGCGTTTCTGGCTCTACTTCAGGGACAGGAGAAAGTAGAGGGAAGGCGCTTCTGGCTCTACTTCAGGGACAGGAGAAAGTAGAGGGAAGGGGCTTCTGGCTCTACTTCAGGGACAGGAGAAAGTAGAGGGAAGGGGCTTCTGGCTCTACTTCAGGGACAGGAAAAAGTAGAGGGAAGGCGTTTCTGGCTCTACTTCAGGGACAGGAGAAAGTAGAGGGAATGGGCTTCTGGCTCTACTTCAGGGACAGGAGAAAGTAGAGGGAAGGGGCTTCTGGCTCTACTTCAGGGACAGGAGAAAGTAGAGGGAAGGCGCTTCTGGCTCTACTTCAGGGACAGGAGAAAGTAGAGGGAAGGGGCTTCTGGCTCTACTTCAGGGACAGGAGAAAGTAGAGGGAAGGCGTTTCTGGCTCTACTTCAGGGACAGGAGAAAGTAGAGGGAAGGGGCTTCTGGCTCTACTTCAGGGACAGGAGAAAGTAGAGGGAAGGGGCTTCTGGCTCTACTTCAGGGACAGGAGAAAGTAGAGGGAAGGCGCTTCTGGCTCTACTTCAGGGACAGGAGAAAGTAGAGGGAAGGGGCTTCTGGCTCTACTTCAGGGACAGGAGAAAGTAGAGGGAAGGCGTTTCTGGCTCTACTTCAGGGACAGGAGAAAGTAGAGGGAAGGGGCTTCTGGCTCTACTTCAGGGACAGGAAAAAGTAGAGGGAAGGGGCTTCTGGCTCTACTTCAGGGACAGGAAAAAGTAGAGGGAAGGCGTTTCTGGCTCTACTTCAGGGACAGGAGAAAGTAGAGGGAATGGGCTTCTGGCTCTACTTCAGGGACAGGAAAAAGTAGAGGGAAGGGGCTTCTGGCTCTACTTCAGGGACAGGAAAAAGTAGAGGGAAGGGGCTTCTGGCTCTACTTCAGGGACAGGAAAAGTAGAGGGAAGGGGCTTCTGGCTCTACTTCAGGGACAAGAAAAAGTAGAGGGAAGGGGCTTCTGGCTCTACTTCAAGGACAGGAAAAAGTGGAGGGATGGTGCTTCTGGCTCTACTTCAGGGACAGGAGAAAGTAGAGGGAAAGGGCTACTGGCTCTACTTCAGGGACAGGAAAAAGTGGAGGGATGGCGCTTCTGGCTCTACTTCAGGGACAAGAAAAAGTAGAGGGAAGGGGCTTCTGGCTCTACTTCAGGGACAGGAAAAAGTAGAGGGAAAGGGCTTCTGGCTTTACTTCAGGGACAGGAAAAAGTAGAGGGAAGGGGCTTCTGGCTCTACTTCAGGGACAGGAAAAAGTAGAGGGAAGGGGCTTCTGGCTCTACTTCAGGGACAGGAAAAAGTGGAGGGATGGCGCTTCTGGCTCTACTTCAGAGACAGGAGAAAGAAGAGGGAAAGGGCTACTGGCTCTACTTCGGGTGTAGGAAAAAGTAGAGAAACGAAAGAATCTTATAATCTTTCGTTTGAGAGTAATTTGAAGTCGATAGGTGCATTTTTTCGAAAGTTACAAGTGGATGAACTTATGTGTTGCATCATTGACCGGGCTGCACTGGGTCCAAGCTCGCAGGATTTCTACACCGCCCACCCCTCTCCCTCCACCTCCGAGCAGCTACTAAAGTTGCCATTCGCGCCAATTCTTGAACTATGTAACACTACTGAGGTTTATTAACCTATCTGTTCGTTATGCAGTTATTCTTAATCACTGCAATATAACCACTAAAAGTACTTAGTAAGTAGATACAACAGCGGAATACCAAATTGAACCTGTATTAAATCATTATAATCAGTTTTTACAACGACCGCTGGTGTTTGGCTATTCGACCCTCCATCTCGGCGCGCAAAAACAGGCATTTTTTTACTTTTTAAAGTTAACCTTAAACTAACTGAACTTGGCCTAACCTAACCCAACCTAACCTAACTTTAACCCAACCTCTTAACCTAACTTAACTTAACTTAACCTAACCTAAATTAATTTAACCTAACATTTCTGTAGCTGCTTGGAGGTGGTGCTGTAGCTGCTTGGAGGTGGAGGGAGAGGGTTGGGCGGTGTAGAAATCCTGCGAGCTTGGACCCAGTGCGACCGGGCTTATCTGGAATAGATCCTAAGCATAAATATAGAAGGTTTTCGTTTCTAAAAGAAAGTTTTGTAGAAGCATTCGCTTGGGCTTCTGGAAGCAGTCGTGTAGAAAGTGTTCGTTTCCAGTAAAAAGTTTCTTGAGAGCATTCTTTTCCGTGTAGTGTGCTGGAACATTTCAAGTCTGTTTCTTACGTCAATCGCTGCATTCGAGATTGTGTGTCCTCCAGTAATTAACGCTAATCCTTCAACTGATGGAAGAAGAGTGGAAGAAACTGAAAAAATCTAGGAAAATTTCCACACTTTTCAGAAGGTGTTGTCAAAGCGACCAAAAGTCCATATTAATGTTCTACACAGCGTGAACGAATTGGCTTCGGCAAATCGGCAAATTAGGTGTAATCTTTTACCTTTGACGTAATGCAACCAAAATGATAACTATAGGCGAGAGAAATATGATCGCACCAGAAAGCAACATCTCGTATTACCCCCCATCATCAGTCATGTACAAAATTTGGAATATATTTGGACATTAACAGCTCACTGAAAGAATTAACAATATCTGAAATTAGTGCACAACAATTTAATTGGTACAATTAATTTGAAATGATACAGAACAAAAAATCGAGACTACATCTCAACGAACCTCAGCTCAAGTTGGGAGTAAAGAAGGCTAACTAACGCCCATACAATCGCAGTGATGCTAGTCCGACCTCGAGCACGATCGTTCTTCGTTTCTGGATGGCCCTCGTATATTCGTTCACGTAATGGACAGCAAAAATGTTATCTATTTGTCAGCTTAACAAGTAATGTTCTGCCATCCCAACTTTAGCCGCAGTAAGGAACTTCTCAACACGTTGATCGCGATAGGTTAAACTGAGGTTCGGTATTCAACACAAATTTAAAGGCAACTGTTGTGAGTAAT
This sequence comes from Morinoia aosen, assembly GCA_030386875.1. NCBI lineage: Eukaryota > Metazoa > Arthropoda > Malacostraca > Amphipoda > Talitridae > Morinoia > Morinoia aosen. The sequence goes on along the minus strand of CM059571.1, from coordinate 60,391,395 downwards.
TTTGAAAATGGCAAACACTTGCTAGATCGTGTTTGCATTTAGCTTTTGATTCAGTATTTATGAAAACTGAGTTTGTGACTACTGGTCGGTCGGCAGCATCAGGGAAATTCCCTCCGTGTACACCGGCGGCTCACATCACGACCAACGTGTCAAAGGTCGTTTTAGAGCAGCACGTTGTGCCAATAGTAATGCTTGTAGCGGAGATAGCAGCCTCTTGATATTTAGCAACGTGAAAACAATGCGCAGGTTACAGCAGTGCATCTGCAGGAAGACACAATAAGTCAATGGTGGGTGCGACAGTGATGGTTTCCCATCAGTAGAGTTTACTGGCTGAATTAATGCAAGCGCTACAACGATAGCCTAGCACCGCAATTCGTTGCTTATTTGTGTAGTTAACTGACGGAATAAATGCGAAGACACGCACAGCCACGGTGGAGGAAAACCGCTTTAAAAGCGGACATGACGCCCGTATCGCTGCGTTGTTATTCCTGCGTCCGTATTTGTGTGGTAAGACCGCAAAATTCGTTGCTTTCTTTCCCTTATTGATTCGAAATATTCCTCCAATGATGCATAAGGAACGTAAAATTTCTGAAGTATGCTATGCAACACTTAGTTGTAAGAAAGATAATCTCTTGAATAGCTGTGTCTGAACGTGGATATCTTTGAGAAAAATTAAAAATTGTGGTCAAGAAATAATACCCATACTATAGTGATCTAAAATTTATTTTTGTAAATGTTTTGAATGTAAAATATCGTACGTTAAAGCATGACATAAGCTTGTGACATACATAAGCTACACGTTGTAGTGCACTCATAAGCATGAGTGCACTACGTGTCGCAGAATGTCACGCAGCTGACTCCACTTATAACTTATACTGCCTGCTGTGCCGCTTCGTCAACGTAAATTGGCTAGAAATCCATCTCGCTGACTTGTCTGAAACGAGTTGCGTGTAGGTTCAATGCGTCGTATATCCATGTTGTTCATCCACTGTAGCAGAGCATCCATGTTTCTCAAACTCGAGGACAGTATTCTGACCCAGCCGTGATCGATTCAATCCACGGAAGAAACTCTGCGGAATAATAGTAACATGAGGAAAATCTATCAGAAAGCCGGAACCTAACTTCTCAAATAGGAATAACGACGGAGGAACAGATACATCCGCTAATAAAGGGGTGGAACTCGTATCCGTTGTCTCTAAACACAGTCACTATTATTTCACAATGACAATATGATTTCTCTATTGTCTTATTTCTTCTCTATTGTGGAAGATGAGCAATATTTTCTTCTGACCACACTTGGTTTTTCATGCAGATTTTAAATCGAGAAATTTTCAGATAAATACTGTATGAAGATTAGATAAGGTAATCTTCTGTTAACTCCAGCATTGTACAGTCTGTACCTGCGACTCTAGAGTAAACTCCTGCATTCTACAGTCTGTACCTGCGACTCTAGCATAGACTCTAACGCTGCACAGTCCGTACCTGTGACTCTGGCGTAGACTCCCATGTTGTCCAGTCCGTACCTGTGACTCTGGCGTAAACTCCAACGCTGTACAGTCCGTACCTGTGACTCTGGCGTAGACTCCCATGTTGTACAGTCCGTACCTTTGACTGGCGTAAACTCCAGCACTGTACAGTCCGTACCTGTGACTCTGGCGTAGACTCCAGCACTGTACAGTCCGTACCTGTGACTCTGGCGTAAACTCCAACGCTGTACAGTCCGTACCTGTGACTCTGGCGTAGACTCCCATGTTGTATAGTCAGTCCGTACCTTTAACTGGCGTAAACTCCAGCACTGTACAGTCCGTACCTGTGACTCTGGCGTAGACTCCAGCACTGTACAGTCCGTACCTGTGACTCTGGCGTAAACTCCAGCACTGTACAGTCCGTACCTGTGACTCTGGCGTAAACTCCAGGCGACGCAGGCTCAGCACAGTCATATCCCCACGACACGACCCCCACCAACTCGGCGTTGATCCCATCCATCACCACCATGGGACCGCCAGAGTCCCCCTGTAGGGCACAAGTCCCTCATATAAGTCATAATTCAATCGCATGATTGGTAGATGGAAAATAGAAATCTATTCTCCTACATATTTTACCACACGCATAAGAACTGAAAGAGAATCAACAACACATTTCATTTGAATAATGTTAGGTGTGCCAGCAACAATAGAGCGTAGAGCCTACAAGATCAGAATTGGGGGAGAGCACGAATATCATTTTTCATTTATTTAAACTTTGACCGCAATTGCATAAACAGAACTTCAATATTGAACTCAAATTTAAAGTTAGTTTAAGTAATTAATTTTAAAAATTGCTCTTGTGAGCTGGATCGTGCCTTTATTTTGCTTAAATTAAGTATTTACCATAGTTCAGTTTGTGATTACTGGTCTGTCAACAGTATTATGAAAATCCCCTCCATGGCCACCGATGGCGCACAATGCGGTCAGAGTGTTAAACCTGCCATGAAAGATTTGCTGGGCACACCTTGCAAGAGTCGATGCCTCCCTGGGGCACTCCTGCACACACCATCTCTGGGGAGATCGCAGGGCCGAGGTAGCTCTGGCACTCGGCGAGGGAGATAATCGGTATGGTGACCTCCATCAACTTCTCTGGGTAACTTCCGCCTTGAAGAGAAAGTAGATAAGTTGTTAATGGAATCCGTGAAAGGAAATAAAAATGATGCTATGAAATCCGGAAAAGGAGATGAAAACGATGCAATGAAATCTGGAAAAGGAGATAAAAACGATGAAATGAAATTCGTAGAAGGAGATAAAAATGGTGGAGTAAAATTCGGGGAAGGAGGTAAAAACGATGCAATGAAACCTGGATAAGGAGATAGAAACGATGCAATAAAATCCGGAAAGGAGATAAAAATAAGGAAAAATTGTACGTACTCTTAATCCTTGTGATTCTGGCGTAGATTAGACTATGACTCTGGCGTTCTGTGACTCTGGAGTTTACGTCAAATAAAATAGATAAGTTGTTTATGAAATCCGGAACAGGAGATAAAAACGATGCAACATTGTCCGTGTTCTAGAATAAAACATCATCTATCCTCATTGATTAATATATACTCACATATTTTCACACCAGTCTCAGTCATTTGTTGTCAAACGCTTATTTAGAACTTGTTTATCCCGTCCGTGCTTTAATGTTGATTGTATCAACACCCCTCATTATTATTATTATTGTATATCCCTATTCAATTAACTAATTATTCGCCACTTTCTATTCTGTGACGAGACAAGTTAAACATCACACTCTGGACAAGCGAAACTCTGGTTCAATTCCAGCTTGGTAATCGTTACATTTTCACAGGTATATGCGCAGCTACTCTGGCGGTTATAAAAAACGGAAGTCTTTTACTCATTACGCTCGCACTTCACTCACTCGCGTTCTTGAGGGATGAAACTGAAAAAAGTATTTCAGCAACACGAGTGTAATAATAAAGCGGTCAATATAGATATTTTCTATAAAATATGTTTCTTGTCAACCTTTTCCCACTCAGTGACATGGGCCTTACGATACCCGTGTGTGTGTGTGTACCAACTATGGATCCATCCTTTAAGATATTTTAAAAGCTAATGATGTTTTTTGTATCATTTCTATTTGAAATAAATTGTTTTCCTTAATTTACTTTTTTTGTTCGCTCACCGTACGCTAAAGCTCCCCATCCAGTCACAACACCGGGGCTGCCCACGTAAAGGTCGTCGGGGTTGTCGGGGAGGCAGGCCGGCCGAATGGTGGGGTTTTCTCGCCAGTCGATCGGGTCTATCAGGATAAGAGCTATGTCGTTGTTCAATGTTCGGTCTGGAGAGATATAGTGCGGTTATTTTCACCCTAAGAGATACAGTGCGGTTATTTTTATCCAAAGAGATATATTACCGTTATTACCGTTATTTTTCCTCAAAGAGACACAGTGCGGTTAGTTTTACCCAAAGAGATACAGTGCGGTTATTTTATGAGAGCTATGTCTTTGTTGATCATTCGATCTAGAGAGATACAGTGCGGTTATTTCTACCCAAAGCCCTGTCTAACTTTTTCGCCGTCACTGTAGCTGAAATTTTAGCCGCCCTATGCGTAAGTTATACTAGGAAGTTTAAAATCATGGATGCCCCGGGGAAGAAGTTTGACTGGGAGGCGTGGACGGAGCTTTCTTTGGGATTCTGGAGCTCTTGACCTGGAGTTCATGGGTCACTGCATGAGGGGAAAATCGAAAGATTTTCCGATTCACTTTGAGTGAATCGATTCACTTTGAGTGAATCGAAAGATTAAAAATACCTCTAACACGATATTCAAAAATACAACTGAAGGTGAGGCGTAAAAATTCACCATTATAAACAGGGCGAGGTGTAAAATTCAGCATTATAGAAAAGGTGAGGTGTAAAATTCACCATGATAAAAAGGGTGAGGTGTAAAATTCACCATTATAAAAAGGGTGAGGTGTAACATTCACCATTGTAAAAATTACCATTATAGTCGAGGTGAGGTGTAAAATTCGCCATTATGGAAAATACCGTTATAGTTTGGGTGAGGAATGACCGCCCGTGCCGTCCTGACGACGCTGGACGAGGAGGGCGCAGCTAGCGAGTGGAAGCCCAGTCCCACTCTCAAATTTCCGGGATTTTGCAAAAAACCACTGAAAAAGAATATAGGTAGAGTACAAATATTGAACAAAATGCACCGAAAAAATTTGGAATTTTTAAAATTTGAGTGCACTTGATGACAATTTTTACCGCTTTGCAGCAATTTAGTGTGACAGTGTTTGTCCGGAAAAAAATTCGAGAACTAGAATGTCGTTGAACTCTTTGGGCATCAGGGAAAAAGATTCAGCGTAACATATTTTTTTTTGCTACAAACGAAGTAGAAATGGAGTCGCAATGAAGTGAGCACGTGCTTGTGGTGCTCATAAAAACTGATCGTAATCTAAACGGAGTGATCATGAGAAATTTTAAGCTTATTTAACTGATTTTTCTCGACAAAGCTCCTTCGGCTGACAATATCGACCTTACAATTCGTAAAATGTGTCAATCTAATCCAAGATGTGGAATTTCTGGTATAAGTACATATAAACAAGTTTTCTCAATATGTATGCAAAATCTGGTAGTGCTAACACAGTCATAGTTGAAAAGCTCCTCAACACCAAAGTATCTTTCTCCCTTCACGTTATTTCCCAACCCGTGATAAGGGTTAAATTTCCAACGAAATTTGTGAACTATTTCTTGGCATCGCGACGCATAATTTGTTACACCCTCAAATGCTAGGTAGGCTTGTTTTCAACTCTATCGTATTAAACGGTCGCGAGACAAAACGTTAATTTGGTCAAAGTCAGGTAATATTTTTTGCAATAGAATAGGATTCTCCATTTTTCGTTTGATAGCTTGTGCAGACGATGAAAAATTGTATGATTAAAGCACTTTTTTAATTTTATGAAAATAATTTTGAAGCACTAACCTTTTAATATAAACTAAACTAATTTTCATTACGCTTTATTCTACAACGTTCTTGATGCCTTTTTGAAGTGATTATCATTATTATTGAAGAGTAAAATGGCTAGTCATATCTCTTGTGAAACTCACTTGGAACATTAGAGTGCATTAATCTAAATAACCTATTACAGTTATTGAAGCTTTGCCTTGTTTTTGCGAAAAGTTTTCCCCGTACAACAGACATTTCTTTGCAAAATCATAAAAGGGAAAACTGTTCAGATGTAGTTCTTAAATTTCAGGCTCAAGTTTTGCTTGTAATAGCTAAATTATTAAACATGTGATAACCTAAAAATTACCGTTCCAATCTTAGCTGTTTATTTCACAATTTTTTGGAATTCAACTTGAAATTCCTGGGAGAATATGACAAGTTAAATTAACAAAAAACCTCAAGTTGCATTGAGATTGTTTAACTCATATAATAAAAATAATTCAACTTCTAATTGCTACAAAATTTTTCAAGGCTCAATCAGAATTCAACATCTATACGTGGTCTCAATCAGAATTCAACATCCATACATGGTCTCAATCAGAATTCAACATCCATACATGGTCTCAACCAGAATTCAACATCCATACATGGTATCAATCAGAATTCAACATCCATACATGGTCTCAACCAGAATTCAACATCCATGCATGGTTTCAACCAGCATTCAACACCTACACTCTCGATGATTATTTTAAATTAGCTGTCACAAAATATGAGTGTCGTCTGACTCAGAGACGCAGTGAGCGGCGGTGACAATCCATCTGTCGGAGATGAGGGTGCCGCCGCAGAACTGCTCGTAGTAACCCACGCCGAGGCTCACCATCCACGGGTACTCGTCCACACTCGCTTCCTCTCCCCCCACTATGCGGCTCGCCTGCTTCACGCCGCACTCTGTGCAACGCGCCAGAATATTTTGTATGAAGATCCAAGAGATGTAGCTTAACACTAAAAACAGGGATGAAACGATGTGGGTTGTCTGCTTGATGCCGCACTCTGTGCAACGCGCCAGAATATTTTGTATGAAGTTCTTAGAGATGTAGTTTAACATGAAAAATATGGATGATACGATGTGGGTTGTCTGCTTGATGCCACACTCTGTGTAACATGCCAGAATATTTTGTATGAAGACCCACGTGATGTAGTCGAACATAAAAGATTTAGATGACACTGAGTGGGTTGCCTGCTTGATGCCAAACTGTGTAACATGCAAAAGTGTTCTGTGTGAAGGTCCTCGAGTCGAAGTTTAGCATGATAGATTTGGTGAATATCATTATAACATCAGGATGATATAGTATTACACGGTTGCCTGCTTGATGTCTCACTCTGCGTGTAACTCTTAAATACATTCCTGTGAAGCTAAACAGATCATTTTAGCCTAGGACTTACTCGTTGCTGTTTGTCTGTTTGATGTCACGCTTTACAACACACGCAAAAGGATTGTACTTTAAGAATCACTTGTTAAACACTCAGAAGTACTAGAAAACTGAACGTAATGATTAAACCATAGAGTTCACCTGCTTGAAGCACCTAATTATAAAATGATTATAGATGAAATTAAAGGCACGATGAGGAGGAAGTATTCAGCTACGACGCACTCACAATGTCTCTTGATAACTTTGTGCTGTTGAAGTGTTAGGTTCTAATAAGTCCCTCAATATTTTGGAGTTTTATCTCCGAACATTACTACGGTATCTACAAAAAATAATTAACAGTTTTAATTCGCAAGACAAAATTAGAAATTCACAGAATTTTCCTCAGAATTTTATTCGCGTTATAAATTAGTTACTTTATCATTGGTTGATATTTTCAATTAAGGTCTAGTTAAAACTGCAATATCACTCAAACATAAGCGCGCAATTTGTTGGAGTAGGGAACCTCATGCGTGTGTGGTAGGCACATTTTAGTCAAGGTATATTAAGGTGGATGTGCGCTCAAGGCGTTTCATTTGCCGTCCATCCAAGGAAGAGTAGGAAAGGAACGGGTTAATAATTCGGTAAGGTTTTTAATGTTTTCTGCTAGACCTTCATAGCCTATTTTATAGCTTGCAATAATTCCTTAACACTTCGACTGCGACGTCCGCCACCGGTGATACACGGAGGTAATTTCCATAATGCTGCTGACCGACCAGTAGTCGCAAATTCAATTATCATAAATGCATAATCAAAGCTAAACGAAGGCCCGATTCAGTTCATGTTTGGTTTTTTCGAAATAGTTTCCTACAATTGACTCAAAATTTAAGTTTGGCATTGAAATCAGTATTTAGTAGTCTCAGTCAAAGTGTTAAGTGATTTCGTGTATTTGATAGTTTTAATAGCTTCGTTGAATCTGCTAATTTAGTTTTTTAAAGAGAATAATTTGTGAAATTGAAGTGTGGAACTAAAATTTATTTTTAGTGTTATATTTTAAATATTTGTTCTATGTTGTTATGCAAAATATTTAAATAATCCTGCACGTTTTCGAAAAACCCTTTACTAACCCAAAGAACCATGAATTTTTTGCAGTTTCGAATGATTAGCCCCTTTAGTACGTACTCTTCCGTGTATTGACTGAAAATGGAACGCCTAAAGCGTACACCGATCTCAATATGCCTAAACCAAAATGTGCCCACTACACAGGCATGAGCTTCACTACACTGGCCCTAAATTTGGGGATTCAAAAGTTGTAAATGTATCTTTTTCTATAAATGGATGAATGTGCTGCATAGAGTAGAATCACTATCGGAGCCCAACATCCTTTAAATTCCATGAAGCCCATTATGCTACTTTAACTTGTGCAGCAACGGCAGAAATCCCATATGGGGCTTTTCCAATGCTACCATTTAGGTTGGAGCTCGAGTTAATAATACCCGACAAGACAATAACGACAAAAAAAAAGGTTTAGCACGATGATTAATTCGGGTTCGGAGTGTCAAGTTGATCCTCATTCAAGCTTAGCAATTCTACGTGGCAGAGTTTTTTTCGCTTTCCATGCTTTATTCGCGATGCTTGGAAACAGCAGTAAGGACGAGTAGACATAGGGGTTGTCTAGATCTCGATTGGTGACTAGTTGTCATATTGAGTCAACTCACTGTGTGACTACGCCAGCATCGTTGTCGACTCAGAACCTCCTAGGCGAGAATTGGCCATAGCGGGGCAAGCGAGTGTGCTACGGCGCACATCAGGTTGAAAGTGTTTTGATGTGGTAACGTAGTAAGGTAAAGAGCAAACTCATGCTACTCACGGCAATCAGACATAGGTGGTTGAGTTGTGAGAGTAGTCGGTGGTTGAGATGTAGGAACAGTAGGGGATGTGATGGACGGCGTTGTAATCTCCGTGGGGGTTGTAACCGTAATTTCACATCGAAACCCTCGGCTCTGACGTCTTCTATCGCTCTGCAGTAATACGGCAATCGCAGTGCTATTGTAGGACCTCGACACGCTTGCCATGTACTCGTTGTCGATCCTGTCACAATGCAAAGCAAAATGCCAACAATTTGTACACAATACTATGCTTACATAGGTAAAATTACTCAGAGTAGTAATTACTATAGTAGTTACGAAGAAATTCAAGTTTTTAATCCATGTTTTGTATCTAACATTGTGCTCTATACGCTTTTTTAAATTTTTGCTGATTGATTGTTGAAATATTTACCATTTGTTACATATTGGGTCCCTTGTGTGGAATAAAAAGAGGGAACGGCGGAATCAAGTACACGATTAAAGAAGTTTCTTATAGGTTAGTAAGATGATATTTTATTTATCAGGAGATATTGAAAGTATCGTGAGAGAGTAAGGCATTATATGATTAATTTTTTTGCAGCAAACTTATATTAGGACGAAGCTATTTTTAGATTATTCTCAAATTAGGATACATTATTTTTTATATTTAAATTAGAACATGATTATTGTTCAATAAGATTTCAATTCGGAACAAGAATTATTTTAGCCAATGTTTAATTTAGATCAAAACTGAATAATGAAAAATTTTCCTAATTCGAAAAAATGGGTGAATTTTTAGACAACACTTACAAAACAATACACTCGTGCAATAAAAATAATTTGTGTGTAAACCCAAATTTTACGAAAGTCGCTTTGTTCACAAAGCTTATGCAACCAGACGTTTACGCGAATGACTTACAGGCATTTTGAAAACATTTAGATATGTTTCTAAACAAAACCCAAGGGTGCACTAACAATTGAAGCTAGGGCCTAATATTGGGGAACATATTTTTCAGAGCACGGAAGGACAAAGTGAACATCTATATTCTCTATGTGGGAGCGTATTTTTATTGCTCAAAGATATCTTGACATTCAACTATTCTTTATCAGCTTCCACGATCACGACGCCTACTACGAGTTTTGTAAATCTTTTATTTTTCTCATCACTTTCGTGTAGCACGCATGCAGGCTCACGGTGAGGTGTCGCTCACCCGGTCTTGATGTCACTCAATATGACATAAATGTTCGTGAAAAACACTATTTCTTTAATTTTTATTGCTTTTCTGAATACCAAAGTATTAATATCAGGCTCCGGCCACCAATGAAATTCTGGTCATTGGATCATAGCCCATAACTTCAAATGTCAATGTGTTGTAAATTCCTTGCTCGTTACTCCTGCACTAATTACAAGAGGAAAATTAAAAGGCAATTTGAGCTTCAAACGGTATCTTAGCTACGATTGAGTGGAGTTTGATAACTGTTGTTACGTGAATAGAAAATTAACGATCAGGTTACGATCATCCGTTAAGAGGATTTAGGTTAAGTTCGGAAAGGCTAAGATCGATTACGTTAGAATACGTTAGCTTCTATAGGTTTGGTTGTGGTGACTGGTGAGGTTGGTAAGGATAGATTAAAATGTTACGTTATGGTAGAATAGATTAGGTTGAGACGCGTTAGTTGAAGTTATCAACGGTACAGGATATGCTCGGTTATTTTAGCTAAAAACGCGTTTTTTTCTCCCTCACACTACATAGTTAACTCTGAACCCACGACTCCAACTCCTCGGTGCTGTAGTCATAAATGTGGAGGAAGTCGTTGCGCCTCAGAGACACGGTGCAGTTCAGTTCAATTGACAAGCCAGCCAAGGTCTGTAAAAGTGGGTTACACTAATAACTGGGTTACACAAGTGGGTCTAAGGAAATACTTTTATGATTCATACAGCTGTGTATTATCAAAATCATATTTATATTTAATACTATATAATAAAACGCCAGGTGTCTCCTTTATTTTATGAATTTATAACTAACTGACTAAAGAAATAGATATATTTATATTTTCTGTGCCTAATTTCTCAATTTCTCCTATATTATAACATTGGGAATCTCAATACTCTCCCTTGCTCATTCTCTTTAAAATTCAAGACATCACACAACAGTCTCGAAGTATGCGTAGGTATTATGATTTGATCGCCTATACGCTGGGATTTGCAAGCGTGCTTACTTGTATATGTCTGTACGTATATGGGTGTGCATGTGTGCACAATACACCTGTGTGCACTGGACTAGCAACTGGTACATAAACTATAAATACCAGACTTTTTTCTCACTCCCACTTTCTAACGCTACCCAACACATCATTTCATTTTATTATTGTAAGGCAATCCAAAGCTTAAATGTCTTGTACATGTAAAATGTGGTACCTATGTATGCTTATCAATTGCAGGCATTTTGCGCTATATTTCAAAGATAATGTGATTTTTTTTCCTAATATGACACCCTTATAAGACATTCATGTTTCTTTCTTCTTCACGTCCAAAAATGCTCTTGGTAGGCTAGTGTAGTGCAAATTATCATATCATCTCTTACGCTCTAGAGTATATTATAACAACCGCACCTAAGCCTCGCGTACTTCTGGAAATATTCTGTACTTGGGAACCGTTGTAGAAAAATCGTTTCCATGTTTCTGACTAAGGTAGACTGTTTTGTGCCAATATTTTCAGTACGAAAATTTTATAAAATTGCCATAATAAAAGATATTTTCTCCGATTCCCTCGATTGGAATGCAAGTTTATACTGATTAGTTTACGCTGATATTTGCGCACATGCTTACTTATGTATATGTGTACTTGTGCACGCTATGCGTACGTAGATAGGTGAGTGTGTCACTACGTAATACTTCATTTCACTTGATTATTGTACAGCATTTATAAAATATAGCTATATACAAATATATTTGTTGCGCGATCACCCACATATGATAAATAAGACGCTTATCAACCAAAGATCTTTTCGATACAATATTTAATAAAACATCGTTACAATATTTCATTAGAAATTGTAAGCAATAACACATACTGAAAGAGTTGTCACGAATTTCCTTTGTTCATTATCCTATATTTCAGAACATCGCACAGCATTTTTATAGAACGCGCATATATTGTGATTGCCTCAATGCATATAAATGTATTTGTGTATGTTTACGTGTTAGGTGTATGTATGTGCGTAGGTATGTATGTGCATGTTTATGTGTATATATTTACATGTATATATGCACATATGTGTGCACTAAACTGACAATTAACTGGCATTTTAACTAGAGATAATGTTTTTTCTGTTCACTCTCAACTTGTAACAATACCTAACTCGTCATCTCTTTATTATTGTAAAGCATTCACGTAAAAAACTACACATTTGTTGTGTGATCATCCATTTACATTTAAATAAAATACTTATCAACTAAAGACCGTTATGTTAACATTGTCTAATTAGAAATACAAATCTTGAAATTTTCGTGGTCCTCATGCTTATATATGTATATATTAATTTTTTTCGTGCTTCCTTAAAATGACATTTTTGAACATCTTCCGAAACCAACAATTCTAATATTATTTCCTGGCGTCAAGAAATGCGAAGTTTTATGTCATGTATATGTAAATTGTCAAAAGTGTTCTAAGCCCACAATGAAAATGCATCGTCAATGAAATTGTGTTGTCTCTTATAATTATCATTACATGTATCATCAATTATAGATTAACTAGGGGGCATGTTATAATTATCATTACATTTATTATCAAATGTAGATTAAGCAAGATTAGGAGAACATTGCCCTCAATCATTTATTATTGACTAGTGACATGAGTATTACAACACTCGTGTGTGTATCATCTAAGTGAATTAACTTTAAGATATTTTGAAAACCAATGATAGGACTTTTGTACTATCTCTATTGGAAATGAAGTGTTTTTTTTTTCTTTCATTGTGCACATTGAATTGGTTGGTCCGTCTCTCTGTCACGCTCTTAATTACCGTATCTGTGATACGAGTTTCACCAGTGTACCTGTACCAGAATATTTTAATCGCAGGTACTATTAGGATGGATATATTTGTTTGTCATCCATTTCTTGAGACTTATTTAAAGCAACTATCGAATCTCGTCATTTTTGGCGCTCCGTGTACACTAGTAAAATGTAATCGTTAGTAACCGTGAGTAGAGTCAAATGGACTATTCTCGGAATCCTACTCAAGTCCCACGCCGTCAGACACCAACCACGCACAGACATAGGAGTAGGGTTGAAGGAGGAAGGGTCATCAATGTTCACCCCTAAATACACAAATATGTTCATTCTGTCCGAAGGGAAGTGCCAGTTTTATATGTTTCGTATTCCTGCTCTGCATGCCTCCACTAATTTCAAGGAAAACAATCAAGAGGCCGTTTGAGCTTCAAGCGGTATCATAGCAGTATCATAGTTAATTGCATTAAGGTAAACAGAAAAATCCATGATCAAGACCGAAAGTGTCATATGCTGCTGTGCAGCTCGGATCATGCGTGTGCACACTTCTACAAGTGTGCACACAGGTACACAGCACAGTATGTACTCCTGCTACACAGTACGGCTACTGAGCTATCAATGTGTGAAAGTGTAACTTGAGAGGTCAAAGTACAGTTGGTAACGAAATTATTCAAGCAACCGACATTGTTCGTTAATTTCAGTTCTTTTTAGAAATTAATGATTCCAGGTTATTTGATGGTTTAATGATTCAGAATGAATTTGAAACTCAATTCTTAAAACAAAGGATTAAATTTGGCAACTTAACGATAACATCGTGTTAATAAATAAAGTGAGAGAATAGTACGACAGTACAGAAAAGGAAACGCTCGAGTTTCTTCCCACAGTGGTCCGTTAATTGGACTCTAACCTGTTCAATTATTGAGAACCACACACTTTACTTCTCTAATCCATTCAAATTTGGTCACAGATAACTCTAACATTAAAATTAAAGCGAAATAATCGATTGTTGTATATTTTTTGCAAATTGAACGCATGGGATAGGATTAGCATTGCAAAATAGCATAAATCGAATTGCATATCGTTTTCTTATGTTCACTCTCTGGTAACTTTGTACTGCGGCGGTTTTAGCTAAACTCTTCTTTTTCTGCTGGTATCAAAACAGCGTTTTTCTTTCGGGAGTCCGACGGTAGATAAATGCCGGTCCTGTGACGATGTTAGCTAAACTCTTCTTTTTTCATCTGATATCAAAACAGCGTATTTCTCACAAGAGGAAGATAAAATGGATAGAATACAAGGAACAGAAAATAGCACAAGGCACGCAAAGATCACCTGAAAAATCCAGCTACACAGTACGTTCCTGGGGTACTTCCGTGGGTAGCTCGGAGTTTGGAACTTCACTGTGACCCCCGTCGTCAGCTCCAGGATATTTGGAGGATTCGAGCATCTTGGTGGGCTCCTCGGAACTGAATTGAGTATGTTTTATTATAATTTTGTTCATTGGTTAGTCATATTCCTTACAACTAACGCTAAGACGCAATGACGGTTACCCTTTCGTGTTATTGGTTATTCAAATGTCTTTAAACTAACACTAGGAAACAAGTTACTCCGGTCGATCTGGTACCCATTTCCGACACCCTTATAGAGCGGGGAATAATGGCCGAGTTTTCCCTTCACCCTACAGAAAATCATCGTGCAACACTGTCGGGATTTTGGCCTCCTCGGATCTGAGAGAAATGAATTAACGATGTTTCATTATCATACTGTACATTGGTTATTCATATCCTTGTAAATATCGCTAGGACGCAATGACGGTTACCCCCGGTAAAGTCGGTACACATTTCTGACACCTGGGTAGAGTTGGGAACAGTGGCTGAGTGCTCCCTTTCCGTAACACAGAAAATCACGGACGGCATTGCTGGGATTCGAACTGCCGACCCTTTCCATGAAGGGTGCGAGCTCTTAACCACTCGGCCACATGACCACCATCAAATAGTAAATAGCCTTAATTGAATTTCAATTTCAACTGAAATGATGTTATGGTGTGTAACTCAGCAGTCAACCTGTTACAGACCATAACTTCTCCAGACGGGAACATGTACGATATTTCTTGCTTGCTTAGTTTTATTTTTCTTATTCTGGTTTTTGTTCACCAGTTCATCCGCTCATGTGGGCCAGAGTTTGTGTTCAGCGTGGCACGCTTCTCACTTAGAATATCTTTTGACACGCTCCCTGCGTATTGGGCCGTATGTGTACGAATAGGTGAATTGCTCATTCACGTGCCGGTATAAATGAATGGCATTTCCATTGTTTCGCGGCCATTTTCAAAGAATAACTGTTGTAATACGAAGTTATATATTTTCGTGCAATTGTATTTTCCCTATTCTTATGAAAAATGAAAATTTATGCCAGCAGTAAAATCGATTTAACCTTACCCAAACAACTCAGACAACCGAGCAAATAAATGTTGTGAACGTGTAGAGGCAAACTCATAAATAATCTTGCTGCAAGTTTATTTTTCGTGACTTGTGTGCGCATATAGCCATATGCTCGTGGGTGTGTATGTGTGCACAGAAATAGATTCAGATTACCAAGCAGTTAACGATTTGAATTACACGTATGACCATTTACTAGCAGGTTTTCAACAGCATTCATCCTACAGGGGCAATCTTTAAGCTCAATGGACACTTTTTAATGTGATGTATCTTTCTCGGCGTTCTGTCCAACAACCTAAATAACTTATCATACATAATGTAAGCAGGTTTGTGCTCCACTCGATAATAAACTTTCACTGGCTCTTCCCATCGCAAAAAGGTTCACTATTTTACTCTATCATTCCAGTCTGCATACCCCTATCACTGCCACCACATCACTGCCACCACATCACTGCCACCACATCACTGCCGCCACATCACTGCCGCCTCATCACTGCCACCACATCAATGCCGCCACATCACTGCCACCACATCACTGCCACCACAACACTACCACCACATCACTGCCACCACATCACTGCCACCACATCACTGCCACCACCCACACTTCGGCTCAGGTTTGAGTGTCGGCACAGCACCAAATAGCACATCCTTCATCATCCTTCTACCTCTGGAGGGGCTCCGCACCTCACCACCTGCTGAGGCAACCACCTGCGAGGGGTGCACCAGCTTTTAGGGACTTTTTATACTTTAGGGAATTTTTAGAGGGAAGTTTACGTATATATTTACGTATAGGGAAATTTTTATTTTCAGAAGGATGTTATCTCTAAACGGAAATTTTTATGCAGAGAATTTTTTTTAAATAACAGGGAAATTATATTTAGAGGGGAACTTTTATGTACAAAGAGAATTTTTTAAATAACAGGGAAATTATATTTAGAGGGGAACTTTTATGTACAAAGAGAATTTTTTAAATAACAGGGAAATTATATTTAGAGGGGAACTTTTATGTACAAAGAGAATTTTTTTTAAATAACAGGGAAATTATATTTAGAGGGGAACTTTTATGTACAAAGAGAATTTTTTAAATAACAGGGAAATTATATTTAGAGGGGAACTTTTAAGTACAAAGAGAATTTTTTAAATAACAGGGAAATTATATTTAGAGGGGAACTTTTATGTACAAAGAGAATTTTTTAAATAACAGGGTAATTATATTTAAAAGGAAATTGTTATACATGAGGGAATTTTTAATAAAGGAAAATTTACGTGCATAGAGAGAATTTTTTTTATGCAGAAGGAAATTTATTACTTGTTTTCAAGTTTTGATAAGCGGAACTGGAGTTGACATTAATATTTCAAATGAAGTTTTAATCAAAGTAACTCAACTCGAACACTTGCTAGTCAAATTTAAGTTCATATCAGAGCAACTGTTAGATGTTTTCAGTAGCCGAGTCCTTATTTGGATGGCGTTTTATTAAAGTCCCTGTCTTAGGGTTTTTCTGAGGGTTGTTATGCTTTCTTCTGGGAAGAGACGGTTCGTTTTTAAGTTTTCTATTTTTATTTGTACGGTAAACAAGGTTAGTCGCAGAGTCATTCAATATTGGGTAAGACTGTTCCGGAATTTCCAGGAAGCTGACCGAAGTTCTTCTCGTCGCTCTCTCGAATTTCGGATCAGCCGGATTCAAGGGGGCTTGGCGAGTATCTAGGGTACTCGGATTAAATTCCGGCGAACATTATTTACAAAGGCGGGAGCGTAATACTATAATATCCTTCTGGCCATACTGACGCGGGGCCTAACACGCCCATAATGACAAGACTTTACTTGTAAAGCAAAGTCGTAACAAACCCATGCCAGTTTGGTCGTTAAATTAAAGAAACGAAGGTCGGTTAGGTACCTGATTGTTTTCGAGACCGTTCGACAGGTAGGGGTTACGTGCTAATTAATTCTATAATCTACAGGAACATAGGCCCTAGTTTAGCACCTTTTTTTAACATCCTATCTAAACAGAGAACATATTTAGAAGCTTTATCTCGAAATATCTCGGGAACATTCTCGGATATCTTGCGGTTTTATTCGTTTCCTTGGAAGGTTGCGGAACGGGATAGGAAATCGGCGATATGATTCTCGGTTCCCGCGATATACTCGGCTTGGAATTGAAACAGGCTCAGGTAGAGGGCCCATCGTTTCAAGCGAGGGTTTAATTTATCGGCCTGTTGCAGATAGAGCAGAGGCCGGTGATCCGTTTGTAGAATGAATTCTCGGCCGTACAGATAGGTTTCGAATTTTGGAACGCCCAGTAGATAGTTAAGGCTTCTTTCTCGATAGTAGAGTAACTCCTCTCCGCTCCTCTGAGTCGGCGGGATGCGTAGGCAATTGGGGCGTAGATTTTGCGTAGATTTTGCTGGGCTGGAGAAGAACAGCGTCTTGACCGGTTTCAGACGCGTCTGTGCGTAGGATGAATGGGATATCTGGGTCCGGTAACTGTAACACGGGATTAGTCGTTAAGGCCAATTTCAGTGCCTCGAATACGTCTTAGGTGATGTCGGTCCAGGGAATCTGTACTGGAGAATTTTTCCGTAGGAAGTCTTGCAGAGGTGCGGCCCGATCGGTGAAATGCGGAATAAACTGTTGGTAGTATCCTACACTGCCTAGAAAACTCCTTAGGTCTTTCTTATTCTTAGGTGAAGAGGAGGTGCGTAGCGCTTCTATCCGTTCGGTCATTGGTCGGAGCTGCTCGCTACTTAAGTGATGGCCGAGGTATTGGAGATTACTATAGCCGAAAGCGCATTTCGAGGGTTTCGCAGTTAGCGCAGTTAGACCGTGTTGTGTCAATGCTTCTAATAACTTTTTCAGGGAATCCAGATGCTCTTCCCAGGTGGCGGAAGCGATCAAAATGTCGTCCATGTAAACTTCTATGTCTTTTAAGCCGCTAGTTACTCGATGAATGAAGCGAGAAAAGGTAGCAGGTGTATTGGCCAGTCCGAACGGCATTACCTTGAGTTCGTTTAGTCCGGGCCTCTTTTTGAAAGCCGTATAAGGACAGGATGATGGGTGCAGAGGAACTTGCCAGTAGCCGTTGGTTAAGTCCATTTAACCAAAGATAGTTTTCCCTGCCAATCGAGTAAAGATGGAGGTGATGTCGGCGATGGGTTCGGCATCGAAGCGGGTTTGATTATTAAGGTGACGACAATGCAGACAGAATCTATGACTTCCGTCCTTTTTTCGAACTGCTAACAAGGGGGAGTAGTGTGGGGAGTTGGACGGCGTGATTATACCTAGTTGTAGCCATTACGCGATATTTTCCTGTAGTTGCGGTTCGAGTGATAGCGGCAAGAGGTAGGCATGTTGGAGGCGGAAGTTGCTGGGGTCTTTTAGCTTGATTTCGTGAACTACGGTCCTGGTTTCTCCCGGTGTGTCGATGAATAGATGACTGAATTTGGTAAGCAACTCCTTCAGTTGTTTTTGTTCCCTTTCGTCTCGACGGTTGTCGAGGGAGCAGTCGGTAACGGTTTCTCCCAACACGGGGGGAATTTCCGGTTCTTTTGTGTCGAGCTCCTCTTCTGCATTGGTAGGTTCGACAGCGACGCAGGCGGCAGTGAACGCTTCTCTAACGGCGTCTCCTTCAAGTTCTTCGAGTTCCAAGTATTTGGAACTCGAATGGCGTTATTGCTGCTTGGAGCCTCGGGTTCCTGATACTTTTGGAGTAAATTGATATGGTATAGTTTACTGTTTCCTTCTATTTCTAATAAATAAGGATGGGTTCCTAGCCGCGTGGTGATTTTATATGTGCCTTTCCATGTCATAGTTAATTTGTTTCTTTGGTCCGGAACAAATACTAGTACTTGGTCTCCGGGTTTCAACACTCGAAGTTTGGTTTTTCGGTTTAGATATTTGATCGTCTTGTTCTGACTTGGTTTCAGATTAGTTTGGGCAATGGCACTCGTTTCTTTTAAGCGATGCCGGAGATCGAGTAGATAGTGGGCCGGAGCCTGGTCGCACTGGGTCCAGTCTCGCGAATTTCTACACCACTCAACCCTCTCCCTCCACCTACAAGCAGCTACATAAATTTGCCATTCGCGCCAATTATTGAACTATGTAGTACTAGTGAGGTTTATTAACCTATCTGTTCGTTATACATTTATTATTAATCACTGCATTATAACCACTGCAAGTACTTAGTAAGTAGATACTTGAGCGGAATGCCAAAGTTAACCTATATTAAATCATTATAATAAGTTTTGACAACGACCGCTGGTGTTTGGCTATTCGACCCTCCATCTCGGCACGCAAAAACATGCGTTTTTAAATTTTTTAAGTTAACCTTAAACTAACTGAACTTGGCCTAACCTAACCCAACCTAACCTAACTTAACCTAACCTCTTAACCTAACTTAACGTAACTTAACCTAACCTAAATTAATTTAACCTGACATTTCTGTAGCTGTTTGGAGGTGGTGCTGTAGCTGCTTGGAGGCGGAGGGCGAGGGTTGGGCGGTGCAGAAATTCGCGAGATTGGACCTTGTGCAGCCTGGTCGGTGTCTACTGTAGGATTCTCAGTCCAGCATTCCTTCAGGATAGTCATGGGTCCTCGTACTCGGTGGCCATAGATTAACTCGAAGAGTGAGTACCCGGTAGAGGCTTGCGGAGCGTCGCGATACGCGAATAATAATGGGGGGAGATACAAGTCCCAGTCCCTAGGTTGTTCGGCAGTCAGTTTCCGGAGCATGGACTTCATTGTTCCATTGAATCGTTCTACGATCCCATTTGATTGTGCATGATATAGGGGCGTGCGGTAGTGCTGTATGCCTATCTGTTTTAGGAACTCTTCGAAGTAGGCGGCTGTAAATTATGTTCCATTATCCGTGGTTAGGGTCTGCGGGTTACCAGTTCGGGTGCAGATCTCGTTTAATGTTTCCGCGACTGTTACTGCGTCTATGTATATGCCGTAGGGCTTTTGCATCCGCATAGCGGGTGGCTTGGTCGACCACAGTTAGAATGTATCGATTTCCTCTAGCAGAGGACGGTTGAATCGGACCTACGATGTCCACGCGTGGCGCGGCAAATGGATTTCCGGTTAGGGATGGAGTAGCAAAAGGTGCTTTGGGAGGCCGGGCTGGCGCATGTTTTTGGCATTTGTGGCAAGAATGGCAGTACCGGCTTACCTCTTGGTTTGGCTGGGGCCAGTAAAAAGCTCGTTCGATTCGTGCCTGGGTTTTCTTTTGGGAATAGTGACCTGCCAGGGGGTTATCGTAACCCATCTCGAGTACTTGTTTACGTAGACTCGCTCGCGCCACTAGCTGAAAAGTGGTTTGACCGTTCTGTAATGTTTTCCGATACAGAATCTCATCCCTTAGTTCGTACGTGATGACTCGGCTGTCTTTCCTAATCTCCTCTGTTTTGTTTTTCGCCTTTTTGAACAGTCCTTGTAAGATGTCACAATTACGCTGTAACGTTTCCAGCTCTTTTTTATCTGGTTTTAGTCGTTCTTGGACTGTGCGTTCAGCTTCGGCTTCCTTTTTGGTGGTCGCTCGAGTTGTCACGTGGTAGGTGGCTGCGTCCGGAGGAGGTAGGATCGGATCGAGGTTCGGTTCCTCAAAAGAAAGGGTGCCTGGTATGCATCCTAAAATAACGTCGCGCGAAGGATTTTCCATGACGATGACGGTGACTTCGCCTCGGTAGTAGGAACATTCGAGCCGTACTTTGGTCAATTTGTTGTCGTTGAAACGTTTGGCTATTGGCCAGTTTCACGGTGATTTTCGTTCCGGTAAGCGCGTCTCGTGGCACGAGGGTCTTCCTTATAAACACTGCATTAGCCCCTCCGTCTAATAACACTGTGACGGGTTGTTCGTTGATTCGGCCTTTACAGGTCTTTAATTTCCCTAGTGCGAGCTCTTTATCCAAACCTACGTGATTGCAGTTGATTGGCGGCAAGCCGGAGGATTCTTCTGGTTCCTCGTCGAAGCTGGCAGTATTTGCGGGTACTCTTGCGTTGGAGGCTTCGCTCTCTCTCCGGCCGTTGTTTCCTGGATGACGCCAGTTTGGAGGATACCTTTGGTATCGAGAATTAAACACGGCACAATTAGCGCTGGAATGAGTGGCGTTTTCCCCATGGTGTGAACAATAGAAAGTTCGTCGTGCCTCTTGCGGGCCAGTTGAATTTGTCCGGTCCTGGTTGGTTCTTTGGGAAGTTGCCGCGACGCGTGCTAGTTCGTTACGCGCGGTTGCCGGAACTGCGTTGATTTGCGCACGGTTAGGGGAACCAAAAGTTCGCGTGGTTCGGATTGTTGCGGTAGATTTGTTCGTAGGTAGCTCGTTGTTTCTTGTCCGGTCATTGCTGTTACGGTTGCCGCATAGCTGTTGCAGGGAGGTGTGTGGTCGAGCTTGTAAGAAGCTATCCCCCTGTTCGCTCAGTGTAGCCAGAGTACTACTGCCGCGGTCTTTAAGCTGGGTGACCACAAACGGCGGTAGGTCGGAGAATATTCGGTCTACCAGAACAAAATCCCTTAGTTGTTCGTAACCTGGCTCGACTTGGCTTCCCGTAATCCAGGCATCAAAAGCTTGTTCGATCCTGCGGACATAACGACTCATATTATCGCCCTCTTCTGGTTTTACTTTCAAGTAATTATCGCGTAGTGTAGCCGTAGTGACCTTATGGGGTTCCAATAGTAGGATCCTGATTTCATTAAAGCGGTCTCGATCGACGGCAGGTATCGTTTGGATGAGCCTTCGTTCTTTGGCCGTTATTAAGGTTTCGATGGCAATGACGGCCTCGTTTTGGGTGAGCTCTTGGGCTTTACTGTGGTTCTCAAACCGTTGTAGAAATTCCTGCATACCTTCCTTTTCTGGCTCGAATGGCGTTATTTCAGAAAACTTAATTCGCCTCGCCTCTGGGGCTCTGGGCTGGTTGAGCTGTTGAATGCGAATCTCATGCTCGCGCTCGCGTTCTCGCTCTCGTTCTCGTTCTCGTTCTCGTTCCTCTCGTTCTCGATCTCGTTCTCGTTCCTCTCGTTCTCGATCTCTTTCTCGTGCCTCTCGTTCTTGTTCTTCTTGCTCCAGCCTTTGCAATCGTTCGAGGAAAATCTCTCGGTATTCCGTCTGTTCCGGGGTTACTCCCAGAGCTTCTGCATATCGTTGCGCTTTTTGTACGCAATCCATCTTAACCGAGTTGTTCGATGTTTGAGTATTAAACGAACAAACAAACAAACATCGGCATCTTTGGGATGCTTTATTTCCAATCAAGCCTGATACATATGATCTTAAGCTTTGGTTTTTCAAATGTCTTATAACTAACTCTATATATAGGACACCATGACGGTTCCCCCGTAAAGCAGGTACCCATTTCCGACACCTGGGTTGAGTGGGGTATTGTGCTTGAGCTTTCCATTATACCCAACGGGGAAAATCTCCGCGCCAGCGCCGGGATACGAACCCTCGTCTCCAACATACATGGCTGATCCCTTAACCATTGTGCCACGGAGAGTACAGTATTAGGTGTAGTTCCTTTAGCGCTGCTCCAACAGCGAATTTCTGTGGAGGCAGGAGATGCGGGTTTTATTTTATCGACTTTGAAGAATGGTTGATTCGAGGTGTACTTCCTCTGCCGCAGCTTCGAACTGAGCTTGATAATAGATGCAGCTTATCAGAGTTCAGGTCGCTGAGTTCGGGTGCCAATTTGTTAAATGTTTTCAGTAGCCGAGTCCTTATTTGGATGGCGTTTTATTAAAGTCCCTGTTTTAGGGTTTTTCTGAGGGTTATTATGCTTTGTTCTGGGAAGGGAAGATTCGTTTTTAATTTTTCTATTATTATTTGTATGGTAAACAAGGTTAGTCGCAGAGTCATTCAATATTGGGTAAGACTGTTCCGGAATTTCCAAGAAGCTGACCGAAGTTCTTTTCGTCGCTCTCTCGAATTTCGGATCAGCCGGATTCAAGGGGGCTTGGCGAGTATCTAGGATACTCGGATTAAATTCCGGCGAACATTATTTGCAAAGCCGGGAGCGTAATACTATAATATCCTTCTGACCATACTGGCGCGGGGCCTAACAGCAACTGAAGTTAAAAAAGGAATTCTTATTACAATTGAATGCAAGTTATAGTGCGAGGAATTTTATGTGAATTAGTAAACTTGAAATGCTTTTTTAGTTAAAGCTGCAGGCAACACGGTTTTGATAGAAGTTATTGAAGGGGATCTTGTAATTAGACTCTTCACGTAAAACTAGATTAACTTAAACTAGTATTACCGGTTCAACCCGAGTATCGGGTTGTCCGACTTGCCTAAAAATAAAAAAAAATGAATAAAAAAAAAGTATAGTCTATATACTTAATTCAGTAACTCAAAATTTGTCCGAGTCCGTTTAGAAAATTGGCTGAGTCTATATGGTCAAGTGAGGTATTAAATTGAAGCCACTGGTGTCTATATTTGCAGAAAACTATTTATTTATTTTTTTTATTTTTTTTATATTTGTTTTTATTTTTTTTTTATTTTTTTTTTAATTTTTTTTCTTTACTTTTTTATTTTTTTTTCTTTTCATTTTTTTATATTTTTTTATTACCGGTTCAATCCGAGTATCGGGTTGTCCGACTTCCCTAAAAATAAAAAAAATTAAAAAAAATATAGTCTATATACTTAATTCAGTAACTCAAAATTTGTCCGAGTCCGTTTAGAAAATTGGCTGAGTCTATATGGTCAAGTGAGGTATTAAATTGAAGCCACTGGTGTCTATATTTGCAGAAAACTATTTATTTATTTTTTTTATTTATTTTTTTCATTTTTTTATTTTTTTTTATTTTTTATTTTTTTTATTTTTTTTATTTATTTATTTTATTTATTTTTTATTTTTATTTTTATTTTTTTATTTTATTTTTTTTATTTATTTATTTTTTATTTTTAGGCAAGTCGGACAACCCGATAAATTTAATCAATCAATCAATCAGCACGTTTACGGCAAAACATGTGCATAAAAAACTGAGGAGACGCACCCTTGACTTGTTTTGTTTTTTTTTGCCATTCAGTTTTAATGGCAATTTTTAATCACAATTTATAGTCGCCGTGGTCAATATTTTTCAAATCTGATAATTTTCTGCAAATATAGACACCAGTGGCTTCAATTTAATACCTCACTTGACCATATAGACTCAGCCAATTTTCTAAACGGACTCGGACAAATTTTGAGTTACTGAATTAAGTATATAGATTAGATTATGTTTAATTAGATTAGCTGAAATAAGATTAGCTAAATTATATTAGCTGAAATCAGATTAACTTGAATTAGATTAGCTGAAATAAGATTAGCTAAATTATATTAGCTGAAATCAGATTAACTTGAATTAGATCAGCTAAAATCTGATTAGCGCAAATTAGATTATATGCTAGTTTCAGCCCCCTTAACTACATCAAAGATGTTCTAAGAGAAGAATGAGAAAGGTACCATTTAGTACGGAACTAAGGGAACGCAAAATCTATGCACAATGTGTGTTCCCACACAAGATCCCCTGCATATAAAAGTAGTAAGTTGAGAAGAATGGCTATGGATCCAGAAAAAAGTTTCTGATGAAAGTAAAAAGTGTTGATAAACTAGACAGCAGTGAACCGAAAAAATGGTCCTAAGCAAAGCAAAAATCTTTCTACGTATTTTAACAAAATAGATGGCCTACCAAACCCACATCTAAGGACTTCACATTTTCCCCTCAGAAGTGCTAATCTCGTTAAGTGAAATGTGAGCGCTATTAACTACGAGGTATGGGTAACTGTATAAATGTACAAGGATCCTTGAATTGAGACATTTTAAATTGAGATATTTTAAATTGAGATATTTTAAATTGAGATATTTTAAATTGAGATATTTTAAATTGAGATATTTTAAATTGAGATATTTTAAATTGAGATATTTTAAATTGAGATATTTTAAATTGAGATATTTTAAATTGAGATATTTTAAATTGAGATATTTTAAATTGAGATATTTTAAATTGAGATATTTTAAATTGAGATATTTTAAATTGAGATATTTTAAATTGAGATATTTTAAATTGAGATATTTTAAATTGAGATATTTTAAATTGAGATATTTTAAATTGAGATATTTTAAATTGAGATATTTTTAATTGAGATATTTTAAATTGAGATATCAAATCGAGACATTTTAAATCCAGTCATTAAATTGAGATATTCTTTAGATTGAGACATTTTTGAAACCGGCGTTTCACCTCATACATCATGTATTAGTTTTTTTTTAAAAAGAAGCTGTTTTTTCCATTTCTTTTTACCTTTTTCAAAATTTTATGAATCGTTACCTCAGGATGAGCTTTAATAATTCGTAGGGGAGTGTTGTGTACAAAATGCAATGCTCATTTCAATTTCAAATTGATATAAAATTAAATTATGAAAATATAAAATTCAAACCGGATTCATGTTTTCGCATTGAAATTATAATTTTTACCAACTTGATATTATTTCACATTTAATTATAGTGAAGATCAGAACATTTTTCGGAAGGTTGTCAGATACAAGCAGTTTCATGAATTTAATTCCATTGAAATGAATTTACCGAGTTCATGTCATTTTCTTTTCACTAGCAAAGCAAAATCGAGCAAAAATTTTGCATTAGGACATGAACTTGAAAAAATCATATTAACTTCGGATTTCATTCTAATGGAAGTTTCAACGAGATGTAAATGAGAGTTGAAAAATGTTGAAAACGGAAACCAAACCAAACATTCAAGACAATCAAACCACAAATCAAGATCTTGCGAAATAAGAGTCACAGAGAAATATCTCATACAGAAAATAAATTTCAAAAACACAAATAATCGAATCTCCGCGACACAATAGCAGAGCGTCACGCTCATGACGAGGAGGTCCGTAGTTCGGTACCGCATCTGGACGGTCCTTTGCCAGAGCAAGCGTATTCTCGTGGCAATGCGGTGAAAGACTAAAAGAAGTTGTGCTGAAACCCTCCAGCTGAATGAGTTTAAATTTCACAGCTTCTTGTCATAAGCCGATAAACCAAAGGATCATACTTGCAAACAAAATACGGTGACAAAATTGAGAGAAAAAAGAATGCGTTTCTCTTCATTTCATTTAAACTTACGATCGCTACTGCCAGCAGAACAAAGCACAAAAAGGGCGTCGGCAGACTCATTTTTTCGGTAGAGATGGTGACGCGGAATCTAAGTTTCAGTCACGGGCTAGAAAGCGATATGTCCCTCACCCAGGGCGTCACGAGCCAAGTGTTACTATGCAGCACATGCGGGCGATTTATACCTCCAAGCCGACCTTTGATGATCTCACGCGTGCTACAACTGATGAAGGCGTTGTCATTCAGACAAGCGAAAATTCATAGTGTGGAAGCGCAAATGCTGAAGCTTAACCCCTCAGCGTCAATTAAAATCGCGGTCCATCAATTCTTGCGTCCACACTTGTGTGATGAATGAGTGCATGGACATGGTACATGAAAGACGATGAAGTTTGAAGGATGTTAAAATTTCTCTTTTTAAAAGTCCGCGCAACTAGCATTTGTTGACTTATTTCAATGTAATATTGTGTTTTTGTTCAATGGCATCGAGACCAAGAAACGTACTGAATCGTGGAGTTAGTAACAATATACGTCCCGTGATACGTAGGCCCTACTTGCAGTGTGCTTTACATCAGGGTTACCGAGCAGGCTGCAAAATCTCTTAGCTCGCGTTAAAAAAACTAATGGAACTCGTAGGGATATTATAGGGTGTAGAATTCAACTACATGATTTTCAACTAAATTGTACAGTAGGTCACCTAAATTACACAGATGAGCTTCATTTGTAAATTAAAAATTTATACTGATTACTAAATGTAAACTTTCTTTGCTATGCAATGAATTACAACTCTTCAATATAGAGCCAAGAGGCTATGTATTGGGACCAAATATTCACACCGTTTATGCCACCGCACCGTTACATCTGGCGGCATAAGTCAACTTAGGAGAACTTACACTGTTAATTAGCGGTACTGCTATGACGGCGTCAAGTGTTAGAAAATCCTACCTTAAAGAGAAATACACTCAAAAGTCATGTCATTGGCGGGTAATTTAGACTGTTAAATTTATGAGTGGAGACAAGTAGTATTCCCGAGCTCCTCTGCAAAGGAAGTGGTAATACAGAGTGGCGCAAAAAGAACGCTTGGATTTGACTAGTGTAGTATCAAGGATAGGAGTGGCATGGCCACTTTTACTAGTAAAAAGTATAATTAGTACATTCATGTCTAGTTATAATCACAATTAGTAGAATAACACAATGAAATAGCAATTACAGCTCATGCAATTATGCTAGTGATAATAATAACTAGTAACATTAGTAATAATAACTAAAAGTTATAATAATAACTAGTATAAAGCCAAATACGCTAGTTTGAAACCCATGCGTTATTTTTGCGGCATCTTGTAGACTTAGCCGTTTTTCAGGTTAACTTGAGTTAGCAATCTCCTAAAAATGTCTAACTTTTACAATTTAGTAGGGATGGCTTACTAGCTGAGTGGTAGGTGAGATTATACTTTCTAGCCATTAATTTTTTGATTGATACATCTGAGGGTGGAGACCGGTGTACCTTGCAACCGATCTCACAAAAGGAATATGCTTTTTTCCTTTTCATGTCACTATACCATTTTTGGGGATAAATGTGAATATAAATGAATATGACTGAATGTGACTAAACACAAATGAATTTGAACGAAAATAAATCAATAAGTTTGTATAAAAATGAATAAGAATGAATATGAACGAATAAGAATGAAAATGAGTGAATATGAATGAATGCAAATGAATATGAATAAGACAAATTTTGGCGACGAAGATGCTATCTCGTACTGCCGGCTGTGTGGGTTGTAGAAATAAGACTTTGAAATTTTAGGTCTCCATATATAATGATGTGGCAGAATTATATATGGAGACTTAATATATAGGTCTCCATATATATGGTCTCCATATTATATATGGAGACCTAATCAGCATAATTTGATGCTGATTTTCACAATCATTAGGCAGAAACTAAAGTTGAATTTCAAAATCTTAAAAAAGTGTTAATCAAACAATAACTTTCATGGCAGGCAAGAGTAAACAGAGAGTTGTTTCACGCAAAGTGCGAATGTGTAAAAACGCACAGCCGCTCCGTTTCAGGTACTAGTTTGACGGAGGAGTTATCGGCTGTAATGCTTGTGTGACGTTGTTCATGTAATTTAGTACGACCGCGCCAATTTAGTGCGAACAGTATTGTTACCTGGAACTCACCAATAATACGAACTTAAAAACGAATAAAGCGCTAAGCATTCCAATCATATTTACTAAAGGTTTCACAAATTCTGAATTTAAAATAAATACATAGTGTCAGTTCTATATAATGTTCCGAAACGTCTTACAAAATTGACTCTACGTACTTAGCTTAAATTCAGAATTTATGAAATCTTTATTAAATATAATTTTTATCCTTAGCGCTTTCTTCGTTTTTAAATTCCTGATGACCTTTTCTTTAAAGAAAAGTGAGTTCCCTGAATTCATCAATAACATTAATTCATCCGTCTGGTGCTCACCAGGAGTATCAAGTCACCTGGTATGCACTCATAGTATCGAGACATATAGTTTTTGGCAAGGATAAGATCTTGAATTCACTAAAATTAGAGGAATTCCACCTGTGTTTCAACTACATACTTGTTTCAACTTTTCGGAAGCAGTGAAAGGTCTTTATCTCGCTGGTAGAGGTTAGGATGAGGCACCGAATTCCCTAAAATCATATAAATTCGACCAATGTTTCAATAACTTGTTTCTTCTTTTTCGATCCAGCAAAAAAAAAATGATCTTGCAGGTAAAGGAAATTTAGAGTCTGCACTTGAAGCCACAAAACCATTACTCTCGCACGGTGGTTACATCATTCTGAGAGAAAAGAACGTATCTTAACAACAAATGCCGTTGCTGAATAAAAGAAAGTAAATGCTTCCGATCGCGTGAATGATGCCTCAAATTGTGAGTGTTCTCTGTTATTGATGGCAGGAAATGCCCTTAGCAATGTGTGTGGAGCAAACTTTATCGATCGCTCCATTTTAAATTGCAATGGATTTCATTTATTGTATTTTTTAGATCTGAACTCATGGAGTAGAGAATGAAATGCAACCTTATTTGTTAAGCAGGTCTCTTTGTTTTTATTTTATTTTCTGCATTGCAAGCTCATTTAATATCACAGTCCCCCTATTCCCATCAGGTATTCCAGTTTCCCATAGCACCAGATGGTCTATACGAGTACTTGCTTCGGCAAACGTACCGTGTACGTGCAGGGAATTGAATGCGAGACTTGCGTTCCCAAAAAACGGCGCTTTGACTTTGCTTCACAGAAAGAATGCAAAGAAGCTTTAAAAATAAAGTTATTGGTGACTGTGACACACAACTGCCCGAATGAATATAAATTAGAATAAATCAATTGTTTTCTGAGAGCGCATTCAGGGGTGTTAAATAGTAAGGTTGTGGCGTATCCACATTGGGCGCCAAATTGTTAGATATTTCGTTTTGGCAATATCCTCTTTGGGTGCCAATTTGTAGATAGTTGCAATTTTTGCTGGTCCTTCTTGGGAGCCAGCGAATTGATTATTTAGGTGGGCTAGTCCTGTTTCAGCCCGATTGAAAACTAGATTGGTCCTTCTTGGGAGCCGAAATTTCAGAGTCTTCTTATCCCGGAAGGATCTTCCTGATATCTTCAAGGAAAATGGAAAGTCAGGTTTTGGCGACTTAATTTATTAGTTGGGGCTTGCCCACAGGTTTTCAGGAGGCGAATTATTTTCCAGCAGTTGAAATTTAAGCCGATATAAAAATCAAGCTTTGAAGTTTTAGAGCCGAAGAATTTCTGGCTATGGAGCTTTTCAAGCTTTGAAGTTTTAGAGCCGAAGAATTCTGGCTGCGAGCTAATCAAGCTTTGAAGTTTTAGAGCCGAAGAATTTCTGGCTGCGAGCTAATCAAGCTTTGAAGTTTTAGAGCCGAAGAATTCTGGCTGCGAGCTAATCAAGCTTTGAAGTTTTAGAGCCGAAGAATTTCTGGCTGCGAGCTAATCAAGCTTTGAAGTTTTAGAGCCGAAGAATTTCTGGCTATGGAGCTTTTCAAGCTTTGAAGTTTTAGAGCCGAAGAATTTCTGGCTGCGAGCTAATCAAGCTTTGAAGTTTTAGAGCCGAAGAATTCTGGCTGCGAGCTAATCAAGCTTTGAAGTTTTAGAGCCGAAGAATTTCTGGCTGCGAGCTAATCAAGCTTTGAAGTTTTAGAGCCGAAGAATTTCTGGCTATGGAGCTTTTCAAGCTTTGAAGTTTTAGAGCCGAAGAATTCTGGCTGCGAGCTAATCAAGCTTTGAAGTTTTAGAGCCGAAGAATTCTGGCTATGGAGCTTTTCACGCTGGTAATGCAGCCGTCGAAAGTTAGAGCCGAAATGAAATTCGAGCTGCGAAATTGGAGCCGATATAAAAATCAAGCTTTGAAGTTTTAGAGCCGAAGAATTTTCTGGCTGTTGAAGTTTTCAAATCTGAGACGGATATAGGGTTCGCAAGTATCTGTGATACGCCAGTTCGA
Source organism: Morinoia aosen (assembly GCA_030386875.1). NCBI lineage: Eukaryota > Metazoa > Arthropoda > Malacostraca > Amphipoda > Talitridae > Morinoia > Morinoia aosen. Next base: position 60,360,704 of record CM059571.1, on the reverse strand, counting down.
TTATTTGCGAGAGAATTATTTTTCCTCCCGCGAAATTACAAGGCACTAGTCGGCATCTCTGACAATAGCCTGACACGCCCTTACCGAGAAGACATTACTGCAAGTAATGTCGCGAACATGCTATTAAGCCCGATGTCGACGGTGCCTTGGCCTATAAATTAATATAATCGTGCATATGTACATCAGATAGCTTATAAAGAATACTTAAGACTATTTCTTAACAATTTGAAACACTTATTCTAATACAGCTCAGGAACAGTCTTGTCCTTTCTTTTCTGAAGAGGCCGACTCCAGTTCTGGTTGGTGGGGAGAGCGGGATAAGAAATCGGCGAGATGGTTCTCCACTCCAGGAATATGTTCCGCTTTAAATTGAAAGAGGCTGAAGTATAAAGCCCTCGTTGGTTTAGTTTATCAGCTTGTTGCAGATATTAAGAGGTCGATGGTCGCCATTGTGCATCGTTGATCTTGGTCGCCAATTTTGGTCGCTGACATGGTCGCCAATTTTCGATTGCTGATCTGGTCGCCAGTTTGATCGGTGATCTGGTCGCCAGTTTGATTGCTGATCTGGTCGCCAGTTTGATCGGTGATCCGGTCGCCAGTTTTGTTCGTTGATCTTTTTTAGATGACGAGCTTGGAACGCAGTCGTCCTTCTCCGGCAGCAGCTGCTGTTTGGAGGCCAGGGAGTCCTGCGGTCTACCGTAGATGCCGGTGGCCATGGACGCCGTGGTCTTTTTAGGTGTAGGCCTTTATCGCGCATGCCAGACAGTGTATTACGATCATTACTTTCTAATTTCTCTATTTCTTCTTTGGTTGGCTTAAGCACCTTCCCATACAGAGGACATTCCTTGTTGATCTGAAGCTGTTTTGGTTCTTTAGATTTTTCAATTTCTTCTCTCTTAGCACTCGCTTTTGGAGTGACATGAGAGGTTTCAATTATGATAGGAGGCGTATGCTCTTCTTCAAAGGATGTAGTTCCTGGCACACGTCCTAGGATTATGTCGGTTGCAGGGTTATCCATTACTACGACTGTGATGTTGCCTCGATAATATGGGCAGTCAAGTTTTACGTTTGCTAACGGCGCTACGAAAGTTTGGCTGTCAGCTAGCTTCACGGTGATTTTGTTTTTAGATATATTTTGTTCGGGCACAAGGGCTTTATTTACAAATACGGCTGTGGCTCCTCCATCCAGTAAGATTTCCACAGGTTGATCATTGAGTTGGCCTTGGCACTTTTTTAATTCTCCTAATAGTACTTCGGTTGTATTCGAAATTACCGCAGCATGATTGCATTCGACGGGTGGCAGGGTATATCCTGGGGACTCCTCTTCGATGTAATTTATGTGGGCAGTAGGTTGTGCCGCACCTCCTTCATTTCCGGAAGAGGTATTTTGCTGAGATTGCGGGTTAAGTACTTGGCACTCTGCGCTAGAATGAGTTGGATTTTCTCCATGGTGATTACAGAAGAATGTTCTCCAGTGGATTGGCGGACGGTTAAAGTAGTTGGGTCTGCCTTCTACGTGAGCTGGTCCAGTTGTCCTTGGCCTATACTGGAAATTCTGATTCTGAGGCGGTGCAGGTCGATACTGGGGATTTCGGTTCTGAGGAGGTCGATAGTTGAAATTTTGGGTCTGAGGAGGTGAAGGTCGATAGTTTCCGGTTGTGGAGTTAGAAACTTGATTCACTTGAGAACTTTTGGAAGGTTTTTCCATTGAAGATTCTTGACCTTCGTTTTTGTTATTCGACAGACGGTTCTCACACAGTTTCTGGAGAGTTGTATTGGGTCGGGCTTGTAGAAATTTGTCCCCTTGTTCAGCTAGAGTCGCTAAGGTGTTACCGCTTCTGTCCTTGAGTTGAGTAGCAAGGTGAGACGGTAGACTGGAGTAGACCCTATCCATAAGCATGAAATTTTTCAGTTGGTCGTAGTTTTCTTCTACTTGGCTTCCGGTGAGCCATGCGTTAAGCGCTTGTTCCAATCTCCGGATGTATCGACTCATGTTGTCTCCTTCCTCAGGCTTCAGTTTATAGTAGTTACTGCGCAGTTTAGCGGGGGTTATCTTGTGGGACTCCAGCAGTAAATTTTTGATTTCCCTAAATTGGTAGCGGTCGACAGCGGCCAATGTCTGGATGAGTCTTCTTTCCTTAGCCGTTACTAGATTTTCTAGTGCGAGAACAGCCTCAAATTCCGTGTATTCGAGTGCGTTGCTGTGACTCTCGAAACGCTGCATGAATTCTTGGACCCCCTCTTGTTCAGGGTTAAAAGCAGCGATATCGGGTATTTTGACCCGTCTGGCTTCTGGTGCCCTTTGCTGGTTGAGTTGTTGGAGCTGGATTTCATGCTCTCGTTCTCTTTCTCTCTCTCGTTCTCTTTCTCTCTCTCGTTCTCTTTCTCGTTCTCGCTCTTCTCTTTCTCGTTCTTCTCTTTCTCTTTCTCGTTCTTCTCTTTCTCTTTCTCTTTCTCGTTCTCTTTCTCGTTCTTCTCTTTCTAGTGCTCGTTCTCGTTCTTCTCTTTCTAGTGCTCGTTCTCGTTCTCGTTCTTCTCTTTCTAGTGCTCGTTCTCGTTCTCTTTCTTCTCTTTCTAGTGCTCGTTCTCGTTCTTCAGCTTCCTCCAGAATTCTTATTCTTTGAAGGAAGGTTTCACGGTAGTCTGGTTGCTCCGGAGTGAGGCCTAGGGCAGTCATGTACTCTCGGGCACGTTGGACGCAATCCATTTTGAAATTTTTCTTTTGCTTCAGGAAGTCGAAGTTCCTTTATTTTTGTTATTTTTCTTGGGTTTTCAGGATTCAAAGTCCTTCTTTAGATGCAGCTTTTCAGAGTTCGGGTTGCTGAGTTCGGGCGCCACTTTTGTTAAATAGTAAGGTTGTGGCGTATCCACATTGGGCGCCAAATTGTTAGATATTTCGTTTTGGCAATATCCTCTTTGGGTGCCAATTTGTAGATAGTTGCAATTTTTGCTGGTCCTTCTTGGGAGCCAGCGAATTGATTATTTAGGTGGGCTAGTCCTGTTTCAGCCCGATTGAAAACTAGATTGGTCCTTCTTGGGAGCCAAAATTTCAGAGTCTTCTTATCCCGGAAGGATCTTCCTGATATCTTCAGGGAAAATGGAAAGTCAGGTTTTGGCGACTTAATTTATTAGTTGGGGCTTGCCCACAGGTTTTCAGGAGGCGAATTATTTTCCAGCAGTTGAAATTTAAGCCGATATAAAAATCAAGCTTTGAAGTTTTAGAGCCGAAGAATTTCTGGCTATGGAGCTTTTCAAGCTTTGAAGTTTTAGAGCCGAAGAATTCTGGCTGCGAGCTAATCAAGCTTTGAAGTTTTAGAGCCGAAGAATTTCTGGCTGCGAGCTAATCAAGCTTTGAAGTTTTAGAGCCGAAGAATTCTGGCTGCGAGCTAATCAAGCTTTGAAGTTTTAGAGCCGAAGAATTTCTGGCTGCGAGCTAATCAAGCTTTGAAGTTTTAGAGCCGAAGAATTTCTGGCTGCGAGCTAATCAAGCTTTGAAGTTTTAGAGCCGAAGAATTCTGGCTGCGAGCTAATCAAGCTTTGAAGTTTTAGAGCCGAAGAATTTCTGGCTGCGAGCTAATCAAGCTTTGAAGTTTTAGAGCCGAAGAATTTCTGGCTATGGAGCTTTTCAAGCTTTGAAGTTTTAGAGCCGAAGAATTCTGGCTGCGAGCTAATCAAGCTTTGAAGTTTTAGAGCCGAAAAATTCTGGCTATGGAGCTTTTCACGCTGGTAATGCAGCCGTCGAAAGTTAGAGCCGAAATGAAATTCGAGCTGCGAAATTGGAGCCGATATAAAAATCAAGCTTTGAAGTTTTAGAGCCGAAGAATTTTCTGGCTGTTGAAATTTTCAAATCTGAGACGGATATAGGGTTCGCAAGTATCTGTGATACGCCAGTTCGATTATTTGCGAGAGAATTATTTTTCCTCCCGCGAAATTACAAGGCACTAGTCGGCATCTCTGACAATAGCCTGACAAGGGGGATACAACTGTTGTCTCTATGGGAGTTAGCGCTCTCGGGAAGTGAATGTGAATTGTGAGCTGAAATTTAGGTAAGTTTCTTCCTGAGTTGAAATAGAATAGAAAATTTGTTTAGTTGGTGACCTTTTTAATGTTCATTGCAGTCCTGTTTTTCAGCACCTCTCACTTTCGTCTTGAACTTTTCTCTCTTTTTATAAACTTCTTTCATAACTTACAGTTTCTTTGTGCAAGGGATTTTGTGTGGGGAAAAACCTTGTGATTCTGCAATATGAGTTGAATGTTATAGATTAACGTAATTAACTCCTTACTAAATGGTGTTTTCATCCTTTCTCTTTCTGGAACACTTTCGTTGTGATTAGTGAGGCTTAAACTAATGAATGATTTAATCAAATTTCCTGAGAGTGATAGGATTCTCACTTCTTCAATTTAAATTACTTTTAAATCCACCTCAATAAACACGTCACTTCTTAATATTCAAGAGACAGACGGCTATTCGTGATTCATTGTTCTGAATTGATCTCTTCACAGCTGCACTGGTGACAGAAGGAATAATTAATACAATGAAACACATTCGTTCTATGTTTGAGCAATTATGGAAGCTTTGTATCAATCCCAAATCAATGTCGTTCAAATCGTTTCTGTTCAATGTCACAACGTTTTATTTCTCGTTTCTTGGAACGTTGTTTTTTGTTTTTTTTTATAACACATTGCGAAGGAACTGAGTACATTTTTGTTACTTTCATCTAAGATAACACGTCATTGAAACAAGAATACTTATTGTGGTTTTCAGCCAACTAGGTATACGAATTTCTGTTGTATGTGAAAATTCATCACGCCCAGTTGGCTGAAATATTGCAACAAATTTGTGAAGTGTTTTGTCTTCTTTTTATCTTTTAGTAGAAGACTAAAGCAATAAATAACATACGAACAAAAATACAAGATTCCTCCCACGAAACATAAGTTAAATTAATAGAAAGTAACGGAACTTAAGTGGGAATATAAAAGACAATATGATAACGAAGAATTGGAACTTACCAGCTGTAAATTCAAATTTTAATTAAATAATTGAGAAATGACATGCCACACGTCAATATATACACATGTCATGGTAAATTTTGCATTTAAAATAAATATCTCGAAGTCGAATGAAATTCTGTCTAGGACTGAATGTTCAAGGTAGGTTTCAGAAAACGCATCGGTTCTTAGAATTTCGTTGGAAATTGTGCGCAAAAACACTTGCGATATTTTTCAAATAATTTTTCATACAAAAATTAAAGTTTATTCATTTTTAATTACATTTAGAGTGCATTTATCGAATTTAGTATTCAAAATTAGTTCGTTTGAACAGGAGTGATAAAGAGTTTTTGAATATTTCTCCAATTGATTATGTTGCAAGAAATGCTCATGCAAATTTAATTATAAAAAATGATAAAGCTCACTTTTTTGTTACAAAATTTCCTTGCCAAATTTTACGGCGCTTAATACGAAATGATATTAGAGGCCTACCATGGATGGTATTTGTAGGAATTGAACTGTTTTACCCACCTACCTAGTGCAGAGCAGTAAGGAAAATAGCTGTGCTCACTATTCGCCTGAACACTCGTACACTGAAATAATTGACAACGACGGGATTACGCCAGATGCTTTACCTTTTCAGAAATATTAAAAACGTTTTCCCATTATGGGAGTTGTGTTAATACATGACGGCAATTTCTTCGATAAAATGTAAATAAAGATGAAAAGAAAAAAAACACAACATTTTAAAAAATTGATACACCAAATGAATTACAACACGCTGGATTTACAAAAAAAATATCAATGTAAAGTCTTATTTGATAAACAAACCATACGAGGTGTATAAAAGCCGTGTCAGGGGTTAACCATATTGAGAGAAGTAAACAAAATAAATTCTCTTGGAAATTGAAGGATGACTGAAAACTTATGAATGCTAGTACAGAGAATGCCTTGGAGGTCCTTCGCTCTAAGTTAAAACGAAAGAAGGAAAGGCACGAAACACTTTACAGAAGCCGACTGAAACACCGTCGTAAATGATTTTCAAGTAGTGAGACAAGGTAAGCCGGAAGTAATTTATAAAAAATAAAATACAACTCGCCTATCTAGAAACATGTAAACCAATATACGTGCAAAATGAATTTCAGAGCTTGTTCATCGTATTGTTGGAAAGAACATTTTTTAACGATTGATATGCCCAGATTGCGTTGATTCTCATTTGTATATATATATTTCGGGAGAGAGAAATGTGCAAAGCTCTCTGGTGTAGCGATAAGTCTCGTTTTGAAACAATTAGCAAGTGTAATGAATTTTTTTTACTGAAGTATCGAGTTGTTTCTAACTACATAAAGGTTCAGTGCTACACTGGTGTAACTGGTCTCAGAGCACTAATCGTCATGACTTGAAGGTTTAGTTATTTTTGCCCAAAAAATAGATGTATATAGAAAATAGTTAATAAAATGAAAAAATAATAGTAATCATAAAAACGATCTTTATCCTACTACGTCGAACTGACGGCTGCGTTGTTCATAATAGCTGACAGAAATAAATAATAATTAGAATTAAAATAAAATAAAAATTTCATCGTATTGTACAATGGGGTAGTTTCTAATTTTCCAATCAGAATTAAAAAAAAATCAAATTGCAATCTAAGAACAACATCAAAAAATATCTCAGGTTTCTGATCCTTTCTGTATACTCTTAACAACATACAGACATGGAAGCACGGGATAAATAGGCACGGGAAAAGATTGATATTACTTTTGAGTTGCATAATTTCTACACGTAGATTACATATAAACCTAATTATAGTTTCACAATCATCTGGACTTTGCAGGCTAATTGTAAGGTCTTCGCAGTAGGGATAGTAGGAAATGGACAAAGTCAGCCAGAATAAGTATAGGCGCATTTCAACTTCGCTTAGTTTGAAATGCTGACTCCAAAGTAGCAATGAGCAGATTTATGGGGACCGGTCGATCGTTTAGTTTAAATTCATACCGAAATGATGCAATACGTCATTCTTTATGACAGACATGCGAAATGGCATGATACTTTTGCTCTGGATTCTTTTACAGTTTGAGATTTTTTACATGCTGAGCAAGCTTATTCCTTAAAAGAGCTCCAGAAACTGAGAGAACTTTTTGTCCCTCATCAGATGAACGGAAACTAACGAAGGCATTATTTCTCCGATTTGGTTTTTGGTTTGCAATATCGGATGGAAATTGGTACAACATCTGCGTTACTCTGAGGGAGGTGTAGAGAGACGAAAATACTTATCGAGCTTCATGTGTGAGGAATCCTTCTGGTATTGGGAACTAGCCAAATCTATACTACAATAAGATCTGTGTCCGGATGTCCGAAGCCAGCCTGCAGTGTGAGATGAGCGTATCTGTGATACAAGCTTCAACGCCACCATTTCCAGTGTAATAATCCATCAGATTCGAGTAGGAATGAATATCACGTAAATTCTTAGGAAATAGGATCATGTGTCATGCGATTTATCGAAGATTATTACACATTTTTGACGGACCGTGTGCACTCGGCTTCAGCAACTCTCAAGAGATCGAATTTTTTTATTTCTCACGTTTTTTTTGCCTTCTTACTTATTTCAAATGAAGGTAACCAGCCAAATTTTCTCAAAAGAGGGGTTGCATGATCGCGTTCCTCGAAATTACTTTCACCACTTTGAATACGAATTTCATTCATTTGGCAATTATATTTGAAGATATTGAAGTATATCTCCCTAGAAAAGACTGCAGCAGTCCGAACACGATAACACTAAAGACTGAATCACCACTAATCTAGATTTTTCGCCAAGTGTGTTCTTAATGCGATGAAAATACATTTAGTTTTCCCCAATTTTGTTTGAAATTCGTGTGGTTTGAAAGTCATGTTTTGTCTAACCCAGCGCAAAGATTTTTTACCTTATCTACTGGCTTAATTTTATCGTCTCCAAACGTCAGGTAAATTTTGGTGAATTTTTGATGGCATTTAAAGGAGTACTAACTGGAGATTTTTAGTTTTTGCCCCAGAAAAAACCTTTCTTCGAAATAAGACAATTATACTTTTCAACTCTTTATCATATGATTTAAATTTTTTCATTTTGATAAACCTTAAATTCCCACTGTGTGGGTATATTTATCATTTGTCTACAGCAGCTTTGTCTTCGTGGGACAAATGCAGATTTAACGGTTATTTAACAAGGGCATACGAGGCGTGATCTACCGGGTTTTAAAATTATGTCTCTTGTACTTTTTAAAATGCCATGTTTAATCATTTCTCAATGCTTTAACTTGAATACAGTAAAGGAAAATGAATTAGGCAACTGCTTCGTGAAAGCGAAGTTAAACAATATGGAGAGACGTGTGTAATATCTTGGAATTTCAGCAAGATATAAGGTTTACTGGACAGCACTTGTAGATCGGTTAGCCTAGCCGAAAACCAGGCAAGAGGATAGCAAAACGAACAGCAGGACTACTAGTTTTGTACTGATCTCAAGTTCACACAGCTTGCTCTTAAGTCTAGTTCGAACAATGAACTTCCGCCCGGCAGTAGGCGCGCTTCCGACCTATCCGGCGCTTGTAAATACCAGGCGCGCATCGGCGGTTCCGCCGGAAACTCCGAGCGAGCGAGACTCGTAAATCTCCGCAGCCGGAACCTCCATAAATATCCCAAGAGAGTCACTATACAACAACTTCCCTCCCTTTAGATGAATATGTGACAAAGGGAAGGAGGAACTCAACAACCTATTCGTATTACAGGTTTGGTTATTCTGCCTGATCTACGAGGTTCATTTTGCTCAGGAGAGCTGTTAACAGGCTGAAAAGCAGGAGTCTTTGCTGCTCCACTCCCGGTAGATTCCAAACTACTGTGCAACAGCTGATTTGAATGTCTCTTCCAGATTACATTTAATGCTAATATTTGAACATGAAAGATATTAACGGCAACTTTACTAACAATAATTCCCTTCATCCACTTGGGACCATTTCTTAAATTCAGAGCAAGAACATGATCACCGACATCAAATTGAGTTACATACATAGGCTTAGACCTGGACACAGAAAATTTAGGATGAACTCTATCTTTGGAAGTAACAAATTTACGATTGTTCAGCGCAACAGAGGGAACAATTTTTGTAACACTATGCGGAATACAATGCGATTGAAATAATGCTTTCGCTAGACGGGATTTAAACGATTCGGAAGAAGATAGTTTTTTCAACAAGTCTTTAATGACTCTTACCCCCCTCTCAGCTTGACCATTGCTTGCTGGAGAGTAGGGCGGAGGTGTGAGGTGCTCAATGCCGTTGGAAATAAGAAAATCTTTGAAGTCTTGAGACGAAAAGTTAGAAGCATTGTCACTTACGAGCACATCACACAACCCGTTTCGGCTGAAAATCATTCTCAACGCATCGACAGTATCTGACACACTCGTGGATGGTACCACTTCACATTCAATATATTTAGATAATGCATCTACAGCAATGAAAACAATTTTATTCTCGTAGAAAAAGTGATCGACATGAATGCGTTCAAAAGGACGAGAAGGAGTAGGCCATTCTACATTTCTAGGCTTAGGTTTTGCTCGATTTAATTGACATTGGAGACAACATTTTACGATGTCTTCAATAGTTTTGTCCATTCCGGGAAACCAAATAACAGATCTGGCCAACGATTTCATGCCACAAATGCCAGGATGTCCATGATGAAATGTCTCAAGGACTAAACTACGCAGTGACTTGGGAATAAAAACCCGTTCTTCATAAAGTATGCAACCCTTCATGATGGTCATCTGAGGTAGCAGGTTCTTAAATTTTGAAAAATTGGGATCAGGTTTAGGAGGCATGCCAAACTTTATGTATTGTTTAAGTTGGCATAGTTCGCTATCCATATCAGTATGAGTTTTTATATTTTCACACGTGACAGGAGTTTTATCAAGAGTGTTCACAGCAAAAATCATTTCGTACGGTTCTAGCTCCCTTACAGTCGTAGGTAGTGGCAGCCTACTGAGACAATCGCTATTTACGTTACATTTGCCTTTCGAATATCTGAAAACATAGTCAAACTGGGAGAGTCTAAGAGTCCATCTCTGAATTCGAGCGGAACAGTTGAGAGGTACACCCTTGTCATGTGCAAAAAGTTTACAAAGAGGTTTCTGATCATTATGGATAATGAACTTAGCACCAAGTAGAAATTTCTTGAATTTCTCCACGCCAAAAACCACACTAAGGCTCTCCCTTTCAATGTTAGAGTAGTTTTGTTCCTCACTATTCAGAGATCTCGAAGCAAATTGAACCGGACACCAATCATGAGAAGGACTAACGCGTTGCATGAGTATGGCAGCAACTCCATAACCCGAACTATCAGTTTCAAGAAGAGTTTCATGGTTGGGATCAAACAACTTTAGAGGTTTATGCGAACGAAAGATGCTCTTGATTTTCTGGACACTCTCGTCCTGTTCTGGAGTCCACCGGAACTGTACATTTTTCTTAAGCAGCGAATACAGAGGATGCATGACATTAGAAAAGTTGGGTACAAAACGACTGTAGAAGTTACACAATCCGATGAAAGCTTGCAACTGTTTGAGGTTTTTAGGAACAGGAGCATTGAGAATAGCTTCTACTTTCTCAGAGTTAGGGTGAACACCCTTGTTATCGAAAACGTACCCTAGATAAGACACATGATCAGTTAGAAAGGCACATTTAGACAGATTTAAGCGAATTCCCGCATTTTTTAGGACAGACAAGACCCTGTCAAGAACTTCCAAATGAGCATCATATGACGAGGTCAAAATGAGGAGGTCATCCTGGTACACAATGATGTTATCGATGCCAGACAGAGTCCTATTCATGAATGCTTGAAAAATGCCTGGGCTTGCACGTAGACCATAAGGTAAGTAATTGTACATGAATAGACCTTCAGAGGTGTTAATGGTCGTAACTTTCTTTGATTCTTCGTCCAACGGAATTTGCAAAAACGCGTTAGACAAATCAATTTTTGAGAAAAACTTAGCGTCTCCGATTTGAGAAATGACATCATCAATAACAGGTAGTACAGATTGAACTGGATTCAGAAAATTATTAATGCAAGCTGAAAAATCTCCACAGATTCTCACACTGCCGTCAGACTTTAGAACATTAACGGTAGGAGATGCCCATTGGCTATCATACACTTTTGTGATTTTGCCCATACTCTGCAAGCGTTCCAGTTCGGTTTTGACAGAGTCTCTTAGTCTTACAGGAACCGGGCGTGCTTTACAAAATACAGGAACTGCATTAGGCAACACATCAAGATGAACTGTCTCTTTAACGTTAGACTGTGAATCAGATGACAAATATTCGTCATATTTTAACGACAAACTTTTCGGCAAACTATGACAATCCGTTTTATTTATGGAGTCGTATTTATCAGGAATGACAATGTTTACGTTTAGTTTAGAACAAATATCTCGGCCCAGTAAGTTGATTCTATCATCCTCCACAATGAGAAACTTATGATTAAAACTAACATTATGGTACATGACAGTTATTGAAGCTTGACCAAGCAGGTTTACCGAGACACCACTGTACCCGAGAATTTTGCTGCATGTAGGATTTACCACAGCACCAACTTTGATTGCATCTCTTTTACGTATAGTTGACACGGCACTGCCGTTATCCAACAGGAATTCAACAGGTTTACTATTTAAGTTGCATGCAATCATAGTGGGCTCTTTAGTGACGGGAATTACAGTGGTGTTTACTCTAAAAAATTAGAATCATTTGGGGAATAATCAGAACACTCATGTAGATGATTACCGTCACCACCTTCGTTCCCAGGTTTTTGCAACACAGCTTCGTTCTTCTGTAGAGGCATCCGTGAATTCTTCATTAACACGTCTTCTCTCCCAACGTTGCCACAGCAACCGCTTCTTCCCGACTGCACTGTGTAAGTGCGAGCTGCGTCAAATTTTCCTTGTGTAGGTCCCTTCGTGTAGGCATAGCAGAAGGAGGCCGAGCTGCAGTTGTAGATTTGCAAACCTAAGAGATGTGGCCTAATTTTCCACATGTGTGACATTTCAATTTCAAAGCATAGCAATTATTTGCAAGATGCTTTTGCTTGGTTCCGCAGCGAATGCATATGCAGTTCGGCGGGAGTTTTTCTGTAGTGAAATACGATGAAGATGAATCCTCACGAATGATATCTTGAGCGTCGGAGCTTAATTGTTCGATAAGTTTTGCGTGCTCAACGCATTCGTTGAAGGACTTGCTATCGCACTTCTGTAGAACCGCGCTGAGAATTTGCGCTGAGTGTAGCCCAGCCACGAAGGCATCTCTTAATAAACGATCACGACAGCAATTACCATAATTGCATGCAGATGCTAAGTCATTTTAACGTTTTAGCATAACTTTCTATGGATTCATTAGCACCTTGTTTTCTATTTAGAAATGTAACCGATGCACCGACGATGGATTTTTTAATTTCAAATTGCTGTGTTAATTTTTCTTCAAGTTCATCATATGTAGCCTCAGTGAGTAACGTAGGTTTAATTCTTCGTTGTAGATCAGTAATTATGTTTACAGGCAAAGCTTTGATTAAAATACTAGCTTTTTTACCGCCATTATTTCCTGCTTTCTGAAGAGCGTCTGCACTTTGTACTTTCCAGCGCTCCAAGAATTCACTCACTGTTTCTACTTCCACGTCGAACGGAGGGCAGCTGACTGTAGAATACGCCATCTTAATTTCAGAGCACTTTTAAAGTTCAAATTCACTTCGCAAGTTCGAAGCCTCGTCGCCAATTGTAATATCTTGGAATTTCAGCAAGATATAAGGTTTACTGGACAGCACTTGTAGATCGGTTAGCCTAGCCGAAAACCAGGCAAGAGGATAGCAAAACGAACAGCAGGACTACTAGTTTTGTACTGATCTCAAGTTCACACAGCTTGCTCTTAAGTCTAGTTCGAACAATGAACTTCCGCCCGGCAGTAGGCGCGCTTCCGACCTATCCGGCGCTTGTAAATACCAGGCGCGCATCGGCGGTTCCGCCGGAAACTCCGAGCGAGCGAGACTCATAAATCTCCGCAGCCGGAACCTCCATAAATATCCCAAGAGCGTCACTATACAACAACGTGTCCGTACGATCCATGTCAAATTCGCCATTGCACATCAGCAGGGGCTGTCATTTTAAGTGTAACAACAAAAAATCCAAAATTTGTTTTTAGTTTAATTTCTTCATAGTTTTATTGTTATGGTTTCATTTTTAACACATTTAGTAGTAGTTTTATGTAGAAAAATCATTCCTCATAGCATTAATATCTAAGAAAAGTGTCAAATAATGAGTTTTATGTATAAAAAATAACTGTAACATGTTATAAGGAGGATGACGCATGGGATAGTCACAGATCAATTAAGTCGAAGGCTGCTCAAATTATGAATGCGTGACTGCCGGCCAAAAGTACTGACTTTCTGGCGGACCCAGCTAACAACAGCGAGAAAGTTCTCATTGACCTCTTCTTGAGAAGATACTCGAGAATGCCGAGCAGTGCCGCAATTGAGCGCTTGTTCTTCCTTGGTAAGGGAATCATCAGGGCTATAAGGAGCTCGCTGTTCGATAAAAACTTCAACATGCTCATGTTTACGAAGGTGAAAATGATGTAAAATCTAATTCAGACTGTTACGGTGTAAATTAAGTTATTCATTCAAACAGCACTCAATTTACTGTGCATTGAAGGTTTTTCTTCCTTCTCTCTTTGCTTTTCATCAGTCGAGAGACAAGATAAACGTAGAATTTAGAGTTAAATTTAAAATTTTGCGAATAATTTGTATGATTTTACATTTTTTTACTATATTCCTAATCATCTGGAATAAAGAAATGCAAAAGATTCGGATTAATTTTGTTCTTTAAAATGTCAATATCGTTTTCGCTTGCGTAGAAATTTTGAACCTATCCGTTATTTAAGCTATCACCTTATCCGGTTAGAAAATCATGAAAAGTTTTCGACCATCCACTCGTTAGAGTGTCGTTATCTGATAATCAGTAATCGTGATAAATTCTTTCGTAATCACGTCCGCCATTGCTTGAAACTTTTTAATGCTAGGTCACGACGACTGTACCCAGCCGCCGAGCGAAACCAGCAGGCCGCAGCAAACTTATTTTTAATGCCTAAAAATGCTGAATGATGTTAGGATTGGAGATGATGGGGGTTTTATTCATAATTGTTATTAACGTCCAATCACAATCTTTCTTTTGGCTCGATAGTGTTTTCAAAACGTGAGAGAAGGTTAATAAAGCATGGGAAAACTCAGCTCTTTTTTTATTGGAGGAACGCCAGGCGGACTGGCGGTGAGCTAGACTGGAAGACTTGACTAGGTGGAGCACTCCGTGCCGGCGGGGTCCGGTGAGTGATGGTGAGATCCGGAGGTACGTGAGAGTGTTTGGGGAAGGTAAGGCCAAGCAAGGTAAGGTAAGGTAAGGCCAGGCAATGTAAGGCCAGGCAAGGTAAGGCCAGGCAAGGTAAGGCCAGGCAAGGTAAGGCCAGGTAAGGTAAGGCCAGTTAAGGTAAGGCCAGTTAAGGTAAGGCCAGGTAAGGTAAGGCCAGTTAAGGTAAGGCCTGGTAAGGTAAGGCCAGTTAAGGTAAGGCCTGGTAAGGTAAGGCCAGTTAAGGTAAGGCCAGGTAAGGTAAGGCCAGTTAAGGTAAGGCCTGGTAAGGTAAGGCCAGTTAAGGTAAGGCCTGGTAAGGTAAGGCCAGTTAAGGTAAGGCCTGGTAAGGTAAGGCAAGTTAAGGTAAGGCCTGGTAAGGTAAGGCCAGTTAAGGTAAGGCCTGGTAAGGTAAGGCCAGTTAAGGTAAGGCCTGGTAAGGTAAGGCCAGTTAAGGTAAGGCCAGTTAAGTTAAGGTAGCACAACATAAAAAAGAAGGAAGGAAAGCCCAGGGAATAGTGTTTGTGTGGCGTTGGCGACGTCGTTGAGGTCACGGACGGAGACAACCACAAGCTACGAAAGCTGAGCGAGAGTGACGCCTAGGAAACCAAGCGTCCTGCGCGGTTGTTGCCAAATTCAGAGGCTTAAACACGAAAATGTCAATCCTGACTTTTAATTTTATGCTTTTTGCACAAAAACTTTAAGGATTACTTATTATAAGTAGAAAATAATTAATAGTAATTTAGAGTAAGATTTTTAATGCTAATAATTATTTTATTTAAGTGCGAATAAGAAAGTTTATAATTTTACGCTTTTGTAGCTGATGCTACAATGATCAACTGTAATGAGGTTATGAAATTATATAGCAGTTTTCTACCAATTTTTTCTGCGCCAGCTACGTCACGACGTTTTTTGCAGAAACTAACTACAAGTTCACCTGATTCTGTTTTGCATGCGTACACCTCGCAACAAGTAAAGAAAAGTAATTCAGGAGAGCTCATATAAATTATTCAATTATTTGTACGGAAATTTTTGCTTTAAATATAAGAATGGTTCATAATAAGTGATCCATTAAAGAAATACATGAACAATGTCCGTCCGGCTAAACAAAATTTAGTTAAAAATATATATGAGCTGATAAATTACACAGTTGAAATTAAACTGGCTGAAATTGAAGGCCAAAGCTAGATAGTTTGTTAGGTTTTGAGGGAAAGTTAAGTAATTATTGACAAATGCTATTAAAAGATTTGATAATATCGCTTAGTTAATATGTTAAGTGGTATTCGAAAAAAGAAATTTTCTGTAGAGTTTTATAAGCATCATTCACCGGTAACTGCAAACAGTGTCTCCGTGAAGTGAGGACGTACTTTGTCTTTGCTCGGAATCAAAGTGCACAGTTGGTTAATGAACATGCATTTCTAACCAAAAAGAGTGCTCACTCAGACCATGAGAATCCGAAAGTAAATTTCATCTAACCAAAATCCAAACACTCGAACAAAAAGTGTGATATTCCCTCAAAATAGCACTCAACCCTTGCTTCTTTTTCGCAAGTGTCTCCTTTCTCACAAGATGGCGGATAGAAAGGCAAACAAGAAGAACAATGAGGGTACGCTGGAGCTTGACTGTCCAGACATACAAAACCTGTCAAAACAAAATAAGCAAATGGCCTCCATCATAATTGATCACTTTAACTCAGTAATGGAGAAATTTCAAAGTGAAATTAGTGACTTGAAAACGATGATTGAAACACTAACGAAAAAAGAATCAAATCAAAAGGCAGTGATTGAAGAGCAAAATAAAAAGATAGACAGGCTAGTCTCCCGTCTAGAGCAATTCGAAAGGAAAGAAGAACGGGAAGAGTTGGAAAACAGAAAATGCACTCTGGTTATCACAGGGGAACTACCGCAATCACATTCTGATGAAGACTGTAGACAGACTGTGCGGGAGCTCCTGAAGGACCAAATCAACGTCAACCTTAGTAACTCTGACATCACTACAGCGACTAGACTGGGTAAAAAACCTGCCCCTGGAAACGTCGATAGGAGAAACATTACCTTTGAGCTACGACAATACGAAAAGAAACAAGAAGTTTTGTCAGCCTGCCGAGTGACCAAGCCGAAATTCTACGTAAACGAATACCTCATCCCTTCGCGAGCTAATATTATGTACACTCTGAGATTGGCCAAACGAAAATTTCCCGACAAAATAGGTCTCGCAAGAACTCTGGATGGTAATATCAACGTCTACTCTCCTCGGATACCTGGACAAGAAACTCCTAGACCTCACACCATCAACACACCTGAATCACTTGACCAGTACTTACTACAACGTGTCGGCAAGTCCTCAGAAGAAATTATTCGTAATTAGAGACTTATGTACTGAATTTAATAGCATTTTGATCTCTGTCCACATGATTTCTTTTGTTTTCTGATAGAATCGCCTTTGGCTCTTCAAAGCAACCACGCAGAACTTGCAACTTTGTTTTACTGCTCACTAAATTGTTTTTTTATCTACTTTTTCTCATTATTAATAGAAGGCTCATGCCGGATTTTCTACTCTGATTTAAATATTATGTTACCACCTGTCTCAAAATCTGAAAATAATCTAGATACTCAAGATCTTTATATTAATTAAATAACTTCGCTGTCACTTCGATTCTAATCCACTTCGTCCTTTGCTACATCGTATGTGTTATATGCAGATACCACTGGTATGACAGCCTTGTAACTACACTATTCGCAATTTATGATCTCTAATGCTCCCACTCATGGACTGAGTTAGCCATCTCCTTATGAAATCATTCTAGATTTTAAATAATTTAGACTAATAATCTCTGTGTGTTTTAGTTTCTCTCTATTTCTTAAATTTTACTATAAGTAGGAATGTCTTTACTTTTAACTTGACCTTGTAGTCTGTATCATCTTCTCTATTTTTGACGTCACATTTTACTTACTGTTTCTTAATCTTTATGACTGACCATGTTGATATTTTCGATGATATTGATCCAGATCTCAATCATTTGAATAGACTGCATCCAAACCTAAATGAAACTGGGAATTGTAAATACCTAAATATTAAAGAATTCAATGAATCGATGAGAAAAACCTGTAACGATCTCTCAGTATTATGTTGGAACTGTAGGTCCATTTATCCGAAAATAGATGAAATATCTTGTACTATCACTGAGCTAAACAGCAATTTTGATGTTCTCAGTTTCACCGAAAGTTGGCTAGATGACTCAACTAAAGACCTAATTCAAATTCAGAACTATAATAGCCATCATTCACTCCGTAGCAACAAACGTGGTGGTGGCATCAGTACGTACATATCTAAACACATATCATCGAAAAACATTATAAGTGCGACTATGAATCGTGAACATATTGAGACTCTATTTATAGAACTAACGAAAAATGGTAAACGGATTGTACTTGGGACTGTATATAGGCCCCCAACAGCTTGCAACATTTCTTTCCTGAACGAGCTTCAAAGCATAATATCTCAGTTTAACAAATCTCTATACAATGACATAATAATTTGCGGGGATTTCAACTACGATCTTCTTCAATATGAAAGCTGTGAACAAATCTCAAACTTCATAAATGTTTTTCAGTCTAACTCCTTCCTTCCAATCATCACGAAACCTACGCGTATTACATCCGAATCTGCCACGTTGCTCGATAATATTTTTATGTTAGATCCGACTGATTTTCTTACAGGAATAATAATTTCTGACTTATCTGACCATTTTCCGGTGTTTCTCATCAAGAAGAATGTCTATAGTCCCTGCAACAGCCCACATGCTGAGACTTTTTCATATCGTTGTATAAACGAATATAACTTGGGGACAATGCGAACTGTTCTAGAAGAATTAATGCCATCATTGGACATCTATGAACTAGACAATAATGCGATTAACATTGACCAAGCAATACTAAAACTAACTGAAACTATAACGACCGCATATAACCAATGTTGTCCAATAATCACCCGCACAATTACGCCGAAAAATAGACAAAAACCTTGGATTACTGAAGATATCGTGATCAATACAGGGTGTTTCAAAAATACACGGCATAATTTCAGGTATGTATTTCCCACATGTAGACAATCAAAATAGTTCATTACAACATATGTCCGGAAATGCTTCATTTCCGAGTTATGGCCTTCACAACATTGAAATTCACCGGAACGTTTTTCTTTCCGCAGGTCGTTGCCATTACAGAAGATGTTCAAAATGACCACCTCCTGCTTGAATACAGACCTCACATCGATGTCTCATTGACCTGCGAACACGATCCCACACTCCAGGAATGTTGCGTATGTCCTCAGAGCGTGCCACAATTCGATTCCGAAGGGATTCCAAATCAGGCACCGGAGACGAATAAACCAATGATTTTAAATGGCCCCACAAGTAGAAATCGAGAGGGTTCAGATCAGGTGAGCGTGGAGGCCAAGCAATTGGGCCACCTCTACCTATCCATCGATCAGGAAATCTTCGATCCAAGTACCGGCGAGCCGTACGACTGAAGTGTGCAGGAGCGCCGTCATGCAAGAAGTGAGCGTGCTGACGATCGATCAGTGGAGTGTCGTCATAAACATCAGGTATGATGTTTTCCAGGAAGTTTGTGTACGCCTGCCCCGTAAGTCTGTTTACAAGTACATGGGGTCCAACTAACCGATCACCAATGATACCGGCCCACATGTTGAGGGAGAACCGCACCTGGTGATGAGATACAACAGTTGCATTTGGGTTTTCATACGCCCATACATGCTGATTGTGGAGATTTGTTATGCCATCTCGTGTGAACTGTGCTTCATCTGTAAATAATACTAAGGCAGGAAAGTTCGGATTTGCAGCACATTGCTGCAAGAACCACTGACAGTACCTAACTCGTGCAGGGTAATCTGCTGGTGACAGCGCCTGTACACGTTGCAAATGGTAAGGATACAATTGATACTCTTTCAGCAGTCTCCAGACAGTCGTATGGGGAACATTCACTTGCAACGCTAACCTTCGTGTGCTGATAGAAGGAGTTCTGTTCACAATCTCCAGAATCTCCTCCTGTTCTTCTGGAGTTGTAGATCTTGGTCGTCCCCTTCCCAATCCAGGAGAGTCAAATTTTCCATACTCGCACAGACGCTGATGGAGACTTACAAATGTCTTCCGATCTGGACATTGTCGCTGTGGGTACCTCTCCTGGTACAAACGACGAGCCAGCGCAGCATTGCCGTCTGCCTTACCGTAGATCAAGTGCATCTCTGCCAGCTCCTGATTTGTGTACATGACACACAGTCGAACGCCAAACACAACACTGAATTTAACCTTCGCCTAGGAATGATCTGTCAGAGTGCCCTCTTAATGTGTCCTTTGACGGCAACGACCTGCGGAAAGAAAAACGTTCCGGTGAATTTCAATGTTGTGAAGGCCATAACTCGGAAATGAAGCATTTCCGGACATATTTTGTAATGAACTATTTTGATTGTCTACATGTGGGAAATACATACCTGAAATTATGCCGTGTATTTTTGAAACACCCTGTATAAAGAAACGTCAAGCATACTTAGCCTTACTATACGAAGGACGAATCTCTAGATTAACGTATAACAGATTCAGGAATCATGTGACAAATCAAATACGAACATCGAAACAAAACTACTTTACGCGCAAATTCACTGACTACAAAACTGATATTAAAAAAACTTGGCGCCTGCTTAATTCATGCTATAGACCGAATAATAACGCTAAAAAAACAATTGAATCCATCGTTCACGAAAATGTAAAATATCATGATAAACAAGATATTGCAACAGTGATCAACAACTTTTTTATAAATATAGGAAAAAATATAGCCGATAGTGTCGTTAGTGAACCTACAGACCACTTGCAATACATGGACCATGTCCGTGAACACAACTCTTTCTTTTTCCCGCCAACTAACCCCTCCGATGTAATTACATGCATAAACAACTTGAAAAATGAAACAAATGGATTAAATACATTTTCAGCTAAAGTTCTTAAGGCTATTGCTGATATAATAGCACCGTGCATATCTGATATTATCAACCATTCGCTTTCTCAAGGTATCTTCCCCAACTCTCTCAAAACTGCCAGAGTCACCCCTATTTTTAAAAATGGTGATAAAAACTGCGGTAATAATTATAGACCTATCTCTGTTTTACCAATTATGAGCAAAATATTTTAAAAAATTGTGTATAAAAAAGTGTATTTGTATTTTGAACAAAAATCGTTTCTCTATGACGGACAATTCGGTTTTCGTTCTAAGAAATCAACGACACAAGCTGTATTAAATCATTTACAGTACCTTTACTCTAATATAGATGAAGGAAAGCTTGTTTTCTCCGTTTTTCTTGACTTTCGAAAAGCATTCGACTGTGTGGACCATAAGATATTACTCTCGAAACTACACTGTTATGGCATTCGAGGAATTGCCCATGATTGGTTCAAATCATACCTAACAAATCGGAAGCAATACGTTGTCGTTGACGACGCAAAATCGGACCCACAGACAATTAGCCATGGAGTTCCACAAGGGTCTGTCCTAGGGCCTCTCCTATTTCTGATATTTATAAATGATATTATCAAATCAACAACATTTTTCAAATTCATACTTTTTGCCGATGACAGCACGCTTTCTACGGTCCTTCCGAGCCAAAATCCCGCTATGATTGCGGAGAGCATAAATAATGAACTCCATAAGGTTTCATTATGGCCTAAAGCTAATAAAATAAGCCTCAACATCGAAAAAACAAAGTATATTACATTCTCATACAAGAAAAGCATATCTCTCCCACACATAAAAATTGGCGAAGGTGAAATCGAAGAAACCAACTCATGCAAGTTTCTGGGCATCATAATAGATAAACATCTGACCTTTAAAGAGCACATCGCTCATATTAGTTCTAAATTATCGAAATCCATCGGAATCCTGAATAAAGTTAAAAATTACCTGCCTGAAACAGCTTTACGAATGCTCTACCGAACGCTCATTTCACCATACTTGCAGTACGGAATAGAAGCATGGCACGGAACTGATAAAAATAAAACCAATATAATTTTTACTCCGCAAAAAAGAGCAATCAGAGCGGTAAAGAATCTAGAATATAATGCTCACACAAATGATTCATTCAAAAATTTACAAATACTTAAACTTCCAGATCTCTATAAAATCTCCATTTGTAATTTCATTTACAAAACATTAAGAAATGATGGCGACAATAGCCTGAAACTATTATTAAGTGCGCAAACTGGTCATCACGACCATTTAACCCGAAATAGAAGTAAATTCATGTTTCCTTATTATTCAAAGGCCCGGTCGCAACACAGTATCCTCTTCGTTGGAACTAAAACTTGGAACTCAATACCTGCGGAGATCCGTGATAGTAATTCTTACAAGGTATTCAAAAGAAATCTCGAGACTCACTTCCTATCGGAATATTAGTCATGTAAGATCACCAAGTCAAATCTTGTCTCCAACATGACTGTTTCCAATAATGAAATTTGCCATGGGTAATATGTAATTCGCCTTCAGTCTGCTGTTAAATCTTTTATCGAATGTACTGTTAAATATAGTCCATATAACCTATATTGTAAAATGAAATATCTGATATCGATTGAATTATCTCACTGATCAGTCTAATGTGAAACTAGGTTAAGTGATTTAGGTTAAACATTATTGTACACCTTAGAATAATGTTGATGGTAGGATGCCCCAGAAGTCGCTGAACTTATTCGGGCCCACAGGTAGCTATATTCAAACTTGTCCATTGTACTAGACTTAAGAAACATTCTACCTCTGTATCTCCTGTGGTAAATAAATTGTTTAAATTGTTTAAATTGTTTAAAATATTGTTGACTATGAAATAGTAGTAGTGATCCTTATGAGAATAGTTCAAGTATTCGAAGTTGTAGTATAGTCTCAGTAGTAACATAGTAAGAGTAGTAGTAGTAGTATTCACAGTTTTAGTGTAGTAGTAGTAGTATTGCCGTAGTACTAACGGATTATCTGTCAGCAGTTCCTGATCAGCTGTTCACCAACCCTGCGTCAATGAACACACACATCGTCAATTTGAGTCAGCTGATCGGAAGAGAAGCACCGCGTCATTCAAAACACCTGTGAAGAAAGAGTAAAATGTAAGCTGTTACGTCAATATTTCGATTCGTTGGTATCTAAATCATCAAATAATTTGGTCTGGGTTATGTGTTTAATGAAGTTTGATAAATATTACGTGTGTTCAGAAGAGAAATTCTATATTTAATGAAACTACACAGGGTAGGTAGTACAGTGCTGCGGAAGATGCTAGGTTCCCCGTTTCTGCTTTCAATGACTGAAGAAACTCTAATTTACTTAGTGTAAGTGATTTATTTCACTATATTTGATTACATTGATATGTAAAGCTACTATCTCATTGATTCAGGAGGCAAAAATATTAATTCAATCTGATTTAATATTTTGTTTTGATATCTTATAATATGCCTATACTTTAATTTTGATCTTGAGCAAACATGATTTATTTTAATAAGTTTTTCTTTTACTGCATAACTTATTTTGTTGCTTATTTTGTTTTTATTATTATTTGAATGCGAATGGAATGCTGTCAAAGATTTTGGTAAATGTAAAGTGTTTGCTAGTAATAGATTTTTAGGTTTTTGGTGCCTAAACATAGTTAATAATTTGAAATAAACAACTTTTCTTCCATGCACTTTCCGTTGCCAATGAGCATTTAATAAATTATAGCGGTAGGTTTAGTTTCGTCTTTTATGACGAATGCGCTCAAATAAACAGCTACTCGTTGATCTTCAAATTTTTGTTGCTTGAATCACGGTAATAACATCAAAATAAACTACTTTTCTTCTATACACTTTTTTTGTCAAATGAATAATTTACAAGTTAGCTCGGTAGGTTTAGTTTTGTCTTAGATGACTACCGCGTTGGAAGCAAGACTCTGTTGCAGTGTTGCCATCGATGAATTACTTCCCGCTTCAAACACTTGAGTTGCAATAACTAATTCACTGCTATAACTTGTAAAATACTCATTTCTGACAGAAAGTGCATAGAAGAAAACTTGTTTATTTCAATCTAATTAACTATGTATATAGGCACTGAAAATTCAAAAATCAATTACTAGCAAACGCTTTACATTTACTAAAATTTTTTACCCAATTTCATGTTAACATTGGTTGCTTTAATATATAGATTATCTTTATAAATCTTTGTTAGGATAAATACCATAAATCCATGTCAGGATTAAATGTTCACATTTGTGCAAGTCTTACCTGCTCTAGACTAGGTAAGGACTATTTGTTCAGCAACACATTAACTGATATGGGTTAAACTAAAGTTCAATACCAAACTAAAATTCAAAGTCAGAAGCAATTTTGCAGAAAGCAATTTTGGAAGTAGAAAACATTATATACATCTGTAGATTGGGACTTCATATGCCTAGCTTTGATTAAGTACCTATTTATAAAAATTTAGTTAGTGACTACAGGTTGGTCTGCAGCATTATAAAAATTCCCTCCGTGTACCACCGGTGGTACACGTAGCAGTTAACGTGTTAAACCTGTGTTAGGATTACTTGCCTAGTCCTTCTCTGAACTGGGTAATAAATTTGACTCCAGTCTAATTATGCAAACATATCTAATTACTATACTAAGTATATATATATATATATATACACAGCATTTGCCAAACATAACACAATGAATTTTTTAATTTAAGTCTTAATTGAATAGAAAAACATGTTGCCATTGTATGTTTCATGTTGATGAACTTTTCGAAAGTAATAATTTGTCTTCTATTTTGAATTTGGCAGCAAAGTGTAGAAATAATTTGAAGATTAGATGCATTTATCCACAAGAGGATTATTTATATAATTTTCGGTAAATCTGAAGGAGATGACAGTTGTCGATTTTCCACTTTTTGGTGCCTGAACCTAATTAATTGAATCGAAATAAACAAGCTTTCTTGGTAAATGTTGAGGACTTGACCATAATCGATTTTCCAGTCTTTGACCAACAAAAATTGTTGATGAGACAAAAATAAACAAGTTTTCTTCAATGCACTTTCCGGTGGAAATGAGTATTTTAAAAGTTATGGCGTTAAATGAGTTACCGGAACTCCAGTGTGCATCACCCTATTACAAACGTAAAGAGGTTGGGTCGTGAGGGGTAGCCACAGTTCTTTTAGTTTTATAATTTTCACTAAAAGAACTGTTGCTACCCCTCACGACCCAACCTCTTTACGTTTGTAATAGGGGGTTTGCTCTTCGTCGGCTTGGTTGGCGCGCGGGAACGCCTGTTTACTTTCACATCGGACCGCGCGGTGTATTTTTCCCCGCCTCAAACACTGGAGTTACGGTAACTCATTTAATGTCATAACTTTTAAAATACTTATTTCCACTGGAAAGTGCATTGAAGAAAACTTGTTTATTTTTGTCTCATCAACAATTTTTGTTGGTCAAAGAGTGGAAAATCGATTATGGTCAAGTCCTCAACATTTACCGCTTTCTTCTATGCACTTTTCGTCTCAAATGGGTATTTTACGATTTATAGCGGTAAGTTTAGTTTCGTCATTGATGACGAATGCGCTCGAATAAACAGCTACTCATCGATTTTCGAATTTTTGTTGCTTGAAACATGGCAATAACATTGAAATAAACAACTTTTCTTCTATACACTTTTTTCGTCAAATGAGTATTTAACGAGGTATAGCGGTAGGTTTGGTTTCGTCTTTCAAGACAGAGCGCTGGAAGCGAGACGCCATTGCAGTATTGCCATACAACTCGATCAAGGAATTTCTTTCCGCTTCAAAGACTGGAGTTGCGGTAAGTCATTTACCGCTATAACTAATAAAATACTCACTTGAGACGAAAAGTGCATAGAAGAAAACTTGTTTATTTTGGTGTCATTAACCATGTTTAGCCATTACAATTTGCAAAATCGACAACTGTCATCTCCTTCAGATTTACCTAATTTTCTTAAGGATTACATTTCCAAATATTTTTTGAAAGAGTTTATGTCAATTAATTTGTCTACCATCAGAAATTTTGCTTCCACTTAGATCTGATTGTTCTGCATAATTTTTTTGAACATCTTATTCTATTTTTCTAGTTAAATAATAATTTTGATCAGTTCAAATATATTTGAAAAAGCATTAATGTATAGGTTTTGATGAAAAGCATGTATGGGTGATAGAAATTTGAATCTAGAATATTTAGTGCATAATTTAATACAGGGTATAAATGCATGCATTATACATTTAATAAAATGATTAATGCATTGGTAGAATACTTGGTATTTAATGAAATTATCTTCAGTAAGAATGTTGATAAAATGTTTTACACACAAGTTTATGCATAATAATGCTTATGTAGCTAGAAGATTTGATACCGAATGAATTTATGCACTGCACAAATATGGTAATTCCTGGCCTGAATATGACATTCTTATCAAAGATATTACATGGTTCCATGCGCACACATTACTAATCATTGGAATTACAGCAAGTTCATGTAGTATAAATAGATAAAGTAGGCTGATATCTAGGGAATCTAGTTTCTAATAGCATTACATATATATTTGGTGAAAATATTCATATTTTTGTTTAAAATGTACATATATATATATATTATTGACAATGTACATGAATTTATTGAAAATATATGTATATTTATTGAAAATAATGTATATTTATTGAAAATATATATATATATTTGTTTATAATCTTATCAGGTAATGACCTAAGGCTTATCAGACATGACGCACAGCTCAAGTGTTTGCCTCAGCAACATCCCCAAGAATGGAGTTTCCTTCTTTTAAGCTGATATCAAGAAGATTGGTTGGTTATTAGGTCAAGCATTAAATGATAAATTCAATCTGTAAAGATTAGGTATTAAAAAATACATAAATATTATTAAGAAGATTTTGACATCTACATACTTCTATGTATTTCAAAAATATTTTGAAACCGAATTTTAAACAGAGTTCAAGTTTTTCATCTTCCATCCAGTCATTAAAATCAATACTGCAAGGTAATAAATTTGCCACCAACAGAACTATTAGACATTGCAGTGAGACCTTTTTGAAAGGAGATTAGTACAAGGGTTGTATTTGCAACTGTTATAGTTATTATTTTAGTGGTCGCCACTGTTGTAGTAGTTATTTTAGTGGTCGCCACTGTTGTAGTAGTTATTTTAGTGGTCGCCACTGTTGTAGTAGTTATTTTAGTGGTCGCCACTGTTGTAGTCATTATTTTAGTGGTCGCCACTGTTGTAGTAGTTATTTTAGTGGTCGCCACTGTTGTAGTAGTTATTTTAGTGGTCGCCACTGTTGTAGTAGTTATTTTAGTGGTCGCCACTGTTGTAGTCATTATTTTAGTGGTCGCCACTGTTGTAGTAGTTATTTTAGTGGTCGCCACTGTTGTAGTAGTTATTTTAGTGGTCGCCACTGTTGTAGTAGTTATTTTAGTGGTCGCCACTGTTGTAGTCATTATTTTAGTGGTCGCCACTGTTGTAGTCATTATTTTAGTGGTCGCCACTGTTGTAGTCATTATTTTAGTGGTCGCCACTGTTGTAGTAGTTATTTTAGTGGTCGCCACTGTTGTAGTCATTATTTTAGTGGTAGCCACTGTTGTAGTAGTTATTTTAGTGGTCGCCACTGTTGTAGTAGTTATTTTAGTGGTAGCCACTGTTGTAGTCATTATTTTGGTGGTCGCCACTGTTGTAGTCATTATTTTAGTGGTAGCCACTGTTGTAGTCATTATTTTAGTGGTAGCTACTGTTGTAGTCATTATTTTAGTGGTAGCCTCTGTTGTAGTCATTATTTTAGTGGTAGCCACTGTTGTAGTCATTATTTTAGTGGTAGCCACTGTTGTAGTCATTATTTTAGTGGTAGCCACTGTTGTAGTCATTATTTTAGTGGTCGCCACTGTTGTAGTCATTATTTTAGTGGTAGCCACTGTTGTAGTCATTATTTTAGTGGTAGCCACTGTTGTAGTCATTATTTTAGTGGTAGCCACTGTTGCAGTCATTATTTTAGTGGTAGCCTCTGTTGTAATCATTATTTTAGTGGTAGCCACTGTTGTAGTCATTATTTTAGTGGTAGCCACTGTTGCAGTCATTATTTTAGTGGTAGCCACTGTTGTAGTCATTATTTTAGTGGTAGCCTCTGTTGTAGTCATTATTTTAGTGGTAGCCACTGTTGTAGTCATTATTTTAGTGGTAGCCACTGTTGTAGTCATTATTTTAGTGGTAGCCACTGTTGTAGTCATTATTTTAGTGGTAGCCTCTGTTGTAGTCATTATTTTAGTGGTAGCCACTGTTGTAGTCATTATTTTAGTGGTAGCCACTGTTGTAGTCATTATTTTAGTGGTAGCCTCTGTTGTAGTCATTATTTTAGTGGTAGCCACTGTTGTAGTCATTATTTTAGTGGTAGCCTCTGTTGTAGTCATTATTTTAGTGGTAGCCACTGTTGTAGTCATTATTTTAGTGGTAGCCTCTGTTGTAGTCATTATTTTAGTGGTAGCCACTGTTGTAGTCATTATTTTTGTGGTAGCCACTGTTGTAGTCATTATTTTAGTGGTAGCCTCTGTTGTAGTCATTATTTTAGTGGTAGCCACTGTTGTAGTCATTATTTTAGTGGTAGCCACTGTTGTAGTCATTATTTTAGTGGTAGCCACTGTTGTAGTCATTATTTTAGTGGTAGCCACTGTTGTAGTCATTATTTTAGTGGTAGCCACTGTTGTAGTCATTATATTAGTGGTAGCCACTGTTGCAGTAGTTATTTTAGTGGTAGCCACTGTTTTAGTCATTATTTTAGTGATAGCCACTGTTGTAGTCATTATTTTAGTGGCAGCCACTGTTGTAGTAGTTATTTTAGTGGTCGCCACTGTTGTAGTCATTATTTTAGTGGTAGTCACTGTTGTAGTCATTATTTTAGTGGTAGCCACTGTTGTAGTCATTATTTTAGTGGTAGCCACTGTTGTAGTCATTATTTTAGTGGTAGCCACTGTTGTAGTC
The DNA here is from genome assembly GCA_030386875.1 of Morinoia aosen. Taxonomy (NCBI): domain Eukaryota; kingdom Metazoa; phylum Arthropoda; class Malacostraca; order Amphipoda; family Talitridae; genus Morinoia; species Morinoia aosen. The sequence continues at coordinate 60,332,282 of CM059571.1, read as the reverse complement.
ATTATTTTAGTGATAGCCACTGTTGTAGTCATTATTTTAGTGGTCGCCACTGTTGTAGTCATTATTTTAGTGGTCGCCACTGTTGTAGTCATTATTTTAGTGGTCGCCACTGTTGTAGTCATTATTTTAGTGGTCGCCACTGTTGTAGTAGTTATTTTAGTGGTAGCCACTGTTGTAGTAGTTATTTTAGTGGTAGCCACTGTTGTAGTAGTTATTTTAGTGGTAGTCACTGTTGTAGTAGTTATTTTAGTGGTAGCCACTGTTGTAGTCATTATTTTAGTGGTAGCCACTGTTGTAGTCATTATTTTAGTGGTAGCCACTGTTGTAGTCATTATTTTAGTGGTAGCCACTGTTGTAGTCATTATTTTAGTGGTAGCCACTGTTGTAGTCATTATTTTAGTGGTCGCCACTGTTGTAGTCATTATTTTAGTGGTCGCCACTGTTGTAGTCATTATTTTAGTGGTCGCCACTGTTGTAGTCATTATTTTAGTGGTAGCCACTGTTGTAGTAGTTATTTTAGTGGTCGCCACTGTTGTAGTCATTATTTTAGTGGTCGCCACTGTTGTAGTCATTATTTTAGTGGTAGCCACTGTTGTAGTCATTATTTTAGTGGTAGCCACTGTTGTAGTCGTTATTTTAGTGGTAGCCACTGTTGTAGTAGTTATTTTAGTGGTAGCCACTGTTGTAGTCATTATTTTAGTGGTAGCCACTGTTGTAGTCATTATTTTAGTGGTCGCCACTGTTGTAGTCATTATTTTAGTGGTAGCCACTGTTGTAGTCATTATTTTAGTGGTAGCCACTGTTGTAGTCATTATTTTAGTGGTAGCCACTGTTGTAGTCATTATTTTAGTGGTAGCCACTGTTGCAGTCATTATTTTAGTGGTAGCCACTGTTGTAGTCATTATTTTAGTGGTAGCCACTGTTGTAGTCATTATTTTAGTGGTAGCCACTGTTGTAGTCATTATTTTAGTGGTAGCCACTGTTGTAGTCATTATTTTAGTGGTCGCCACTGGTGTAGTCATTATTTTAGTGGTAGCCACTGTTGTAGTCATTATTTTAGTGGTAGCCACTGTTGTAGTCATTATTTTAGTGGTCGCCACTGTTGTAGTAGTTATTTTAGTGGTTGCAACTGTTGTAGTTATTATTTTAGTGGTAGCCACTGTTGTAGTCATTATTTTAGTGGTAGCCACTGTTGTAGTCATTATTTTAGTGGTAGCCACTGTTGTAGTCATTATTTTAGTGGTAGCCACTGTTGTAGTCATTATTTTAGTGGTAGCCACTGTTGTAGTAGTTATTTTAGTGGTTGCAACTGTTGTAGTTATTATTTTAGTGGTAGCCACTGTTGTAGTCATTATTTTAGTGGTAGCCACTGTTGTAGTCATTATTTTAGTGGTCGCCACTGTTGTAGTCATTATTTTAGTGGTAGCCACTGTTGTAGTCATTATTTTAGTGGTCGCCACTGTTGTAGTCATTATTTTAGTGGTAGCCACTGTTGTAGTAGTTATTTTAGTGGTTGAAACTGTTGTAGTTATTATTTTAGTGGTAGCCACTGTTGTAGTTATTATTTTAGTGGTAGCCACTGTTGTAGTCATTATTTTAGTCGTAGCCACTGTTGTAGTCATTATTTTAGTGGTAGCCACTGTTGTAGTCATTATTTTAGTGGTAGCCACTGTTGTAGTCATTATTTTAGTGGCAGCCACTGTTGTAGTCATTATTTTAGTGGCAGCCACTGTTGTAGTCATTATTTTAGTGGTAGCCACTGTTGTAGTAGTTATTTTAGTGGTTGCATCTGTTGTAGTTATTATTTTAGTGGTAGCCACTGTTGTAGTCATTATTTTAGTGGTAGCCACTGTTGTAGTCATTATTTTAGTGGTAGCCACTGTTGTAGTAGTTATTTTAGTGGTTGCAACTGTTGTAGTTATTATTTTAGTGGTAGCCACTGTTGTAGTCATTATTTTAGTGGTAGCCACTGTTGTAGTCATTATTTTAGTGGCAGCCACTGTTGTAGTCATTATTTTAGTGGCAGCCACTGTTGTAGTCATTATTTTAGTGGTAGCCACTGTTGTAGTAGTTATTTTAGTGGTTGCATCTGTTGTAGTTATTATTTTAGTGGTAGCCACTGTTGTAGTCATTATTTTAGTGGTAGCCACTGTTGTAGTCATTATTTTAGTGGTAGCCACTGTTGTAGTAGTTATTTTAGTGGTTGCAACTGTTGTAGTTATTATTTTATTGGTAGCCACTGTTGTAGTCATTATTTTAGTGGTAGCCACTGTTGTAGTCATTATTTTAGTGGTAGCCACTGTTGTAGTCATTATTTTAGTGGCAGCCACTGTTGTAGTCATTATTTTAGTGGCAGCCACTGTTGTAGTCATTATTTTAGTGGTAGCCACTGTTGTAGTAGTTATTTTAGTGGTTGCAACTGTTTTAGTTATTATTTTAGTGGTAGCCACTGTTGTAGTCATTATTTTAGTGGTAGCCACTGTTGTAGTCATTATTTTAGTGGTAGCCACTGTTGTAGTAGTTATTTTAGTGGTTGCAACTGTTGTAGTTATTATGCTGTAGAAAACTCTTTCAATTTCTTTATTAACAAATAAAGTAAAAATCTTTTGGCTACCATTATCTTGCCAAAAAAAGTATGTAATTGATAATATAATTAGCAGGGCAAATGTTGAACACTTTTTGGAACATCTTATTTAAATAAATGAATTTATTATATGGTACATGTAGTACTAAAAAATAAAGTAGCTAATTCAAGTAAAGAAGTTGAAAACTTTCAACTTTGTTTATGTAACAATAAAAGGTTTAATAGGAAAAAATGTATACTTTTGTGTGTTGATATTCCTGCTTTCAAAAGAGAACTTCACAATTCAAACAGAAAAAGAAGCATCAGGTTCCTTTTGATTGAAATACAAATGTATTTCATTGATACCCTTTAGTTTTCATTGCTTCATAAAAATGTAGTCTAGCTCAAGGATCTATGGTTGAGCCCCCTTTGGGATGATACTATGTTGTCTTTGATGAACTTGTGCTCTCAGGAAGATATGCAGTTAGATGACAAGGAAGATTGGGTAGCCCTTTGTTTTGTTGAAACAGAATACTTAAATTCTTTTGCTGTCTTACAGACCCTCATTTTTTGGTTGATTGCTGTCCTTCCTTCAGTACTAATTTGATATTTTGTTCAATTTTTGCTTTACTCCATTAACTTCCTTCAAACTTGCTCTTTCTTCAGGCGAGGTGTAGGACACATTTTATGTATCGTTCTCTTGATTCCACATGAAGCCTTCCTGTGTGTGTGTGTGTGTGTGTGTGTGTGTGTGTGTGTGTGTGTGTGTGTGTGTGTGTGTGTGTGTGTGTGTGTGTGTGTCTGTGTGTCTGTGTGTGTGGTGTGTGTGTGTGGAACACCATTTTAAGGAGACTTTGATGAACGTATAACTTGATCTTTCGTTGTAGATAGAATTTGTTACTTATTCTATTCAAAGTATTTACCTTCTGGAAAGTCCTGAGTGTATTGTTCAGTATAACTTGTTCTTGGCATTGATAAAATTTTCTGTTTCATTTCTGTAAACTTTCCCTTCAGCTTCATTGCATAGCATGTGCCTCATGAGCACACAAACGTGCTGATTATGGTCAGTCTTTTTCTTAATTTACATGTATATTTTTGTAGTAACTTGCATTGCAGGAATAATTACTTTGCTGGTTATGAAGCTAACAATGGGTCTGGTCTTGGTTATTTTTTTAGGATGTGGTTAGGGTTTCTTGAAGAATAATTTGTGACATTTGCAGATGTCTATTGAACTATGTATGAGTAGGACTGTTGTGAAATTATGATTCTTTGTGAAAGTCTGCAGGTAGTTTAAAATTATGGAAAGTTTTAATTGATAATCATAAGCTAAACTTATACATCAGCTTGAGATAAACATTTTTAAAATTTTCCATGCACAATTGGGAACTTTGAAATTTTATTCATTTGATGTATTTCCTTTAGTTTTGTCATTTTAGAAATGAATCATTCCTATCCAAACAATCTTCATTGTGATGAAATATGCACAATAGAAAAACAGCTTTGCTTACTTGAAAACTAGCAAAGAGTATTGTTGGGTTCATTTACTTTTCTATCATGGGAGTAGACATAGCTGATATCATGGCCAAGGGATGTAAGCACAAATCTTCCGTGTGATATGGGGTCAAACCTTAAATTGTTCTTGGTATTTATTTTCTAGGGCTAGAAATTCAATACATAATAATTCCCCTCTCAACCAAGGGCTTATCAAAAATGGGTAAATGGGTATTGGCCTGACGGGGGTATATTAATGTATTCTATCATAGTCTGCAATAAATCTTTTGATTACATAAGTTAGTTAAAGTTTTCCTAACCACAGCAAAGGTGGTTCTAAGGGAAGGAAAATTCATTTTGTGTAGAGCTCATGGAATGGGGAATCTTTGCACAGTGTTTCCTCACAAAATCCTTTGCATATTACAGAAACAGCAAATGTGGAAAGAAGTTTGTGTTATATAAAAATTGAGAGAGAACTATAGGTACTAAAAAAACAGGACAGAAGTGAACTGAAAAAAGATACTTCATAACAAAACAGACAATTCATTCTGATTTGTGGAAAAAGACCTGCTTAACTGTCAGCTAGAGACCACACATCTTCCCCCAAGGAGTGCAAAATCCCATAGATATAATAGCTGTATCGGCATGAGGAGTGGAAGGCATCTCTATATCCAATATTGAGTATCATGTCTCAACTAGATTTAAATTTTTTATTCTCCTAATATTGTATGTCTTTCCATGGCTTGGATGAGTGGTTCGAAGAAATAATTAAAAAATACTTCTTTGTAAAACATTCAGTTCCACAGTCGTGTCTCACATTTGTACTAATTACATGGGAATTAAAATTATAATCTGTTTTAATAACCCTGCAAGTCCAGCACTTATCAGCTGACCAGTGAGGGCATTGGCATCTGACTTGTGCTATCTAATTAAGCTCCTGCTAGGCACTGATTGCCTGCAACGCACCTGTGGACTCCTTATGTACCAAGGCTGTCTTTACCCATGTTGAAGTTGTTGAATTTTCCCGTGTCGAAGTTGTTGATTTTTCCTGCGTCGAAGTTGCTTATTTTTCCTGCGTCGAAATTGTTGATTTTACCCATGTCAAAGTTGTTGATTTTCCCGTGTCAAAGCTGATGATTTTTCCCGTGTCAAAGTTGTTGAATTTTTCCGTCATGAAGCTCTTGATTTTTCCTGTGTCGAAGCAGTTGAATATTCCCTCCCGTATCGACGCTGTTGAAAATTTCCTCCCGTGTTGAAGCTTGTGACTTTTCCCTCCCGTGTTGAAGCTGTTGAATGTTCCCTCCCGTGTTGAAGCTGTTCAATGTTCCCTCCCGTGTTGAAGCTGTTGAATGTTCCCTCCCGTGTTGAAGCAGTTGAATATTCCCTCCCGTATTGAAGCTGTTGAATGTTCCCTCCCGTATTGAAGCTGTTGAATGTTCCCTCCCGTATTGAAGCTGTTGAATATTCCCTCCCGTGTTGAAGCAGTTGAATATTCCCTCCCGTATTGAAGCTGTTGAATGTTCCCTCCCGTATTGAAGCTGTTGAATGTTCCCTCCCGTATTGAAGCTGTTGAATGTTCCCTCCCGTATTGAAGCTGTTGAATGTTCCCTCCCGTATTGAAGCTGTTGAATGTTCCCTCCCGTATTGAAGCTGTTGAATATTCCCTCCCGTGTTGAAGCTGTTGAATGTTCCCTCCCGTATTGAAGCTGTTGAATGTTCCCTCCCGTATTGAAGCTGTTGAATATTCCCTCCCGTGTTGAAGCTGTTGAATATTCCCTCCCGTGTTGAAGCTGTTGAATGTTCCCTCCCGTGTTGAAGCTGTTGAATGTTCCCTCCCGTGTTGAAGCTGTTGAATATTCCCTCCCGTGTTGAAGCTGTTGAATGTTCCCTCCCGTGTTGAAGCTGTTGAATGTTCCCTCCCATGTTGAAGCTGTTGAATGTTCCCTCCCGTATTGAAGCTGTTGAATGTTCCCTCCCGTGTTGAAGCTGTTGAATGTTCCCTCCCGTGTTGAAGCTGTTGAATGTTCCCTCCCGTGTTGAAGCTGTTGAATGTTTCCTCCCGTATTGAAGCTGTTGAATGTTCCCTCCCGTGTTGAAACTGTTGAATGTTCCCTCCCGTGTTGAAGCTGTTGAATGTTCCCTCCCGTGTTGAAGCTGTTGAATGTTCCCTCCCGTGTTGAAGCTGTTGAATGTTCCCTCCCGTGTTGAAGCTGTTGAATGTTCCCTCCCGTGTTGAAGCTGTTGAATATTCCCTCCCGTATTGAAGCTGTTGAATGTTCCCTCCCGTGTTGAAGCTGTTGAATGTTCCCTCCCGTGTTGAAGCTGTTGAATATTCCCTCCCGTGTTGAAGCTGTTGAATGTTCCCTCCCGTGTTGAAGCTGTTGAATATTCCCTCCCGTATTGAAGCTGTTGAATGTTCCCTCCCGTATTGAAGCTGTTGAATGTTCCCTCCCGTATTGAAGCTGTTGAATGTTCCCTCCCGTGTTGAAGCTGTTGAATATTCCCTCCCGTGTTGAAGCTGTTGAATATTCCCTCCCGTATTGAAGCTGTTGAATGTTCCCTCCCGTGTTGAAGCTGTTGAATGTTCCCTCCCGTATTGAAGCTGTTGAATGTTCCCTCCCGTGTTGAAGCTGTTGAATGTTCCCTCCCGTATTGAAGCTGTTGAATATTCCCTCCCGTGTTGAAGCTGTTGAATATTCCCTCCCGTGTTGAAGCTGTTGAATATTCCCTCCCGTGTTGAAGCTGTTGAATGTTCCCTCCCGTGTTGAAGCTGTTGAATGTTCCCTCCCGTGTTGAAGCTGTTGAATGTTCCCTCCCGTGTTGAAGCTGTTGAATGTTCCCTCCCGTGTTGAAGCTGTTGAATGTTCCCTCCCGTGTTGAAGCTGTTGAATGTTCCCTCCCGTGTTGAAGCTGTTGAACATTCCCTCCCGTGTTGAAGCTGTTGAATGTTCCCTCCCGTGTTGAAGCTGTTGAATGTTCCCTCCCGTGTTGAAGCTGTTGAATATTCCCTCCCGTGTTGAAGCTGTTGAATATTCCCTCCCGTGTTGAAGCTGTTGAATGTTCCCTCCCGTGTTGAAGCTGTTGAATGTTCCCTCCCGTGTTGAAGCTGTTGAATGTTCCCTCCCGTGTTGAAGCTGTTGAATGTTCCCTCCCGTGTTGAAGCTGTTGAATGTTCCCTCCCGTGTTGAAGCTGTTGAATGTTCCCTCCCGTGTTGAAGCTGTTGAATGTTCCCTCCCGTGTTGAAGCTGTTGAATATTCCCTCCCGTGTTGAAGCTGTTGAATGTTCCCTCCCGTGTTGAAGCTGTTGAATGTTCCCTCCCGTGTTGAAGCTGTTGAATGTTCCCTCCCGTGTTGAAGCTGTTGAATATTCCCTCCCGTGTTGAAGCTGTTGAATGTTCCCTCCCGTATTGAAGCTGTTGAATGTTCCCTCCCGTGTTGAAACTGTTGAATGTTCCCTCCCGTGTTGAAGCTGTTGAATGTTCCTTCCCGTGTTGAAGCTGTTGAATATTCCCTCCCGTGTTGAAGCTGTTGAATGTTCCCTCCCGTGTTGAAGCTGTTGAATGTTCCCTCCCGTGTTGAAGCTGTTGAATGTTCCCTCCCGTATTGAAGCTGTTGAATGTTCCCTCCCGTGTTGAAGCTGTTGAATGTTCCCTCCCGTGTTGAAGCAGTTGAATATTCCCTCCCGTATTGAAGCTGTTGAATGTTCCCTCCCGTGTTGAAGCTGTTGAATGTTCCCTCCCGTGTTGAAGCTGTTGAATATTCCCTCCCGTATTGAAGCTGTTGAATGTTCCCTCCCGTGTTGAAGCTGTTGAATATTCCCTCCCGTGTTGAAGCTGTTGAATGTTCCCTCCCGTGTTGAAGCTGTTGAATGTTCCCTCCCGTATTGAAGCTGTTGAATGTTCCCTCCCGTGTTGAAGCTGTTGAATGTTCCCTCCCGTGTTGAAGCTGTTGAATGTTCCCTCCCGTGTTGAAGCTGTTGAATGTTCCCTCCCGTGTTGAAGCTGTTGAATATTCCCTCCCGTGTTGAAGCTGTTGAATGTTCCCTCCCGTGTTGAAGCTGTTGAATATTCCCTCCCGTGTTGAAGCTGTTGAATATTCCCTCCCGTGTTGAAGCTGTTGAATGTTCCCTCCCGTGTTGAAGCTGTTGAATATTCCCTCCCGTGTTGAAGCTGTTGAATGTTCCCTCCCGTGTTGAAGCTGTTGAATGTTCCCTCCCGTGTTGAAGCTGTTGGATGTTCCCTCCCGTGTTGAAGAAGTTGAATGTTCCCTCCCGTGTTGAAGCTGTTGAATGTTCCCTCCCGTGTTGAAGCTGTTGAATGTTCCCTCCCGTGTTGAAGCTGTTGAATGTTCCCTCCCGTATTGAAGCTGTTGAATATTCCCTCCCGTGTTGAAGCTGTTGAATATTCCCTCCCGTGTTGAAGCTGTTGAATATTCCCTCCCGTGCTGAAGCAGTTGAATATTCCCTCCCGTGTTGAAGCAGTTGAATATTCCCTCCCGTGTTGGAGCTGTTGAATATTCCTTCCCGTGTTGAAGCTGTTGAATGTTCCCACCCGTGTTGAAGCTGTTGAATATTCCCTCCCGTGTTGAAGCAGTTGAATATTCCCTCCCGTGTTGAAGCAGTTGAATATTCCTTCCCGTGTTGAAGCAGTTGAATGTTCCCACCCGTGTTGAAGCTGTTGAATTTTCCCACCCGTGTTGAAGCTGTTGAATATTCCCTCCCGTGTCTAAGCTGTTGACTTTTCCCATGTGTCAAGATCTATCAAATAGACTCATCACTGATAAGCTTATCAGCCAGGAAATGATAGCAGTGGCAAATAGTACACTTTAATTTCGAGTGTAACGGAATCACTGATAAAGAGCAGCTGTGGCGTGGCTCTATAAAGGCGAGGTCTGAGGCAGAGTGACATACATTGCGGGGTGTGCTTCGTCTCGTGCCAGGGCTAGGGAGTCGTTACTCGTTTTTGAAATATCCGCAGCCATTTCTTGTGTCATTTCGACGTCAACTCTTAACCAGTGTGAGCTCATGGGAAATTGTAGGGAATACATATTAGTTTTACTGCGTGTTGATTGTTGTAGGTTATGGAATTTTATGTAGGTTTTTTATGTTCTTTGTATTGTACTTGTCCAGGGGTATGGCCATTAGACTTTTTGATCGAATTAATTAGTTCCTAACACAAAAACAAATATTAAAGTGGGCAAATACTATGGCCAAGATTGACTGATCTATTTTTGCTCTGGGAACGAGACTTATAAAGAATATCATAGAGCAAAAGAGGAGTCAAACTATATCTTTGCTTTAATTGAAATGTATGCAAATTGTTTCGTTAAATATTATTGTAGTGATGTTAAAGTGTCTCAAATTTGGTTCATCTGGACACATAAAGTTAAATTATCCTGGATACCACAGTCCAACTTCGCATTTCAAGAAGCATTTTACGTAAAAATTATTGCAAAAAAACATATGAAGTCAAAATTATAATATTGAGACCGTTGGTAATGCATTATGTGTTGTGCAGATCATCCAAGATGGCAGACCCGGGTGTGCAGGCGCCGCTGAGGAAGGACCGGAAGGCGACGCTGCCGAGGGTACAGAACTTCTACGACTCGAAGCGGTTCCGGGACGTGAACCTCATTTCCCGACTCTACCCTCAGTCGCGCGCCGCTGGTGAGGCTGCTTGTGGTGCAGGGCTCATGTTAAGTTTATAGGCTCATGTTTGTTAGGTTTCCAGGCTCATGTTTATGTTTCCAGGCTCTACCCTGAGTTGCGGGCGGCTAGTGAGGCTGCTTGTGGTGCAGAGGTCACGTTAGGTTTCCAGGCTCATGTTTGTTAGGTTTCCAGGCTCATGTTTGTTTCCAGGCTCTACCCTGAGTTGCGGGCGGCTAGTGAGGCTGCTTTTAGTGCAGAGGTCATGTTTGGTTTCCAAGCTCTACCCTGAGTCGCGGGCCGCTAGTGAGGCTGTCCTAGTTGTTTCTAGTGGTGCAAGGCAGGGCTCATGTTAGGTTGGGCAACACCTCAATGTAGGATTTTAACTTTTTACTCTCGCGCTCTACCCTCAGTCACGGGCTGCTAGTTAGGCTGCCTGTCTTGTTCTTGTGGTGCAGGGCTCGTACCTAAGTGTGAAAGTTTCTCAATGAAGGATTTTAAGTAACTCTTTACACTTGCGTTTTACGGTCACTGGCTGCTTGTGTTGTTCTAGTGGGGGAGTGCAGGGAGCTTGTTAAAATGTGAGAGTTACTCAGTATAGGATTTTAATTAGCTCTTGACACTCGCTTGCTGCTTATTCTGTCCTCGGAGTTATGCTGCTCAGTAAATTTTTTGTGTTTTAAAAGGTGATATCGGTGTTATAAAGTTGGGAAATCTAGAAACCATAGCAAACATCACGTGTGGCTTATCTGGATGAGTTGGAGGGGACAATTTGAACTCACGCGGCTGCTGTGCTGTCGCTTTTTCTTTATTTACTACACACCTCTCGGGTTGAAATAGTTTAAATAGAATATTTTCTTGATTATGTTATGGACCATTTTTTTCGATTTACTGCTCTCATGTTTTCAGCACCTATAACTTTCTTTTTCAACTTTTTCCTTAATCTTTCTATGCGCAGGGGGTTTTGCGCGAGTAAATGCTTTGTGCATAGATTCCCCATTCCTTCAACTGCGCACTAAATGGTTATTTTTTCTCTTTAGGACCTATTTTTGGGACTTTGTACCTAGATCCCCTATTCCCTAAACTCTATCCTAAATGGTACCTTCTTCTCTTTGGAACGCCTTTGTTGTGGGTAGGGAGATGTAGTTAATCTTTCCTTGTTCCCAATACTCTGTATTAAGTGAGGCTTTCTTCCTTTCTTTTTGGAACACCTCTGTTGTGGTAAGGAAGGCTTGAATAATCTTCTCGAATCCAATCTAATGGTGTTCAGTTCTTGACCTCTTATTGGATTTTAAAATGAAACCCAAAGATCTAAGGACACCGTAACATGCATTACTGCTTTTGAAACCAGATATATAGGCGTGTTATAAAATGCTTTGTATTTACAAGCTGATTATTCTCATAAAAAAGACTGTGCATAACCGCATGTCCTAACCACTCATGCGCACGAGCAGCGCTGTCGTACTGGTCGGTGCCGGGCGGGGAAGGCGCGTGGGTCGACTACCCGTTCTCTGAGGTCATCACCAAGACCTTCGCCCCCACCAGCGTAGGGAACTCGTTCGGACCCACGTGGTCCACCCACTGGTTCAAGGTGGAGCTCACCCTCCCGGCCGAGTGGCAGGGGAAGCAGGTCAACTTCAGGTGGAACTCGGACTCGGAGGCCACCCTCTGGAGTGAGGACGGCAAAGTTTTGCAGGTCAGATCTCGCCCCGTCGGTCGTGGGGTGCTCTTGTCCGTGTAGGGGATTATTGAGATTATTTATTCCATGATTTATTTTTCCATGATTAACACGTTCCCCGCGTTTGGGCCTTATGTGTACCGGTCAGTAAATTACTCATTCGCGTACCAGTGAAAATGAATGACATTTCTTCTGTTTTCTGACCTCTTTAAGAAATAAGTGTTATCATATCAGGTGAAATATATCGTGAAATTGTTTTTTCTTCATGTTTCTTAGGAAGGATAAATTTGTATTTGAGCATTAAAGTCGATTTCTCTATTCTACTAACCGCAACCTAACCAAATTAACCTTTTAAAACCTCGGAAATGAGGGGAACGTGACCTCATTTCCGCGGTCAACACGTTCTCTGCGTATTGGGCCACAGGTGTACCATTAGGTAAACTTTTCATTCCCGTACCGGTATAAATGAATTACATTTCAGCTGTCTCGCGATATTTTTAAAGAATAACTGTTATTTAGGTGAAATGTTATTGTACATTTGCATTTTCACATTTCTCAGGATAGATCAAAATGTATTTGAGTAGAGGGCAAGGGTATCATTACATGCATCACTGCTTTTGTAGCCAGGAATGTAGGCATGTTATGGTATATTTTTGTAATTATATATAAGCTGAATTTTCTCATAAGTTACAACTTTCTCGTGATCTTCTCGATTAATGTCTAGATCAGATAATTAATGCCATTTTCGATTAATGGTTTACTACATATGAAATAATGTTACTAATGATAATGATAAGAATGATAATGGGGGATTGATAATGATAATGGATTAATACAGATAAGATAATATCAGGAATGTCTATTTACTAAAATCATTCATTGAATAAACGATCACAAATATCAATCTGTACATAGGGATTTTATTTACGCATTCATAAAAATAATGGCATTCGTGGTAAAAGATCTTTACTTAATTAAATTTATTTATAACTTCATTAAATTCATTACCATAGATACCAGCACATATGGGATTTACCCCACAAATTGTCAGAACCCTTAAAATCACAAACGTTTTTCCGTAGAAACACAAGCCATGAGTGTGACTGGGTCACAATGTGAAGTGAATACATGACCACCTCTTAACACTTTAACTGCAACAGGTGAAACTGAAGTTTAGTATTCTATTCAAACTTAGTCAATTGTAGTAAGCTATGTTAAGAACACCCAACATTGACTGGTTTATTTTTGTCATTCAGTATTGAGAGTGTATTTTAAGAGTTGAGTTTGTGACTACCACTGGTTGGTCAGCAGCATAATGAAAACTCCCTCAGTCACCAAGTATGGCTCACGTCCCAGTCAAAGTAATAATGATGACCTCCAGGCCACTCGGTAGGAAATTGTCAGGGTACCTCAGCTACAGATACGCTTTCGGGACTTCTTTCATCTCGCACGTTCACCCATCATCTCCCAGTTCCCAAGATTTCTTCACTATCTCCTCTTTTTTATTTTTTCCTCTTCCTTTTTAACTTATTTCTATGCTCAGGGTCGCCTGTGTAGGAACACCCCTTGCGTATAGATTCTCCATTTACTATAGTGCAAACTCAGTGGCCCTTTCTCTTCGCTCTCATTGAATCCCATTTTACGTGGCCAGAGAGTCTTAACAAAAGAAACGTCGTTTAATACCAATCAACCCTAATACACATCATCATGTACATTGGTTTTTCAAGTGCCTCATAACTAACACCAGGACGCAATGACGGTTATCCCCGGTCAATCTAGTACCCATTTCCGACACTCGAGTAGAGTGGGGAATTACAGCTGAATTCTCCCTTTACCCAATGGGGAGAATTACTGGGCGACACTGCCGGGATTCGATATGCTGACACCTTCCCGTGAAGGGCGCGCTTGTTACCACTCGGCCACGGTGACCACACGAGGTTAAACTAACATACTGATGACAACAGGGACTGTCATCTGCAGTGGACGACCAGGTGCGCACGGACTATCTCATCACGAGCAGTTACGACGGCACGACGCCCTCGCTGGTGTACTACGTCGAGATGGCGGGCAGCAGGATTTGCGGCACTTACGTCACTGACCTCATCGGTGAGCCGTGCTGGCGTGTGAGGGTTGTTGGTTGGATATTGGCAGTGTGCCGGGTTGCTGGCGGTGTGTGGCGGTTGCTGGAAATAAGGAAAGTACCGCCACTCGACCGGGGACTTCATAGAACACGTTTGAGAACAAATTCAAATAAACACCATATAGTAACGCCTCCTTTTTAAAAAAGGATCTTTTACGCTTGTAAGGAACTTCTTCTATAAAGGATTTTTTAGGCTAATGTATCTTGTTCTTTGGGGACTGGCGCTCCTAAAGGGGATGCTGTTGGGTTATCTTAGCCATAGATGGGCATGCAGGCATCTTGTCTTTGGTGTTTCAGTGCTATACATACCAACAATTAAACCTCGCACGTTATCCTTATTTCTGCTGGATCGCATTCACGCTCCATTTATTCTACACTGCGCACATTCGTTTCGTGCTTAAACATGCACTTGGCGCCACAGATCCGCCGCCGTCCGACCTGTACTTCACGCTGCACATGGCGGAGGTGGCTGTGGTGGACACGCTGGTGTACAAGCTCACGCAGGACCTGGTGGTGCTCTCCCAGCTCTGCGACCAGCTGCCTGACGATGCCAGGGGCTACACCGCCCTCTTCACCGCCAACCAGATGGTCAACTCCATCATTGCCGGCGACGAACAGTGGGTTTGGTTCGCTAGCTTTACGATGACCAAACAAACAAACAAAACAAACAAAACCGTTTATTTCCAAGTTGCCACATGAGATACATGCCAACATATTGTCTTTTAAAAGTTTCTTAATATAAGACGTCCTAAAACAAAAGTTCCATACGAGGAGTATTAATTGACAAACCATCCGAGGTGTACAAATAGATAATAATAGACAAACTATACGAGGTGTGCTAATAGATAAACTATCAGAGGTGTACAAATAGATAGACCATACGAGGCATATTAATAGACATAATATACGAGGCGTACTAATAGACAAACCATACGTGGTGTGCTAATAGTCTAACAAAGTTCCATACGAGGAGTACTATTTGACAAACCATCCGAGGTGCACAAATTGATAAGCCATACGAGGCATAATAATAGACAAACTATATGAGATGTACTATTAGACAATACTATCAGAGGTGTACAGATTGATAGACCATACGAGGCATATTAATAGAAAAAATATACGAGGCGTACTAATTGACAAACCATACGTGGCGTGCTAATAGTCTAACTCTACCACTTAGTCACTTGCAGGATTGCTCTGCTAGTAACCAGATGGTCAACTCCATCATTGCTGGTTATGACCAGTTAGCCACTTAAGCGGCCCATAGACGATCAATTTTATTGTCAATATAATTGTCAATATAATTGTCAATATCATTGGCTCAATATATTGATGAATTTTTTTGCCCACTAAGTCAATTAATTGACGGTCGTCAATCAAGCCCACAGACGATCAATTAAATTGTCAATATTCATCATTGTCAATTATACTGACAATAAAATTGATCGTCTATGGGCCGCTTTATGGGATTGGTCTGCTATCAACCAGATGGTCAACTCCATCATTGCTGGTGATGACCGGTTAGTCACTTGCTGGATTGGTTTGCTAGCAACCAGATGGTCAACTCCATCATTGCTGGTGATGACCGGTTAGTCACTAGCGGGATTGGTCTGCTAGCAACCAGATGATCAACTCCATCATTGCTGGTGATGACCGGTTAGTCACTTGCTGGATTGGTTTGCTAGCAACCAGATGGTCAACTCCATCATTGCTGGTGATGACCGGTTAGTCACTAGCGGGATTGGTCTGCTAGCAACCGGATGGTCAACTCTATCATTGCTGGTAATGACCAGTTAGTCACTAGCAGGATTCGTCCGTTAACTTTGTTGGTTGTGTAAGGGCTTGGAAGTGGGTGTGATTGTTGTGAAGGTGCTGAGATGGTTCAATGGGCCCTTAGCCCTCTAACGACTGAAATTTTTGATTCTTGAACGAAATATTACGGTGATTTCTTTTGAATTATTGTGAATTAAACCCAGTAAATGGGAACTTTTCATCAAAACATTTAGAATTTAGAAGAAGTTTTGATGGCAATATCAACGTCTTCTCTCCAAAGATACCCGGCCAAGTAACTCAGAGATCTCTAACCATCAATACACCTGAAGAACTAGACAAGTGCTTGCTGCAACATGTCGGCAAGTCCTCAGAGGAAATTATTCGTGATTAGTATTTTTTTAGACTGACGTATTGAGTTTAATATTATTTTGATACCTGTCCACATGTTTTCTTCTTGATTTTTGATTGAATTACCTTCACCTCTTCAAGGCATCCACGTCGACCTTACAGCCTTGTTTTGCTGCTTACTAAATTGTTTTTCAATTTCTTTCTTTCTCTTTTTTATCGAATGCTCATACCGAACTTGCTGTTCAGACTTAACTCGTGTATGTGTTTCTGAATCTGGAAACAATTTAGATAGTCAAGATTTTTTAAATTCCATAAATAACTTCACTGTCACTTCGTTTTTAAATCCATTTCGTCCTTGCTACATCTTATAAGTGTTATATGCGGAAACCAATGGTACGACAGCCTTGTAACTACATTATTTGCCATTTATGATCCCTAATGTTCCTGCTCATGGACTGAATTTGCGCTCTCCTTATGAAATCATACTAGGTTTTAAACAATTTAGACTAATAATCTGTGTGTTTTTAGTTTCTCTTTTTTTTAGTTTAATTCTAAGTAGGAATGTCCTTATTTTTACCTTGATCCTGTAGTTTTTATCATTTTTATTTTTACGTTACATTTTACTTACTGTCTCTTAATGCTAATGACTGACCATGTTGACATATTCGACAATATTGATCCAGATATCAATCATTTGAATAGACTGCACCCAAACCTAAATGAAACTGGAAACTGTAAATACCTAAATATTAAAAAATTCAATGAATCGATGAGGAACACCTGTAACGATTTTTCTCTATTATGTTGGAACTGTAGATCCATTTATCCGAAAATAGATGAAATATCTTGTACTATCACTGAGCTGAACAGCAATTTTGATGTTCTCAGTTTCACCGAAAGTTGGCTAGACGACTCATCTAAAGACCTGATTCAAATTCAAAACTATTATAGCCATCATTCACTCCGTAGTAACAAACGTGGTGGTGGCATCAGTACGTACATATCTAAACATATATCTTCGAAAGTCATTTTAAGTGCAACTATGAATCGTGAACATATTGAGACCTTATTTATAGAACTAACGAAAAATGGTAAACGGATTATGCTTGGGACAGTATATAGACCCCCAACAGCTTGTAACGTCTCTTTCCTGAACGAGCTTCAAAGCATTATATCTCAGTTCAACAAGTCTCTATATAATGACATAATAATCTGCGGGGATTTCAACTACGATCTTCTACAATATGATAGCTGTGAGCAAATCTCAAACTTCATAAATGTTTTTCAGTCTAGCTCCTTCCTTCCAATCATCACGAAACCTACACGTGTTGCTTCTGAATCGGCTACGTTACTCGATAATATTTTTATGTTAGATCCGACTGATTTTCTTACCGGAATAATAATTTCTGACTTATCTGACCATTTCCCGGTGTTTCTCATCAAGAAAAATGTCTATAATCCTTGCTCCAGTCCACAGGCTGATACTTATTCATTTCGTTGTGTAAACGAATACAACTTGGGAACAATGCGAACTGTTCTAGAAGAATTAATGCCATCATTAGACGTCTATGAACGGGACAATAATGCGATTAACATTGATGAAGCAATACTAAATTTAACTGAAATTATAACGACCGCATATAACCAGTGCTGTCCAATAATCACCCGCACAATTACGCCGAAAAATAGACAAAAGCCCTGGATTACTGAAGATATCGTGATCAATATAAAGAAACGTCAAGCGTACCTAGCCTTACTATACGAAGGGCGAATGTCTAAAGTAATGTATAACAGATTCAGGAATCATGTGACAAATCAAATACGAACCTCAAAACGAGACTACTTCACGCGCAAATTTACTGAATACAAAACTGATATTAAAAAAACTTGGCGCCTGCTTAATTCATGCTATAAACCGAATAATAATGCTACGAAAACAATTGAGTCCGTCGTTCACGAAAATGTAAAATACCACGAGAAAAAAGATATTGTAACTGTGTTTAACAACTTTTTTGTAAACATAGGAAAAAATATAGCCGATAGTGTCTTCAGTGAACCCAGAGACCACTTGCAATACATGGACCATGTCCGTGAACCTAACTCTTTCTTTTTCACGCCAACTAATCCCTCCGATGTAATTACGTGCATAAACAACTTGAAAAATAAATCAAGTGGATTGAAAAATTTTTCGGCTAAAGTTCTTAAGGCTATAGCTGATATAATAGCACCGTGCATATCTTATATTATCAACCAATCCCTTTCTCAAGGTATCTTCCCCAACTCTTTCAAAATTGCGAGAGTCACCCCTATTTTTAAAAATGGTGATAAAAACTGCGTTAACAATTATAGACCTATCTCTGTACTACCAATTATTAGCAAAATATTCGAGAAAATTGTGTATAAAAAAGTGTATTCATATTTTGAACAAAAATCTTTCCTCTACGACAAACAATACGGTTTTCGTTCTAAGAAATCTACGACACAAGCTGTATTAAATCATTTGCAATACCTTTATTCTAATATAGATGAAGGAAAGCTTGTTTTCTCCGTATTTCTTGACTTTCGAAAAGCATTCGATTGTGTGGACCATAACGTATTACTCTCGAAACTACATTGTTATGGCATTCGAGGGGCTGCCCATGATTGGTTTAGATCATACTTAGCAAATCGGAAACAATACGTTGTCATTGACGACGCAAAATCAGACCCACAGACAATTAGCCATGGGGTTCCACAAGGATCTGTCCTTGGGCCTCTCCTATTTCTAATTTTTATCAATGATATCATTAAATCTACATCATTCTTCAAATTCATACTTTTTGCCGATGACAGTACCCTTTCTGCGGTTCTTCCAGACCAAAATCCCGCTAGGATGGCGGAGCGTATAAATAATGAACTTCATAAGGTTTCATTGTGGCTTAAAGCTAATAAAATAAGCCTTAATATCGATAAAACAAAATATATTACATTCTCATACAAGAAAAATATATCTCTCCCACGCATTCAAATTGGCGAAGGTGAAATCGAAGAAACCAACTCAAGTAAATTCCTCGGCATCATAATAGACAAACATCTAACCTTTAAAGAGCACATCGCTCATATTAGTTCTAAATTATCAAAATCTATCGGAATCCTAAATAAAGTTAAGAATTTCCTGCCTGAAACAGCCTTACAAATGCTCTACCGAACGCTCATTTCACCGTACTTGCAATACGGAATAGAAGCATGGCACGGAACTGATAAAAATAAAACCAACAAAATTTTTACCCTGCAAAAAAGAGCCATAAGAGCGATAAAGAATCTAGAATATAATGCTCACACAAATGACTCATTCAAAAATTTACGAATACCTAAGCTCTCGGATCTCTACAAAATCTCCATTTGCAATTTCATTTACAAAACATTAACAAATGATGGCGACAATAGCCTAAAACAACTATTAACTACGCAAACTGGTCATCACGACCATTTAACCCGAAATAGAAGTAAATTCATGCTTCCTTATTACTCAAAGGCTCGGTCACAACACAGTATCCTCTTCGTTGGAACTAAAACTTGGAACTCAATACCTGCAGAGATCCGTGAAAGTAATTCTTATAAGGTATTCAAAAAAAGTCTTGAGTCTCACTTCCTATCAGATTACTAGTCGTATAAGATCACAGAGTCAAACCTTGTCCCCTACATAACTGGTCCTAATAATGTAATTCGCCTTGATTAATTTCGCCGATCTTCAGTCTGTTCTTGAATCATTTGTCGAATATACTGTTAAATCTAGTCTATATGAACTATATTGTGAAATGAAGTATCTAATTTCGAGTTACTTATCTCATTGATCAGTCTAATGCGTCTCTAGTTTAAGTGAATTAGGTTAAACATTATTGTACTCCTAAGACTAACCTTGATGGTAGGATGCCCTAGAAGTCACTGAACTTATTCGGGCCCACAGATAGCTATACTCAAATTTGACCATTGTACTAGACTTAAGAAACATTTTATCTCTGTATCTCCTGTGGTAAATAAATTGTTTAAATTGTTTAAACTTAAGAACGATGTGAGGAATTTTCTATTGTCCGTCAGAAAGGACGTTGATCGATAAAGGGCTAGTTTGTCGAACAAATTGGGGTAATTGTCACTTAGTCTATCGAAGAAAGTGGTTTAATGGGCCGATAGTCTAACGAACATGCAGTATTTGCTAGTGACTTGATAGGTGTACGCTATTTAGCTAAACATTTCCACGAGTGAATAGGTTTGCTAGTGACGTGGTGGAGTAACTCTTCCCTAGACTGCACTTTTCACTAACTAAACAGCTCTTTCAGCGACCTGATAATCCCACGTTACCAATCTAGGTCTTCCCGACAACCTCATTAACATACACTTCAGTAACCTTTACTTCGTTACGGCCAAACAATTCTGCACTGTCGCACTTGCCTCTCTCTCACGGGCATTTCCCAAATCTCGACCAGGTCTGCCAGCGACTTGGCGGACCTGTACTTCAGCAAAGGCAACGGGGCAAGAGCGCACAAGTTGGCCGCTATTGGCAACTGCCACATCGACTCGGCCTGGCTATGGCCCTTCTCGGAGACCAAGCGCAAGGTGGCCAGGTCCTTCTCGACACAACTCGCTCTCATGGACCGGTACCCTGACTTTACCTTCGTGGCCTCTCAGGTACCTCGTCAGCTGTGAGATCTTAGTCTCCTCAGAAAGCATAGGGTAGTTAGTTAGGTTTGTGTATCGTACGGGCTGGTGCTCTTCAGGTACCTCGTCAGCTGTGAGATCTTAGTCTCCTCAGGGAGCATAGGGTAGTTTAGGTTAGTTAGGAGAGTGGATCGTACGGGCTGGTATCCCCAAGGGGGATGCTATTAGGTTACCTCATCTATAGCTAGGCAGGCATTCGGGACTTCTATCTTCATGTACCTCTTCGCTCTGAGAATATTAGTAGTTAGATTTGTGTATCTTACGGACTGGTGCCTCATAGGAGGATACTAGTAGGTTACCTTGGCTATAGATGGACATTCGGGACTTATATCTTTGGTGTTCACTCCATTTGTATCAGTGCTCATACCTTCTTTGATATCTCTACATTGTATTTTCTTTCTCATGTTCCGTAATCTGGTGTTTCTATCCGCGGGGTCTCCTGTGCGGGAACACACTGTGTGTATAGATTCTACTTTTTCGACAGCATACTAAATGGTCCCTTCTTTTTTCATTTTTGAGATCGAAACATCTTGGCTATGAAAAATGGAAAAAAATGGATCCTGAAACTTACTCCTTTACTATTACTTCTCTTGACATTGCTTTTGATGAGGCTCGAGAGTCTCAAATGAATAGATTACAAATAATTATAGTTTAATTAACACTCCATACTAAATTACCCTTTTTGTTTGCTTACCTCTGATATAACTAGGGAGTCTTAACATGATGACCTCAATGGGTCAGACTGAAGTTCAATATTCAACTAAAATTCGAGGTCAGTTATAATGAATAATTTTGAAAATAGGAATCATAAACTGGATTGTGCCTTTAATTAGCTTCGATTAAGTATTTATGAAAATTGAGTTTGTGATTACTGGTTAGTCAGCAGCATTCTGTAAATTCCCTCCGTGTGCACCGGCGGCTCACGTGGCTGGCGGTCAGAGTGTTGAGCTAACTAATCTTACCTAATAGTACCCTTAGTGTGTTTATTTATTT